>OX424572.1:156269803-156934803 GCA_949152435.1 Gastracanthus pulcherrimus
ACTTACTTACTTACTTACTTACTTACTTACTTACTTACTTACTTACTTACTTACTTACTTACTTACTTACTTACTTACTTACTTACTTACTTACTTACTTACTTACTTACTTACTTACTTACTTACTTACTTACTTACTTACTTACTTACTTACTTACTTACTTACTTACTTACTTACTTACTTACTTACTTACTTACTTACTTACTTACTTACTTACTTACTTACTTACTTACTTACTTACTTACTTACTTACTTACTTACTTACTTACTTACTTACTTACTTACTTACTTACTTACTTACTTACTTACTTACTTACTTACTTACTTACTTACTTACTTACTTACTTACTTACTTACTTACTTACTTACTTACTTACTTACTTACTTACTTACTTACTTACTTACTTACTTACTTACTTACTTACTTACTTACTTACTTACTTACTTACTTACTTACTTACTTACTTACTTACTTACTTACTTACTTACTTACTTACTTACTTACTTACTTACTTACTTACTTACTTACTTACTTACTTACTTACTTACTTACTTACTTACTTACTTACTTACTTACTTACTTACTTACTTACTTACTTACTTACTTACTTACTTACTTACTTACTTACTTACTTACTTACTTACTTACTTACTTACTTACTTACTTACTTACTTACTTACTTACTTACTTACTTACTTACTTACTTACTTACTTACTTACTTACTTACTTACTTACTTACTTACTTACTTACTTACTTACTTACTTACTTACTTACTTACTTACTTACTTACTTACTTACTTACTTACTTACTTACTTACTTACTTACTTACTTACTTACTTACTTACTTACTTACTTACTTACTTACTTACTTACTTACTTACTTACTTACTTACTTACTTACTTACTTACTTACTTACTTACTTACTTACTTACTTACTTACTTACTTACTTACTTACTTACTTACTTACTTACTTACTTACTTACTTACTTACTTACTTACTTACTTACTTACTTACTTACTTACTTACTTACTTACTTACTTACTTACTTACTTACTTACTTACTTACTTACTTACTTACTTACTTACTTACTTACTTACTTACTTACTTACTTACTTACTTACTTACTTACTTACTTACTTACTTACTTACTTACTTACTTACTTACTTACTTACTTACTTACTTACTTACTTACTTACTTACTTACTTACTTACTTACTTACTTACTTACTTACTTACTTACTTACTTACTTACTTACTTACTTACTTACTTACTTACTTACTTACTTACTTACTTACTTACTTACTTACTTACTTACTTACTTACTTACTTACTTACTTACTTACTTACTTACTTACTTACTTACTTACTTACTTACTTACTTACTTACTTACTTACTTACTTACTTACTTACTTACTTACTTACTTACTTACTTACTTACTTACTTACTTACTTACTTACTTACTTACTTACTTACTTACTTACTTACTTACTTACTTACTTACTTACTTACTTACTTACTTACTTACTTACTTACTTACTTACTTACTTACTTACTTACTTACTTACTTACTTACTTACTTACTTACTTACTTACTTACTTACTTACTTACTTACTTACTTACTTACTTACTTACTTACTTACTTACTTACTTACTTACTTACTTACTTACTTACTTACTTACTTACTTACTTACTTACTTACTTACTTACTTACTTACTTACTTACTTACTTACTTACTTACTTACTTACTTACTTACTTACTTACTTACTTACTTACTTACTTACTTACTTACTTACTTACTTACTTACTTACTTACTTACTTACTTACTTACTTACTTACTTACTTACTTACTTACTTACTTACTTACTTACTTACTTACTTACTTACTTACTTACTTACTTACTTACTTACTTACTTACCTACTTACCTACTTACTTACTTACTTACTTACTTACTTACTTACTTACTTACTTACTTACTTACTTACTTACTTACTTACTTACTTACTTACTTACTTACTTACTTACTTACTTACTTACTTACTTACTTACTTACTTACTTACTTACTTACTTATTTACTTATTTATTTATTTATTTATTTATTTATTTATTTATTTATTTATTTATTTATTTATTTATTTATTTATTTATTTATTTATTTATTTATTTATTTATTTATTTATTTATTTATTTATTTATTTATTTATTTATTTATTTATTTATTTATTTATTTATTTATTTATTTTAATTTATCCGTTCTCCCGTGTTTTGTATTCTTAGTCGTGAAATATGTTGTAATGTACAAAATATAAAGAGTATATTTTAATAAAGATAAATTTATCTGCGTGTGTGATGAGTGTATGTATCAGCTGAATTGTAATTATTTTTAAATTGTGACGCGATGGATGTACGCGTTTTCTTCGAATTTATTTTCTAACGATATATGTGCTTGTTTGGAGGATATGTATGAGCGATTCAGTAATGTTAATGATGTAAACATTCTGTTAGATGAGTTCAAATCAATGGCCGTTGATACACTAAATATACATGCAACGTTTACAACCCGTCATATTCGTAAAATTACTGCCCCGTGGTTAATTAAAGAACTGAAGGTCAAATCTAAATACCGAAATCGACTATATAAAAAGGCGAAACGCACGAAGAATTCAACCCTTCTGTTAGAGTATAAAATAGTACGCAAACAGCTTAAAATCGACATAACTTTAGCTAGAGATACCTATATAACTCAATCATTAGCATCCATACTATTCATCAGTCACATGTTGTCACCCACCTTGTTCAATTACAAAATTTTAGAAAATACTCGCGATACCGTTACATGACAACGAGCTTAGCTTTTTCTTCAGACCAGTGAACAGAATACAAGTCCAGCAAACAATGTTGTTGTGCCTTCCTAAAGCTAAAGGACGTAGTTGTGATGGACTTTCTCTTTCTTACTTCCAAGAAATGCTACTATTATTAGTCCCATTTTACTGATCTTTTTAATATGTCCATATCATCTTGTACATATCCTACAGAGTGGAAAAAATTACTCATAGTTACCCTCAGTAAAGTTCCTACGCCTGGCTCTCCAGCAAATGCAAGACCAGTTGCTAACTTATCTCATTTTGCTAAAGTATTTGACTCTCTCATGACGCAACAGCTAACTGAGTAGAAAGAAGTAAATTCACTTCTTTCTCCATTCCAATCAGGGTTTAGAAGTAATTTTAGTACGCAAACGGTGCTATTGAAACTTACCGAAGATATCCGTCGCGGAATCGAGAAGGGATTAGTTACAGTCCTGTTACTTTTCGATGTCAAAACGGCTTTTGATTCCATTAATCACGAATTACTATTTAAAAAGCTTAGAGAACTTAATTTCTCCGATGAAGCTATTAATTGGTTTCACTCGTATTTAACAGGTCGGTCCCAAGCTGTGATTAATCTTAATGGTTGTTCGGGCCGTTTGCACTTGCAGCGGCCCTATTATATTTCATATTTTCGCGCGCACTGTGTTTCCCTCTCGCGCGAGAGCTGAAGCGCTCGCTCGCACGATTTCTTGCGAGAGAGAACACAAGTGCGCGCTTTCTCCCACTTTCTTCTTTCCTAATTTCCGCGAAGCGAGATCAAAAACCAATTGTTCTCGCTGAGCTCTCTCTCTTCCAGCTTGACCGCGACTATGGCAAGTTCGGGGCCTTTACGCGCATCGCGGCGCCTGTTTTCGCGACCGCGTGTAAAGTCTACTTTCTTTTAATTATACACTAACAAGTACATATTAAGGCAACATGTAAATAATTGATTTTAAGAGCAACAATAAATGCTCACTTTACTTTGTGATATTAATACTAATCTCAGTGTAACCCTATTTAATCTCCTACAGACTCCGCATCCCTTCACCCGCCACACGTGTTCCGGGCTATCTAGCTTAAGTGTCCAAAAGCTGCACTTTCGCACGACGCTAGTACCGCGCTTATAAGCAATGTTAATTTTTACTTAAATTCTTGCGATTTGCCGGCTAGCGCGCGAACAATGGTAGTTTATCTGATTTTATGGAAAACTCTTCAGGAGTACTACAGGGCTCAACTCCGGGACCAATTATTTTTCTAATATTTATCAACATGCTAGCACTAGTCTTAGTTCATTGTAAAGATAATTACTTACTTTTTGCGGACTATTTCAAAACGAAGATGCTGCTGCTGTAGTAAATTGGGTTAAATCAAACGGGCTAATTCTTAATGTTGATAAAATGCAAGCCTTGCTTATTACATCCGTGCAATATCACATGCGTATTGATAAAAACAATCATCTCAGTAAAAATTTGGGTGTTATTTTCAGCGAAGACTTATCGTGGAATGCCCATGTATCCCAAATTTGCTCTAGAGTCTATAATGTCCTTTATCGTCTAAGATTTAGAGGTAGTTGTCTATCAAGTCAGATTAAAACTCAACTATTCAATGCACTAATATTTCCATACTTTGACTACGCTTGTCTAGTATTCAGTGATCTTTCGCAATATCTTGCTGTTAAACTACAGCGACTATGTAACACTATCATACGCTTCGTATTTAGTCTAAAAGGTGATGCAGCGTTGAAACCGTATTATAAACAGCTAAATTGGCTACCCCTGGCTGAGCGTCGAAAATACTTTTTAGGAGTTACTATTTATAAAATATTAACGGTGTCGAGACCGGAATATCTTTATAAGTTATTCCCGGAAATCAAAGATGTCACACATCGTTCTGAAAGACTGAAATCGTCAAATTTTGTAATCTTTCTAGCTACAACGAGAACTTATCGATACACATTTTCTATCCAAGCTATGGAACTTTGGGATACTTTGCCTATCGCGATTAGACTTAAAAAGACTGTTGAATCGTTTAAAATGGCATTATACGGATATTTTATAGGATTAGAACACTTCTAGGTATGAATAGAATTTACTTTAATTAATTAAAATTGCTATTATTAGTTTTGTACTCATGCGATATACATTACGAATATTTTAACTGAGAGGCTATTTCTAGGAAATGCGCTGCAATGTAATTATTGTTATTAGTATTAATTTGTAATAATTGCTATATTATATATATTTATACATGTTACAATAATTGAAATGTATTATATTGTTTTTTTTTGTTTTTTTTAATTAACGACGGAGGTCTGCGGTGTGTTTGTAAACAAAGCACATGTAATTTTTACAGAGGTGCTTGTATCAATCGGCAGACTAGAATTCGAACCCATGTCACCGGCGTGGGAATCCGACACTCTACCGACTGAGCCGTCGCAGGCCCCTATAATTGTTAATATTAGTTTTATACTCATGCGTTATACATTGCGAATATATTAACTGAGAGGCTATTTTTGTTATTAGTATTAATTTGTAATAATAGCTATTTACTATATATATATTTATACATGTTGCAATCATTAAAATGTATTATATTGTTTGTTTGCCATACGGTTATGATAAGCTTGGCATAAATAAATTTGTTATCAATCAATCAATCTTTCTCTCTCTTTCTCTCTCTGACTTCATGCTTTGATATGCACAATAAATCATCAACAAAATTTTTAATGTTTTTTCCAGTGCCCCTTATAGCTTGATCTAGTCCTCTTACCAATGATGTCTTATTAATACTTATACCAAATAGGAAAATTTTAAATTCGTACAATTTGCCATCACGCATAAAAGCAATACATTTTTTACTTTTCTCTGATAGAGGAATTTGCCAAAATCTGGTGGTCAAATATAGACTTCTTGTGTCTTTAAATTTCATCGCGGATTTGCAGTAATTCCTCCATATTTTGAAGAGATTCATGGTCTGTAACCAATCTTTTATTCAATTCTCAATATTAATGATATAACAAGAAAGAAATATCTTTTATTTGGTATTATCTAGTCACATACGGTCACGGACGATATTGACGAGGTTTATTACCGTCTTTATATTCGTGCAGGCACTTTGTATACACAAGGAGATGCATGTGCGCATACAAAAACTGGCCCGAAAATTTAAGTTATTTAACCGCATGTGATATATTTTTTGCACTATTAAATAGTAGTTTGTTTGTATATTAGTAATTCATTTTTTAATTAATAAAATCGTGATGAATTGTGCAATATTAGATAACGATTTTAGTGTTTTATGAATAAAAGTCAAATTAGCACCGACAGAAGGCTCTTCTGAGTGTGCGCAGATATTTAAAACAGCGTCTGGTAACCGCCTGTGATAGATGAAAAGTCTTGTCGTATCTTCCAACAATATTATGTCTCTTGTGATATTTTGTTCTTTAATTATTTATATTTTTAACCATGGACCTTGATGGATTTTATGAGTATTTACTACTCTTAATTTATTATTCTATCATTATAAGTTTTAAGCCAAGGACGACAAAGATAATTAAAGGTATTTATTACAACTTAACCTCAATTTCTGTGCAAATAATAAATAATCATTAAGTTATTATTATATATGTATATTTTTATATTGTTTCATATAGGGAGTAATCTATATATATTTTTTATACATGTATTGGGCTCAAAGATGATCTTTAATACCATGTATATATTGTAAGTGGTGCTGTTGTTAAAAACAAAGTATGTGCAATTTTATATAAATCATTAATAAACCATTGCCATATCAATATGACCAAACGAATATAAGGATTTCTTTTATACAATATTTGGTAACGGTTCGAATATAATAATTTTTATATACTTTTATATTACTATTATTATTAATTGTAAATAAACACTTAATAAAGCTTTTATAAAATATTATTTATGTTTAAATTCAATATTGTTTATCTCATTAATTCAATATAATTTATTTTCAATTGATTTTACATATAAAGTTATTTAAATTCAGAAGTATTTACCCATACAAATACATTCAATTTTATTATATTATTGATTATTTTTAAACATACCTAATACAACTAATTTTATTTTTATAAAATTACAACATTCTTGTCCAACACCATTAAGAGGATGCCGTATCTACTGTATTTTTCTAATCACGTTTTTAATATTTACTCAAAAAGTAGTTCGTTAATTAAAAAACTAATAGTTTACCTCGTGTAGTACGTTTTTCTTATTCCAAAAATTATTTATGAGAAAATAGCCTACCCAACATTTACGGTTGTAAAAGATAAGGTAATGAATGCTCTTTTTAATGAATTTACAATATCATAATATTTCTTATATACCAAAAAAAATAGAAAATTTAAAAGTCAAAAATCGAAAAATCGATAAATCTTTATTAAACAGAAACAAGCCAATGAATCTTAAAATTTCTTATGAATTTTGAAACTTTATTTTAAAAAGAAAAAAATATGACCTCATTAGTAAAAAATGATCGCTCCATTCTCGAGATATAAGCGATCAAACATAATTTTCAAACAACACATAACCTCAATATCTGATAAGATAAATTATCTCCTAATCTAAAAATACATGCAGGTCACGAGATAGTGAAGAGCTACCTTTTTGTAAAGTTTCAGATAAAATGCTGCCGATTTACTTTAGTTATCGTAGGAGAAAGAAAATAGATTTTTTTTACAAAATTATTTTTTTCTCAACGAAAGAAAAAGGTCAGGATTCAAAAATTTTACTGAACGTTCTTCTACTTAATATTAATCATCTTGCGTTTTTAAAAATTTTCCGTCATATGTTTCAGAGATATAACCGTAATGACAATAAATGACGTTTTCGTGTACAACAAAAGAAGGGAACAACTTTATCCAAACTTTTAGGACGATAAAGTTAGGTAATTCAATCCCCTTTGAAATGCCTTTTCCCTGGATCGATGATATTATTTCTAAGGTATTAAAAAACCCTTATAACTAAAACTTGAAGATCAAAAAACCGCTAATAAATAAAAAAGTATTGAAAAAAAAGAAAAATTTTATTGCGCCATGTCCCTTTAAGAAAAATAAAAAAAATGAGCCCTGCAATATTAAGTTTTATCGTGTATCTGCAGAGTAATGCTGTTCCACATCCACACACACGCACACGCGCACTCACACGCACACGCACACGCATACGTACACGCACACACACACGCACACGTACACACATACGCACATGCACTTGCACACGCACACGCACACGCACGCGCTTATATAAGCACACACACATACACGCACACAACACACATCCATACAGACATTTTCTAATAATAGTGTATTTTGATTTCTTAAGTCTCAAAACATGTTTCTAACATGATTTTTGCAAAACTGTTATTTTAATATCACAAAGCTTCCTCTTTGAGAAAGCAAAAAACATCAAAGCAAAAAGTCGAACTCAATACATGTTTTCTCTACTTTATTTAAATTTAAATTTATTTAAATTCTGTTATTTTTTTTTCTTTAATTTTTTATTTTTGTACCTGTAATTTTGTATGTATTACCATATCTATCTTATAAAAATTTATCATATACTACTTAATTTATTGTTTAACTCACCCTTATATCCCTTTCAAGAAAGCCCTTTTCATTCTAAGCTACATTATTCTCAAGAAAGTAAAAAAGATGTATACTTTGTCACAAAAAAAAATTAATCGCTGCCAATAAATCTACCGGCGCTATCTAAAACGCTTTTTCTGCGCCATACCAACGCCGATCTCTCTCTCTCTCTCTCTCTCTCTCTCTCTCATGCCTTGCACTACATCTATAACTGACGCCACTTTAGCGCAATTTTCTCCATAGTCTAATTTTCACTCTCGCAGCACCATTTTTCCACTCACTTCTGTTTCGTGATTCTTATCGCTATGTGCAGATAAGATCAGTGCTAGAGCTATTTTATTTTAAGCAAGCAATCAGGATAAGGTTTTGAGAGTTTATTTTACGTGTCTTAAGGGGGGGAGTTTGCTTTAACGGCTTCAAAAAATCGATTTTTTTGTCTTAAATCTATTCCAAAACTATCCAAGAATATGTCTTCAAAATTTCGGAGGCCAATTCGACATATTTCCGAAGCAAGAGCAGTTTTAGTGGCCGAGCATCGAGCAGGTGCGAATGCTCGGGCAGACACGAGCGCGCGCGCTCCGCCCCACGATGTATTCTATTATTGGACTATACTCGTATATACATGAAAAGGTCCAACCGTCCTTTGAAAAATTATTTGGAGTTTCTAGAAGGTCTGTGTTGAGTAGTAGTAGGGAGAACGGTATACAATATAACGGTATACTATAGCTCTCGGCATCGGCTTCTACACTGCTGTTTGTAGCGTCAGCTTTCAGTTCCACTTTTGATTTTGCCGAGTACACATCAAAATGTCAAGCTACCCGAAAGGTGATCGATCTAAAAGACAGCGTGCTGCGGAACCGCGAAAGTGGAATTGTCACGGCAATCGTTTTACAAGTGTTTCATCGGACGACGGAGACTTACACACGAGCCGCAGTGAGCAGAAGTTAACGACAGCAAGCAGCGATGATGTCATTATTCATTCTGCGCACTGCTACCGCATTATTGAATTTATATCTGTGTTTCTCGCCATTTGCAAATCATGCAAGCAAAAATTAACGTTTGCAGAAAGCGGTCATCGATGCCTAGGATTTAAAATTATTGTCCAGTGTATGTGTGGTCGACGCGAAATCCAGTCAAGACCATTGATAAATACCGGCTACGAAATCAACAGACGAATTGTTTTTGTTATGAGGCTTCTTGGTATTGGACGAGAAGGGATAAACGTATTCTGCGGCCTTGTGGATATGTCTGCAGGTTTTACAAAATCTACTTACCAACAAATCGTTGAGCATTTGCAGACAGCGTCGAAACCAATGTTCAAGAGCACCTGCGAAAAAGCCGTCAAGGAAGAAAAAGAAAAAAATGTTGAACACGAAAGACCTGCGAATCATTTGAAGGTTTCGGGCAATGGATCGTGGAAAAAGCGCGGTTATACTTCCTTGTACGGTGTAACAACGCTCATCGGATACTACAGTGGCAAAGTAATTGATCTCATTGTAAAAAGTGGATATTGTCATTCGTGTGCCATAAATAAAAATACTTTGGACGAAGACGCATTTGAGGAGTGGTATGAGAATCATAAAGACTCATGCTCCTCAAATCATGCAGGTTCGACAGGGAAGATGGTGGTGGATTCCATAATGGAGATGTTTTCGGGACGAGTGCGCAGTAACGGAAAATGAGTGTATTGGACACGTGCAAAAGCGTATGGGTACTCGTTTGCGTAATAAAAGAAAAACCGAGAGACTCGAAGGAAAGACGCGGCTAACGAAGAGTGTAGTCAAGAAATTGACGATATACTACGGTCTGGCAATTCGTCGAAATATTGATTCAGTGAAAGGTATGAAGAAAGCTATTATAGCAATATTAGACCACTACTGTTCCACGGATGAAAATAGTCGGCATGAAAATTGTTCAGAAGGCACCGAGAGTTGGTGCGAATGGCGCAAGGCTCAAGCGGCGAATAATCTTGCATCTTACAAACATTCAGCGAGATTAATCGATGAAACCGTGGAGAAGCACATTCGTCCAATTTATGAAGAGCTCTCTAATGACGATTTAATGAGGCGGTGTTTAGGCGGCCACACTCAAAATTCCAACGAATCGTTCAATTCGATTGTGTGGCGCCTAAGTCCGAAACATTTGAATTCCGGCTATAAAATCGTCGAAATTGCAGCATATATGGCTGCAGGCATTTTTAACGAGGGCTACTCTGCTGTACTTTCCACCATGCAGCTCCTCAATATCATCATCGGGCAGCAGTGCAAAAATTTTGATGACGCCGTCGATGCTGAGCGCATAACGCGGGAGAACCGGCGCGCATCATTTTGTATCAAGATGGCTCGTACAGCCCGAAGATTGGAAACCCTCAGCCAAAACGAGTTTTTTTAAGAAGAGGAAGGACTAATGTATGGCCCAGGGATAGCTGATTAACCTCTAATTACTGTAAGTACCCAAAAACTTATATTTTTTTGGACCGAAAACTTTAAAGCGCGTTTTCTCGAGTTTTCATTTTTACGATTTTTAGAAAACGGTGCCGGTGATAGCAAAAAGAATATACGTCCGATCGAAAAAAATCAATGTAATCTAGCTTCAGTATTAAATTATCTTCTATTTGAACTGAAAAAGTTGGACAAAAGTATTATTTAAACTACTTTTTATTGCAACTTAAAGTGAATTTTTTTTTCAAAAAAGTGAATTTTTTTTCAAAATTCGAAAAAATTTGGAATTTGACAACTTCTTCGGTATTTTTTGAGTTCATATAGAAAAGAAACTTATAAAAATTAAAAAAAATGTTGTCGCGACAGTTTCACACGCACCGCACGACCTCCATCACCGGCACCGATTAGAAAGTGCAGACTCCAGGCGCTCCGGCAAAATGGTCATAACTTCAAGAAATTTTAATATTTTTTAATAACAAAAATTGTTTTTTAAAGCTAAAATATAGTACATTATGTTCTCAAAATTTTGTTTACCGCAATCATTTCCTTCCCTTTGAAAAAAATCGCTGAAAAAACGCTTTTTTTTCGGCTCTTAAAGCAGACTCCCCCCTTAAGATGGTTCTACAGTAAATTTTGAAAAATTTGCTAGTTACAAGATAAAACTTTTTTAAATTGGTGATTATATTTGTTACCTAAAAAAAATTTTCTGTACATTTTCATAAACTTGTAGACAGTGTACCCATAGTTATGTAGGAGCAACTAGCAATTTTCAATGAAAAATTATGTTTTTTCAACACTGTCCTGGCGCATAGGAATGCTAGCAGAGCATTTGAAAAAAATTATGTAATATCTAACAACTATACCGTACAGAACTGTGAACTCCAAATTTTTAAGATTTTTAAGAATAACACAATTATAAAGAAAAATAAAATTATATTTAATTTTCATTGTAAAAATAACCCAATGAAAACACATTTGATAATACATTTTTTTTAAATCGGATTTTTTAATGGTTGCAATGCGAATAAGTTGAATAAAAATATCCTTAAAGTTTCGGTTTGATTCATTGTAATCATATGCGCATAAGATTTGCTGAACATTTAAAAATCATAAATGGAGAAAACCGCACTTTTGTAAAAATAAGAAATAATTTTCTGATGATTTTAAAACAATTTTTCTATCGCAGATTATCGATCAAAATTTCTTTTCAATAATTTCAATGATTTTTAAAGTTTTCCTGTATAGTAAAAAGTAGATTTGGATACAGGTCAGGATTCGGTTAATGTAGGAACGCGCTGGATTGTGTGCAATAAATACCGGAGAAAAAATACGTATAAATAACTATTAAGTTCATTAAAATTATTTCTATGGCCAGCATTGCGAATACAATATCATTTTCTGTTCTAAAAATGTACAAAGTGTCAGAAAATGAAATAAATAAAAAATCGAGTTTTTTGTCAAATTTTACTATAGAAGTACCTTAAGGTAGGAATTTTGACTAGCCAATTTTGATCAAAAATATTAAAAAAAGAGTTATTGAATATCTTATTCTTTGTAATTGTAAGAATATACGGATTTTAGTCAAACAATTTATATTAGATGACATACAAAATTGAAACTTTAAACGTGTTTTTCTCGTAACTATTTTTCCCAACTTTAAAAAATGACTTGCGCATGAGGTTTTCATGAAATTTTTTTAAACTTATGAAAACATACTTTGGTATATTAAGAACATAAACTGTGAGATTACATTTAAATTATTTTCTTCTTATCTCATTTTATCCATACGTAATTATTAAAGTACATGATTTTTTAAGCATTTTCATAAGTCAAATGAAAACTAATTTGTTTGATGGAAGTAAAAGACGATTTTTGAAATTCTGTCAACAGGTTTATTTGTTGACCAATCAACGAAGTGACTCAAATTTTTTCAAAGCTTTTTTCAAATGCTATGTGCAAGTGACACTTTGAAAACTGGCCATTTGCGTTTTAAAAAATCGTATTTTATCGATAACTCTGCAAATGATCCATATCTTGAGCTAAAAATTCATATAGAACCTATTAATATTATACTACATAATCTTTGAAAATTTTAGGTCATAGGACTAAACATTAAAAAAAGTGTGCCTTCTTACCATAGTCCTACCTTAAGGGAAGAGTATACGTTCAAAGCTAATTTTTTTAAATCTAGAAAAAAAATTTTTTTTTCGATTATATGATTACATACTTAAAGAAGGATGTTTTAAGCGCTACTCAATATAATTAACTACCTTGACCGTTATTTATAGCTATTAAACCAATGATAAAGCACAAATTTTATAAAATCTTACTGCGCATTAATTTTTTGTGAAATGCAAAAAAATAATGACATACGATATATTATAACAGTATTGAAAAAAAATACAAATAGAAAATTTTCTTGTTTTAATTTATCTTTATTATTACTGATGTTTAATATGTATTAAACATATTTTGCAATAAATTAGCTCATATTTTAGTTAGAAATGTCATAAATTAACAGTTATATATTTGTTTCAGTGAAACATCTCTCTATATTTTTGTTCAAAATGCGTCAAAATAGATATGTAAAAAATTTTCAGCCTGATTCATTTAAAACTGATGCCCACGAACTATCTTGAAGTTTCAAATTTGTAGTTTTGAGTAAAATGCATTTTAAAAATTAGTAATAACGAATGTAAGAATTTAAGTTTTTCTTGATATAAATTGTTTTAAGAAGGTTTCAAAAATATAAAAATTATATATCTTTAATTATTAGCATTGGAGTTTACATCGTATAATATAGAATTAATGTTCATTCTAGGCATAGGCACCTTTGGGCTAGATAGTTCTCCATCTCTCACTTTCTTTCTTATGTACTTTTCCTCTTTTGTTCCATTTAAACATAAGACATGTTTTAAATACTTACCATCATATCATAAAAATCAGTATACTCTTCCCTCAAGGGGTAACGATACTCTGGCTTTTTCAAAAAATCGATTTGACTTTTGGCTTAAGTGATGCTTAAGGATCCTAGAATTGATATGCACCTGATCCCAAGTACGGAATTTTATCTTTTATCAGTTTCAAAACTTAAAATGCGTTTTATTGAATCAACATTTTTCAAAACCTCGGGGCGGATTTCGTCCTCATTTTTAATCCGATTGACTTGAAATTTTAACTGTAACTTCGTAATAAAATTCATCATAAGATGACATAGGGGATTTTTGATATCATGCTTATTTATTTCTTTCTAAACAATGTAGCACTGAATTTTTGGTCAAAAACGCAAATTCTTTTTCAACACTGTCATTCTGTGAAAATTCAATATTTTAAAAAAGTCTTATGTTATCTAATGTATTTTTATGTTAAGTTCCAGAAAAACTTTGATTTTGTGTTCCAGGTTAAAAATTGTTTGAGTTAGGTGCCCCAAAGTGGAGCTAGCTTAAAAACATTTTTTCGAACTTTCCACAGTACAGCCGGTATGTTGTATTAGAGTATTATAAAAAAGTCTTTTACAACCTAAAAACGTGTATTACAACCCCTTATTAATGACCTTCTTGTAAACTTTCTCGTTTCCTCACAACAAATTACGTAAGAACGCTCAATTTTGAGAGCCAGTGTGGCGTTACTCCATAAGGTATACAAAAATATTTTTTATTTAGTTTTAAGGTACACAATTGCTTCGTGGTAGTAGGTAACATGAAAACAATTTTTTTCGAGGAGGAAAATGGTGTGTAGGGTAGTAGTCTCCATACACCACCTAGATAAAAGAAATATGTTTCATAATCTTCATTTGTTTTTCTTTTGAAGTACCGTAGATTAAATTTTCTTTTTTTTGAAAATTCACAAATGGCATCTATTTAATATTGTTTTCTTTGGTATAATTCGACATTAAATTGTTAATTGTAAATATAATTGATTATCAATTGTAAAAATCGTCGGTACTTTGATACATAATCTATCTAAGAAGCTGCAGTTAAAATTTCAAGTCATCGGATAAAAATTGCGCAAGCTACGTTGCACACCAGTTTGAAAAACAAAGTTCCGAGAAAAACAAATTTTATTTAAATAAATAACATCCTATGTTAAATTGCATGTCTTAAAGTACTTATATTAATTAATTTTTTCATGACAAAACAATTAAAAATAATGGTTGACAGTGAAAGTCCCAAAACGTATTTCTTATGCGGTGAACACGATAACTCCGAAATGGCTCATTTTAAATGAAAAATTCAAAAATATTCTGTTAGTATATAACAATAAGATGTACTTAATCGAAGGTTCAGCAAAATTTTGATTAAAAAAAATAGTGTCATTTTTATCAAAAACTACATTTTTTTTCACGTTTACATTTTGTTTATTATGACATAAAAATAAAATTTACATCATAATTCTTTAAAGTGTCCAAAATTTTAAATCATTCGGTGAAGTAGTTTATTGCTTCGCGAGGGCAATTTTCAAAAACGTAAAAACAAAAAACACACCAATACTAGCAGTAAAACCCGCTAATGCGAGCAGCGCACGAGGGAATTCACTCGAGTTTAGATGCATCAAACACGCATAAAGTTCCAAATAATGGTCCGATTATTATGAAATTTTGTGTAGGTATTCTTGAGATAATAATCTTTGAGAAAATGTAATTAAAAAATTGTTCTACTAAATTATTAGCAGAACCCCCTTATTTCCCCAAGGTGCCTAGGAAAGGAAGTAAGAAAATTTGATATAAATTATAAAACAAAGATATTTTTATTTAAACAGGATTTGCACTTTGCGTTTACTATCAAGAAAGTTCCACTCAAAAAACTATTTAGACCGACCAAATAATTTCGAAGAGTGAAAAGCGCGCGAACCTGCTTGCTAAGCGGCTCAGCGCTGACTGACCTTAATTTTGGCAACAGTGAGAACCGAGCCACCGGCGTCGTTTAGCAACCATGTACCACTCAGTTCACTCACTCAAACATTTTTATCTTATATGGATTTAGGCACACATCCTTCTCTATTTCTTATTCGCGATTCCGTTTGTATGAATATTCCAAATCTCGCTGATCAGCCTGTGCAAATCTCAGGAACTATACCAAAATTTGAAATCGATAATTGAGTATATATGTGTACATTAGGAGGTTCCAAAATCGCCAAATATTATCCTGTTGTCGTTTATTTATTATAGAATTTTAGCAGCTGTTTATTTAGATTTACATTTGCCAAAACTCGTTTCTTCAGACCGATGTAGCCACCTCTAAATGATGTCAAAATAGTATATTGTATACCAAGGGTGAAAAAAAAGCCTTTTCTTGCCCGTGTGTGGTTTGTAGTAAGAGTCTAGGCAATCAAGCATTAGCCGAAGGCTAGTGCGTATTGTGAGCCGAAGACGAGTACTGCAATCACACAAGGGTAAAAAACGACTTTATTTCCGACTCAACCGTAATAGCCACTTTATTGACTTGAATAGCGGGAAAAAAGTAGCATATGATTCCCGAAAAACTACTTTTTCTCGGGCGGGAAATAAGTGATATTTTATTTTCTGCAAATGCATTTTTGGTATTTCCCGCAAATGCTTTCAATCTTTTTGTTCAATTTTGAGCTGTTTCTTTCTGTTTCCGCGGGTCTCACTCTTCAAATCAATAAATTGGCCACTATTAAGTCGGGAATAAACTTCTATATGCAACACGGGAATAAAGTCGACTATTCCCTTATTGCATAATGTAGTATTTCCCCCAGTTGTTCAGACCATACTTATTGTCACACTTGTCTTGATTTCGCGCTATACACATTCTTTGAGTAGTGGGCGTAAAGAGTATTCTTTAACACGTAATTACGCAGGCTGGTCGGATAACAGCCTCTTTATGCCCGCTTTTGAGCTATGAAAAAACGCGAAAATCGTGCATGTGTGACAAAACAAATTATTCAAAATTAAAATTTGTTTATTCTTTTATTTTCTTCTATTGCTTTCTCAAAGAGAAACCTTTGTGACAATGAAAATTATTTTATCAGAGATTTTTATGAACTTTTATGTTTTCAACATTCCAGAGTCAGAGAAACATTTTTTTTAAAGGTCTATCTGTATGCATGTACTTTTACGTCGCGTATAAGCAATAAATGGCGCGATGTTAATACGAAATTAAGTCGCGTTCTAGTTTCGCCTCTAGTTTCGGCAATACTTGCGTAATTTATCTGGAAGTCGAGGCATAAGCAAAAGCAGGATAGCGAAAATGACATTTAGTATAATAGTTTTAAAAATAGGATGTACGAATGTACGGTAGGATAGGAGAGGATAGTGATGTATTTACGGACTAACGTTGTATGTGTAGGTAGGCCATAGTTCCCGGTAGTCGGCTCGGTTTGGTTGCGCTGCGTTGCGGGCCGTCACGTGCTCGAGATGGTGGCGGTAGATACGAATAGGAGATCAGGACCAGTAAATAAATAAGCTCAAGCAAATAAGTTTAAGTTCAAGTTTATTGTTTAAGAAACACAAAGTCGAATATAATGGCGGGTCCAAGCTGCCGCGCCCTGGAGGTCCTGATTATGTCATCACGCGGGGGTCACATGCTTAGCCTAAATCAGGAACTAACTATGTGTCGTAGAAGAAAAACGACGGAGGCGTGTGATCGCAGAGGGGAGTTAGAGAAAAATTGGGGTGGATGAGAGTGATATGCAGGAGTACGAAGTAGGTAAGGTGGGATACTGGTTGTATAGCATAGATCTATAAATTGGATTCAGTATGGTAAGATACGTATAGCTTCACGATGAGAAGATGAATGCGAGACGATGATCTGGACGTAACAGACGCGCCCCTGAAGACTCGCGTCACCGGTGAGATGACTTGCACTGAGTAGCTCGTTCGACGGACTGGTAAGTTGTGTAACGCACACAAAATGTGGTGTTACACAGTATAATTAGTAATGTTATTAGATAAAAGGGGTACAGAGGATTAAAATCATTGCTTATAACTATATTCCTGAGTTGATAAACAAATAGCTAATAAACAATAAAGCTCGTCAATGACTGACTAATAGATTTTTGTAGGTCGCTAGCAAGAGCCAATAATCAATAGTCAAAATAGACAATTAGCGATAATCGGAATATCGTTGCATTTACAGATCCCGATTGGTGCGAGGCAGCATACCAACGCTTGGTAACGTACCGGTGGCGATACGTCCATTGGATGCAAGAGTCGCGAGTTCAATCGAGCGATCTCGGCGGCGCAGAGAGGATATTCCGCAGTGAGAGCGTTGGCGGCAACACGCCCGAGGGTATAAATAGGGCGGTGCAGCAGCGCTCGGGCACTCAGTCGTGTCTGACTCTTCCGCGTGGGTGGCCTTACCTGGAAGCCTGCGTATGAGGACTACGCCTCGCCAACGGCCAGCGCGCGGTACGAGGGTACGTACATCGAAAACGTGTAGAGTGTGTGCGTTGAGAAGGATTTCCCTGCTTTCCGACCACGAGTGTTAACACACACATGTGTCTTATCGAGATGGTAACAAAACCTTCCACACTGCATTTCAGGACAGCCGATCGAGGAGGCCCTAGAAATGCAGAGTTTACCATTGCGAGGTTGTTTTATTGGAAAAATCTGTCGGATCGTACCTTCAAGTCCAGCACGCGAATCGCGTTTCTAAATAAATTCATATTGAAATCACATTTCACAGAAAAAATTAATAACGAAAGTCTAGGAAACCTTTATGAACAGTTACATTGGCGCTCGGATAGGGACTTGAAGTGAGATTCTTAGATTAGAATAGGTAAATAGTAATTACACCATGCGCGAAGTTATGATACCGGAACTAGGATTGTCGTTCGCAGAAGCGCTGCTAGCTCACGAACCAGCAAAATTCTATGTTCGCAGAGGCGCACATCCACTCGCGGTTACGTGATCTTCAGGGTTAATTGAATCGATTGGTGGTGGCGGATGGGAAACGTTGGCCAACGATCGTACGTCTTGACGACAAGGTGCATGCATTAAAAGTAGAGAATAAATTGCTAAAACAAGTAATATCACATCAACGTCAAGACATTCAAAATTTATGGGGGTCCGTAGATGAGCGAATCGGGCGGTGAATAAGTTAACTGTAAAAACCGAGAAAATACGTGGTCATTTAGGGGCTTTAACTGGTTCAACGATGGTTAAGTTCAATAAAATCGAAAATGAACAGCGGTAACTGAGTCAAAAAATTAATGAGCTCACCCAGCGTTTAGGCTCATTAAAATTAAATTAGATTGAGTTATAAGACTTATGAAAACAATCAATTTTTTGGTCGTAATATTGAGATTTTAGTCCCCAAACATAAAATTCACTAAAGAGACGTGAGTAGCTTAAAATTATATAACAAACATCAAATTATTGAAGATACTTTTCCTGCTCCTTCTGCAGGATAAAAATAAATGTCGGGGGCTGTTACCAGATATTCAAACAACGGCTCCTTGAGTAGCTTGGATACTGAGCAAAAGAAACACTGCGATTGGGAAAAGGCCGTGTCAAAGGAACTAAATAAAATGATAAATTTTATATATTTAAATTTATAAAATTATTTTTTTATAAATTTATTTAAAATTTATATATACTATATTTTATATAATAACACTAAAATGTCTTGATGAAAGATAGGATGAGCTCGAGAGTAAGCTCGAAGAATTTATAAAAAATCCGGAGTCGCCAAAATCGCCGTCGCTATAAACGTCGCGGCTCGAAGCTGTAAACGTGGATTTAGATGCAAGGATCAACGTGCTTTCCGATTTAATACAAAAAATACAAACAGAGAACGCGGCGGAAAAGAAACGCGGAGAAAATCTCACAACTGAGGTAAATATCCTGAAAATTCGTGTCGGTGTACTTGATAGTGAGAATGACAATTTGATAGCGACAAATACGGAATTGCACGTAAAATTCGATAACTTAACGAGATTAGTTGAGGAAAGTGATAGTTGTAGGGAGCTTAAAAAAATATGCTCGCGAAAAATATATGAGGTATATGATAAAAATCGAATTACCCTAAAAAACTTAGAAGAATCGATTAACAAACGTAAATCAACGGGTACCGGTTCTGCAAACCCCAATGACGCATCAAGGAAAGTCACATTAAATGTACCAAAATTCAATGGGCTGCCTTCTGAAAAACTGATGAAGTTCTTGTTCGAATTAGACAACTATTTTTCATTGTTAAAATCGGATTCAAAAGAGGCCATGTGTATTCTTTCGCAGACTTTGATGGACGATACGCATAATTGGCGGTATTTGCAAGAAGGTGAGATTGATAGCTATGAGGAGTTCAAAACCCGATTTAAGGCACACTTCCAAGATATTGGAACGCGAACGTACAGAGATATGCAAAACGCAAGGTCGAGTTCGGAAAATGGTATGCGTTCGCTTCCATGAATCGCTTATGATTAACATAGAGGGCTTAGCCACTAAGCTAATCCTTCTTGTAGAACCAAAACTAATAAAACCTTTCATCATAGGGTGTGATTCAATGAAAGCTCTGAAAATGTTAATAGGCACGGTGAACGAATAAATATTATTTCAAATAAACCATAAAGAAGGGATTATCAAATACACAGATAAACAGTTCGCGTTAAACGAATATACGTCTCTGCGTATTGAACAAATGAGTGAGTACCTCGAAAATAAGGGCGAAGCTGATAATTTATTCGACGAGAATTACGTTGAATACACGGATTGCCGCGAAGAACCGTACGACATCACAATAAGTGAGATTGATGAAAAAGTAAACTCTTGTGGTAATCTAAACGAGCCACAAAAGGAAAAACTAAAAGCACTAATTATAAAATATAACGAAGTATTCGAGAAAAGGCCGGGTCTATTAACAACGTATGAGCATGAATTAGTACTAAAGAATGATATACCCTTCTATACTAAACCTATCCAATCCCATTAGCATATAGGGAACTGGTAAAAATGGAAATAGATAGAATGTTAGAATTGGGGATCATTAGACGATCGAATAGCCCGTACATTAATCCCGTTTCGATTGTGTTTATATGCACGACTGTAAACGCACGGTTGGCCGATGATTATAAGGGACCACCGGGTATCGAAAAAGTACTGCAAAGATGCGTGGGAAAATCGGTAACGAGTACTTCCGACCTTACGTGTAGCTACTTGCAGGTAAAACTTACGGAATGGTGTAAAAAGTACACAGCTTTCAAATGCGATAATCACGTATTTGAGCATAATGTCGTGCCTTTTGGCGTTAAAACTAGCGGTTCAGCTTTATTAAGAGAATTGGATAAATCCATGTCAGATTTTAATGAATTTTTGGTTCTTTTTGTGGATGATATAGTGATTAAAACAAAGAATTTTGATGAGCACTTGAGTCACCTAGCATTGCTAGACGGTAGATTGTTATAATACAACTTAAGGTTAAATTTAAAAAAATCGAGTTTTATTTCTGAAGAAATCGAGTTTCTGGGACATATCATCTCTGAGCACAGGATAAGACCAGATCCTGAAAAGATCAAAACAAGAAAAGATTTTAACAGACCGAAAAATGTACGCAAGCTACAGAGTTTTCTTGGATTCGTAAATTTTTATACGAAATTTGTAAAAAATTATTCATACCATACCAAACCTATTCTTGAATTACTGAAAAAGGGTGTAGGTTTTCATTGGACGTCCGAGCAACAAAAGGCGTTAGATGATATAAAGAACTGTTCGATACGAACATTATACTAAAATATGCCGACCCAAAGCGTCCATATATAATATAACCACGGATACGAGTGACTTTACATGTGCAGTCGTGCTTTCCCAGTTAAATGACTAGAGGGATGAGGAAGTCGTGTGCTTCGTAAATAGAACCTTAAAGGCAGCGAATGTGCCTATTTTACTACGGAAAATGAAATGGTAGCGCTAGTGCGGGACCTAAAAAGGCTAGACACATTCTTGCGGGGAACTGTACAAATTTTCGTACGTACAGACTACGAGGCTCTGACGTTCTAAAAAACTTGCAAATATACTAACGCAAGACTACGAAGGTGGAACTTCGCGATTCAAGATTTCGAACTCGACCCAGAACACTTACTTGGAAAAGAGAATGCGATCGCGGATTATTTGAGCCGAGTTACTGACGTAGAGCCAAACCGCGTAGAAAATAAATCCGAAATAATTATGGACGCGATAGCTAGGCAAGAACCAAGCCGCGCGTTAATACATTTTTGCAAAAATATAGAAGAAACACAAAGAAACGACATCCTTGCATCGGAGAGAATGAAAAAATTAAAAACCAGGCATATAAAGACTAAAAAATCATACTAAATTGGTCCCGTTGCCGCTAGCACTTTTGTTTCTTCAATGTTTGTATTTCGAACATCACAGAAACAAATAAAATGGTTTGTCTTCCCGCCTTTTCACACGTGACCACACCGTTATTTTTTTTCTTACGCTTTTGCAAAATACTAAAAATACGGCAAAATTACCATCGCTTTTCATGCTTCCTCGAAGCACCTCCGTTTCTTTTACAGTATCAAAAGATAAAAAATAACTATTGAAAAATCGTTGTCGGTGGTAACACGCGCGCGGGTATAAATAGGGCAGTGCAGCAGCTCTCGGGCACTTATCTGGTAGCCTACGTATGAGGACTAGCACGACTGAAACCTCTAGAGGAGCCACAAACCTTGGCTTTACCTCATTGTAGCGTTTTGGAATTATTTCCTTTTATTATTCCCTATGTAGTAATTAATTTGAATAAAACTCCAAATTATAATAAATAATCATTTTAATTTGTTATTGGAAAACTACTATTCCCATCCTTTATGCACAGCCAGGATGCACCACGGACCTTCCGGCATCGCTGTGGGAGGTACTAACGTACAAGGCCAGGCTGTCACCACGGAGCCTTTCTCGCCAACGGCCAGCGCGCTGTACGAGGGTACGGTCTCAGGGTTTTAACTCTCGATGCGCGTATTACGGGCTCGTGTAGAGCGCGTGCGTTGAGACAGATTTCCTTTCTTGCCGAGCACGAGTGCTAACACCCACTCGTGTCTTATCGAGCTGGTAAAAAACCTTCCACACTGCATTTAAGGGCTGCCGATCGTGGAGACCCTAAAATCACAGGGTTTAGCATCGCGAGGGGGTGTTATTGGAAAAATCTGTCGGATATCACCTTCAAGTCCAGATCGCGAACCGCGTTTCCAAATAAATTCGTATTGAAAACACGCGTCGTAGAAAAAGTTAATAACGAAATTCTTGGAAACCTTTCTGGACAGTTACACCTATTCTAGGGAGATTCTTTCGTCGGCTATTTTACTTAAAGCGCTTTGGCGTAAGATAAGATCTCGCATGTAGTTGGCGTACACAGGTAAGACGTCATCGACCGCGGGAGGATCGCTTGACGGTAGTCACGCTAGATGGCCAAATACAAGCTCGTAATAGGTGAAAATGGTCGATACTTTCCGCCCGCAATTGTGGTTAATAGCAAAAAAAAAAAGATGTTGTAGATGCCGAGACAGATAATGATTTTAATATTTGTTGAATATAATTCTTTTCTAATACTGTTCAATATTAAATTGAATTCCACATTTTCAATATTATTACTTTTTGCCATGATAAATGTATTAATCTCTTTTTCAATTAAAATGAAACTTAATTTATTAAGTAAAATTTACAAAATATACATGATATTTGTTTAACTCTCGCGTTGCTCGCTTCTAAATTGCATTAACATATGGAACCTAGTATTAACTATAATTAATTTAGGATCACCGACAATTAAATTATCAAGACGTGGTAGTTTATTGATTTCATATAATTGCTTTGCTCCTTCATCTAGTGTTTCACCTATGGAATTTACGAGATATAAATAATTATTTCAAATATTAGAGAAGCTATCGTTCGGTGATGAATGGTTCGGGTACACCAATAAATTATTATTTTTATATAAATAATTATCTTTTCGCATAAATAATTTTTCTCTACAATGAATAAAATTTTTACAAGGGAGTTAGTTTGTATGTGAGTCACGATGGGTGAGCTAAGAATTAAGTAACTCATTAGATTCGCTTGAATTTTCATTTAAAAGAGCAGTTACATTAAGGTCTATATCAAATTCCGCAGGGTTATCGGCAGTGACGGGGCTGCGTGCGCGACTTTCCTGCATTTCCTCGGGGTGCATGCTGTCACCGAGTCCCCCCCCCCTGAAAATTTCCGCACGGCGCGGCTGCGAGTGAGGAAATTTCTACTATCTCTGTGACTGCAGTGATCGTGTAAGGTGTCACCGGCCTTTCCTCGTCAAACGTTTAACGACCTCCGGGAGTTCTCTTACGCGGCGCGAGGGCTTGGATGGCTGCAGCGTGCCTAGTGCTTGGCTATCTGCCTGCGCATTGGCGCGTTATCATGCCAGGTGGCGCAGAGACTGCGAGCTCTATCTGCCTTTCTAGCGCTTGATAATTGATCTCTCTGTCTAGCTCACTCAGACTGTTAACCTGCTCAGGCTCAATTGCTAACAAATTTCTATTTGTGGCATCGTTAATGATTAATGTTACTGGATTTCGAGTAATTGCCTCGGCATTAGTATTTATTGCGCCCTGCTTATATTTAATTTCAAAATTGTAATCTGCCAATTTTAATCTCTATTTAGTGACTCTAGAGCTCCGATCTTTGTGCGAATTTAGCCAAACTAATGGTCTATGGTTTGTAATAAGTATGAATTTTCTTCTATATAAGTACGGTCTGAACTGAGTTATATAAAATACTATAGCTAAAGCTTCTTTCGAAAAAGTACAATAATTTATTTCAGCTAGAGTGAGACCTCGCGATACAAAAGCTATTGGGAGTTTCTGTTGCGAAATCACTCCCCCAATCGCGTACCCGCTAGCATCCGTGGAAACAGTACATTTTTATCCAAATTAGGATGTATTAAAATTGGTGGTTCACATAATCAATCTTTCAAATTTTCAAAAGCTTCCTGAGAATTTTTATCCGAGATAAATGGTTGATCTTTGTTTAGTAAAAAGTTTAAAGGTATGTCTATTTTTAAAAAAACAGGTATAAAACGTCTATAATAATTAGCAAGTCCCAGAAATTGTTTAATATTCTTTGCTATTTTGAGGACTGAAAATTTTTTACTGCTTCTATAATTTTTGGATCGTGCTTTAAGCCATCGCATTTATCAGGTTTCAATGTCAGGATACCTTTTATTAATCTTTTCAGCAACTCAGCTATTATTTCCCAATGTTCTTCCATTGTTTGAAAAAAATTCAAATATCATAAAAAAATGCTACTCAAATATTCAAGGCGCAAAAGCGCTTTCACCTTCTGTGCTATACTGTCGTTAGGCATCGCATTCTTATCAGAAATTGTCATTATATAACTTTTTTTATTTCATTTGTTTTTTTTTATAATTTTCTTTCCTTATATGTGTCTTTTCGCTGCATCAATTGTATCACTTAAAAGAAGAACTGAGTAATCGCAGCTGTCATTTTTAGATTTTGGAAGTATTGTGTACTTAACTAGTTTTTTCAACTGCATAATTAATTTTTGGATTTCATTGACTTCCTCATATTTTAGCATATTTAGTATTACTAGTATATGCTTTAAAATGATTTGAATATTCTCATACCGTTCAGGTAAGAATTTATTTACTTGTTGACTTTCTTTAATAATTTTCAATAAATAATTCAATTTTTCTAAAATTTTATATTCAAGCTCACTCTTATCGAAATTTTTAATTTCATCACAAGAAAATTTGCTTCCTTCAAAAATACACTATCATTTCTGATTTCAATTTTTTGTTTGCTTCTAACAGCGATTTTGTATCAACTTCTAGGAGCAATTTCTCATTTGTTTCTAACAGTGTTATTTTGTTTTTCTGAAATAAGAGCTGAAAATATTATTATTTGCTTTTTTATGTTCTAATTTCGGAATGCACATTTTCTTAGAATATTACGCGGTTTTTTTTTAATTTTCAAAAGCGCTGGCCCAGCACCGGTGTCTAGCATTAGCGACAACGTCTTCGGGCAGCTATTGGTTTTTCGTATAATAGTTTGTGAACAATTATTAATGCTTAATAAAACAATCTTTTTTATTAATTATATTGCTGATTATTTCTCGTATACTTTTGACGCAAGGGTTGTGGGATTTCGCTGGTTGCGTGGTTTTTCCGGAACCCATTTTCGTCTCTCTGCTGCATTTCTCGCATTTTGTTATTATATGCAAGCTTTCTACATTCTCTCTTCCAGTGACCGACCGCTGAGCTGCGGGCGGTCTCGTGATCAAGATGGTGGCGGTAGATACGAATAGAAAATCAGGCCCAGTAAATAAAAAAGCGCGAGTAAATAAGCTTAAGTTCAATTTTATTGTTTAAGAAACACAGAGTCGAATATAAAGGCGTGTTCTTTTTACAAATACAATGTCAAATAACAAACTGGTGGGTACGTGCTTACGGTTCAGAGTTCGACTGCAGAAGGCTGCCGCACCCTGGGAGGCTCTGGCTTATACAACCACGCGGGGGTCTCATGCTTAGCCTAAATTAGGAATTAATTATGTGTCATAGAAGGGAAGCGACCGAGGTGTGTGATCTCGGAAGGGAGTCAGGGAAAAATTGGTGTGGATGAGTGTGATACGCACGAGTATGAGGTAGGCAAGGTTGGATACTGGTTGTACAGCGTACATCGATAAGTAGGATTCAGTATGGTAAGCTACATATAGCTTGACGACGAGAAGATGAATGCAATACGATGATCTGGACGTAACAGTCTCTATGTATGTATGTTTGTATGTACGTATGTATGTGACGAAAAATTTGTGGAACAATAACTCTTCAAGAGAAGCATGTTATGAACTCAAATTTTGCAGACATGTAAGGTATATTTTAACTTCTAACTGATTAAATGTTGGAGCTGATTGGATAATAATAAGTGCATTTCTTATTAAAAATATTAGTTTTAGAAAATGTGTAAAAATCTAAAAAAAAAGATTTATTTTAGACGCTAAATGTGTTAGAAATATGTACGTTTTTAAAAGTACACTTAATTTCCTTTAAATTGAAGTAACAAACAATTATGTTCATGTTATTTTTGTGAAAGAAATATAAAATATAAATTTTATAAAAATTTTTAAAAATCGGAGAAGAAAATTGTGTCTTATTGTACGTCAAACGTATTAAAAATATAAGAACTATTTCATAAAATATACGTAATTTCCATCTAATATATATATATATTGTAACGAATGTAACTCACGGGCGTATCGTAGATTCAAACGCACGAGTAATTCGCGCCACGGGGGATCGCGGCGCGAGAGAGAACAGCGCGGAGGAAGCGCGACGGCACGGGCCACACCGGGCACATGGGGTGGCGGGAGAATCGGCACTATTGCTTAGGCTGCCGGACCGTTACGAGCGTTTTCCCTGCGTGCGAAAGACCGTTTACGATTTTACAGCGAGAGTGTGAGAGAAAGATCGACAAGCAGCGGACGTTTTCGCCGAGGCTCAACGATACGACCACCTTCCTCCAGCTCCATCGCCCCTTCGAGAACGAGGCTGCTTCATCACCGTCGGCCAGGCGTCGCAGCAGAGCGAGGGAGCGAGAGTGAGAGAGAGAGAGAGAGAGAGAGAGAGAGAGAGTGAGAGAGAGAGAGAGAGAGGAAGAGCATCGTCTAACTCTTCACCGGCGCTCAGTTGCGCACCAAGTAAGTTGGAATTATTGCTCCTTGTATGCGCGACCGGGTATACGAGCTAATCTCAAATTATTAGCTCAACGTCCGAGAAGCTCGGGGTTCGCGCGCGCCCAATTGTATCGTCTCTATATATAAAAATACTTGTCCTGACTGACTGACTGACTGATTCATCAATGCCCAGCCAAAACCACTCATCCGATTAACTTGAAAATTTGTGAGTACCTTCTACCCACACAGTAGGTGCTCACTAAGAAACGGTTTTTGAAATTCCACCCCCAGGGGATGGAAAGGGTTAAAATGTGTTTTTTCGATTTTTTACTATATTTCTGCGGAAAAGGAGATTTCGAGACGGTTCTCGCGGAAAAAAGTCTGGAATGACATCAGGAAAAAATTTCTGGGTTTTTCGGAATTTCACCCCCAAGGGGTGAAATGCGTCGAATATGCATTTTTCGTTTTTTCACTATATTTCTGCGGGAAAGAGATTTTAGGATGGTTATTGCGGCATTATATCTGGAATATCATTACTCAGAAAACAATTTCTTAGCTTTTTAAATTTCACCCCCAGGGGGTGAAATGCGTCAAATGTGCATTTTTTCCAGCTGTACTATATTTATGTGGGGGAAAGAGATTTCAGGATGGTTCTTGCGGCATCATATCTGGCACGACATTAGGAAAAAAACAATTCGAAAAAATCACACCCTCCGTGCGTGCAAACGGTTGAAACGCTTCTTCCATTTCTTACTAAATTTTCGCAGAGAAAAAAATTTTAGTATAACAGAACGAGACTGTTTCGTGTCGTAAGTTTCGAAATGATAATACGAAGGGAACGTGCAGTGTTGATATCTCTCATGAATTTTAAAGTATGTAATACCGATAAAAAGCCGCTAGATGGCTACGCTGAGCTTGAACCACAAGAGAAATAATCGAGTCTCATTATATATAGAGGCGATGAAGCCTTGAAAAGGCATTAGGAGTCTGAGAACTCTAGCCGATTGTGAGTAATATCACGGTTTTCCTGCGTTGTCACGATGATTGTGGAAATATTGAGCATAAATGGCGTTATGACGCCACATAAAGTAGTTCCCATGTTGGCGGATGGTGCTTGCCTCTTCAATGCAATAACTTTTCGTCTGTACGACACTCAAGTTTTGTCTCGGGAGATTCGTATTCAGATTGTAGATCATATTGTTAACAATTGGCAATATTTTTCGATCATGTCTCATGATGATATAGGAAACAATTATAGAAATGGAAGTTCATGCGAGTTAGTAGCTGCTGCACAAATGTTTGGTTTCACTTTTGAGGTATATCGCAATGGACATCTGTATGAAAGATTCGGTGTAGAAGGAAGTCCCATTAAGAGACTTCGTTTCACATTAGACTTATCAAACGGACATTTTGATGTTTATTTACCTTGCAATGACGCTACAACTGTTCAAAATATTTCTGATAAAATACCGAGTCCCGCAAAGCGTATGGAAATTTCTGATCCAATATCCAGTTCTGCTAAGCGTAATAAGAAACGTCGTGCAAGATTCACAAATAACGTAAGGAAAAATCAACTCAAAAGAGCCGCTAAAAAATATCAGATGAATCATCCGGAAGTTCATAGAGTCGCTGCTTCTTCTTATCAGCAAAATCATCCGGAAGCTCATAGAGCCGCTGCTTCTTCTTACCAGCAAAATCATCCGGAAGCTCATAGAGCCGCTGCTTCTTCTTACCAGCAAAACCATCCGGACCAAAGGATTTGAAGACTACTCTCGAAAAAATACCTCAAAATTGTAAAAACTTCGAAGTTGTAATTCATGCTGATAGGAAACCAGCCAATGCTCATCGTGGCCGATATAATGCTCCAGCAGCAAATGAAGTTACATTGGTCATAGTTGGGCAGCAGTTTGAAAAAAGGGATATTGTATTACAAAGTCATGATGATAAGTTACAAAAAATAAATGAGGTGCATCGTTCGTATGATGCCTTACAGTATCCTTTACTGTTTTGCCGGGGTGAGGACGGTTACTCTGTAGATGTTTATCAGATCGATCCAAAAACAAATTTACCTCTTAAAAAAACAGTATCTGCAATGAATTTCTATTCATACCGCATCATGATCCGAGAAACAGAGATCAACCATTTACTGTACTGTCGATCTCTCTTTAATCAATTCTTAGTACATATGTACGCGAAAATTGAAACAGAACGATTAAACTTTATTCGGAACAACCAGGCGCAACTTAGAGTAAACAATTATATGCACCTAAAAGATGCTATTGGAAGACAAGATACCGATGTCGACGAACTAGGTCAGATGGTAGTGCTTCCATCGTCTTTTACTGGATCATCACGGTATATGCATGAAAAGGCCCAGGATGCTATGACGTACGTCCGCAATTTTGGTCGTCCGGACTTATTTATAACATTTACGTGTAATCCCCGATGGAGCGACATTACAGAAGCATTACTACATGGCCAAAAGTCTTACGACCGGCATGATATCATAGCTAGGGTCTTCCACTTGATAGTGAAATCGCTTATAGCATTATTAACGAAGGGTGAATTATTTGGAGAAATGAAATGTTACATGTATTCTGTTGAATGGCAGAAGCGAGGTTTACCTCACATACATATTTTATTGTGGCTTAAACTACGTTTCACTCCAGATCAGATAGATGATGTTATTAGCGCAGAAATACCAGACCCAGCCGAAGATCCTCTTCTTTATGAAATCGTCAAGGCCAACATGATCCACGGACCTTGCGGTAGCTTAAATAACAGGTCGCATTGCATGAAAGAAGGTTGTTGCAGCAAAAAATTTCCTAAAGAATTTCTGCAAGAAACTCAAACAGGAGATGATGGATACCCAAAATATCGACGTAGGAAACCGAAAGATGGTGGTTTTATTGTTGAAATCAATGGCATCACCATTGATAATCGCTGGGTCGTACCATACAATCCTGTTCTTTCGCGGATTTTTGAAGCTCATATCAATTTGGAATACTGCAACTCTGTTAAATCGATAAACTATGTTTGTAAGTATATCACCAAAGGCAGCGATCAGGCTGTATTCGCTACAGAAGATAAAAAAGACGAAGTTAAAATTTATGAAAGTGGTCGATATATCAGTAGTTCCGAGGCAGTATGGAGAATCTTAAGTTTCCCTATTCATGAAAGATTTCCAACAGTCTTTCACCTCGCTGTTCATTTAGAAAATGGTCAACGCGTCTACTTCGATCAAAAAGATTCTAATCGCTTGAGGAATATCATAAATCATCCTCCTAAAACTACACTTCTTGCATTTTTTTAATTATGCCAGGTAGATAGTTTTGCAAGAACGCTTCTTTACGTTGAAGTTCCATCTTATTACACATGAAAGAAAAATAAATTTGAAAGAAGAAAACGTGGGGATGATGTCAGTGGCTGGCCTGAAGTAAAGAAAGATACGGCTCTAGGTAGAGTATATACCATCCACCCTAATAACTCTGAGTGTTATTATCTACGCCTTTTGCTTCACGAAGTTCGAGGTCCAAAATCTTTTTTGGAATTGAAAACTGTTGATGGCATTGTACAACCTACATTTCAGGCAGCGTGTAAAGCCTTAGGTTTATTAGAAGACGAAAAGCACTGGGATGCAACTTTGGAAGAAGCAGTACTTTGTGACTCTCCACTCAAATTGCGAAATTTGTTTGCGGTTATGGTATTATTTTGTCATTTATCTGATGCTTCAAGTCTTTGGGAAAAGTACAAAGATCATCTTTCAGAAGATATTCGGCGTGAAATGGAAGCTCACTTACAAGATGGGATCATCAACTCAATGTTGAGTAAAATTTATAATAAATGCTTAGTTTGTCTGGAAGATAGTTTGTTGTCAATGGGTGGTCAATGTCTGCAGCAATATGGTCTGCCTCAGCCATCTAGAGACGAGTTATCTCTACAAAACAGAGACTATATTCGAGAAATCAGTTACGATACGAATGCTCTGGAACAAATTATAACTGATAGCGAAATTTTACTGAACGATGAACAGTCTCACGTTTACAGAATAATTTTAGAAAGCGTCGAGAAAAGTAGCGGTCAAATGTTTTTCCTTGATGCTTCTGGAGGAACCGGTAAAACATTCCTCATTAATCTTTTACTTTCGAAAATAAGAAAACACAACCGTATAGCCTTAGCTGTTGCTTCTTCAGGAATTGCAGCTACATTGCTGCAAGGAGGTAAAACGGCTCATTTTACTTTTAAATTACCTTTGAACTTAAATAAACTCCAGACACCAATTTGTAACATTTCAAAACAGTCTAATATGGCAAAAGTTTTGAAAGAGTGTAAGTTGATAGTTTGGGATGAATGCATAATGGCCCATAAAGGTGGATTTGACTCTCTCAATAGAACATTGCAAGATATAAAAGGAAATGATAGATTGATAGGGGGAGTCACTATTCTATTAGCTGGAGATTTCCGGCAAACATTGCCTGTTGCACCTAGAGTTACACGTGCGGATGAAGTGAATTCTTGCATAAAGAAGTCATAGTTATGGCCTCATATTCAAAAACTTTCTCTGCACACAAATATGAGAGTTTATTTAAATAATGATGAATCTGCCGGAATTTTCGCAGAAACACTACTCCAAATAGGCAACGGAACTTTCCCGTCCGTAGAAGATGAGATTGTTATTCCATCAAATTTATGTACGGTAGTCACCACATTATCAGAACTTATTTCCAAGATATATCCTGATGTGAATAATATAAAAGATAAACCCATAGATTGGTTGTGCGAGCGAGCTATTTTAACGCCAAAAAATGATAAAGCAGTTACCATTAATGAGCTACTCTTGAATGCTTTTGAAGAACAGATTGCTGAATATAAATCATTTGATTCTGTTATTGAAACCGATGATGCTGTCCACTACCCTGTTGAATTTTTAAATAGTTTGATTCCACCGGGGTTTCCACCTTATAGATTGAACCTCAAAGTTGGAGCGCCGATAATGTTGCTGAGAAATCTTTGTCCTCCTAAATTGTGTAACGGAACTAGACTACAAATAAAAACTCTTCGTAAAAATGTTATATAAGCTACAATAATCACTGGAAGTGCTCGCGGGGAATCAGTTCTTATTCCGCGAATACCTCTAATCCCATCAGCCTATCCGTTTGAGTTTAAGAGAATACAGTTTCCAATCAAGTTAGAAGAAGTTCAAGAACCGTATAACTAGCAATATACACAGGCAAAGCAATCGAAGAGTGCAATTCCAAGATACCTTCACGATCGCGCAATCAGCTACGAGCTCCAGCAGCCCTCTGCCGAACCATACTGGACAACACCGGGAGCCGCCGCTCGTGGATGCTTGGGGGGAGGGCAGCAAGACCCGTTGGGCCTTCCGAGCAACAACACATCTGTACACTCGATCGGAAGCATCGGCGGAGCACCGGCAAGCAACCACAGGCGCGACGTGGGCAATATTTTACGCAAGTGGAGCGTGCAATATAGCGGCGAGCGCACGCAAAGCATTGACAACTTTCTCACGAGAGTCAACGAATGCCGCACGCTCGGAGATCTGTCAGATGCAGAGCTACTCTCGGCTCTACCAGAGCTACTAAAGGGGTAGCTGCGACGTGGTATCGCAATAACAAGGATCAATAGATCACTTGGCAGCAATTCTGTGAAGACGCACGCTCCTGGTATGACCAAGGGTGAGGCCACCAGCAAGAACTAATTGCAGAAGCATACGCACGTTCGCAAGGGGAGTTCGAGCCTGTTCGTGATTTTATCACGAAGCTCGTGGGCATCATGCGCAAGTAGGGCCCTATGCCCGGTCTGGATGGGCAGCTGGACCTGCTGCATCACAAGATGCTACCAACGTTGAAAGCTCCTTTCAGGAGTTGCTGATGTTGGCTACGGACATTGAATCAGAGCAAAGTTGGAGAAAGTCATGGAGACAACATCCGTCCCTAGAAGCTACCCTGCTACCCGAGATGGCATATCAAGCGCCACAGGCAACATGGGGAGCTCGGCTGCCAATATCAGCGGTGACAACGCGAGAAGATACGGATACTCCGCTCGATATCGCCGCCATGGTAGAGCGCTTAGTAGAGCAGAAACTAGCGGCTAGACTGACGCAGCAACCGGCCGCGAACACGAGTACGGTGACAGCTACTACAGGGGCAGGGCCGCAAAAACCACGGAGATTCGTAAAGAAGGAAACCGAAAAAAGCCCTCCAATCCCCCCTATCAATCTATCATTTCCTTTTATATCTTGCAATGTTCTATTGAGAGCCTCAAATCCACCTTTATGGGCCATTATGCATTCATCCCAAACTATTAACTTACACTCTTTCAAAACTTGTGCCATATTAGACTGTTTTGAAATGTTACAAATTGGTGTCTGGAGTTTATTTAAGTTCAAAGGTAATTTAAAAGTAAAATGAGCCGTTTTACCTCCTTGCAGCAATGTAGCTGCAATTCCTGAAGAAGCAACAGCTAAGGCTATACGGTTGTGTTTTCTTATTTTCGAAAGTAAAAGATTAATGAGGAATGTTTTACATCTTCCTCCAGAAGCATCCAGGAAAAACATTTGACCGCTACTTTTCTCGACGCTTTCTAAAATTATTCTGTAAACGTGAGACTGTTCATCGTTCAGTAAAATTTCGCTATCAGTTATAATTTGTTCCAGAGCATTCGTATCGTAACTGATTTCTCGATTAGTCTCTGTTTTGTAGAGATAACTCATCTCTAGATGGCTGAGGCAGACCATATTGCTGCAGACATTGACCACCCATTGACAACAAACTATCCTCCAGACAAACCAAGCATTTATTATAAATTTTACTCAACATTGAGTTGATGATCCCATCTTGTAAGTGAGCTTCCATTTCACGCCGAATATCTTCTGAAAGAAGATCTTTGTACTTTTCTCAAAGACTTGAAGCATCAGATAAATGACAAAATAATAACATAACCGCAAACAAATTTCGCAATCTGAGTGGAGAGTCACAAAGTACTGCTTCTTCCAAAGTTGCATCCCAGTGCTTTTCGTCTTCTAATAAACCTAAGGCTTTACACGCTGCCTGAAATGTAGGTTGTACAATGCCATCAACAGTTTTCAATTCCAAAAAAGATTTTGGACCTCGAACTTCGTGAAGCAAAAGGCGTAGATAATAACACTCAGAGTTATTAGGGTGGATGGTATATACTCTACCTAGAGCCGTATCTTTCTTTACTTCAGGCCAGCCACTGACATCATCCCCACGTTTTCTTCTTTCAAATTTATTTTTCTTCCGTGTGTAATAAGATGGAACTTCAACGTAAAGAAGCGTTCTTGCAAAACTATCTACCTGGCATAATTCAAAAAATGCAAGAAGTGTAGTTTAGGAGGATGATTTATGATATTCCTCAAGCGATTAGAATCTTTTTGATCGAAGTAGACGCGTTGACCATTTTCTAAATGAACAGCGAGGTGAAAGACTGTTGGAAATCTTTCATGAATAGGGAAACTTAAGATTCTCCATACTGCCTCGGAACTACTGATATATCGACCACTTTCATAAATTTTAACTTCGTCTTTTTTATCTTCTGTAGCGAATACAGCCTGATCGCTGCCTTTGGTGATATACTTACAAACATAGTTTATCGATTTAACAGAGTTGCAGTATTCCAAATTGATATGAGCTTCAAAAATCCGCGAAAGAACAGGATTGTATGGTACGACCCAGCGATTATCAATGGTGATGCCATTGATTTCAACAATAAAACCACCATCTTTCGGTTTCCTACGTCGATATTTTGGGTATCCATCATCTCCTGTTTGAGTTTCTTGCAGAAATTCTTTAGGAAATTTTTTGCTGCAACAACCTTCTTTCATGCAAGGCGACCTGTTATTTAAGCTACCGCAAGGTCCGTGGATCATGTTGGCCTTGACGATTTCATAAAGAAGAGGATCTTCGGCTGGGTCTGGTATTTCTGCGCTAATAACATCATCTATCTGATCTGGAGTGAAACGTAGTTTAAGCCACAATAAAATATGTATGTGAGGTAAACCTCGCTTCTGCCATTCAACAGAATACATGTAACATTTCATTTCTCCAAATAATTCACCCTTCGTTGGAAGCACTACCATTTGACCTAGTTCGTCGACATCGGTATCTTGTCTTCCAATAGCATCTTTTAGGTGCATATAATTGTCTACTCTAAGTTGCGCCTGGTTGTTCCGAATAAAGTTTAATCGTTCTGTACACATGTACTAAGAATTGATTCATTGCAGATACTGTTTTTTTAAGAGGTAAATTTGTTTTTGGATCGATCTGATAAACATCTACAGAGTAACCGTCCTCACCCCGGCAAAACAGTAAAGGATACTGTAAGGCATCATAGGAACGATGCACCTCATTTATTTTTTGTAACTTATCATCATGACTTTGTAATACAATATCCCTTTTTTCAAACTGCTGCCCAACTATGACCAATGCAACTTCATTTGCTGCTGGAGCATTATATCGGCCACGATGAGCATTGGCTGATTTCCTATCAGCATGAATTACAACTTCGAAGTTTTTACAATTTTGAGGTATTTTTTCGAGAGTAGTCTTCAAATCCTTTATGTAGGAGTTATAACGATGCAACATCGTTTGCAGTTGTTTTACCAGATCCTGGCGTACGTCAGGGATGTGACCAGATCTTATACGTACCTCTCTTTCATCCTCTCCAACAAAATAAATCTGTAGAAATTGAGGATTTTGTTGGGGCAAAGGTTGTAGACCACCAATTAAATGATACACTTGACCTTGTACTTTGAAAGTAGGCATAAATCCATGTTCCTTGATTTGTTTGGCTCCGAAAGATGTCATTTGGAAACAGCTATTATATTTTCTAATCCTGTCCATGAAATGCACATGGTCCGGGTGAGAGCCCATGATCAAACTGAAAAGTGGTTCGGGAAGACGCAAAGTAGGTAGCAGTTGCACTTTGCCGGCACTGCAGCACATTCCGGGTGGCTCAGTTTTATACTTTAAAGCGCCACAGTGTTTGCATTTGTGACTCATAGTGCCGATGGATACAGTTTTATCGGTTTCATATGATATCTCTGGATCGTATTTCATTCCGGAAAGAGCTTTAATCTTCCATGGAAGTAAGCGCCTTTCTGAGCGTAATCCTGGACGGCTTTGTTCATAAACACCAACAGCGGCTCTATGAACTTCCGGATGATTTTGCTGGTAAAAAGAAGCAGCGGCTCTATGAACTTCCGGATGGTTTTGCTGATAAGAAGAAGCAGCGACTCTATGAACTTCCGGATGATTCATCTGATATTTTTTAGCGGCTCTTTTGAGTTGATTTTTCCTTACGTTATTTGTGAATCTTGCACGACGTTTCTTATTACGCTTAGCAGAACTGGATATTGGATCAGAAATTTCCATACGCTTTGCGGGACTCGGTATTTTATCAGAAATATTTTGAACAGTTGTAGCGTCATTGCAAGGTAAATAAACATCAAAATGTCCGTTTGATAAGTCTAATGTGAAACGAAGTCTCTTAATGGGACTTCCTTCTACACCGAATCTTTCATACAGATGTCCATTGCGATATACCTCAAAAGTGAAACCAAATATTTGTGCAGCAGCTACTAACTCGCATGAACTTCCATTTCTATAATTGTTTCCTATATCATCATGAGACCTGACCGAAAAATATTGCCAATTGTTAACAATATGATCTACAATCTGAATACGAATCTCCCGAGACAAAACTTGAGTGTCGTACAGACGAAAAGATATTGCATTGAAGAGGCAAGCACCATCCGCCAACATGGGAACTACTTTATGTGGCGTCATAACGCCATTTATGCTCAATATTTCCACAATCATCGTGACAACGCAGGAAAACCGTGATATTACTCACAATCGGCTAGAGTTCTCAGACTCCTAATGCCTTTTCAAGGCTTCATCGCCTCTATATATAATGAGACTCGATTATTTCTCTTGTGGTTGAAGCTCAGCTTAGCCATCTAGCGGCTCTTTATCGGTATTACATACTTTAAAATTCATGAGAGATATCAACACTGCACGTTCCCTTCGTATTATCATTTCGAAAGTTACGACACGGAAACAGTCTCGTTTCAAAACACATTTATATATAGAGACGATACAATTGGGCTCGCGCGAACCCCGAGCTTCTCGGACGTTGAGCTAATAATTTGAGATTAGCTCGTATACCCGGTCGCGCATACAAGGAGCAATAATTCCAACTTACTAGATCCAACTTACTACTCCAATTTACTTATCTAGAAAAATTTTTGGAATAATTTTTTTTTTAAATTATACGAGATTTAAAAATTTTTTTTTAAGATTTTAAACACTTTTTGGATGGGACTTAGAAAATTTGTGGAAATTTTTTTTTTAACTTCTCAGAGACCATTTTTGAGTCGACTGACAGAAATTTTTTTTTTTGGAAAAAATTTTTTCAATAAATTTTTGTCGCGAATTTTTTTTTTTTACATTTCGAGAATTGGATAAATCGCCCTAGAGAAAAAACTTTTCAATCTGCAACAAACCTTTTAATTAAAAGGAAAAATTACGCGCAGAAGGAAAATACTGTTTGCTAGCGTGAAAGATAGGGTTATCGTGCTTGTAAAAAAGGTGTGCCTGGATGTAGTTAAAGTCACACGGCAGCCATAGTGTGATATTGGAATTGACATTGAAATCCCAAAATCATATTCACTACGATATTCTTATTAGCTTTTTTTAGTGTGAGTGTATTAAAAATCGCGAAAAGCACGCACGTACAGTCGAAACAAAAATATCACGCCAAAACATAAAGACTTTGGAGAATTGGTGCTTCTCGCTCGAGGCACAAGAGCTCGATGAGACCCTGCACGAATTGCAACTAAAGCGCGGGGGCTTACGGTTACAGCAAGCCGCTCGACTACAGAAATTTCGGAAAGTGACTTCCATCAAAGCCTAGAACCAGAAGCTGCATTCGAATTGCGCACACAGTTGCGCAATTAATACATCAACAGAGTGCGCAACGAAAGAACTGGGTCTACGGTCCATGACGAAAATATTGACCCAGACGGCCAACACTCAATTACCAGATTATTTGAGGACCAGATGATACGAGTACGAAACCTCACACTGGAAACTGCACATGCCAACGCGGTAACAGAGCTGGCGGCAGCAACCCCTCCAACTGTGTCGTAAAGTGAACAAGCGGGGCAACAATAGCCGAATCAACAGCAAGTGCTAGAGCAACAGCAGCAGAAAGACGACGAACGGCAGCAACAGAGAGCCGATGAGCTCGAACAGAGGCTACCGCCAATTCGACAAGAACTGCTACTACAGCAGGCAGATGACGAACTGCAGCAGTAACCACGACGCTCTCGGCTGACACCGATAAATCATGAGCACGGCGAACCATAAGTACACACCTAGCACACCAGCTGTGGCCATCAAATTATAGAACTAACACAGTTGATCGGCCGTTCGACAGGAACGAGAGCCCCATCGAACGCAATCGCATCCAGCACACGGCTCGATAACGCGTAGAACCGTATAACTAGCAATATACACAGGCAAAGCAATCGAAGAGTGCAATTCCAAGATACCTTCACGATCGCGCAATCAGCTACGAGCTCCAGCAGCCCTCTGCCGAACCATACTGGACAACACCGGGAGCCGCCGCTCGTGGATGCTTGGGGGGAGGGCAGCAAGACCCGTTGGGCCTTCCGAGCAACAACACATCTGTACACTCGATCGGAAGCATCGGCGGAGCACCGGCAAGCAACCACAGGCGCGACGTGGGCAATATTTTACGCAAGTGGAGCGTGCAATATAGCGGCGAGCGCACGCAAAGCATTGACAACTTTCTCACGAGAGTCAACGAATGCCGCACGCTCGGAGATCTGTCAGATGCAGAGCTACTCTCGGCTCTACCAGAGCTACTAAAGGGGTAGCTGCGACGTGGTATCGCAATAACAAGGATCAATAGATCACTTGGCAGCAATTCTGTGAAGACGCACGCTCCTGGTATGACCAAGGGTGAGGCCACCAGCAAGAACTAATTGCAGAAGCATACGCACGTTCGCAAGGGGAGTTCGAGCCTGTTCGTGATTTTATCACGAAGCTCGTGGGCATCATGCGCAAGTAGGGCCCTATGCCCGGTCTGGATGGGCAGCTGGACCTGCTGCATCACAAGATGCTACCAACGTTGAAAGCTCCTTTCAGGAGTTGCTGATGTTGGCTACGGACATTGAATCAGAGCAAAGTTGGAGAAAGTCATGGAGACAACATCCGTCCCTAGAAGCTACCCTGCTACCCGAGATGGCATATCAAGCGCCACAGGCAACATGGGGAGCTCGGCTGCCAATATCAGCGGTGACAACGCGAGAAGATACGGATACTCCGCTCGATATCGCCGCCATGGTAGAGCGCTTAGTAGAGCAGAAACTAGCGGCTAGACTGACGCAGCAACCGGCCGCGAACACGAGTACGGTGACAGCTACTACAGGGGCAGGGCCGCAAAAACCACGGAGATTCGTAAAGAAGGAAACCGAAAAAAGCCCTCCAACTGAGCAAAAGCCCTCGAACCCGAGATGGGAGATAAATTGCTTTGTGTGTGGCGACCCGAGGCACCGGGCTTGGCAATGTCAGAAGCGAGCGGGAAACGGCAAAAGGGACCAGTAACCGGGGCCGCTGTAATCCTTAGTATCAAGAAAAAGGCCTCTAACGATGCGCCCACAGGGAAAGGTAATCCTACTGCGCCCCGCGAGATGACGCAACCATGCGAGAAAATAAGTGTAAGAAACACTTCCATGGGAACCTCATTAAGAGTGGCAAAGCCGCTTAACGCAGAGCCTGGGAAGTTACGACTTACGCCGATCTGCGCGGCCGGGTGTGATATGAAAGTTGAGAGCAGGCAACTAGAAGCTGCCAACACCGAGTTCCAAGCTTTGAGGTTGGGGACGTAGTTTGGCGAGAGAACCACGTCTTATCGTCAGCGATTGACGGACGCACGGCCACATATGCACCCAAATTCATCGTCCCATATAAAATAAAAGCCACATTCGGGTCGAATACCTTTCAGTTGGTCGACGAGCTGGGCGGTATCGCAGATAAGATCCCTGCCTGCCAGATGAAGAGGGGTTATTTGGGCGACCAAGGGCCCAAGCTACCTGACGAAGATGGAGAAGTGAGCATCGAGGTTACTCGACCACCGGGATGCGAGCGTGGCGACGGCAACGCGCGACCGGCCGACGGCACAGCGAAGCCCCGCGCCTACGCAGAGCTCTGCGAGCGAGTCAGAAGACGAACCTCCAACATACGGGACGCGAGCGGCCGCGACCGTGCAATCGACCGACGATTCACCCGTTCCCCCTTTTCCGAGAAAACGAGGAAGACCTCGAAAAACCGCGTATGCAACGCAAAGCTCAGGTACGCAATCGGCTACTAATGCGACACCCAAAATAGTCCCAAAGCGAGAGAGAGGACGCCCGCGTAAGAACGTTTCTTAACGCTGAGGCGCCCTCGTGACCAGCCCTCCTGACACCCCCCCGTTTCTCTTCGTTTCAGGATGAATCAGAACCAGAATTCATTGACCAAGACAGGGTCATCAGCCAGCCCAGACCAGCTGGCCACTATCGTGGGTCAACTCGTGCGCCTCGTTACGTGATTAGGCGCGACGATGGAGGAGCAGAGGCCCCCATCCGAGGCTCGCATCGTCGAGCTCAGCTCCGACGACGATCGGTCGTCTCTCGGAGCAATCTTCGACGAAGAGGGAGAGGCAGGATCGGAAAGCTGCCCAGCCACCCGGCGCCGACCACGGCTGTCATTATCGGAGGAGGCACCAGCCACGACAACCGAAGGATCGCAACCGGACTCCGAAGAGGAGTGCGCCCAAGCCCGGGCGCTCAGCCCTCCAACGCAGGGCACACCTAGCGACATACCGTCCTCGAGTACAACTCCAAAGCGGCAGCTGGGCAGAGAATTTTGGGCCGAGCTCAAGCGCGATCTGGAGAAGACGCTTGAGCTCTCTTTCGAATCTGCCAGAACAGAGGCAGGTGTCTTCGCCCGATACCACCAAGGGGAGGAGAGATTCGGGCTTAAGTTCGTACAGGCGGCCAAACACTGGCGCCAGTGCGTCCTCGACCGAGAGGAGGAGCTCGAGGCCCTGCGCAAGTTACGAGAAGAGCGGCTAGAGCGCCGGCAATACGATGAAGCACAGGAGCAGTTTCGCACTGCCCAGACGAAACTGAGGCGAGCACGGCAAGAGGCCGAGCGCAGTGACGGGCAACAGCGCACCACTCGGAGAGACTGTGCAGTCGGTCAATATCCGGGGGTCACGCGCTACGACAGGTGTCCGAACGTGCGAGACCACGACGGCAAAAGCCGCAACTATGGGCCACGCACGTCGAAGCGTGACTAGCGCTCGGCGCCTCAAAGCCGAGCGCCCTATACGCTATGGCGCTAAAAAGAAAAAAAATGTAATATATAACTTGATGTGAGGTAGATCAGAGTCGAAATCGGGCCGATACTTCGACTCTGGGGGAGGGGGGGGGGTTGTAACGAATGCAACTCACGGGCATATCGTAGATTCAAACGCGCGAGTAATTAGCGCCACGGGGGATCGGGCACATGGGGCGGCGGGAGAATCGGCACTATCGCTTAGGCTGCCGGACCGTTACGAGCGTTTTCCCTGCGTGCGAAAGACCGTTTAAGATTTTACAGCGAGAGTGTGAGAGAAAGAGTGAAAGCGAGAGAAAGAAAGAGTGAAAGCGAGAGAGAGAAAGAGGGATCGATCAACAAGCAGCGGACGTCTTCGCCGAGGCTCAACAATACGACCACCTTCCTCCAGCTCCAACGCCCCGTCGAGAACGAGGCTGCTGCATCACCGTCGGCCAGGCGTCGCAGCAGAGCGAGGGAGCGAGAGTGTGTGAGAGAGAGAGAGAGAGAGAGAGAGAGAGAGAGAGGAAGAGCATCGTCTAACTCTTCACCGGCGCTCATTTGCGCACTAAGGAAGTTGGAATTATTATATCGCGTCGAATCGCGTCCGAGGAAGTCGCGGTCCGAGGCCCTTCCGTCGGCTCCTTGTATGCGCGACCGCGTGTATGAGCTAATCTCAAATTATTAGCTCAACGTCCGAGAAGCTCGGGGTTCGCGCGCGCCCAATTGTATCGTTATAATATAAGAATATACGTGCTTTATTGAATGACATAGTCTCTCTGATTATTCATACAACCTAACTGCCTATCGCGCTGTCCCTGCCCTTACCCCCTGGTTTCGCAAGAACGAGCCCGAGGTCGAGCTGGAGCTAGCCGTCTATACGTAGCCGCCGTACAAAAGGTACGCGCGGCTGAAGCGAGTTAGATTCGCATTATAACAGGTAAGCTAAAGGTCGAGCAGCGCGCCGCAGAGAAGCGCGCTGCCTACGTTGTCAAGGTAAGAATATTAACACACGACCAGTTAGAAAACCCACCTGTTAAAATATATATATATATATATATATATATATATATATATATATATATATATATATATATATATATATATATATATATATATATATACATGAATTACCTTAATGCCATTTTAAAGAATAATAAATTGAATATCAATTTCAAAACATTTACGAAAGCACGCAAATTTATTTTTGTTCTTTTATACGTTAATCATGTTAAATATATGTAGGTTTTAAAAAAAGTAATATTTTTCTTATAATTTGTTATATTTAACATTCATCTTAAAGCTGTATTGTGAATGAAGAATAAGTATATTAATTTAAATAAATTTGTAAAAATCGCAATTTTTTATTCGATGTATGTCTTTTAAGAGTTAATGAATTTTCAGCGTGCAGACGAGTTATTTACAATTTTAAGATTTTCTCAGACTGGCAACGCTTGTCTTTAATAAATTAGTTTTAGCATTATTTTAATTAAAGTGAATTTCGAATATAAAATTCTTAAACTCAATTTTTCAGGATCTCTCTTTGAGAAAGGATTCTACTAAATCGGTTAGCAGCAGTTTTTAATTGGGTAACTTAAAGTAAAATAAAAGGATAACGTGCTTTTATTGGATTTTAGCATATTTTAGCATATTTTAGCTCATTTTAGCACCTGCTAAAATCGGCTAAAATATGCTAAAGTATGCTAAAATCCAATAAAAGCACGTTATTCTTTTATTTTTCTTCAAGTAACCCCCCTGAAAAAGTAGATATTGTATAAAAAAAAGCATATTTGGATTTCCAAAGATGCTTTTTGAGATCATTTAGAGGTAGCTATATCAATCTGAAAAAAAAACAAGTTTTAGCAAGTTTAGGTCTAAATATAGCTGCTAACATTTTATGATAAAAAAACGAGAAGGAGATCATTATTTTTTCAATAGTTTCCACTATTTTTAATGGTTAGTCTATGAAAATTATAAAGATTTGGGAATTTTGGACCACTCTAGTGTACGTGTAGCGTAGCAACTCCCATGTTACCTCTTTGCGCGGCTAATCTCCCCGTCAGAGAGCAGTAGCTTTTAGTCCCTCAAAGCCGTTTTCCATTTCCACCTAAATTTATTCACCAATATTATACTATTCGCACTGCTGATGGGCCCTGTTTGTCTCTCGTGTTCAATGTATCTCTGGCTCCAGGATTACAAGCGTCACTTACATCTTTTTTATGGCTCTTGGGCTTGCAGAGGTAAAACTAAGGTGCGAGAGAATTATAGTGAGTGTTTCATGCAGTATTAGCATTATCACATGTATTTTTAAAATAAGATTTCAATTTAACTTTTATATTTACGTTATTTTTAATTTTATTTAAGTTTCAGTAACTGAATTAATTATATATTTTCACTTTTAAATTATTCCACGATATGTAATTGTTTATAGCAATAATAGTGATTTAAGTTATTCCAATTAATAACTTAAAATTGTACTATGTAAATATTTTGAATTTATTTTAACTTATTTTATGATTATAATTTTTTAAGTCTAGATGAGGAACTAATCATACACGTCAGCTTATTTCCACATTTGTTTGACTCATGGAGATAAATAAAGTTCTTTTTACATATTCAGAAATATAGAAGTTTATATTATAGCTGAACAAAAAGTCCTAACGACCTTAAAAATAATATAATTTTTTTTCATTATATCTCGATACAATGGTCAAATTTAGTGATAAAAATTAGGTAATGTATGATGAATAATTTATCCTTGCCTAAAACTATAGAACTAATTTTTTTTAATTTTAAAATGGTTAGTAGAGTGTCCCACGAAGAACATTTTATTTTTAATTTCAAAACCTTGAAGTTAAATTAGGTTTATTTTTATGAAAAATGAGTCTATGAACTTTTTCAGGTGTTTAAAACGTTTTTTAGAGATCGCTATATCGATTTTTATGAGTGATATGTGCTATTTTATAGTTATGCATATTCGTTTCTTAACATTATTAGTTTGCAATACTATTAATCATTGCAATCGTTTCATGTTGAAATAAAATAACTCTCAATTTTTTTGTACCTTCAATGTAATGCTAAGCGGGTTTTAACCCATTTACTTTAAATAAATTAGTGTTATTTTCACTTCTGAAGATCAAGAGTTATGGAAAAGAATGTTAACCTTTATATAACTCGGTAAAAAGATTGTTAATATAATGTTATTATATAAATACATTTTTTATAGATTTTTTTACATTTTTTATATATTACTTTTTCAAGGTTAAACGTAAGAAATGAAAATTTACTCTTGTACCATCCGATAATTAATAGAAAAATATACAGGTTAATACTCTGCACTGCACTGTAGAAAATTATCTAAAATCTATAGAAAACTTTAAAAAACGGAACTTTTGTAACAAATACCTAGACCTTATGGCTACTACTACCGCAATAGAAATCTGTGACCTCAACCTATACTTATCACGCAAAGGGGAGTCTCGCCGGTAATAGCAGATCCCGACTAATATTGTGCACCGACTTGCGCTTGTTACGATATAAGGTAGGTGCAGGTAATATGTTCACCTGCACGAGATCTCGTTGTATTCTGGGGCCTCGTAATTCCTACAGTATATGTATTGTGACAATAAATGTTGACAGTCGTGGTGACCTCGCTGCTAGCACCCTATAATTATAAAATAGTGTTATGTTGTCGCGCGAAAGCATCAAAACTCTGATTTTTAGCAGTGAATGCATGTAAAGAAACCGCTGACCCGCGATCGTACCCTCTCCGATTGCTTCTTTCCCGCGGGGCTGCTACCTTCTTCTCTCCTCTCCTTCTCGCGGCTATACTTGTGCTTTCTTCGTCTATCCTCGTTTTCGCTGTGTGTGCCGTCATTATTTTCTGTCTCTCTCTCTCTCTTTCCCTTTCTTTTCCCCTTCGCTCTATTTCTCTCCTGCGATCTCGTCGCGTCCCGACTCCTGTCAGCTCACTGGATGTTTCGGCATACATGTATATGTTTGTCTATTTATTCTCACATATTCCTGTACTTTGTGCGCACCGAACATATTTAAATTTTGTAATTCAAACCTATGCAAAAGTATAGCATAGATTATGAAACAATATTGTTGATTAAAATATTCTTTAATGTATATAATATATACCATCTTTACTAATAAATTTAAGATAAGATGGAATATTGTATATAATTAAGAAAATCTTAAAAATGTTCATTAAGTGTAATTATTCGAGTTAGTTATTTAAAATAGTTTATTAAACCTCATTTTAACTGTAAACATAAATTTTAAGTAAATTAAATTTTATTCCTTGTAAATTGTATTGGAAAAGAAAACATGAAAATTATATTGATTAACTAAAAAGAGCTCTACAGAATTTTCGTATCTTGAACCTATTTAATTAAAAAAAATTTCGTCACGAGTTATTGGAGTAAATGCTTATTCTTGTGATTAAAAGAAAGGTTTTAAAAAAAAGTTTTTTACGCACAATTAGGCAAAATCAGTTTTAAAATTCAAGACATATTTGAACTTATAACGAGCACCTGCTCGTAAATCGAATACGCGAGGAATTCGCGCCGTGACTGGAAAGGAAGCGCGCGACAAATTACCGGTAGTTGTCCGAGCGTGCACCTCGTGAGCATAATTATAGGTTAGAGCGGATGACCTGTCCTCGAGGTGGATATACCGGCGACCGCGATTCTCCCTGTGTTCGGGGAATCTGGTGTGAGGTGTGCACGGGTGCGTGTCTGAACGTGAGGAGGGACGCTCGACAGTCAGCGGTCAGGGACTGCTGGCCATCTACAGCACCGTCGAGAACTCGCCACCTTTTCCGTGCGCACAGTACATCCGCCGCTTGTGTGTGAAAAAGTGAGAGAGAAGCGCCGTGGCGACGCCATACGTAGAAGTGCGCTTGGCCTCTTATACAGCGACGATTTGTAAGTGAAAGGGCGAGGCTCTATTACTTTTATCTGCAGCATCAGCGCGGCGGCACAAACGGAAAACCCCAGCCACGCGGGTCGGGATATCGTTCTATAGCGCGTGTGTCGACGTTAAACTTAGGTAAGCGAGCATACGGGGGGACCCGCGCCTCCGTCTTTGATGTAATTAAACGAAAGTCCAATATACGCTTATTATAAAATCATTCGTGTACTTATTCGCATAGAATATCCTCTTCCGTCCTGCTTACCCCCGCTAACGCGGACTTTCAGATAAGCTGCCCTACTGTGATCAGCGAGTTTCTCGAGTGGATACTCGGAATCTCGCTATCGATGCTGGAATATACGAGCCGGGGAAATTGTCAAGATGTAATATATCTAACCTCCCCCAATCCCGCGGTTACAAACTATAAATGTACAAAAGTTAATATTGTTGACTCTGTTTAAACTCAATTTATCGTCTGCAACAAATAAAAGATTTTTTTAACCTATTCAAAAGTATATCATAGATTATGAAAAAATATGTAGATTGTGTAAAACCTTGAAAAGTTTTTGAATATCAAATGACATTTTTTTCAATTGACAGTAATAAATATTGCAACACTATAATTGTTGATTATATATTATTTCGGAATATAATAAATGTGTCCTATTTTTACAAATAAATTTTTTCGTAATTTTGTAATTTTGTTCGATTTTATGAACAACGGATTTATTCATTTACTACAAAAATATCATAAAAATGAAAGAATGGTATAAAACAAAAACGAATCAATAAATCTTGATTATTTTTATTACAAATCTTCATGAAATAGTAAAAAATGCAGCTTTGAATGGCCAAAAAATACCGCATAATACTCCAGAAAAAAGCGATTTAAAATATTTTGAAAAAAATGAATACCTATCATAAAAATTAAAAAACCGCCGCCAATTCATTGGCACTTAGCTTCCTCAAACTAAATTAATTGTTCCAATATGAAATTCTTTGTTCTGATAAGTTAACTTAGTTATCTCTATTTTGTGTCACCAGCCACTGTTTCGGGCACACGACGATATACGCGCTTGGTTATACTGTCTACGCGAGTTTATAAAGAGGCATCGAAAATTTTGCTGAGCGCGAGTGACTACTCGGGAAATGTATGCCGAGGAGGCGTCAGGATTTATTGAAATTACATCCACACGACGATGGGGGGGGGCACATTTTGTCGCACATAGGTGACGCCAATTAGCGGTTTTAAATTGACGAAATTTAAAAAGTCTTCGTGGTTTTGGATCTTTATCAAAAAACAAAAAAAATGGGTTTACAATAGACAAAAATTACCGCTTAATACACAAGATATAGGGCGACCAAAAAAAAAGTCGCTGCCAATTCATTGGCACTTAGCTTCCTCAAACTAAATAAATTGTTCCAATATCAATATATTGCTCTATTTCTTTCTTACTAATATCTCAAAAAGGTGTTTTTTATCATTGATTGTTGTCAAAAGATAAATTACGAAATATTGTAATCTTATGTTCAAAAATTGCATTATTGATTTCAAAATATCGTAAATAGAAAAAACGTTATAAAATAATAACGAATAAACGAGTTTTTCTTTCTGATTTCGTATGTTTGTCAAAAAAACGGATACAAATTCATCAAATTATTACAATTTCAGTACAATTACAGTAACACATTTAAGATTATCGAGAGTTAGTTTATTATATCACCGCAAGAAAAAGTATGGATTTTGAAAATTGTTATAAAACAAAAACAAATTGACGAAATTTTGAAAACTCTTTTTAATATTGCACCTTTATCAACAAACAAAAAAGGAGCTGTGAATAAACAAAAATTACCGCTTAATCACCAAAAAATAAGCAACTAAATTAAAAAAAGAAAATTATAACAATTAAAAATCATTATAAAACAAAAATGAGACGATGAATCTAAAAAGAAAATATTTCCTTTCATCAAAAAACAAAAAAAAAATATCGTGTAATACCCAAGATAAAAAATATAACCTCAAATATTTTTAAAAATAAAAGATTTCATATTTTGGTTAAAGAGCTCAGCCAAGACTGCCAAGAGATAGTGGAAACCTTTTCCATCTTACTTGATTTATAAAGATGTTCCATCATATGCTTCCAAAGTATCGCAATTTAAAAAAAAGTGACGTCTCGTGTATAACAAAAGAAGGCAAATAGCTTATAAAAAAATTCGTTACAGGAAAAATAGACAATTTTATTCTGTACCAAATGTATGTACACTGAAGCGATAATATTATTTCTACATACCAAATTAATTTACCTCATTGATTTCAGAATAACGTAAAATTGAAAAAGCATTGTAAAACCATAACGAGTCCATGAATCTTGAAATTTCCTTTCAATTCCGAATCCGCATTAAAAAATAATAAAAATAAGCCCCAGTTGGAAAATAATGACGTCGTCGTTCTCGAGATATAAGCGATCAAAAAAGGTTTGAAAAATAAACATAACCTCAAATATCTTCACAAAATAAAATTCCTCATGATCAGAGCAAAGAACTTAGTCAAGAGATAGTTAAAAGCTACCTTTCTCGAAACAATTAAAAAGAATAATGCCGGTTTACTCAAGTTATCGTTTGACATAAAAATTCGATTTTTTTACATAACAATTTTTTTCTCTACAAATGAAAAAAAATGGCTAAAAAATTTTACTGAATATTGTACTTAATCTTACTGATCATCTGAATTTCTTTTGATAATTTCCATTATATATTTCCGAGATATAGCCGTTCAAAGAAAAACATGACGTTTCTATGACTAACGAAGAAAGGTAAATAATTTATAAAAAATTTCGGGTCGAAAAAGACAGGAAACGATGGTATTATTTCTAAGGCATTAAAAGACCGAAAATCTAAAAAACAAAAAACGAAAAACCAATAAAAAGATGAAAACGCATCATAAAACAAAAAAGAAATTATTGTTGAGCCGCCTTCTTTAAAAAAACAAAAAAAATGAGCACTGATAAATTAAATTTAACCGAGGATTACTTAGGATATGGTGCTACACATACACACACACACACAAACACATACACACACACACATACACACACGCACGCACCCACGCAAGAACGCACGCACGTACGCACGCACGCACGCACGCACGCACGCATGCACGCGCACGCATACACACACACAAACGCACACATACACATACACACACACATATATCCATTCGGACATTGTATATTGATTTCTTATGTCTCAAATGATGTTTCTAACATGGTTTTAGTAAAACTTTTTTTTTACTATTACAAACTTATCCTTACCCTTTTCCTTACCGATTTCCTTATCCTTTCCCTTTCCGTTACCCTTAGCATTATGCTTACCCTTACCCTTACTTCTACCCTTACCCTTACCCTTGCCATTACCATTACCATTATCCTTACCCTTACCCTTACCCTTACCATTACCATTACCCTTACCCTTACCCTTATCATTACCATTACCCTTACCCGTTATTATTATTATTGCCCCTCTAGGAACTGCAAGCCCTTGTCGAAGTCCGGTATCTCTTACCTTATAGGACTCTGGTGGGTGAGGAGGCTTACTCAAACTAACAAGGAGTTCACTCAACTCACACATACATCAGCACACTATCACGCATAACACTACTCTCGTTACAAAGCACTACACTCATAACTACGCTACATATATCCACGCAAAAACATGATCCGCCTTTGCTGCAGCACACTAGGAGTGCCGGGAGCTACAGTCAGAAAATTTCTTGCTGACCTGAAAGAAGGTTGCTGGGAGCTTTTCAGTGGTGGTTGCCACTGCGGTAGAGGTGAGAAACCAGCCGCTTCGGTACCCCGATCAGGTAGTGCTCGTTGGACGCAGATGTCGAAATTGGTGCTGCCCCGAACGAGCAATTCGTCCGTGTACACCAGAATTGGCAAAGCGAAAGCTAGGCCTCAGAGAAGTGGAGCATGACTTAGGCCGGAGGATACACCCGAACCTAATTATTTCGGCTCGCTTCCTTGCGCACGATGCGCTGGTATGAGCAATAATGGTACGGCAAACAAGATTAGAAAACAATACAGAACTGCAACAGAAAAAAATAGCAGAACCAACAAAGGTGATGGACGATCAACTCAAGATCTCACAAAAAGCCGTTGAATAGACGCTAAAGATTATTATGACCGACACAAGTGTGATCATTGTGAAACCAGAAGCAGTTAAATCCTTTGCCGAAGTGCTAAAGGGACTCAATGATATGCCGGCACCTGAAAACACCCAGACGAATATCGACCTCATCAGGAAGATGCGCAGCGGTGATGTTCTCAATAACATAAATGGGGACATAAAGAAGGATGCAGCCATGACCACCGTAATAAAAAAAGGAGGTAGCAGAACTACGCAATGTTAAAAGTATGGAGGCCAAGACTACCAATAAGATCATGAACCTGAACAGCAGTAATACAGAGGCGCACATTGACCGCGCGTTAAAACAGACCATGCTGGAACTACAGGGAGACCTTGCGGTTACCTTCTCTAAGCAAAATTGGTGGGAGCAAGTAGTGGGGCCCTACTACAAACGTTTCGGTTACGGCCACGTAGCCGACAAATGCAAAGGCGGGGATAGAACAGGAAAGTGATATAAGTGTGAAGAACCTGACCACAAAGCAGTTGACTGTACTAAGCCACCCAGATTATGTGATTGTGCCGCCCAAGGGATCACAGTAGAAGATCTCAAACATGCGTCGGGCTCTGGATGATATACAGCTTAATAGAAAGGCATGGTGAAGAACAAAGCCACCTAAAAAATGACGAATCTCTTACAAGCCAATATACACCGAAGCCATCCTAATTATCTCCAAACCAGGTCAAGTAAATAGAAACGTACTAACATGGTTCATCGACAAACTTAAGCAAGCAGTCATATAGATACCGGGTACAACGAATGGTCCCTATCATAGGACAGGGGGCTTGTAACGGTCTCATGTGCCTGAAATGGGGTAGCATTATGTATGTTAGCTGTTATCTCGTGCCAAGCGATAATATGAACGCGTTTTATACCAAGTTAGAAGAACTTGAGGACTTTCTCCAAAATGTAGATGGTAGCCTTATAGTCGCCGGCGACTTCAACTCTCAGGTACGCAAGTAGGGATCATGCGAAACCGACTCAAGAGGTAAAGAGCGCGATCATCGCTCGCTCGCCGAACTCAGCCGTGGGGTACCCCTGCTGCAATGTATACAGGCTACGTGTGTGTGTCTATACAGCGCTATGCATGTGTGTGTGCTCACGCGCGCTGGCTTGTATACTCTCGTGCGCTTCCTTCTGCTTGCTAGGTAACAGCTGGTGGCTTTTGCTGTTGGTTCCCTAGTATTGTCCCTCTTTCCCAATCAAAATTTGCACGGTACAGCCGATATTCGCTACACCTGCCTTCACTAGTCGCTCACCTACGAGCGGAGGAGCATCACGATGCCTATAACACCTTTTGGCTATCCAGCTCCGCTCGTGCATGATGAGTATCATGAGGTTGTTATTTCGTTATTATTTAATTGTTTATTTATTATTTATAGCATTTTTATTTAACATTAACTAATAAACCTTTTACTTAGATTATTTAAAGGGTTTAAGAATAGTTAAAAGTTCTTCCCATCTATGATTCTAGACAAAGATAGCACTAAGTATTCTGCCTGTCTTTTTGCGGTGGGTTAATTTTGCTTTTTGTTGTGTATTTATGTTATGTAATAATTTATTTGATTGTATTGCATTTATGTATATGTTTGTAAATTTTGATTATAGCCTTGAAAAGGGGTCTATGAAAAAAACCCGAAACGTCGGCTAGAATAAAGTTTGGATAGGTCTTTTCTATCAAAAATACCATAAAAGCGAGTAATTAAATCCTTGGAACCAATCTATAATGTGTCTCGAAATTACACTAGATACAAAGATGACTTATGGGCAAATTCTAAAGAAAGTGGCAGAAAAAGCTTCAGGAGTAACTACGAAACTGAGCACGCGCATGGTTAATATTGGGCTGCCTAAAGCATAAAAACGCCGATTACTAATGAACGTGACTAACGTCATACTAATCTACGGAGCTGCGATACGGGGTGACTTCTTAGAGCGCGAGATATACAGGCAAGACGGCGAAGCAGTGCAGCATGCTGTAGCACTACGAATCACGAGTTCGTACTTTCTTTACCAGTGGATGACCCGAGAACACGGATACCTGTAGTGTAGACACGAGAAAGACGATGTAGAACAAACGTTCTTCATCTGCGAAAAGTGGATAGAAGAGCGCCAAGTACTACAACAGAAATTGGGATAAGTATCCCCCGACAACATCGTCGAGAAGCCGCTGCTCAGCAGGGATAATTGGGATACCGTACCTACCTTTACCGAACGGGTATTATTAACCAAGAAATGTGAGATACTCGTTGACGACATACGTATCGTATTAGTTAATGAAGAAATTGCGTATTGAGCGAACCGTAAGTTAGAACGCCGCGATACCACATGGATGCCGGGGCCTAAGATGTGCGGGCATCTCGTTTTCGACTTGTACGCAAAGTGTGAATGATCGAATGAATGAAAGCATGTGAGAAACGCTTTTTATTGGGACATGGTGCCTCAACTTTATAGGTATTACGAACCATAAAAGCGCGGGAAGGTCGTTTTTCAGTATATACGAAAATTATGTATGAACGAATGAATAAACGTGATAGTAGAACAGTATCGAAATGCCCACGAATGGCAAAAATTGGGTGGGAGGATGAAAAATGATTCCTCAATCTCGAAAAAAAAAATTATTATTATTATTAATATTATTATTATTACTGTTACTGTTACTCCCTTCGTGGTTGCCTGGATTGATGCTTGGGGGAGGCATAGACTTACCACATGGACTACTCTCAACAAAATACTCAAACATCTCTTCTCAGATGGTACGCTAGTTGTGAGGCAGATGCACAGAAATCCGCCCGACCCGATTGTTCCCGCGCCGGGAGACGCTGGGAGTGTCCGGACCCCTGTCGGTTGTTTCCATCGGCATGGGCGAAGGGCAGATGTGAATCTAGCTCTACCGAGGCGGTTAGTTCCGATGCGGGATCAGAAGCCGGCTGCTTTGGACCCCGATCAGGAAGTGCGTATTGGGTAGGGGGATCGGAACTCCTGTTGCTCCGGGCGAACCCTAGTCCGCTTGTGTTTTGCGGGACCGGGAAAACGAAGGCTGGGTCTCAGGGATCTGGGGTAGGATCAAACTATCCGAGGGTGCACCCGTTCCCATCTACGCACGATGCGCTGGTTAACAATCAAGAAAGAAAATTTCTATACAAAACCAAGTGATGAGCCAGAAGGCAGGTCATTCTTAAACATGCCCAGAAGCGATGGTGGTGGTGGAGCAGCTTGCTCCAAAATCTCTACCAGGCGGCACACAACAGCTCAGCCGCCCGGAGGTAAGTAGTATTGAGAAGTTCATAAAGGTGATAGATGAAGCGTTGGAGATGCAGCCGGGCGTCAATAATACTATCAAGCATTCCATACCATATCTGGTCGAACTTTTCGACTCTTGTAAGAACAGTCTACTTCCCAACATCAAAGAGTACAGCCCAACAAACACTCTGGGAGCCGCGGCTACCTCAAGCCAGCTGCCTCAAAATAAGAGAGGATGACCGCTAGACGCGGTCTCCGACAACGCTGAGTCAGTAGTCACTGACAAGAAAGCTAGGGCGAATGGACCGTCGGAGACCGACGGTTTTGTAATGGTCCAGTCCAGGAAGGAGAATGCTGCTGCTAAGAAATCACAGCAGCAGGAGCAATAGGAGCTGCCGCTGCAGCGCAAACAGGAGCAGCAAGAGCGAGAGAAGCTGCGACAACAGCTGTGTCACCACCCGCAACAACAGAAGCCACCTACAGCCAAGACACCGGCGAACAAGAAGACAGAGCTTTCTGAGAAGTCTCCCAAGAAGAAGAGAGTTTCAAATGTCCACGAGAAAATACCATCAGAGTGCCAAAACACTAATATATACGTATTAGAAAAACCAGGGCGGGCGATTTCCTTGTAGAGTTGGACTCGAAAACCAATGATCAGGTGTTGGGAAGCCTCGGAGACTCCCTCAAAAAAGCAGTAGGTGATACAGGGGTCATGAAGAACCTGTCATCGAAGACGAGCATCGAAGTCAGAGACCTCGATAGCCTCACCACCAAAAAAGAGATGGAAGCGGCGGTCAAGAGGCTCTTCGACCAAGCAGGAAACTCAGTGGGTGAAATCAGCGTATCACTGACCAAACTAAATAGCAGAGAACAGCGGCTGGCCATCATAGAGATAGACCAGCAAAGGGCTGACTTCCTGCTCAAGAAGAGCCGCTTGAGAGTCGGCTACATGACCTATCGACTGAGAAGGTAGCAGCGGCTGCAGCGATGCTTTAGATGTCTCGGTTACGGACATCAGGCATGCGACTGCAGAGGCCCAGATAGAAGTAAGGCTTGCTGCAAGTGTGGCGAGGAAGGCCACAAAGGAGTAGTCTGCAGAGCTGCCAAGGCAAAGTGCGTTTTGTGCACGGCGCTTGGAGTAGGTCAGGCTCATCTGGGCCACACCCCAGGATCAGGACAGTGTAAAGCGTTTCGCGATACGCTTAGGCAGACCAAAGCGAAGCGTTAATGATAGCCGTATAATGGTCCTTCAAACGAACCTACACAGAAGCGACTTAGCCAACAGCCTTCTGACTCAGTATAGAATTGAGAAGAAGCCTGATGTGCTACTAATCAGTGAGCAGTGCCTCGACTGGAATGTACCTGCGTGGTATCCACACGAACTGGGTACTGCAGCAGTCTACGTGGACCCCCAAACCATCCGAGTGGACAAATATGAAGCTGGAAGTGGCTTCGCGTGGGTGAAAAGCAGATATGTATTTTACGTTAGCTGCTATTATACCCCGAACGTCCGTATTGAGCAATTCAGGCGGAGTCTGGACGATCTGGAAGATGTGATCCGCGAGATGAAAGGCGAGATCGTTGTCGCCGGCGACTTCAATGTGCGAGCATCGGAATGGGACATGCCAGAGTCGGACAGCAGAAGAAGGTCCATCATGGATATGGTATCCAGACTCGACTTGATAGTTCTTAACGTTGGGAACACGCACGACATTCAGACGGCAAGGGACGATTTATTGGGACGATTCCCGACGTATCCTTTGTATCCGAAAATATAGCCCTAGAGCATCGGGTTGGAGGGTACTGGAGGATTACAACGGTAGCGACCACCAGTACATCATCTTTCAGCTGAGCGATAAAACCCAATCGCAGAAAGGTGTCGCGCGAAATCCACCCCGATGGAATCTGGCCAAGTTGAACACCGACAAACTAGTCGAAGTGCTGCTAGACGGTCAATAAAATTTACCGATGACGAACGCCACAGTGACCAGGGACGGAGCAGAGGTTCTAGTGAAGGAGACCATTGGTCTTATTCACCGATCCTGTGACGCATCCATGTCGCGCAGGGGATCGCGACATGGAAAACGCCAAGCTCACTGTTGGACCGATGAAATCGCGCAACTGAGAGCGAAAGCGAACCGCTTCAGAAGAGCGCAAAGAGCGCGAAAGAAAAAGGAGGCAGAGCTGCTATCGGCGCAGCAAACAGCAGCACAGAAACGGTTCCGACGCGAGATCAACCGGAGCAAGGCACAGTGCTGGAGGAATCTGTCGGAGGAAGTCAATCGGGACGTGTGGGGCTTGGGCTACAAGATAGTGACCAAGAAACTCTGCGCGTTCCCAAATCATCCTTTCGACGAGAACACCATAGATCGAATAGTGGATACTCTGTTCATAACATATACGCCAAGGCAAGACCAAGAGGAAGCCGCTGAAGTATGTGAGGTTCTCCACCGAGGAGTGCGGATCGTCGTCAAAACGATGCGGAGCGGAAAGACGCCTGGACCCGACGGGATATCCGCTGATATATTGAAGATCATCGAGATGAGAGCACCGTCTCTGCTTCTGAACATGTACAACGCGTGCCTTAAGAGGAGTCCGTATTTTATGTCCTTGTCTAATCACATTTTTGCTATTTATTCATATTGTATTTTGTAATTGAAAAACTAAAAGTTGGCCCCAATTGGTATTAAAGTAATGAATATTTTGAGACCTTAAAAAGTATCTAACATTATTTCCTTTTCGAGAAAACTTCGGAACGGATAGGTTAACCTCAATTTTCGCGTTACAAAGTTTTCTCCAAATAGGGAATAATGTTATATACTTTTTAAGGTCTCAAAATATTCCTTATTCTAATATCAATTGGGGGCAACTTTTAGTTTTTCAATTAACAAACTACAATTTGAATAAATAGCAAAAACGTGATTAGACAAGGACAGTAGATACGGACTCCTCTTAAGGCATATGTCTTTGGCACTCCTTGAAAGGTTGCGCATCTTGTGCTGATCAGCCAAGGTAAGGGAGGTGATCCCCGGCTTCCGTCGTCTAAGAGGCCACTGTGCATGTTGGAACTCGCGCAGTAGCTCTATAAGAGGTTGCTCAAACCACGGCTACAGGGAGCTGTGTAGGCTGCCGGCGATTTAGCCGACAACCAGTACGGCTTCAGAAAACGGCGATCCACGGTGAACGCTATATGAGAAGTAGTTCGGCTAAGAAGCAGAGCATGGATTGAAAATCCTTTTTAAAGGAACATCGCGCTTCTCGTTACACTGGACGTTAAGATCGCCTTTAACTCGACCAGGTGGCCAGACATCTTGGAGGCGTTGAGGGAGTTCAGAGTTCTAGAGTACCTCATGCGGCTGATACAGGGCTACCTAACGGACCGTATCCTCCACTACGATAGAGAACGAGGTCAACGCGAGAAATATCGCAGCGCCGACGTGGTACAGGAGTCGATCTTTGGCCCTGATTTTTGGAACATCTTATACGATGCCCTGTTATGACTCGGGCTACTGGAAGGGGTGTACATGATAGCCTACGCTGATGATATCGCTAATATCTAATGCTAAAAATGTGGTAAAGATTTATGATATAATCGTGTATAAATATAAAAATAAATATAAATATAAACGAGGTGCTAATTGGTACCTACCGCAGCCGGCCTTCCTCGCTTGATGCAGCCTCCAGAAAAATACGTGTACATATGCAATGATTACGTTCTCTTCTACGATTGGCCTTTATTTTAAATACTACTGCCATCGAATATAGACATAACAGAGCCGACTTAATATTGACACTGCGTCTGTGTGCAAAACGTGTCTACAGTATAATGTAGCCTAAATGCACCTTCAATTAACACTTCCCGAAAGCAAGTTGCATCACAGAAGATACACGAAATGCGCAGCACGCCGACAACTACAAAGTCTCTAAATTAAGCCTAAATACGTGCTGATGAAGTCCGTCCAGAACACGGGCCCTATGGCAAGTGGAAGGGTATAAGTCTGGTTATTGAGGTGTCAGACTCCTACACTAGACTAGATACGTTTACTTACAACTCTTTCTCAGCTCTCGATTTCTCTCAGTTCTTCTTCAGTCGTCGCGCGGCACGCATCGGCGAAATCTCGTGTTAAACTTTGAAAATAGTCTACCTGAATACGTATAGTCACGTTAGATACTTCCGAGTAGAACGCCAATTTAATCTGATTTTGATTTCATTTCGAGTAAAATTATCTTTATATTTCTATAACGCATTTTAGGAAAAGTTACTTCGTTTTAGCTTATAAGAAAATCATTATAGTTTAAACTTTTTTAACCTGTCAAAGTTAAATAAATAAATATTATTTGTGGAACTATAATTTTCTCAAGTTTGAATCAGACTTTGTATTCCAGAACGACAGTGTAGTCATCACTACGTAAGTACCTGAATTTAATTATTTATATTATTGTTAATAGTTCATTAAATTTGTGTCTAAATCAGAATAATAAGATCATTAAAATAATAACTAAAATATGTGTTTAAATCTGAAATAACTTTAATTTTGTTGAAATAATTAGTGTAATTTACTTAAAATCTTTGTATAGTAATTTTTAAACCGTTGCATAAATATAAGTCCAGACATTATGAGCCCTTGATCCCGAGCATACTATTCTCGTACAGTGGCTCAAAACTAAGCTAAAGCGCCGAATGTTGCAGAGCGTGTATTCGTTCAAACAACAACAAATTCGCCGCGAGAATCTCTATAAGAGATACCTAACATCCACCCCCGATCGTTGAGCAATCCAATTGAAAAGAGACGACACTGTTCTTCTACCCTAAACTAGACGTAACAGGTTGATTTTATATATTCTTTTTGGTGCTAACGGCCGAGAAATAAAAAATGTTTGGACGAGAAGTAAATATAAAACGAATTGTCAGAACAAAATAAACCTGACTAAATAAATAATCTAATATTTTTCTTGGAGACACAATATTAATAAAATTTTAATTAAAAAAAAATGATTTGAAAAAAGCAATAGAACATAATGGTGATCAATCCATAACTGATAAAATATCATCTGAAATAGAAATCTCAGAAAAACAAATAAACGAAACATATGATTCATACAATATAAATAACAAAATTATAGTGTCTATTGCACATACAGTTCGTAAACCACTAAGGAGGAGTTTAATAAAAAAGCAATCCGATAATTATCACAATTATAAATAAATAGAAAACAATATAGGCGACACTATTTTAGCTGCTAATACTGCAATACCTAGACAAGTAAAAAATCAGAAGAATAATATTAAAATTAATCCGGTCATTCGCCCGGCAATTTTTAAACAAGAAAAAAAGAGAAAAAAGATTTTAAAATTAATATAGTAAACGACAAAATTGTAATACAAAAATTTTATACTGCTAATTTTCATACAAGTACACCATACAATAAGAAAAACAGACACTTTTTCACAAACAATAAGTCCATTAATGAAAGTCAAACTGAATACACACAAAACTTATTAATCAATACTTTTAAACTCCTTCTAGAAAATTAAAAGATAAAACGAGAAGTTAAAATTTATTTTAACATAAAGAGAATATTAATGAAGTCAGCCACCGACACAATCAAAGTTATAATCTTTTCAACTTATATGAATTAGTGAAAGATAAACTAAACTTTTTTAAGCAAGATAACAGTACCGGAGAAAGTGAAGTACAATTAGACTCTAACGATATAAAAACTCCAAAAGTTAAATTTTCAAATAATCAACAAAACCTTGAGTCTTCGGTCTAAAGTAGTGAACAAAATTTTTAAATATGTAACACAGAAAAAATCAAACAATACAATGATAATCTTTCAGTTGATCTATCAGAAGAGTACGATTCTGATTTCGACATTCGAAGTGAGTCGACAATATCAAGTTATTTTCGCGAAATTATGACTTCTCGAGAGGAAAGAATGTCTGAAGTAAGGGAGATTTCGAATACAGACGTGCTCGATCTTATTCTTCGTTTCAATGATCAAAATATAATATTAACGACATTTTTAGATGGTTGTAATGAAGCTAAGGAAATTTTACCCAAAAATTTGGAAAAGGAATTCGCTAAATCAATACGTATCAAATTATTTGGCGATGCGCGGACGGACAAACTTTTGAAAATTTACAAGATGTAGAAGAGTTTTTTGATAATATTATTATTTCTGCTAAAACATATCATGAATGAACTAAAGAACTCGCTAAAATAAAACAAGTAGTAGTATGTTTAAACAGTTTAAGAGAAATCGAAAAGAAATTAAAAAAGCTGCACATCGAGAAAAACACGTAGATCCAACGACGAGTTTCGTGCCAAGTTAGAAAAAGATTGTTTAAAATTCTTTCTAAAAGGACTACGATGGAAAATACGCGCAAGAATGGGTTAAACTCCGAAAGATCTTAAAGAAGCAAAAGAGGTAGTCTTTGAAATTAAGTAAGATTTTGCTTGTAGTGATTTTAATGATGACAGTAGTAAATCAAAAGAAGATAGACAAACATTTGTTAAAGAAACGAGATAAATAAACTACATAGAATCACGAAATCAAATAACTTGCTAATTTAGTAATAAATCTTGACATACAGCTATGAACTGTTTATAGTTAGCATACAAATTTGGATTTAAAAATATACAAGAGTAAATGTACAGATCACGAAATGATCATGAAATGAATCGACAAACTTTTCACCTTACTTTCGCAATAATTTTAGAAGAAATGAAAATTCTACGCAAATGAATAACAATAATTTTCAACGGCAGTGAAGAAATGGGTTTCCGCGACCTTATAATAATAATGATAATTATAATAAAAAAAATTTGATAGATGCAGTAATAGTAGTAACAACGATTCAAATAGTAAACACAGCAATAATGGTAATAATAATAATACTTACAGATTATATATATATATATATATATATATATATATATATATATATATATATATAATCTGTAAGTATACAGTGTTTTTTGTCCCTTTATTCGCTGCATACACTAGGTGACGAAAGAAAGTAAATTTAGTGTCTAGTTTGAGTCCCAGATACATAGCCTCATACCTTGTCGAAACCTCCGCATCTCCCACATACATGGGGAAGATGGTCTCAATTCGATTGCCAGTGATGGGCACGATCTCTGTCTTAGCGGCAGCCAAGTCGACACCTTATTCCCCCATCCAATACAGACGTGCTCGATCTTATTCTTCGTTTCAATGATCAAAATATAATATTAACGACATTTTTAGATGGTTGTAATGAAGCTAAGGAAATTTTACCCAAAAATTTGAAAAAGGAATTCGCTAAATCAATACGTATCAAATTATTTGGCGATGCGCGGACGGACAAACTTTTGAAAATTTACAAGATGTAGAAGAGTTTTTTGATAATATTATTATTTCTGCTAAAACATATCATGAATGAACTAAAGAACTCGCTAAAATAAAACAAGTAGTAGTATGTTTAAACAGTTTAAGAGAAATCGAAAAGAAATTAAAAAAGCTGCACATCGAGAAAAACACGTAGATCCAACGACGAGTTTCGTGCCAAGTTAGAAAAAGATTGTTTAAAATTCTTTCTAAAAGGACTACGATGGAAAATACGCGCAAGAATGGGTTAAACTCCGAAAGATCTTAAAGAAGCAAAAGAGGTAGTCTTTGAAATTAAGTAAGATTTTGCTTGTAGTGATTTTAATGATGACAGTAGTAAATCAAAAGAAGATAGACAAACATTTGTTAAAGAAACGAGATAAATAAACTACATAGAATCACGAAATCAAATAACTTGCTAATTTAGTAATAAATCTTGACATACAGCTATGAACTGTTTATAGTTAGCATACAAATTTGGATTTAAAAATATACAAGAGTAAATGTACAGATCACGAAATGATCATGAAATGAATCGACAAACTTTTCACCTTACTTTCGCAATAATTTTAGAAGAAATGAAAATTCTACGCAAATGAATAACAATAATTTTCAACGGCAGTGAAGAAATGGGTTTCCGCGACCTTATAATAATAATGATAATTATAATAAAAAAAATTTGATAGATGCAGTAATAGTAGTAACAACGATTCAAATAGTAAACACAGCAATAATGGTAATAATAATAATACTTACAGATTATATATATATATATATATATATATATATATATATATATATATATATATAATCTGTAAGTATACAGTGTTTTTTGTCCCTTTATTCGCTGCATACACTAGGTGACGAAAGAAAGTAAATTTAGTGTCTAGTTTGAGTCCCAGATACATAGCCTCATACCTTGTCGAAACCTCCGCATCTCCCACATACATGGGGAAGATGGTCTCAATTCGATTGCCAGTGATGGGCACGATCTCTGTCTTAGCGGCAGCCAAGTCGACACCTTATTCCCCCATCCAGCGCGAGATCCTGCGCATCGTCTGGTTCAGCAGACATTGTGCTCTTTAAAAGTCCCGCGCGATGATGACTAAAGCGACATCATCAGCGTAGGCTATCCGGTACACCCCTTGAGCAATCTCTCATAGAGCTTCCTTGCGTGGTCTTCGAATGGATATAAAGATATTTTAAATTGTTGTAATACTGATTCTAAAGAAAGGAATTTAGATAAAGAATTTGATGTTGATTTGGAATATAGTAAAATTATTCATAAAGAATATGAAAATTGTAAATAAAGTATTGAGTTTATACGAATTAAAGTAAATTGTATTTGTTGTAAAAAATTAATTTTCAAATAAAAAAGAGAGCCTGTAATAAAATTCAACAAAATGAATATGAATCAGAAAACGAGAATGATGATTTTAGTAAAGAAAATTTTTGTCCACCTGTACATCGGGAAAAAATCAATAGACAAGTTAAAGAACTCTTAGATAATGGAATTATTGTTTCTTCTGAACCTGCTTATAATAATCTGGTCTGGGTCTTTAGTCAGAAACCTGATAGTATATAGAATAAAATTAGATTTTCGGGAATTCAATAAAAAAAAAAACCAAAGCATTTTCCTATCCAATACCGAATATAGTTGACATTAAACTTAATTTTCAACTTCTTTTGCAGAATACGAATTTGTTAAAATGCTATTTGGTTTAGTCTCAGCGTCTTCTACATTTCAGAAAGCCGTTGATACCATATTAATAGGCCGCCAGGGTTCCACATTATTCGCGTATAATGAGGACGTAGTAATTTATTAAAAAACTATTGAAGAACGTAACAAAAAATATGAAAGATTGACATCTGCCAATCTTAAGTTACGAGGTCTGTCCCAAAAGTATCCGACCTACATTCATATCTTCACGCGGAGAGACTCAGGCGACCTCTTGAGGGTACGAACGTCACCAGCAACTCCTAACCTTCTCGTCAGTAGCCTAAGATACCGATGAAACGCCTTAGTTCCCGCGCAGCGTGTATTTGTTTACAACGACTTTTTTGCGTTCGTCGCAATTTGCTTATTGCTAAAAATGGCAGAACGAACCGAACAGCGAATTTGCATAAAATTTTGCTTTAATCTCGGTAAAAGTTGTGCGGAAACTATTGAAATGTTGCAAAAGGCCTTTAAAGATGAGTGTATGGGCAAAACACAAATAAAAGAGTGGTATAGGCGGTTCAAAAGTGGCCGCAAGTCAATGTTGATTGTTTTTTTCGATTTTGAGAGCGTTGTGCACCACGAATATGCCCCTACAGGCTAGACAATCAATAAAGAGTACTACGTTGAAGTTTTGAAAAGATTACGTAATGCAATCAGGAGAAAACGACCGCAACTTTGGGAAACCGGTGACTGGCTTCTTCATCACGATAATGCTCCAGCGCACGCATCAAACCTTGTGCAGCAGTATTTATTGAAACACGGTGTTGCGCAGCTCCGTCAGCCTCCATACATTCCTGATATAACTCCCTGCGACTTTTGGCTGTTTCCTCGATTGAAAATGCACTTAAAGGACATCGATTCGACAATAAACAGACTGTTGAAACTAATGCGACGAATGCACTAAAGGCGATTCCGAAGTCTGACTTTCAAGAGTGCTTTAATAAGTGGAAACATCGATATGAGCGTCTTGTTCAATCAAATGGGGACTACTTTGAAGGGTGCCACCCCCCGGATGACGAAGAATAAATCAAGCGCCGAGAAATCGAGGTAGGTCGGATAGTTTTGGGACAGGCCTAGTACGAGGGTAGTTCAATAAGTCTTTAGAATGACCAACAGATGGCGCGCGAATCGCTCCAAATCATCTGTTTTCAGTCAGCACCACTCCCGACTAGATATATGGTGCAGTCACAGTCCACATCTTCTGAGTTTACGTGTTTTTATAACCAATTGAAACAAAAAAATTGCTTGTTAAGAAAAATGGAAAAAAACGAGTTCAGAGCGGTAATTAAACATTTTCATTTAAAGGGTTTAACTCCATATGAGATAAAAAATGAATTGGACTCAGTTCATGGCACATCTGCCCCTGCCTTAGCAACGGTTTATAACTGGGTAATTGAATTTAAGCGTGGTCGTACATCAATAAGTGACGAACCACGTTCAGGAAGGCCCGTAGAAGCAACTACTCCCGAAATCATCAATAAAATCCACGATATGGTGTTGAAGGATAGAAGATTAAAAGTGCGTGAGTTAGCTGAGGCCACAAGGATATCTCTTGGTGCAGTTGTTTCAATTCTACATGAAAAATTAGGCATGAAAAAGCTATCGGCAAGATGGGTGCCGCGTTTGCTCTCAGCTGAGAATAAACGCAATAGAGTGGTCGCCTCTGAGGCTCTTTTGGCGCTCATAAGTCGGAATCCTGAGGAATTTTTTCGTCGATTTGTGACTGTGGATGAAACATGGATACACCACTACACTCCTGAGACAAAGGAACAATCCAAACAGTGGATTTCCACAGGCGAACAAGCTCCAAAGAAGGCAAAGACCGTAAAGTCAGCTGGTAAGGTTATGGCTACAGTTTTTTGGGATGCACGTGGAATTATACTTATTGACTACTTGGAAAAGGGTAAAACAATTACTGGTGAGTATTATGCATCATTATTAGAGCAGCTGAAAGAAGAAATTAAAAAAAAACGACCACATTTGGCGAGAAAAAAAGTTCTCTTTCATCACGACAACGCCCGAGTTCACACATGCTTCGTTTCAATGGCTAAAATTGAAGAACTAAAATTCGAATTGGTCGAACACCCACCGTATTCACCAGATTTAGCCCCCAGTGACTTTTTCTTATTTCCAAACTTGAAAAAATGACTCGGTGGACAGAGATTTACGGACAACGAAGACGTCATTGCCTCTGTAAGTGCTTATTTTTAGGAACTTCCGAAAACGCACTTTTCTGAAGGATTAAAAAAACTTAAAAAGCGATTGACCAAGTGTATAGAGCTCCAAGGAGATTATGTTGAAAAATAAAAAAAAATTTACCCAAAAAAAATTGTTTTTATACTTTATTCTAAAGACTTATTGAACTACCCTCGTACAACCAGATAAATGTGAATTTTTAAAGTCGAATGTTACATATTTGGGGTATTTAATTAGTGAGCAAGAGGTAAACCAGATTCAAAAAAGGTAGAGACAGTGAGACATTATCCCATACCTAAAGATATGAAAAATGTTCTCCAATTTTTGAGTTTAACAGTGCATTGCAGGAGATTCATAAACGGATTCTCAAAAATATATAAACCGCTGATTAATTTGCTAAAGTTAAATATTCCTGTTGTTTCGGATGAAGCAACTCAATGTGCCTTTGAAATTTAGAAATATAAATTGTACGAGCACCAAGCATTACAATTTTCTGACTTCAATAAACCTTTTCTGGTTATTACAGATGCTTCAGGATACGCGATTGGTGTTATATCAGCACAAGAAGACATTAAAATCAATAATGATAGGCCAGTAGCCTACATATCGAGAGTATTGAATGACACGCAAAGACGGTATACGACTTATGAGTTAAAAGCTTTGGCTGTATACAGTGTAAGGTATTTTAGACACTATCTTATTTGTAGAAAGTTCACTATTGTTCCGGGTCATAAACCACTAATATGGTTTAAAAACTCTAAAGACCAAAATTCTTGAGTTAGTAGATGCAGAATAAAATTATCTGAATTTGATTATCAAATTGTATACAAAACGGGGAAACCTAATTTAAATGTAGACGCTCTTTCCCAAAATCCAATCGAATATAAAATTCCTGAAATTAATGATCATGAAAGGCAAAATTGTGCAAATAAAATAGAGAAAAATGGCGAAAATATTGAAAATACATGCATAGTAGAAACGCGTACTATAGTAGGAAAATTAGAATATTTCAATTATGGTTAAGCACATAAAAAGGCTACTAATAACAGTAAGAAATAACTGAGGGGAAAGGTTGATACAAACACACTAAATAAAAATTACGATAACGGATTAAATTCACCGATAATTAATGATCAAAAAATTATAAATTAGCCCTTAAATGATTTTGTACAATCAGAAAATAATTCTATAACTAATAATTAGAATTTAATTTAGAGTTAACCGGAATCACAAACTAATAGTAATTAAACTTTAAATTGTAAAATATTCGTTGAATGGAGAAAACAAATATTTATGTGGAAAGATAATTATTAATTATGTAATTACATGTATTTTGTTTGAACATCTGAAGAACCGTGTGATGAAGAGCCACGATTATTATTTAAAAACCATGAATTTTCAAAACTTATAAATTTGAAAATTAAAGAAGTAAATACGGAACGATGTCAGGATAAAGGTAAGGAATACTTTACGGGGAGTGGAAATAAAAATAACTATTGGTCTGGAATTAGTTCAATATCCAAATATAGCCGAAAGAAATAATACAATTGATGAAGCACATTGTTCAGCAGCAGGTTGATATAAAGGTGTAACAAAAACTTACAAACGTATTAGACAAAAATATCATTGGGAAAATATGAAAGAACATATTCAACAATTCATAAGACGATGCCTTTCATGCCAATTAAAAAAATTAGTAAGGGTGGAATCTAAAAATCTCATGGTAACAACAGATACTCCAACAACTGTGCCATTCAAAAGATTTCAATGGATATTATAGGACCGCTCCCAAAAACGAGAAATGGATACGATAATGTTCTTACCATACAATATGCTTGAATAAAGTACTCTCTTGCAATAGCACTTTCAGACGCAACCGCAAAATCTGTAGCTAATGGACTGCTAAAAAAATTTATATGTACTTTCTGAGCACCATTTGCTATATTGACGGATCAAGGCACGAATCTTCTTAGTAATTTAATGAAGAGTATACTAAGAAATTCAGAATTAGCACGAATTGGTTGTTTACGGGAAGTGTGGAGGTTGCAATTTTGATCTGAAAGCAAGATGATTATTATTCTGCATTACGAGTATTAACATGTTGTCTACGAATATGAACCTCATTGCGGGTAAAAATTGTTAAAATTGAAGTTTTAACACTTGTTTGAAAATAATGTATCGATTTTCACAATTTTTTTCACTTATTTTTAATAGAAAATACCTTTAAAATTATGATATCATCCCAATTGTTGGTTCACGTTCTTTATAATTTCATAAAGAAACACACTTTCAGTTTTCATAACGGACGGTTCATAACTTTTTGAGCTACAGTTCCCGTGAATCGAAAAAAATATTGTTTCGAGAAAAACGCGTTTGAAAAAAGAAAATTTCTGAAAACTAGAAATTTGAGAAAGTTATAAATAATATAGCGTACTTACAGATCAATCAGCCATTCCAGCATCATATAACAGTCCTTCTTCTTCCGCATAGGCATCATTCGAAGCTTGCATATGTTCTTTTCTTGCTTACCGACCTTCCTTTAATTCCAAAGAGTTGCGTCTATTCTGGCGGCTCACGCGCTGCTCATACATTCGTTGCGCATACTGGACGCTCTGCGTGCCGGCTATAATACCTGACTCATTCATAATCCAGTAGCGCTAACGCAATGCAGAAGTCGATATGCTCCTGCGTTTGTATTTGCTGTGCTGTAATTTTCTGAATGGCAGAATCCTAGTTTGTTGGCCTTGGAACATAGGACTCCTATCGGTAATCTATATAGTCATTCGCAATACCTAAGTAGTCTACTACGCAAGTCATATGATATAGTCACTTCCGCGACACGCTCCGAAAAGATTTCCGCTTCTAGCCAGTCTCTCCGCGGCTCTCTCACGAGTAACACGCAGCTTCCACCTCGCAGCTCACTCAACGATTTTTAATAGAATATACGTTTCTTATTCTCCAAACAGGTATTTATTTATTTCATACCTCTGTCCATTTCGTCATCCTAATAATATTTTGTCCTTTCAGAGACGGATCACCGGGATAATATAAATACTTAGTATGTAGAATAATAGACACCTTATGAGAGGAAATAGTGGGCCTCGAAGAAGCATTTGTATTTCAATTGTTTATCTAGACACAACGTTTAAGCTTGCAAAAACAATAAGAGGTGTCAAAAGTGCCCAGGAAAGCATCATACCCTGTTGCATTTCGGCAATAGCAATAAGACCAACTCCACGAGTTTAGTTGAAACCACTAAAAATTCAGGATATGACAATTCAAATGGTACAAATGTAATTCATTTGTCAGTCCTATCTAATAATATAGAAACAACGTTGAAGGAAGTTGATTCATCTATAACAGATACTGTGCTCTTAGCAACTGCCTGGGTTTATACATAGGCTAAGGACGGTTCCAAGCATTTAAGTCATGCGCTTGTAGATCAAGGAGCTCAGAAGAAAATTTCAAAAATGTATGTAACAATATAAGCAGGTATCTGGTTGTGAGAGAACGAAATTTCATGGTAGAGCCTGCCACTAGATTCATTCCTACATGTTCTGAATTTGCATATGTTTCGGAGTTCAGGACATAACATGCTCGCTACGTGACTGTGTCCTGACTCCCGATTTTTATATCGACTGCCAGCCCACAAATTCGACAGCGGTAGGAATCGCGCCGCCGGCGTCGCTAAGCAACCCAGTTCCTACTCTTTTCACTCCCTCTATAATTCTTTTTTGTGCGGATATTCGCTTCACGACGATCAGCCTAACGCGCAAACGCGATTTTCAATTCATTTATTCATCTTTACTTTATTTATTCTTATCATTCATTCTTTACATATATCAATAACAAAATAGTATATAAAAGTATTCTAATAAATAAATAATTAAAATAAACCCATATTCATACCATACCAATATGGGCCGTTACAGGTTATAAGAAGAGGTATCTTTTTGCATTAAAATAACGAATATTTCAAGTAAATTACCTCATATCTCGACAACAAGGGCCCTTTAGCATGAATTACGGGTACTAAGCTTCATGTCTGAGTACCAGAAAACACCTCCCAAAGTTTGACCGAGTTTCATTTCCCGGAGGTTGTGCCCTCTTCTTGTAAGTCACTTATCATATATTACCAGGTTGTTTTGGTAAATTTGATCATTTTATCAAAATATAAGTAAAAAATTATTTTTAATTTTCTTTTTAAAGTCGTTAGGTTCTTTTGATTGGCAATAATGAAACCCTCTATATTGCTTGGGCTACCGCTAGATTTAGAGAGTTAATGAAACTTCCAGGATAGTTTTACTGTTTACAACAAAATTTGAGGTAACTCTCCTAAGATACCATCGTCGGCAAACATAACCTCACAATTGTATTTTAAATTTTCAAACATTTTCTTTATTAATTATCACGTGTTAAAAATTAGAAAAAAAGACGTTTATGTTTCTGATTTCCTTTTTAACTTCTGTGACATCTTCAAAATTTTTGCAAAGTTGCGCGATAATCAAAACTTTTATAAACTATTTTTTCTCATTTTTTTCGCTATTTTTCACGCTTAAAATAGGTAATACACATAATGTGGCTCCCTAGTGATTTTTCATCACTTTGACAAATTTTTCTAGTCATTTATTTTTCATTAATACTGTTTACTTTTTCATCTGTTTAACATTGCAAACATATGCATATACATATATAAATGTGTGCGTGTGTATGTGTGTGTGTATGTGTGTGTGTGTGTGTGTGTGAGTGTGTGTGTGTGTGTGTAGTGTGCGTGTGTGTGTGTATGTGTCCATGTGTGTGCGTGCGTACGTGCGTAAAAAAAATAGTGTCTTAGAGTTTTGAGTATAGCGCATATTATTAACAATTCTGAAGAAATTCACACAAGTAAAAAAGCAAATAAGGAACACAAAAGATTTTTTTTCGAGTTCTTATTATGCGTGAATTAGTAAAAAAAAGTTTGAAATATTAAAATACAATTTTGAGGTTATGTTTGCCGATAAAGGTATATTAGAAAAATTTCCTCGAATTTTGTGATAAAAAGTGAAGTACCCTGGAATTTTCAGCCCAAACGACCGCTAACAGCTAGAGAAAGAAATAAAAGAGTAAGAAAAACATTTTTAAAACTAGCTCTCAAGGAGTGAAGTGGGGGGGGGGGGGGAGGAGGAGGGAGTACAACAAAAATCTGAAAAATTATGTTTTTTTAATACAAATTGAGAAAGAATACTTGAAAAGTCCGACACCGCAAAGGTAAATTCAACATTGTTAATCGGCTAAAGCCTTTCTATATAAAAATTATTAACCAAAGTTATAGTTGTAACGAGTGCCACCGCTGTCCTTCTAAACTCAAATACACGAGAGGCTCCCACCATGAGGCACTGGCTAGTAACAGTACCGAGCGCGCGTCCTACCGATGCCCAGCTAATTACCGCAAGCACGTAATCAGGGGGGAACGCGCGTAAACCCCGTAGGAAGCAGAATCATTCGGACTTCTGCCGCGTCGGTCGACTTCTGAAAGGGCGAGCATGCGAACCACATATGTAAGTGAGAGCGCGTGATGTGAGTGAGAGGGCTTGTAGTGCCGGCGTATTCTGCAGCTCGCAGCACCTATATAGACGAGCACTAGAGTGGATCTGGCCAATTCCAGCCTCTTCGACACACGCCCAGCACTAGCAGATCCAACAGTAGCGGCTTGAGCAATGCAAAAGAGAGAGAGAGTGAGATAGATAGATAGATAGATATACGATTTATTTGTCAATTTTGGCAAAAATACATTACATAAAAATTGTTATTTTGTCATTACATTAAGTCTTTGATCACTATCACAGTTTGTCAGTGTATATATAAAAATTGTTGCACAAATTTGTCATTATCTAACGTCACAGTTTGTTTATATCACAGTTCCATAACAATTTCTGAAAGTTTACTCATTCTTGCATACACGTACATCCATCACGTCACAATTTAAAAACAATTACAATTCAGCCGATACATACACTCATCACACACGCAGATAAATTTACTCTTTATTAAAATATACTCTTTATATTTTGTACATTACAACATATTTCACGACTAAGAATACAAAACACGGGAGATCGGATAAATTAAAAGAAAAAAATAAAAAGATACAATTAATAAATAAATTAATAAATAAATAAATAATTAAATAAATAAATAAATAATTAAATAAATAAATAAATAAATAAATAAATAATTAAATAAATAAATAAATGAATAAATAAATAAATAAATAAATAAATAAATAAATGAATAAATAAATAAATAAATAAATAAATAAATAAATAATTAAATAAATAAATAAACAAATAAATAAGTCAATAAATAAATAAATAAATAACTGCCCATGTATATGAATTCTCCGTCATCATGAAAAAATGTCAACTTAATCACCGTGCAGTTGACTGAGGTGCCTGCCTAACGCTGTTTTAAATTTACATAAGGACGGCAGATACCTCACACTGCAGGGGAGGGAGTTCCAGAATCGCGAGCCCTGGGCTCTAAACGAATAGAGACCCTTATCAGTCTTCGATCCCGGAACGGAGAGCTCATTCACACCGCTCCTACTGGAAGTCCTAGCTGTGTTTTTACCAAAGAGAGCCGCAAGGTACGGAGGTTGTCCCGTATTTATTGCCCTATACAATAATAACCCCGCAAAGTACGCTCTTCTTTCCTTTACTGTAAGCCAGCCAAGATATTTCCTGTGAGGAGTGATGTGCTCATCCCTTCTAACACCACATATTTATCTCACACATGAATTTTGAAGTCGTTGCAACTTCGTCTCGAGCTCATCAGACACATCAAGGTGAACCACGGAACAATAATCTAAATGTGGCACTACCAGCGCGCATGCAAGCTGCTTTCTCAACGCCTGAGTTGTGCATGAACTAAAAAATCGTAGGCTGTAAAGAGCACGATTTACCTTTTTTCCAACTGCATCAACCTGCAGTTTCCACGTGAGTTTAGAGTCCATGACAACACCAAGGTTTGTGACCGAGTCAGAGAAAGGCACATGTACACCTTCCTGAAACCCAATGCCGAGCAAACCAAGATCCTGCAACCGATTGACGTTGTGCTCGGAGCCGAAAATGATCGCTTTTGTTTTGTCGACATTGAGTCGCAGTCCGGATGCTTCGGCCCACTCCGACACTGCCCGCGCAACAGCTGACATGCATCTGATACCCACATGAAGATCTCGCCATGTCACTTGAGTGTAAGTTTGCAAGATATTTTTGGATCTTAAGAAATCGGTAATCTGGTTGTGTACTATCTTCTCCAGCACCTTGGAGAGAAAGCTCAATAGTGCTATTGGGCGAAAATCTGATGAAGTAGATGGCACTGAAACCTTTTTTAGAGGCACCAAGTGAGCCCCCCTCCAAGCCGCTGGGAAGACACCACCAGACAAAGAGGAGTTGAAGACCCTCGCTATATGATGACTTACATACGGAAATTTGATAAGAACGATTTAAGAGTTGATTCTGGTATTTTCGGGATTGTCTTAAAATACTGAGGGAGCAGGTCCCTTAAAGGGCGATGGCTTAAATTAATAGCACTTTTGGTCAGCTTTGATTTTCCACCTCGTTCGTGAAAAAATAATTGGGCCAACATACCATATTTCACCAAAATTCTTAGGGGTAGATTTTTTCTAAACAGTTAACGCCCTGTATTTGAATGAAAATACATTTTATAATTATAGCACCAAATTAAATTTTTCATTTGAGCCCTCATTCGATTGCTGAAAAGTATGCCAAGTGTGGGAAATCGATAAGTACGATTCAAGGGTTGATTTTAAGAATAGTTTTAAAATACTACTAAGGGAGCACCTCCTACAAAGGACAGTGTCTCGAATCGATAGTTTCTTTTCGTCACACTTTATTTGCCACCTCGTTCGTGAAATAAAAATTGTGTTAACTCACTCTATTTCACCAAAATCCTTCTGGGTAATTTTTTTCTACACCGTAAACCCTTTCTAGAAGGGTGAAAATGCAGCACCGTCATTTGGAGTCATTTTATAATTATAAATTTCGATGAAATTGCTCATTTGAGCCTTCATTCGATTTCTGAAAAGTATGCCAAGTGGTTGTTTTATGGTTTTCTGTTGTTTTCTGTCTTTTAGGGGTTGAAAACTTTGATCCCTAATATCTCAAGTTTTCTTTCGTGTAGGGTGGTGATTTTTTTTAAATTCATGTTATTTGATGCTGGAAACGATGGCATAGGTTTATTATATATAATTATGTTTACTTATCGTGGGCACTTTTTTAACGTGGTCAGAGTACCTATGAAAAATATATAAATTCATGTTGACAAAGGCAGCGGTTTGTTTATAGTTAATTTCGTACAAATATTAATTTATTTGTGTTACACTTTCGACCATTAAAAAAATACGTACTTCTTGTGACCATTTGCAAAAGAATTATGTTAATCGGGGACCCCTGATAAGGACGTTACAGGAAAAGCGTCAACATCCTGATCAGGATTTGATCACTAGGATAGGGATCCTAATCGGGGCCTGACAGTGCCATACTTAATTTTCTACTAGAGAAAAGATATTGTTAATTATTTAATATAAAGATCTTACTATTTACATTGATTTAAATTTTAGTGAGATTAGGTTGCATACACTGTTATACATTCGTACATATACAAGTACACATCCACACGTATTACACATCCACTCTTATCATACTTTCTATCTATTACTCTACCAACGTACCATACTTACCAAAGATGTTGTAAATTCCACGGCACGTGTACATAAAGCAGGATTTAAATAAAAAGACACAGCAGTAGTATTTGTGAATATTAATAAAGTTTAGTATATTGTGAAATAATAGGATGTAATACGTACAAAGGTATACAGCTTTGTGTAGCATTTACGACTTGCTGCGACGATCTCAATAACGATTCTAACTATTTTTCGAATTGACAATAAAATATTAAAAGAAAAAAAAACTAGGACAGCATTTAACAAAAATCGCTTGCCACATTTTTCTTAACCTTACAACCGCTCCGCATTACGTAATGTTATTTTACATCGCATTGCTTCTGATCAACTTTTGGATTTCTTTTAGATTTAACTACTTTAGTATCGTTTCTTAATTTACAAACCTTATCGGAAATTATTTTTTCGACTCGATATCGACCTCACAAAACACGGGATTTTTAATCTCCAAAGGGTACAGGCGCTGAATAGGGCGAACTAACTCTCTATTCGCAGTTTTGACTCTACAAACGCGCGCGTGTCCATCTTTTTCTCTAAAAAGTTCAATAATCTTTCCTAATGGTCAATTTATGCGCTTTTGATCGTCGCTACCAATAAACACGGCATCGCCTATCTCCAATTGCCGCGTCTCTAGAGTCCGATCTAAAACGTTGTCGCAAATCGTTTCACAGTTTTTAATTATAATTTGATTTTTCACGATTATCCACGGTTGACAGCGCATCTAAATCGGGAACACCAATCTCACGAAATTCTTGTTTTTCTTGAACCATTTTAGGCGTTAATGGAATCAAATCTTTACAATCATTAGACACTTATGTCAATGGACGGGAGTTTACAATTGATTCGCAATCTGACAAAATCTTATTCATGTTCTCACAATCTACGCAGGCATTAGCTGAAATTTTACGTAAAAGTTGTTTTAACAATCTAACAATTCGCTCCCATGAACCACCCCACCAGGCAGCTGAAGGAGGATTGAATTTCCATACAATACGTTGCGCTGTACTATATTCAGATATAACATTCCAATTTAACTGTTTTAGATTATTTTCCGCCCCAACAAAATTGGTTCCGTTATCACTGAATATAACACAGGATGTACCTCTGCTTGCGATAAAACATCGGACACTCATCAGAAAACAAACTATTGATAATGAGGTTAATAGTTCAAAGTGGACTGATCTAAATAGGGCACACGTTAATAAGCAGACCCAATCCTTTTCGCCATTTTCTAAGAACAACGGTCCAGCCAACTCAATATCGATAACCTCGAACACAGCAGCATCTCTCACGCGATAAATAGGCAACGGTACTGTTGCTGATTCCATACATTTAGCATTATACCTTTTACACCGAATATATTTCAATATTACGGAACAAACTACTCGTCTAGTTGAAAATATCCAAAAATTTTCAGGTAAAATATTCAGCTGTGTTTAAGCATCGGCATGACATAACTTGACATGTTCTTCTTAAATTATACGCTGTATAATTAAATGTGATGGACCTAAAATAATAGGACACCGAAAGTTTTCAATATCATCGCGATGAAAATTCAGTGATTTTAGTTTATCGTGATTTTAGAAATAAACATTTCTCGCTGCACTGACTTTAACAATAATTTTTCGCCGACATTTTACTCATCGCATGATAAAGTTTTATCATGACATCTATTTTGGCTTTCCTTGATACGCGAATTAGTCAAAAATCGATTAACCAACGCCGCTATGTTTATAATTTTAGAGTATCTCGAAAAATATCTACAAAAACCAATCACGGAAACGATGACGACAACGTCACGAATGTCCTTGAAATTTTATGGAATACGGAGCTAGATACTATTTCTGTAAATTTGTCTTTTTTAGATAAGTACGAGACAAGTAAATGTACTAAGAGAATGATGATGTCATGAGAAAGCTTTGAATTATGTAGATCATGAAATATTATATTAAACAGATTTGACAACTGTTTTGTCCCGGATCAATAGGCGAGCCCAGTGGAACAACTTCATGAGGAACTGAACGCCAGAAATTAGAAGTTTAACTTCTTCGGATATCTGGCGACGTGTGCTGGACAGTTAGAATCCAGCTGATCTGTCATCGAGAGGATGCAGCGCTTCACAGCTGATTGCATCAATATAGTGGGAGGATCCTGAGTGGTTTAAGGTACCTTGGAGTGAGTGGCCTTCTGCTGAAGTTTCTGTTAACGAGGAAGAAATAAATCAAAAATTGAAAAAATCTGCGGTACGAGTAATTTCTATGCTAAGTAAAAAATGTTTCGATAAATCTAATGGTTTTTTTAGATATTTTAAAATTAAAATTACAAACGTAGCTGCGTGGGTTAATCGATTTTTTACTAATTCGCGTATCACGGAAGGCCAAAATAGACAACCGCAACATACTCAGACAAATGCATGACCAGCGTCAACTCTATGGAAGAGCACTGTCAACAGTGCTTCATGAATGAGGCGACAGATGCTTTAAAAGTAGCACATATTGAGTTAGTGACAGTAAGTCGTAAGCGCTACGCAAACCTGTATACCTTTGTACTTATTATGTCCTTTTATTTCACAATATACTAAACTTTATTAATATTCACGAACACTGCTATTGTGTCTACTTAATCAAATCCTGCTTTCTGTAACTACGGGCCGTGGAATTTACAACAAAAGAAATGCTTTCTATTATTAAATAAATTGAATCGTTTTTGTGATACATAATCCTGAGTTTTTACTTCCCATAACCATAAAATTTAACAGCTTATGGGCCCAGGTAACGCTGTGAAGTGAATAGTTACGATCTATATTATGTGAAAGTGATTTAAAAAAGAAATTAAATATTGCGTGCTTTGAGGACATTCCAGCCGCATGCGAAAAGAGAAAATAATCTCAAAGTCATACAATGGAGAGCAAACTAACAAGTATTAAAACGCTAGAGAGCCATGAAACTTGGAACTTGTGGAAGTTTCAAGTTACAGTTCTTTTAAAATTAAGCAATACTTGGGATGTGGCAAATGAAAATGCCTTACTGACAGAACCAGCACAGGATGCAGAATACGTAAAGCAGCAGTGCAAAAATAATGTGGCTGCATAGAAAAAGGAAGACGCTACAGCACAGAGAATAATTGTAGCTACAACTTCGGAGCGATACATATTGCATATCATAAGTTGCCAGAATGCAAAAAGGATGTTGGAAAAACTAGTAGGAGTATATGAAAAGAAATTGGATTCAAGAATCCATGCATTGCAGCAGAAGAGGTACATGACGACAAAAGATCCAGCAGATGACATAGCTATACATAAGCAAAAATAGAAGATATTGCATACAGATTGAAACTACTAGGAGAAGACATATTAGAAAGTACGTTAATGACAGAGATTTTATTGACATTACCTGAATGATAAGATCATTTCTTAAGTACCTTGGAATCGACACTGGAAGCTGATCGTACCAAAGAAAATTTTATATCAACATTATCAATAAAAGAAATGCGTCATGTTCAAAGAGATAAATGCAATAAAGAGTATACAAAACCAGAGATTGTGGCAGTAAAATTTTGTATGGATCCAATTCAAAAGACCAAGTTAGAAGAGACGCAATACTAAGTGAAGCACTTGCGACCTTACAAAAAATGGGTGAAGTCGTAGAAACGTGGTAATTGGATTCAGGAATGACAAAACGCACGACGCACAATCGAGAATGGTTCGTAAACTATGAAAGTTTAAAATCAGATGTCTGGGTGCGAATTGGAGATAGCAGCTATTTAAAAATTTAATGGAAAAGGTGGCATCAACATCACAGCATTCCTTTTGTTTCATAATGAAGTTTGAAATTAATTTTTTTAATTTATATAATCATACGTTATTTGTTAAAAGAACAAAAATATTGTGTATGAAAAAATTATAAATCAATTATTGGCCATACATATATTAGAAACATGATTAAGAAGTGTTGAGGTAATAAATATTATTATTGTGAAAAATTCATACACAACTTAATATTTACTAATATTTCTTTATAATTTTATATCAGTGGATACGATTTATAGTCAAAATAACTTTTTTCACAAAATATACTGTTACGTATGAAAAAAGTGGCGAGACTTTGAACCATGAGCCTCTGGATCCGGTTACAGAAACGCTCGGTACTAGACCGATGCTGCGACCGCAGACTGCAGTTTCTTATCGTCTTCATACGCGCTATTGCGTCACGCTCCGTGACAAAACATTTATTAAAAAAGTTTTAATAAATCCTAATTTTTTTGTTTTTCAATTTTTATTTAATATATGGACATTCTTTACTGTAATTTAAATAATTTCTTTAAATTTCGTATATCTTCGTCGAATATGGGAGATGTAGAATGAGAACTATGGTAAAGAACTCTGTTTTACAGGCACCCAGCTTTGAATTCTAATGCAAAAATATTTTATTTAAAATGTATCAAATTTAGGAAAATATAATTTTAAGCCATCGTTGTTGATATTTATTTTTACGAAATATAAAAATATTTTCATGACCAGTAATTGTAGGTCATAAGTCAGATTTCTTACATCGATTTCAAAGTCCTTTCGTAGTGCAGTGGTTAGAGCGTTGGAGTTTCATGCAGAGGTCGTCAGATCAATTCCCAGTCCCGTCAATATCTTTTAATGATTTAATTATTTCAGATACAGCTATTAAATAATTTTAAGCAAAAAAATTGTTTCAGATTAATAAATATATATATATATTTTTTTATATATATAAATATATAAAAATTTATATATATAAATTTTTGTCAAATCAGTATACAGTGTAAGTGTAATGTCTTCGAGTACCAGACCAAAGGATGTTCAAGTTGGAGTGTCGGGTGGCCCTAGTAAACTTACTTGGGGAAGACCAACAAAAAGAAAGAAGACTTTTTATGAAAGAAAAGGAGATGGTCCTCCTCCAAAGAAGCAAAGAAATTCAACTTCTAGTAGAAAAGTTCAGGACATTATAACTGAAGGCAGTGAACTCAGGAATATAATGATCGACATTAACATCCTATTTCCTGAACTGCAAAAATTTGCATGTTGCAAGATATGACATGAAAAGTGAATTTTTCGGAATCTAATGTACGAGGACTTGGATTTAAAATTGACATTTATTGTTTAAATTGTAGAAATCCAAGAATTGCATCAATTAATTCAAGTAGATTCATTGGCAAATAAAGTAATGCATATGAAGTTAATAGAAGATCTGTTTTGGCTATGCGTTCTCTTGGTCATGTACATGCTGGACTTTGAACATTTTGTGGAATTATGGATTTACCACAGACAATGTTGCACAGCAATTTTGACCATATCAAATATCAATTGAGTGAATCATGTGAAGTGATTGCTGAAGGCTCCATGAGTAGTGGTGCGATAGAAGAAATGAGTATCTTGCCTTCAGATAGTACTGGACTTCCTGTGTCTGGAGATGGTTCTGGAAGAAAAAGAGGTTTTTCTTCACTCCAAGGTGTTTCCAGTGTAATAGGCAATTCTACCGGAAAAGTGCTTGATGTTTCTATAAAAAATAGTTTTTGTAAGAGTTGATCTTTATGAGAAGGAAAAGAAGACACACCAGCTTATGAAGAATGGATTGAAATGCATCAAATTCAGTGCACGTCAAATCATGAAGGCAACGCTGGAAAAATGGAGGTAGACGGTATTGTGTATTCATTATTCTTACTGATAAGAATGAGACACTGTTATTAACAAGTCTTTTTGTTTCAGCGCTATCATGAGATCATATCATTGACGTATCACACATGTTTGTCTAAGCAATAGTATGAAATATATTAATGAAATATATAACAAGAAAATACAAAGCATTCCTACTTTTTTCTTTAGATGAGTATTGTTTGTATGTGTTTATTGTATTTTCAAACTTTAAATGTAATTATCTCAAAATAATGTTTTTTATTATTTTTAGGTCTGCCTCGTAGACTTTTTCAACATCCAAGCATCGATATAAGCTAAAAATTTTAGAGGATATTTCTGATATGTTTTTTCACAATATGAGCGCAGCAGATTATAATATTTTTTAACCATTTAATAAAACGGAATTTATTAACAGTAAACATGAAATTTGAAAAAAAAAAGTATTGTAATTTTAAGTTACAATATTAAAATTCGTATTAATTATGATTAATGTTTGTTTATAAAATTGGGTTATTGGATTATTAGATTTAACTTAGCGCCGCCCACGTTCAATATCAACTTTGAAAATGTGCAAAATGCGTAAATTTGGATTTTACACTTACCGAATCAAAAAGTAAAATTTTGTATGTATAGTCATTGCAACAAATTATAATATGTATAATTATTTCAATCATTTTATTTATAATATTCACATTTACGGATGAAACGGCACTTTTACACACTTTGGGGACTGCTTTTGTTGCGCCATTTAGAGAGATGCGTTAACGATCTGCAGAAGCTATTGCATTAGGTATGCAATCACGTATGTATTCTTCAGGTGAAAACATCAGTCATCGAGCAACTGCCACGAAGCTTACATCGTGCTTAGAAACGTTTCGCGTATACAGTTGCCGTTTATTTTTCTTAACTAAATGTAGTTATATTTATGAAAAAATTTAATAGTGTTTAAAAATTATATCACTGAATTAAATCAAGTTAAGTTCAAGCTATGATCAATTGAGCAATATGGCATCGCGAAAACGAAAAGATCAATTTAATAGATATAAATGTTTATATATTAATTGTAATAATAGCCGCGCCAACGGTAATCGTTTATTTTTTTTTCTATCAAGCAAGAACTCTGATTGACTAGACGAATGGATAAAATCTGCACGTAATTATGCAATATTCTATTATAATTAAACTACAGCAATCAGGGATATTAAATACATTTTTGACACTGTGGTTCGCAGACAACTCGGTTTCGCACATGCTGTGTAAAAAAAGCGTATGCTAAATCATGCTTTGCACTCGTCGTATCAAAAACTACGGTTGGATACATGTGCGAGAATGTGATTTCAGCATGGTGTAACCTTTTCGCATTCGCTTCGCTCGTGTGCAAACGTTTGTACAAGGCTAAAGCACATTCTCAGTCACACACGGTTAAAATCTCATTCTCTCACATGTATCGAACCGTACTTTTTGACACGACGTATATGCAAAGCTTGATTTAGCATACGCTTTTTTTGGAAAAATAAGATTTTTATTACTGTTTGCTTTTATTCGTGCATGATGTGTGATTTTTGCACATTGTCGTATAGTTTAGAATAGAAATTGCTTTGCGAACTTGTGTACGTAAACTAGTACATTTTGATATTAGTGCGAGAATGAGATTCGTTAAAAAGCGTATGTTAAGTTGAGCTTCGCATAAGTCGTGTCAAAAAATACGGTTCGATACGTGTGCGAGAATGTGACTTCAGCCTTGTGTGACCTTTATATACTAAGGTAAAGTGATTTTCTCGCACTACTATTGAATTTATTATTTTAAATGTTTAACAACTAATTTTATATTTTTGTTTTATTTCAGGAAATCCTATTCTTTATTTCATACCACGAAATTCCCTTCGTACCATCGGCTTATGCAGTGAACACTTTCCAAAGGACTCATTTATAAGTGCAACGATATTATATAATGGCACTAATCCTATACCACATAATATACGAGAAAGATTACAGCAAATCAGAGAAAAGCAGAATAATTGTTTTGAAAATGCAGCAGATACTACATTGGTTCAAGGTACTAACGAAAAACACTGATCAAAAACAAGCAATTACGAAGATTTATTCCTCTAATTTTATTACAATAGCATCGTCACGGCCAGGCAGTTACTTATCCATCTGGAAAATAATTGTTTTGCAATTACAATACTGAAGATGACAGTAATATGGAATACTTAAATGAGGAATTTGTTGTCCGAATTAATGCTCAGTTTAAAACGTTTGACTCAGAGGTAAATGCAAAAAGAATATCCAAAAGGATCGTAAAAACTACAAAAAATAAATGAAAGAAGTTTGTAAAATAATTGCCAAATGATATTGATACATTGCGTAAAATTAATTTAAAATTATGTAAACAAATTAAAGAATTGAAGTAAAAATTAAAAGTATTTTCGCTAGTGGAAATAATAAATTTGAAATTTCGTAAATAGTTAAAAATAGCACGAAATAAAATAAAAAATCTTATATTTGAGTCGCAAAGATTAGAAAAGCAAAATCACGATTTATCACAAAACTTGGAAATAGATAATTACTTAGATGATAAAATGTATTACTTTATTAATATTATTAATGTATTAATTTACTGTCTAGAACAATGGTAGAATTACAGTTTCATAAAAAAAATACTCCATACACACATAGACAAAAGATCTTAGCAAAATTCATGTTTTATCACTCAGCTTCTTGATATTCCCGTTTACCAGAAGCTGGGTTGAATTTACCCTCTGAGTCAACAGTTCGGAATTGAGTTTCAGATTATTCATTAGAGTCTGGGTATGATGACATATTATTATCTTTCATTAAGAATGCACTATCTAAATTGACAACAGTCAGAAAGACTTTGCGCCCTTAAATAGGATGAAATGTTAATTAAAGCATGGGGAGAATATTCAAAAAAATACGACATGATTGAAGGTTTAGTCGACATAGGATTTTTAGACAGCAGACCAATAAAACAATTACTATTACTTTGTTTGGATAGCCTTAACTTAGAAAATTATTGGCGACAGATATTTGCTTATTTTTTTACTGGAAAAGGTGCAACAGGCGAGGAGATTGCAAAAATTGTTAAAGAGGGTTTTAAGCATGCTAAAAATGTAGGAGCGATTGTGAAGATCGATGCATGTGAACAAGGTTCAGCGAATCAAAAAGCGCTTAATGAACACTTTAGCGTGACTCTTGATATTCTATTTTTCATGTATGAAGAAGAGAAGTATTATGCCTCTTTTTATTGACCGCATTTGATTAAGTGTTTAATCTATCAGATGTTATACACTTAGTATATCTATAGCTCCTTGCGCACGGTAATATTCCCATTCTACTCGAACTGCAGCCAATCACGGCGCAGCCAGGTAGTATATAAGAGATCGAGTTTCGAGACTCGGTCTGACTTCTGACTTCTCGGCCGACCAGGCCAGAGACAAGTCCTCGACCCCGACACTAGAAAAGAATAAACAACTTCCAAAAGTTACCGACGTCTTTATCATTGCCTAAACCGGTACGCGTATTCAAAGAGCGCAGCGGGAGAGAAAAAGAGACGGGAGCGCGAGCAAATCCATACGCTGCGCGCGCGCGCCGCAGCTGCCTAACCGCTACCAGCGCCGAGCCGCCGCGCTCATTACAGAGTGGTCGGAACAGCTCTCGCGTTTACTATAAGTAAGGGGGCGCGCGCCTCCCGAATCAGTCGGCCTCGGCGCACCGCACCGGCCGGACCTCCTCGGTTGAGAGCAATCTCCCGAAGTAGCTAGTGTGCGGTGCACGGTAAGTACCTACTCGCCCCGTGGTGGTTAACCCGGGTATTGTCGTGCCGAACGGGCTTTCTGGCGGGCTTAGCTCCAAAGTAAGCCTTATTAGGAGGGCAGTATCCCTCAGTTAATCACGGCTCTTGACGAACGCGCGTCAAGAGATCGGGGGCAGTTGAACGAAGTCCCTGATAGGAGAGCTGCTTAAGGGCGTCGTTCTCTAACGATAGTCGATAGCGTCCTTTAGCAGCGTTTTCTCCTCGTATCCCACAACCTGGAGCCGGGAGTTAATAATTTAACTCCTGGAAGTTCAGTTGTGGCTACGCAGGGACAGGCTCTTAGAGAGCGCGTGCCTCTAAGAGTCGGCCACGACGCTCCACACTGGCCGGACCTCCTCGGTTGAGAGAAATCCCCCTGAGGTAGTCAGCCTGTGGTGCTCGGCACACATCACATTTTCCCCGTGATGATTAACCCGGGTACTGTCGCGCCGAACGGACTTTCTGGTGGGCTTAGCTACCACGGAAGTCTTATTAAGAAGGCAGTATCTTTCCGTTAATCACGGCTCTCGACGAACGCTCGTCAAGAGCACGGGGAAGTCGAACGCAAGTCCTGACGGGAGAGCCGTTCTAAGGCGTTGTTCTCTGAGCGAGAACCGCACGCGCCTTTTAACGGCTGTAATCTTCCCGTGTCGAACAATTGGACCGCTCCGGGAGTTAATTCTTAATTAACTCTCACGGAAGTTCAATTGTAAGGCACACAGGCAGAAGCATTCGCAAATGCTCACACTTTCGCGCCCTCTGCTCGCGTTCCTCCCTCTCCTCTCGGGCCACCCGCGTAGCTCACTGTAAAAGAACGCAAGAGCGTGATTAAGATTGATTCGACTCCCAGCAACGGAGCCGACCACTCAGAAAACCCCAAGCGGATGTAAACGCCAAAGACCGGCCGGAAGCCTCGTCGTCGGTCCGAACGCCAGCGGAAACGGCGAAATACCCGTTGTCCCCGGCCCCGACCCCGACGACAGAAGCAGAATTGGCCACCGACACCACCGCCTCCTTCGCCTCAGACGAGTGAGGGTTTTCCTTCCCCCCAGGTGTGCAGTTTGGTGTTCGTGGTACCACGACCCGCAACACCGCTGCCCACTGCGGTGGAAATCCAGGCAGCTCTGGACCTGGAGAAGGAAGAGGAACAAGAGGACGTTCTTTGCCTCTTTCCCTCTCCGGACGACGAGTTGCCGGACGGAAAGGAGGCGCTATTTCGCAAGCCGACGCAGCCCGTCTTGCCACGCTTTCCGGCACGACCTCCAGTAGTCGAGACCCCTCGGTCAGCTCGTCGAGAGCCCAGAGGCATCGCGGCACTGTGGGATCCGCGGAAGCTGGCAGTGGTAAAGCGGAGGCTCGGCCCGATTACGACGCGGTCGACGCCTAGGGTGCGTCTTTTTCACATCCCCGAGGCTCCAAGGAGTCGCAGTATGAGCCGCCGACGGGCTCTTCGACTCCTCCAGCCGAGACCGCCAAAAAATCCCGAGCGCGAGGTTAGGAAGCCTTAGAAGCATCTCTAGTTACAACCGGCCCTTTTCAGGGCCATCACACTAATAAAAAAACGTACGGACGGATTGAGCGGAGCAACTCCCCTCTCCTCCCCCCATTTCCTTACTCCGCAACTCTCACTTATAACACAGTTACGCAAATATAAAATTATTTACTGTGTGTTCGCGCCGTTTAAAGTCGCTCGTTACATTCGAATTAAAAGAAAAGCGCGCCTTCGTCTAATTGGGAGTCATAATACGTAAATTTCGCATAGTAACAAGGGCTGAAGAGAGTTTCGCATTTTCTCCCAACTTTCTCCCTCTACGAGCGGCTAAAGCCGGAAAAATCCAGATGAGATCAGCATTTTCGGGGCTCGCGCTCGCTTGCGCGATCGCGTCGCTTCCTTCGATATTCAGCCATGTAAGAAGCTGGTCGTGTACGCGTCCTGAAATTACGAATTACTAACGGCGCATTTAATCGCGTCGGCGACATTTATTACACATATTCAAGGTAATTAAAATGATATAGTGTATAGATCAGGGCAGTATTCTGTTAATTGTTATACGTTGTTTTAATTACAGTGACAATAAACATATTCGTTATTGTTATTAACATCAAGTGTACTTTTTATTACTGAAAATCCTTTCCACTCTACTGTCGCATCGTTCTCAACAATAAGTAATACATCTGAAAGTTCTACGTATGTATGGGGTATTTGGCTGATAGCTTTTTCTGAATATCTTTTTACTGATTATGTAATTCTCAACTCTGAGAGAATTACACAAGCCCATACACTGTGACAATCAAATCATTATTGATTTTAATGATCTGCGCAAAACGTGGTTACTTGATAGTGCTAGTAATACGTCTAATTTATTAGGACGTTTAACAAAAGCTCATTTTGAGCTTAATGCTTTTGAGGCTATGAATGTAAAAAGAGCATTTCAAATGCTTAGTAGGAGGATGGCTACAGCTATCAACACAGCAGGCGCATCGGACAAGCTCCAATCAAAAACTTGGTACAAGTCCTCAGCTTTTGTCGAATCCATGAATAGTGTCATTGATGCTTGTAATTCTCGATGCGCGAAAAATCGAAATACCCTCAAAAGGCCACTGCCATATCGTAATCCTGAAATAATACAGCGTTTAGAAGGATTTAAAAAGTTCCTAAAGCAATGGAGGATTTTAAAGTCTAATAAATTTACACGACCACCTTGTTTTCAAGGAATAGAATTGACGGTAGAAGTATTTATATATATGTGTAAATAAATTAAATCAAAAACAAGTAATTTCAAATTAGCAACAGCTCATTGCAACACAGATTCAGTGGAACATAATCATTGTAAAAGCCGCCTTCGAGGTGGTAATAATCACAATCCAACAGTGCGATTATATAGATTATCAATACGCCATATGATTTCAACTGATTTTCTCCACACTTCCAATCGAGGAAATGTGAACTGTGAAGAAACTCAGTCATTAGTTGAAATGAATAAGAATGTGGATAATGAAGATAGTGAAAAAGTTCCATACAAATTTTTAGTTGCTAGCTTAGTGAAAACAAAGGTAGTGTTTAATGGTAAAATAACAGACGATGAAAGAAAGTTTTTAGCAGGATATTTGAGAGCAAAGGGCATTATGAAAAAAATGCAATAACATATTTTGCAGGCCATGTAGCACAACGATGTCCAAAAAAAATTCCATTTGATAATGTCGTGATAGTTTTACAATAACTACTTCAAATGCGATAAATAATGATGAAATATACATTACATTAAGAGAGTATGAACACAAAAACCAAAATGCATCTACGATTTCGTATTTAACCAGGCCTACAGAAGAATTAAAAAAAGTGATTTCTTTGCAACTCTCTTCTTTTTTAAAAAATCATGAACCACTTTGACACGAAAAGAAGCTTCTACAGACATTAGTAAACTATGCAGATAAAGATACAAAAGCAGTTTATTTTGATTGGTTTGATAAAGACATAGATGGCTATTATGAACATAAAATAGAAGCTCTAAAATATTTGTTCCTTGTAAAATTGTATGCTAAAGAGAAAATAATAACTAATTTAATGCTTCTGTAATGACAAAAATTTCGTTTAATAATAAGAAGCTAATAACTATTCAGAATGTATAATATTTTCTAGTTATAAGTGAAATAATAAAATTACTTATTTTAATGATAAAAAGTATATGTATAGCTATAAAACAAATAAGGGAACTTAGTAAATAATATATAAGCATTAGTATCTAGTTATTGCGAAAAATGTAAATACTGATATATGAATTAAGACTGGAATTGGAAAATATCATTTCACACTAAAAATTTAAAAACGACGAACATATAAACAATAAAAAACAATGTATATAAGTAAAAAATGTTATGTCAATGAAAATGTAAAGCTATATTATTAGATCATTTATAAAAATAAACATGATTATTATTTTCTATCAAACCATTTAATTATTTATCTATTAGTCTAAGAATAAATCACCTTAACAATATAATTTTGATACAATGCACAACGAATTACTAAAATCTTGACTTTCAAATATTATACAGGCAACATAAAATTATTTAAACATGATTATCTCATTGCATGCTCTAAATATTAAAAAAAATGTCGCTGCATTTTTATACTTGCTGTTTTTTTAAATAAAATTCTATCTTGATGCTATCCAATATTATATATAACTAACATTAAAAATATTTATAAATTATTCAATAGATTCTCTTGAAAAGAAAAATAACAATGTTTCATTATAAATGAATTGCAAAGGTAAGGATACTGAGTATTAATACGAATGTTAATATTATAACTTAAGATTATCCGATTTTTTCCATTCAAATTTCATTTTTACTGTTAGTAAATGACGCTTTATTGCATGGTTAAAAAATACAATGATTGTTTATTTTTAAGAAGTTAGTTTTGTCATAGCGTAAAAGTTGATCGTAATAAAACTGTAATAAAACAGATTAGCTCGGAGTCCAGATACCTGACCGAGCGCCCAGTGCACAATAAAGTACAGCGGCCGCCTCGGAAGAGCTAAACGAAGGAAAGCTACTGCAGAGACGAAATTCAAACACTTGTGCCGTTTTCTTGAAAACTCTTTACTTGCTGTCTAAAGAGGCTCTCATTCTGATCTTTTGCCCGAGCCGCCATATGGTACGCCAAAGTTTGTGAGGACACTGCGACTGCTTCAACTCCCTCCGTTGCCCATCTCTCTACTCATCTCTGCACACACACACACACGCACACATACACATACACACACAGGCACGCACACGCACACACGCACACACGCACACGCGCACACACATACACCACACACACACATACACACACGCGCGCGTGCACGCACGCATACACGCACACTCACTCATCCATGCGAACATTTCTTTAAAATAGTGTAGTTTGATTGCAAATGTCCGAAAACATGTTTCTAGTATGTAGTTAAATAACTTTTTTGTACTGTTACAAAGCTTTCTCTAGGAAGACGAAAAAATTTGCAAATTCAAGCTTAATACGTTATAACTTTGGTCAATAATTTTATTTTTCTAATTACCACACTCATATACTAGTTATATGTATTTAAAACACAGTTAAACCTCGAAAACTCCAATCCAATCAGTAAGGCTCTCAAAATCTTGTGGCAGAACAAGAAATATTTAAGTTTGTATTATGGTCAAACAAAGAGATCTAAAGGCCATAAAACAAATTTTTCGTTATATTTTGATAAAATGTTCAAATTTACTGAAAAAAATAGGTAATGTATGATGAATAATTTATCCTTACCTAAAAACATATTACCAATTTATTTGTAATGTTAAGGTGGTTATCTCACCTTGAGGGGGCGCATTCCGCGCAGATGAAAGAAAAATCGATTCTTTTTGCTTTATTGCAAACATATGCATCTGCAAAATATATCCCCAAAGTTACAGCCCGAAAGGCCAAGTATACATAAAGCTACAGGCATTTGACTATGCGCGTCAAGCAGGTAGAGCGAAGCGGAAAAGAACTTTAAACGCGTATTTCTCGAAACGATTTTTTTTTAATTGGCGGACATGAGAACTCAATAAATTTTCAACCAATCAACTTGAATTTGTTTGCAAATATAAAATTAAATTTTGGGGTACTAAACTTATAGCATCTTAATCTTAAGAATTATAAAATGTTCTCATCATATATGCAAAAACATGTCATTAAAAAGATTCTTTGTTTATATTTAGAGGTTCACCGACAGCATAATTTCATGCAGAATAAGAATAGTTTTTTTGTTTTATTTGTGAAATGGATACCAGAGCTTACAGCAACCAAAATGCAAAAATTAGATATTTTTTTTAAACATTCAACCACACTATCATGCAATTATTTTTTGAAAATATCGATAAATAATCAAACAGTATTAACAAATAAAGAAAAAACTATCTTCGTTTAAATAATCGTAACAAGCTTGGATAAATCGTAAATAATTTATAATTCAAAGAATTATAAAACAACAAGATATTTAAATATATTTATTTAGTAATGTTTGTTCAAAGTTTAGATTGAAAAAACAAGCTAATGTGTATAAATAGCTTATTGTAAATTTTCTCATGCCCTCGAAACTACTGATAGCGACGTTCCAAAATATTTTAGATATATAATTGTCTATCCCTAGTGTGAGAAATCTATTAAATCCTATTCGCCAATACAAAAATTCCATATACATCCTATTCGCAAATAGGATCTTTTCATATTTAGAAAAAGGAATTAATAGGATTTAATACATTTCTCACACTAGGGATGTAAATAAGAATTATTTAAGTAAATAAGAATTATTTAAGGGGGGGGGGGGGGGGTACACCCTGGACGCGTCAAAATCATGCCTATTTTTACGATTTTTTGTTGAGAAAATGAATAAAGATAGAGCAATTTTGTTTTCAGATATTTATTATACAAGCTTTGAATAAGATTTGATAATTTTTTTTATGACATTTTAATACAAAATGGCGGCGTGGCGGCTTATCTCCCGAAGTGCCTTAAAAAAAATGAAATCGGGTGGAAAATGTGCAAGTGATGCCGGATGACCTAGAACAAAATTTTTTATCAAATTGTGCTTATAATTGGTTTATCTCGTAGCTGTCATAGGAGTTTTGCGATTTTTTTTTAAATTATGAGACTTCAAAAAAAAAATTTTTTCGCAATAAAATCGCTTTCAAACAAGCATAAAATAATTTTTGAGCAAGATATCAAAAAACCCCTATGACAACTATGAGATAATTATATTACAAATCAAATGAACTTTAGTTTAGGCAAATCGGTCAAAAATTGTAGCAGTAGGGCTTTCCACCGTTTTAAAAACGTGGTTTTGAGAAAAACGCGTTTGAAGTTTTTTTTTTACTTTTTGTTAAATCAAAGTAGGAAAAAAATATTTTACCTCTAATCATCTATTCCAACTCCATACTGTACGCCTTCCTCTTCAACAAATGATGCTTCAGACTTTTTTTGTTCATTTTTTGATCTTCTGCGAGCATCTTTGGCTTCATACTCTTTTCGGCGTACTCGATTCTCTCGCTGTCAATCTCGAAGCAGTAATTGTAACAATTTTCGCCAATTTCAAGTCCCAATGCCTCCATTATGTACATGATACTTTTGAAACCATCATTAAAGGTGCAAACTGCAATACTAGTTGCAATATCAATAACAGTTTTGCCGTTGGAGTGATGCTTCGGCGCAAAGTTCCAAACTACGCTGTTAAATGACTCGTTACTGTTCTGCGTATAGCCGCCCAAGCAGCGCTCGAGTAAATCTCCTTTCAAAAGATCTTCATAAACTTCTTTGACTGCTTGAAAAACTTCATCTTTTATCGGTGGTTTATGAGTAAAATGTTTTAGTTCTCCAGCTGCTTTAGCCTTTTGCCACTTGCATCACAAATCAGGACCAGGCGGGCAATCTTCGTGCTGTAGTTTATTGTCGGTCGACATTTTATGCTTTAGACCAGCCCAAATCTCTTTTTTCATGGCTTTATCTGAGTCGCAATTTCTTCTTATTGCTAAACCAAAATTTATGGCCAGTTCATCAATCAGTTTGTTCGTCAGCTTACCTCGTCCTCCAAGTCCTTTCTTTTTTTTTCTTGTCGCGTAGTCGTGTGCCTACACGCTTTTGCACATGATCGACGCATTCCTTTTTTTTTCACTTCGAGATCTGGGTAAGGATTACTGTCAGCAATACCTTTTTTTGTTTTTGTGTCACCATCCCCGATGTAAAATTCGTACTTGACTTCATGCAGATCTTCAGAACGCTCGAACATTTCGACCACAGAATCAACTTCCATTTTGCCGGACGATCCTTCGTGATTTTTCATACATTCATCTTCGTGCTCCTCAAGCCAATTGTCATACTCTTCAGTGCCTTTTTTCTTCTCCCAAAGTGAGAATGATAAACAAAATTTTGATTTGACTAAAATGTCGATTACTTTACCAGTATACCATCCAATCAAAGAAACGAAACCAAACAAAGATGTAAAGCCTTTTTTCTGCCAACTACCGTCGCCCGATACTGTTAAACCTTTTTCTTTTCTTTCTTTCATTTCTTCGATCTCTTGTTTTGCTGCTCGACTCATCGATTTATCTGATACCATGTTACATGCATCTGCTATGCCAGTCTGGATTTTTGAAAAAAAAGATTGAAACACCGGCCGTGGTAATTCTATTATAGCGCAAAACATTTTCAGACTGTACATGCCGAGTCCCATCAGTCTAAAGGCAAATATAATTCTTCTATTTATATCATAAGCTCTACTGTCAATCAAAGGACATGAATTTACTTCTTCTTTTTTACAATCATTTGAGCATTTCATTTGTATTTTGAAACCGAGTCCACGACACGAAATTTTAGTAAACGAAACGTCGCCGTGACACTTTTTGCTTCATAAATTCTTCGATAGAAAAGCAAAAATGCCACAAATTTAAATGATGCGATAAGCAAATCTTCCATTGAAAGAGAAATCGGAATCATTCTCGACTAGTTTTAATTTTTTTGCTGATGCACTTACATTAGACATATCACATTCACGAGTATCATCGTAGCGATTTTTAGGAAGCTGTTTTATTTTCTTATGACTACTCCGATCGTTGATTTCTCGATTGCCTTCCTGACGTTCTTTTAATTTCGTCACTTCTCCCATGTTTTCACTACTAAATTAACACAAACAAAACAGAATTTACGTATAAAACAACCAAAACTATTTCTCCGATGGGAGAGAAACTGTGCTCGAGCATGTGCAGCTGTTTACTGAAGTCTAACGGTTTTCTAAAAAGCTTGGCGTCCTTAGAACGCCCTCTATAGGTAATAGAGTAAGAAAAATACTACTTACCATTAGCCAAATATACCTGGCATTATTATACGATGGTTAAAGCATATTTATACCTGCTGCGCTAGCGCGCCCGCAGCGGGTCGACATAGACAGTTGACGCGCTATGAGGTACTTTTGGAAATCGCTCATAACTCACAAAAAAAATTTTCTTTGCTATAAAACGAATTGGACATCATTCTTACGATAATAATAGATCATTTTATGCAAAAAAAAATCGATTTTTTAAAAATCTCAGGGTATATCCCCCCTTAAGTAAATAAGAATTATTTAAGTAAATAAGAATTATTTAAGTAAATAAGAATTATTTAAGTAAATAAGAATTATCTAAGTAAATAAGAATTATCTAAGTAAATAAGAATTATCTAAGTAAATAAGAATTATCTAAGTCAATAAGAATTATCTAAGTAAATAAGAATTATCTAAGTAAATAAGAATTATCTAAGTAAATAAGAATTATCTAAGTAAATAAGAATTATCTAAGTAAATAAGAATTATCTAAGTAAATAAGAATTATCTAAGTAAATAAGAATTATCTAAGTAAATAAGAATTATCTAAGTAAATAAGAATTATCTAAGTAAATAAGAATTATCTAAGTAAATAAGAATTATCTAAGTAAATAAGAATTATCTAAGTAAATAAGAATTATCTAAGTAAATAAGAATTATCTAAGTAAATAAGAATTATCTAAGTAAATAAGAATTATCTAAGTAAATAAGAATTAACTAAGTAAATAAGAATTATCTAAGTAAATGTTAAGTGACGAAAGTTGTGTGTTACTTCGAATTAATTATTAAAATGAACAAACAGCCCTCACATACACACAGTTTTTGTCACTTACTTTCTCCGCGTGTAAGTCGAGGTCACCAGAAGCTCGACTTACTCATTTATTGCTGAGTGAGGACCTTTCCTCCCCCATCGTACGTTCGGTAAATGCACGTGCAACGTGCCCGTCCAGCTGTCGCCAAGCTGATGCACACCCACGAGTGCGACACGAGGCGACAATTGCCGTGACGTCACGATGGAGGAGAGGAGCGGTCTAGAGCGGGGGCGAAGTTGCAGCCAGCAATCTGCAGTTCCGCCACGTTTCGGCAGTCGTGATTAGGCCAATATCAGAGTAGCCACGTGTCTCAAATTGTGAGTCGTGTTTAGGCCAACATAGGAGTAGCCACGCGCCTCATAGATAATTCTTATCCACCGTGATAGCCACGCGCCTCATAGATAATTCTTATCGCTGTATTTCAACAACAAAAAAAATAAAGAAGTATAAAGAGTAAGGTAAGAGTTTTGATTATTGAACCATAAGAAAAACAAAAGAAACAAAAGGATTTAATCGCCTCACCTCGCACAAAGGCCCGGGCCTGTACAGGACAGCTGGATTTAGATCTTTCCCCCCCCCCCGGCTTAAGTATTTAAAATTATTGCGTTAAGAAACGTTTCTTAGACGTTTCTTAACAAAAATTGGTAGAGGCGTTGGGTAAATTGTCCAGGATAAACCTTATGTTTCTTTTCCTTATTATTCTGTAAAAAGAGCAGAACATTCGAATTCTTTTTCTTTCAAAATATATTTAAAAAATAGCCCCCTCTTGGCGTCCTACGGGAGAAATTGGAGGCGAAGGCACAGTGCTTCCATTGTGCGTGCAGCCAGCATGGCCTGGAATGCAGTGACGTAGCTGCATTCTTCAAACCTAAAGCAAACAAAGCATTTTAAGTTCAATTTCGTTAACAGTAAAGTTTTTTATTTTTTTGTTACATACACTTAAGAAATAGTAAAGAAATATTTTAAATGAAAGTTTTCTTTAAGTTTTTTTTATTGCTTTGTTTTTTTTAAGTTCTTTTAAAACAAATTTTCTTTATTTTTCTTTTCTTCTTTTCACACACATTTAGCTGTATTTGTTTACAAGTTCTGGGGACGTCCAGGCACTCACAATCCAATATTCAATATTTGTACACAATTTAGCACTTATACTTTTTCTTTTCCTCAATTTTCCTATTTTTTATCCAAATTTCAAAACACTTGAAATACCACACTTCATTTAAATTAACACTTTACAAACTTTATCACACGTTCGAACACTTTTCTTCTAAGCTGAAGCATACAGTTAACAAACAAATCACTACCTGTGATTGGCAACAGCCAGCTGTCAGATACCGAGGCGTTGGCAGTGGTGCATGGCTTTAAGTGTAAGCCAGATGTGAAGCCGAATGCAAGCAGTCATCTAAAAGGACAATAACATCAAAGCGCATTGTAGACATATGAATTCTATTATACATAAATTACTCTTAATAATCTGAGTACCTCACCTTGTTTAAAACCCAGATAAAGCAGCTGCACTAGCAGTTTAATTTTCCTTGTAGAGATGCTCCAGCTTTGCTAGAAACAACAATAATTTAACACAAAGCAAAAGCTCTTGTTTGAAAACACTATAAGTTTTTTTTTATATAGTAAAAATATATTTAGCACTTATCTGACAGGTTAAGAAGAAAATCCTGGGCACCAAAAGACTTCCTTTTAGCGTAATAATAATAAACTTTCAGCTGCTCAACAATCTAAGTGAATATAAACAACACTTAGTAATGAGCAATAACAACAATCGAGTTTAACCTCAACTTGCTATACTGTAGCAGGCCGCATGCTGCAAGAGCACATGGCTATAGTGACGAGCGCCTAGGGACTTTCTCGCGCTCAGCACTAGGCGCGCGGAACTGACCCTAGCGCGGAGTATAGCTAGACTCGCAGCGCAAGGAGTACAACAGCGGCGCCATTGTCGGGCGGGCGCCATTTTTAAGGCGCGCGTATTTCAATCCCATCAATGCGAAACAATACAGAATTCCACCCGCGCACATGGAAGTAGTGAAGGAAAGCGTTGAAAAGAAGCTTAAGGACCAAATAATACAACCATCAAACTCACCGTACAACTCGCAAATATGGATAATCCCAAAGAAGCCCGATAGCAAGGGAAATCCAAGATGGCGCATGGTAATAGATTTCAGAGAACTAAACAAGAAGACCATACGAGATGCTTATCCGTTATCAAACATAGCTGACATAATGGATCAACTAGGCGGAGCAATGTATTTCTCGGTCTTTGATCTAGCAAGTGGTTTCCAAGAAATCCGTATGAAACCTGAAGATTGCTACAAAACAGCCTTCACAACGAGGAATGGACATTTCTGAAGGTTTAAAAGGGGCAACTGCCACATTTCAGAGATTGATGGACAATATACTCAGGGGACTTCAAAATGTAGAAATGATAGTCTACCTAGATGATATAATTGTTTATTCACGAGACTTAAAACAGCACTATGACCGAATAATGAGATTAATGGAAAGACTCAGAGACGCAAACCTAGTATTGCAACCAGACAAGGTAGAATTCTTTCGCAAGGAAGTAGGATTCCTAGGACACATAATAAGTGCAAAGGGTTTAGAACCTGATCCGGAAAAAGTATCCGCAGTAAGGAACTTTCCAAGTCCCAAAAATGCTAAAGACATAAGAGAATTCCTGGGTCTGGCAGGGTATTATCGCAAGTTCATAAAAGACTTTGTAAAAGTAGCAAAACCCTTAAGTGAACTACTAAAAAAAGAAAAGGAATTTGAATGGCAAGACGAACATGAACAAAGTTTCGAGGCACTCAAAAGGCCCCTGTGTGAAGCACCCATCCTACAATTCCCCGATTTTGAAAAAGTATTCACTTTGACCACTGATGCTTCAAATTTTGCAATTGGAGCTGTACTCAGTCAACAAATAGACAATTTTGACCACCCAGTCCAATATTTGTCCAGAGTACTGAACAAAGCTGAGATAAACTATAGCACCACAGAGAAAGAGTGTCTAGCAGTAGTATATGCTTTGCACCAATTCAGACCATACCTATTGTGTCGAAAATTTATCCTGGTGGCTGATCATGAGCCTTTGAACTGGATGCACAACAGAAAAGATCCAGGACAGTGACTCATGAGATGGATGTTCAAATTTTCTGGGTATGAGTACACATTCAAGTACAAACCAGGCAAACTGAACAAAAATGCAGATGCGCTATCAAGAAACCCACCTGAACAGCTACCTTCGGAGGAAGAGATAAATAAACAGATACCGATATTGAGAGTTATGGTACAAGAACAAAAGAACGAAAGAGAAAATCAAAACAAGGCCACCAGTGTAGCATCTACCTCAAAAGGAAGAATACCTATAAGTTTTAGACCAAGAGTACACTCAACAGGAGAATAAATAAAGAAACCAGGAAGACCAAAGGGGTCAAAAACCAAAAAGACCGCTCCTCCTCTAGAACACAGTGTGATAGCACAAAGGACCCGAGCAAAAAATGCAGTATCCAGCCCAATCGCTGACTATAAGTACAGCCATGATCCGTCTACACTTGGATGGTTCCATTGGGTTGCAGGGTCGTGCTTATGCCGTACATCACCATGTTGTTAAATCCAAACGTTGAAGGCCTAAAAACATGTGATGTACGGTATAAGTGCGGCCCTGTGGCCCGGTGGAGCTATCTAGGTGTAGACGAATCATGGCTGTACTCAACGGTAAGGAAGAACTCCTAAGAATAACATGTTCAGGCGAAGCGGACCAAACAGTGAAAATAAGCGGCGTAGGAATTGTAAGACTGGCTACAGGTTGTGTAGGAAGAACCAAAGAAGTGGCGCTAGTCAATGAAGAAAACAAAAGAATGAAGCAACAGTACATTTACAAACCTGAAATAAATCTAGAAATAAATCAAATCTACCCGAAATTAAGAGGAACAGAAGGAATTTTTAATTTCTCCATAAACGCCAAATCAAAAGAAGTAACCTTCTGGAAGGATAAAGGACAATCATTGCACCAAATCATGGACCAAATGGACCAAATAGCAGAACACAAAAGAGAGACTAATCGTACTAATACCCTCATGTACGGGGGACTAACACTTCAAGTAGCAATCATTCTAGTAATAACAACAATAATCATATGCATTAAAAACAACTCGGGGATTTTATGTGTCAAAAACAGGCAGCATAAGTACTCATTACCCTTACACACCACCACACAACCTCAATCGTACCCCGGGGTCATACTAACAGAACCTAACACAAGTAACGATACCAATAATGCACACACAAAATCCGAAACCCCGAAACGAACAACATCATTCCTAGCATCTAGAAGGATGAAGTCAAATGAGCAAGAAGTAGAACTATAACGAATGATTTCGAATCACTCCGTATTAACTAACCACTCACTATGTACATAAAAACAACACAATTAACAAAATAAAACAACATAACAATCAACACATTAACATAATTTTTAGGACGGACCAGAAAAAAATCATGAACCCTAGACCAATAGCTGTGACCGTATTCTTTGACAAGAGCATTTTACTATCTGACATCATTGCTACCTTTGAAAAGGTAGGAACACCGACCACGGTGGAAGTCAGAGACAATAACCTGGACCAAAACAGCAACAAAATAACAATAAAATTAAAAACCGAGCAAGAAGCCAGAGAAGCAACCAAACTCAATGGACTACCAACAACCTTAATAAAAAACAAAAACACAAGGACCCAAAAGTACCCAGAGGACGATTGAGCGACCAAAAGTCCAAAACCACCGTGATCTAATTACCATTCAACCACAGTACCACAAAACAATTATAAGATCACAAGTCAAAAAACAAGGTTATTTTGCACCTTACCATGGGTTGGAACCGACAGGGAAAAAGATGAATCTTTTTTCAGACATTTCGCGAAATTTGGACAAATGGTGTATTATGAAACCGTAAGAGACAAGAAACAAAGACTATCCTTTGGATACGTACAATACTTCAGTACCCAAAATGCAGAGAAAGCGATTCTCGGAAGCGACCCTACCTACAAAGCGGCTTACGCAGAACCAAGGAAAAGTACAAAACACAGTACACGAGAACCAAGCACCAAATTCCATGCGTCATGCGAGGAACTGATACCCCAGGACCTCTACCATTTACATGAACGGACATGCAAAAAGCAAGCTCAATGGGATGACCTTAGAGCAGACAACCGGAGACCATGTGCAAGCACAAATCTATCAAAGAACCTACCTACTTTAGAGGAATTACAACGAACCTTAATGTACCTACAGCAACAACAGAACCAAACAAACGCTCTACGCCAGGAAATGAGAGAAAAAGACGACCAAATAAACCCTGAAACGGACCAACCAATGAATGCTAACGCTAAAAGAACCAAAATGGACACAGTAAACTCAGAGTTTACCAGGGATCAAGACAACCAGCACCTCACAATAACAACAAACAATGAACAAATCACACTAAATGAACCTGTTGAAATGAATGTAGACTAAATCAAAAACAATATCAATAAATCAATTACATTACACCCATTTAACCATTCAATACAACCCAACTCAACCCATAGTCCCCATCCACACAGATACTTCACTTACACCAATAACCATCAGGGAAATCTACCAAAGAACCTTCCCTGCAAATACCGCAAACACGCAAGAACCAATAATGGACCCAAATTCATCAATGTACCCTGTACCATAATGGACCCAATTAACGAACATAACTTACCTCTTTTCAGAATGGACCACCAAAAGTACAGAATAACCTCTGTGAAATCATCCACGGACCAAGCCAAAACAGTAATCGTTGAGCACCAACCACCCAACGAAACAAGTCACGGTATACCTCAAAACCTTTGGAAACAGCAACAAAATACGGGTAGACGTACGACAACAAGGACCAAACATAAACACGGGAGTGCTCACTATAGAGTACATGGACCAGGATAGCGCCAATAAAATTGTGCTAAAGCACAATTATGAGCAAAATCAAAGGGACCAACAATCGGGGAGCTCACCGGAAAACAGCGACATCACCAGTGACGATGAAGGTACGTCGTCAACCCATGATGAAACAACAAATAGCAATATCACCACTGATGACGAAGACACCTCGTCAAGCCATGACGAGACAGCAGGCATGCAACCTCCAGCCCAATGGACTAAAATGGGCTTCAAGGAGGCACATTCCCGCGCACATGCAAGACTTCAGAAAAAAACATGCAGTTTGCAAGAAGTACATAGACATGCGCAATGAAGAGGACCACAAAATGGTCTGTGACCTACAAAATGGGGACAAGTACCGGATTCACTATTTCTGCAACAGATACATACAGAACCGGTACTGGGACCAACACCTTACTGAATGCAGTTACAGAAATTTCTGTTACGTAACCACGCTACAAAAGAACGACAACGCACAAGGGTCGAAGGACCACTCCGACCCACCACCACCAAACAGCACGGACCACACATCTCAACCGCAGCCACGCGAAGAACACCGAGATGATACACGAGATTTCATCACATACAGTGACCTACACCTAACAGAGGCGGAAGTAGTAAGAGAATTATCACCAAGCCTTTTAGATATGGACCGAATAGATTTCGAGAACCTCGACAACATTAGTTTTTAAATAAAAATTAAAAATGTTGGACCAATACCTTTTTATACCTTCATATAATCTATTTATTTTTTTTTAATATAACGCATATGCACCAAAATTGTTAGACCACATTTATTGTTATGAACCTGGACCACTTTAATTTCAGAACAACACAAAACAATATTAAGAATGATAAAGCAGTATGCATGAAACCTAAAAATGTAAAATCAATAGAAAACTAGCATGAAATACTGTAAACACACTAGCACACATGCAAATAATGATGGATGATGCCAAAATAACATTGTACCCAAGAACCAAAATATGATACACGTAAGTAAGCCTTCATCTTAACCTCTCAAAATGCATCAATGACTTGTTTAAAGGTTCACAAAAGAAAAGAAGTATAATGCATTCCCACCCTAAACCCTACCCAAAGAGAACAACAATAAAAAAAAACAGCGGAATAAAGATATACAGTATCTTATACTTAGCAATGGAGAACAAGCAATAACAGCTCAAACTCATTCTCCGACATACAAATACAGGCTACAATTTCGAAGTTCGACGGTCCGAATTTTTGGAGGCATTCACAAAAATGTCAACCGAACCATTCGGCGGCGAAACACGAATTGACCCAAGCCAAGAACAAGAGTTCGACCTACGTCAGTCCGAATACTTTGAGAGCATCTCAAAAACATGTCGACCGAATCATTTGGTGACAGAGGGCGAATCCATGTTCCAAAACAAAACAAGGGAGTAATAAATGTACCAACAAGCAATCGTGGTAATTGCTAAACATCTCGAAAATTCCAACCAATTATCCACCAAGAACTAACATACACAAAAAGTTCTTTTCTTTTCTGATACCGTACCCCAAGTCAAATCAAATCAAACATATAATGACATAAAAATTGCTGACATACTTACGATACAATAAAGCCAAACCCAGGACCATTAACCCAACCCACACACATTGGCAGCCGTCAATATATCATCTCCTAGCTATGCATAAAGTTTGTCGCGGAGGACAAACGTTCTCAAGTAGGGGGGATGTTAAGTGACGAAAGTTGTGTGTTACTTCGAATTAATTATTAAAATGAACAAACAGCCCTCACACACACACAGCTTGTGTCACTTAATTTCTCCGCGTGTAAGTCGAGGTCACCAGAAGCTCGACTTACTCATTTATTGCTGAGTGAGGACCTTTCCTCCCCCATCGTACGTTCCGTAAATGCACGTACAAGGTGCCCGTCCAGCTGTCGCCAAACTGATGCACACCCATGAGCGCGACACGAGGCGACAATTGCCGTGACGTCATGATGGAGGAGAGGAGCGGTCTAGAGCAGGGGCGACGTTGCAGCCAGCAAGCTGCAGTTCCGCCACGTTTCGGCAGTCGTGATTAGGCCAATATCAGAGTAGCCACGCGTCTCAAATTGTGAGTCGTGTTTAGGCCAACATACGAGTAGCCACGCGGCTCATAGATAATTCTTATCCACCGTGATAGCCACGCGCCTCATAGATAATTCTTATCGCTGTATTTCAACAACAAAAAAATAAAGAAGTATAAAGAGTAAGGTAAGAGTTTTGATTATTTAACCATAAGAAAAACAAAAGAAACAAAAGGATTTAATCCCCTCACCTCGCACAAAGGCCCGGGCCCGTACAGGACGGCTGGATTTAGATCTTTCTCCCCCCCCCGGCTTAAGTATTTAAATTTATTGCGTTAAGAAACGTTTCATAGACGCTTCTTAACAGTAAATAAGAATTATCTAAGTAAATAAGAATTATCTAAGTAAATAAGAATTATCTGAGTAAATAAGAATTATCTGAGTAAATAAGAATTATCTGAGTAAATAAGAATTATCTGAGTAAATAAGAATTATCTGAGTAAATAAGAATTATCTGAGTAAATAAGAATTATCTGAGTAAATAAGAATTATCTGAGTAAATAAGAATTATCTGAGTAAATAAGAATTATCTGAGTAAATAAGAATTATCTGAGTAAATAAGAATTATCTGAGTAAATAAGAATTATCTGAGTAAATAAGAATTATCTGAGTAAATAAGAATTATCTGAGTAAATAAGAATTATCTGAGTAAATAAGAATTATCTGAGTAAATAAGAATTATCTGAGTAAATAAGAATTATCTGAGTAAATAAGAATTATCTGAGTAAATAAGAATTATCTGAGTAAATAAGAATTATCTGAGTAAATAAGAATTATCTGAGTAAATAAGAATTATCTGAGTAAATAAGAATTATCTGAGTAAATAAGAATTATCTGAGTAAATAAGAATTATCTGAGTAAATAAGAATTATCTGAGTAAATAAGAATTATCTGAGTAAATAAGAATTATCTGAGTAAATAAGAATTATCTGAGTAAATAAGAATTATCTGAGTAAATAAGAATTATCTGAGTAAATAAGAATTATCTGAGTAAATAAGAATTGTCTGAGTAAATAAGAATTACCTGAGTAAATAAGAATTGTCTGAGTAAATAAGAATTATCTGAGTAAATAAGAATTACCTGAGTAAATAAGAATTGTCTGAGTAAATAAGAATTGTCTGAGTAAATAAGAATTATCTGAGTAAATAAGAATTATCTGAGTAAATAAGAATTATCTGAGTAAATAAGAATTATCTGAGTAAATAAGAATTATCTGAGTAAATAAGAATTATCTGAGTAAATAAGAATTATCTGAGTAAATAAGAATTATCTGAGTAAATAAGAATTATCTAAGTAAATAAGAATTATCTAAGTAAATAAGAATTATCTAAGTAAATAAGAATTATCTCAGTAAATAAGAATTATCTAAGTAAATAAGAATTATCTCAGTAAATAAGAATTATCTAAGTAAATAAGAATTATCTAAGTAAATAAGAATTATCTAAGTAAATAAGAATTATCTAAGTAAATAAGAATTATTTAAGTTAATTTTTAGGTAATAAGACGGTTTGTTTTTTGAGAAAAAAAATGTCAAAAGAATGCATTTTTATTGGAAAACGACAACTTGAGTATACTTGATGTAATGCCTTGAAAAATTCACAGAATGTTTGTTAGGTGTGAGGTTATTTGCTGAATATTTTTGAGCCGATTTGATTCATAATCTTCTCAGATATTAGAGATTATTCAATTTAAGCAATATATTTTCACCCTGTATACCAAAACATCTCTTAGCTATATTGTTCTGCTTTTTTTGGTAGATATTAAGTATTATTATACTTGAGATTCACTATTATACACTTCTAACCAACTTTACGCATTACATTGCATGAAAAAATCCAAAGATAATATTACTCATAATTAACTACACCCAGCTAATCCGACCAAAAACAGAGCAGAAGCTTGAAGCCATGGATATTCGGCTTTGTTGACGATGTTGATGCATGGCCGGGGTTACCCCACGATTTTCTACCCTTAAGGTTATCGTAGTGTATCCATTTTTCATCGCCCGTCACGATACGTTATAAGAAACCTTTCCTTTTCTGCCATTGAAGCAGCTGTTCACGTGTGAAAAGACGCCGCTCGACGTCTCTCGGCTTCAACTCGTACGGCACCCAATTTTCTTGCTTATGAATCATTTCTAATGCTTTCAAACGCTTCGAAACTGTTGTGTGATCAACTTTTAATGATTCTGCAAATTCAACTAGCATCTGACATGAGTCTTCACAAAGTAATGCCTCCAATTCTTCGTCTTCAAACTTTTTCGGTGTACCAGAGCGTTCTTTATCTTCAATATCAAAATCATTATTTTTGAAGCATCTAAACCAATCACTGGATGTTATTTCCGATAGAGCATGGTCGCCGTAAGTCTCAACAAGAATTCTGTGTGCTTTAGCTGCAGATTATTTTTTAATAAAGTAGTGCAGTAAAATTCCCTGCAAATACTCCTTTTTTGGCACAAAATTTGCCATGTTTAACACTATGAAAAAGAAAGTTGTTTATACTTCGGCGAAATGACATACTGATTTTCAAACTTGCTCACCACCTTCAACTATATGCACGCAGTATTAGTACCGTCATCTGTTGGAAAACAGCGAGAACATATTCAACATCCCAATATTATTTTGTGATTTTTAAAAAAATGATTTAATAATGACATAATTCATTTTTGTAATACTGGATCTGTATTTATATGTACTACAGAATATTAAAATTATAATTTTTATACTATTTTAATGGTGGAGTTTTCAAACTAGTATATGTTAAATAGTAGTACAAATTTTAAATGAGTGAATTTCAAAATTAATGCGTTTTTGTGTCTTACGCATTTTTTGCAATGAAAGAAAAAAAACAATAGTGAATTGATTCGATAAAAGATTGATGTTCTATTTTTCATTTTTTATATTTAGGTTAGGTCGGTAAATTAAAAACACAATATTACGGGAAAAAGCCTTGACGGCATAAAAAACCCTAAATTTATTTTACACTACAACAAATATAAATCTACATAAAAAACCGGGAACAAGGATACGATATAATTTGAATTGACGTCTCGCGCACACACACTACGTCGAATAGAACAGCTAGAACGCTCGGCGACCGCCGCATGCGGCCGCGTGCTCGCTACGCGATGAAAATGCACACACACGCACTGCTTCACGCACGTCACTTTCGATTAGATGTGATTCACAATGAATCGTCCTGCCAGATTGGCGATTTGATAAGATTCTTAATGAATCTGACGACCCGTTAGTCGACAAGATAGATATTCGCAATAATTGCGATACGGTCGTTAACCGCCAAAAATGCGAAGGAGCTCCGCACGCTGTGAGATTCAGTCGTAGAATCTAAAGATGTCCGCCGCGCGCGTCTATCGCTCGTAGCAATGACGAGACGCACGCAGCGCCGCCGCCTCTAGTCGATCTGGTAGATCAGTTGTTCGCGCATGCGCATACTCTCACTCGTTCGTATAACATTCAGTCAGTGTGCGCGATAGTCATAATTTTATGAAATTATAAATAAATAAACATATATATATATATATATAAAGTTACATATTGGAATGGAACAAATAGTTCATTCTTTTATAGGTGTAGATTTCATTTGATTTTGTAGATAAAAATAGATTTTAGAATCAATGACATATCGCTGACCAAAGACACCCTGATATACGATATATACGATAATATGTTTATTGAAAAATACTATCGGTAGGGCGCAAATCACTAAATGATAATAATATAAACAGGAAAATAACCATGATGGGTGGTACTGCGCAGCACTCCCTTATTTATATAATAATTTTAATTAAATTCACTTTGAGAAAGCATAGTACCAAAGCACTTGACAGCGTTTTTTGTATCTTTGTACTATTGATATTTAACTAAACGTCAAGCTCTCAAAGTTAGACTTGATAAAAGCAGTGAAAACTGGTATATTTTCTCTTTAAACTGTTATTACAATTACATTAATAACTTGTATAAAATTCAAACTAGTACCACTCGGCTAATAATTTCTTTTACGCTGGCTATACTATATTCCTCCTACTATTCATTTATATCAGAAACTTAAAGTAACATTTTATCTCTTTCGCATAAGCCCAAACCTCCATTCAACGCATAAACTTGTATTTGTCTACTTTCGTTGGCTATACTACTATTTATTTATATCAAAAACTTAAAAATGACATTTTATCCTTATCGCATTAGCCCTAACCTTCATTCGACGCATGAACTTGAATTTGTCGTCATCGCTGGCTTACTAATATTTATTTTTATAAAGTATATTTTAGAAAAAACTTACAGCTTCAATGTCTTTACATTATTATTCAAATTGTTCATATTTATTTTCCCAAAAATAAAACTTATTTAATAGTAATTCACAATGATTTCTTTATTACTGGGGTAAGACTTTTCAGTATGTATTGGTTTATACGAAAGGTATACAATTGCAATTATTAAAATTTGTGATTGACAAATGATATTATTTATAGTACCCACAATCTTTCATAATTGATTCTATATATATGCTTTACTCTTACATTCCAAAACTTCCATTCGATAACTGGCAATGACTTTGTCTCCAACTTAAATCACACATAGTTACTCGCTTCGAGTATACTCAAACTGTGATTTTCTCTTTTAACTATGAATAACACATGGTTTTATTTAATGAGTGAAATAAAAATAATAAACATACAATAAAAGACTTTTACAAGTAATTCTGCTTTATCTCCTTTTAGTAAAAAATATACAATATGTTAACGAAATACCACTGATGTACAAAGTTTCTGTTAAGATAATTCTTTTATGTAATAATTTACAAAAAAAAAATTCTTAACACCTTTCGGCCTTTATCTATACATTCATCCTCCATCCTCCCTTTCTTATAACGTTTCAGCTACATTTATCTACTATCTACACACCATAATATTAGCGGAAGATCCTCTAGCGTGTGTCCGTACGCACGTACGCACGTACATACATACGTACGGATACTTCCGAGGTTTTTTACATCATACAAAGCGTAACTCAGATATATTTGACGCTGGAAATGATTTTTAAAGTGATCGCTATTCTTCAAAGTGGGGTACGTACACGTATACCAGATGATCATCTCAGGCATGGTCCAGATGTCCCAGATACTGTGAATCAATTCGCACTGTTATCGATATTTTTTCAACTATCAAGAATTCTTTTCAGAGGGTGTACGTTCGCGTATCCGAGATGATCATCGTGGATGTGATCTAGATGTCCTAGATGCTGCGCACGATTTTTCATGATTATCTCAGACACGGTCCAGATGTCCTGGATGCTGCGAATCAATTTGCACTAATACCTATATTTTTCATCTATCGATAATTCTTTTCAGTGGGTGTTCGTGCACGTTTACGAGATGATCATTTCGGAATGTGCTTCAGATGTCCCAGATACTGCGCATGATTTTTCATGATTATGCCGGACATGGTCCAGATGTCCTGGATGCTGCGAATCAATTCGCACTGTTATCGATATTTTTAAACTACTGGTATCTCTTATCAGTGGGTGTACATTAACGTGTGCGAGATGATCGAGTGTGATCCAGATGTTCCGGAGGCTGAGTATGATATTTCACTATTATCGATATTGTTAATCTTATAGTATTATCACATTCTCCAATTTGAATTATGCGCGCTTCTTGAATGTTCGATCAGCCGACTCACGGCGTCTTCTAACGATGTACAATTCGCGTGCACTGCTCGCGTCTCGCCGAATGCATCAGGTCGCTCTCGACGCTCGTACGAACGCGTCTCGCCGAAAGCATCAGGTCGCTCTCGATGCTCGTACGAATGCGTCTCAAGAGAGAAAGAGTAGTACGATCGCGTTATACCTATATACATATACGCACGAAGAGAACAACGCGCTCCGAAGTCGCGCTTACTTTTCAGAGTCGCGTGATTATTTGTGATACCTGCCCGACGATATTGTACAGGCAATTTACGACGAGCGCATATTGTTGATGAGCTAATAAATTTAGTTCCCATAAATAAAGGTGTCTCAGCTTATTTAATGGAAACTTATCAACAGATATTTTTGACAACTATCGATAATTGCTTATTGTGTGTGTACGTGCACGTGTGCGTGACGATCATCTCGGGTGTAGTCTAGATTTCCCGGCGGCTGCGTATGATTTTCCACTATTATCGATATTTTTGACTCTATCGATAATTTCTTATGGTGGTCGTACGTGTACGTGGGCGAGATGATCATCTCGGGTGTAGTCCAGATGCCCCGAATGCTGCATATGATTTTTCATTATTATCGATATGTTTTACTACTATCGATAATTACATATGGTGGGTGTACGTGCACAGGTGCGAGATGATCATCTCGAGTGTGATCCAGATATTCTGGAGTCTGTGTATGATGTTTCACCATTATCGATGTTGTTAAGCTTATAGTATTATCATATTCTCTAATCTGAATTACACTCTTTACTACTATCAATAATTTTGTATTGTGCCTGTACGTACACGTGTGCGAGATGATTATCTCGGACATGGTCCAGATGTCCCAGAGGCTGCGTATATGTTTACAGTTTTATCGACACTTTTTACTATTATAGTTTATTTTACAGTGGGTGCACCTGCACATTTGTGAGTTGATCATCTTGAGTTTGCTTCAGATATCCCGTATGCTGCGTATGATTTGTTTAATATTATCGATATATTTTACTGTCGAAGATTATTTGTAGTGGATGCACGTGCACGTGACCGAGATGATCATCTCGGGTATGGTTCAGATGTCCAGGAGGCTGCGTATGATTTTTCACTATTATTGGTATTTTTTACTCTATCGATCTCTTGCGAGGCAATCAGTTCACTTATCTTCTACCCCTTGGGTAGAAAAAATTGTTTTATAATTGTCATTTTATGTTATAATTTCTGAAAATATTTTTCTTATTATATTTCGAACTTATTCTATATATTTACCTTCCATCCTCTCTCTATTAAAAAATTTTATCTGCATTTATCTACTATCTACACATAATAATAGCGGATCCTCAAGCGTACGTTCATACACATGGACGTGTGCGAGATAATTATCTCAGATATAAATTATTACAATGTTATGAAATTTTAACAAAAAAGATTGTATAATAAAATATTGTTAAAAAATCACGGTAATACATTTGTATTGGTTCCAAAACGCGGTTATTTCTAGTATTTAATCAAGACCTAAACATAATGAGTATATATCTCGCATCACCTACAGTGGTAACTTATTAACATTAATTTAATTATGTTAAGATAACCCAAAATTTTTTTGTAAACTATATTTTACATTTTAATGAATAATATATAATATTATATTAAATAAATTTAGCACATGCATGTTAAATATGACAGTTGGTGAGATCAAGTCACTAAAGCTAGTCGATTATTTTATAGGAAAGTGAATACTCGGATTTAAGTTATTTTTTATAGCTATTTATATAATAAATTATTAACAAACTGAATAATAACGTTTTGTAAAAGTTATAATACTGTGACTTTATTTTGTATATTTTGCTAAACCTATTATTACTGAAAAATGTCTATCTAATCACGCTTGATATATTATAAACTTAAAAATAAAAAAATAGGTTAGTTTTTCGTCTATGTCCATGTGGAAAGTATATACGCTAAAGTAGAATGAGATGTCACTTTACTTAAAAGTGAAAGATTTCCACTCTATTTTTAGAGTTAAAAGTCCACTCTAATTAGCGTGATTTATTTTACTCCAACGGGTTTAGCGTGTAATTAAATCGTTCGTATGTAGCATTCTTACCTAGATTTAAAAGAAATAAAACATAAAAGATACTAATATACATTATTTCATTAATCTTCAAATCCCTTTTCAATCAATATTTCAAAATATCAATGGAAGAGTTATAAAAATAAAAAAATATCAACATTTATAAGTAATTTTATACTCTTTCAAATGCAAAATGAAGCGATCATAGAGCCCCACTTGGTTCAGAGGGTAAGACGCTTGCCTACCGATAAAAGACGCTGAAATACTAGAGATTCGATTCCCGGCGAAATTTCTCGATAATTTTTTCTTCGAATTTTTTGTAGAGAAAAGATCTCTCACTACGCATTGTGCTTTAATACAGGACGTATGCGCTCATATAGAGTGGGCCATTCTCGAGATATACAAAATAAAATTAAAAAAAAATAACCTCAAATAACTCTAAATGTAAAGGTTGTTATAATCTAGGCATCCAACAGTCTGAAGAGATATTAAAAAGCTACCTCTCTGGAAATTCTCAGAAGGAATAATGACGTTTTACTCAATCTATGCAGCGTCAGAAAACAGATTTTCTTTACGAAACTATTTTTTTCTCGAAAAAGGAAAGGAATGCATATTCCTAAACACCTCACATTTTTTAAAAAAATCTTCATGTTATGTTTCCCAGATATCATCGTTTAAATATAACACGGCGCTTTCGCGTATAACAGAAAAAAATTAGCTTATTTAAAATTTAGGGTCGGAAAAGATAGACAATTTTATGCTCTGTCAAACGCATAAAAACCGCTAAAGAAAAAAAAATATCCAAAAACAATAAATATTTTTTCACAGACCCCTTCCTTAAAAAAATCATTAGGCAATGAAACATTAATCTTGACCGTGAATGTTCAGAGTAATCTTCATCCACATCCGTCCACATACACATACACACACGCGCACACACACGCACGCACTCACACACATACACACACGCGCACACGCACTCATACACACACACAAACACACACACAGATTCACACACAAATAAAATCACACACACAAAGACATACACACACACACACACACACACACACACACACACACACACAGAATCGCACACACAAACACACACACACATTCAGTTACAGACACACACACACACAGACAGACACACACACACAAACACACACACATACACACCCACACTCGCACACGCGCACGCACGCACGCACTCACACACATATACATACACACGCATGCGTAAACACACAGACACTTATGCACACACAAACACATACACACACAGACACACACACACACGCAAACACAAACATACACACACGCACGCACGCACGCGTGCACTCATACACATACATACACACTCGCATACGTATACACATACACACACGCATAAACATACACACATACATACGCACTCACACGCACAAGTACACATACATACATATACACACACACATGCACAAAAACACATACACACACACACACACACACACACAGTCACAGACACAGACCACAGACTCATACACACACACTCACGCATTCACACACACACACACACACACACACACGCACACTCACACACACGCACGCACGCACGCATGCACGCACGCACGCATGCAGGCACACACGCACACACTAAATGCCGCTTAATTCAAAGGCTTGCAAACTGAAAAAAGTCCTGCATTATCTCGGTTTTGTCCTACAAACATTTTTCTTCAATCTCTGGTACTGAACTTTAATTCCTATTTAATTGTTTTTTTTATTAATATATAGATGGACTATGTGACTGAAACGCGAACGAAATAGTAGGAATTTATAAAATGTATGCAATCTTTTGTTTGCTTCCTACTAAAGGAAGCTTTGTAAAAATAAAAAAAAAATTTTCTTAAAAACAATTTAGAATTATATTTTGGGCCATTTAGAATCTCAATACACTATTTTAAATAATTGTTCGTATGGATGTCTGTGTTTGTGTGTGTGTACGTATGCATCTGTAGAACCATATCTCGAGTAATCAACGGTTAAATTTAATGTTTTAGGGCTAATTTTTTTGTTTCTTTTTTTAAAGAAAGTGCTCAACAATAATTTTTTTTTTATGCACTTTTATTTTTTTATCGGTTTTTCGATTTTTAAGATTTAGTTTTTCCGTTTATTTAATGCCTTAGAAATAATATCATCGATTTAGTGATAATTCATTTGAAAGAGCTTAAAATTACCTATCTTTTCCGACCCGAAATTTTTTTTAGAAGCTATATAACAGCCGAATTACTATTCTGCTGTGCGAATTCTATGTTCGCGTAACAAATATTTGTAATATAAGTACGTGGAACCGATCTCGCTCACAAGCTCCCAATTACTATTACTTTCCTAACTCCCGTATGAATATTACGTGTCCGCACGTTCGTCCGCACTTGGGTTGGATGGAAAACAAGTTGTGTCCGCACGTTTGCCCGCACTCGGGTTGGACGGGAGACAAGTTGTGTCCGCACGTTTGTCCGCACTCAGGTTCGACGGGAGACAAATTGTGTCCGCACTTTTGTGGACGGCAGATAATTTATGTCCCGAAGTCTTACCATAATTTAATAGAATTATCTTCTTGTGCTCCTTCGATCTTCCTTTTTCTTTATATTGTTTTAATAATATATAATGTTAAATTGTTTTATTGGAATTCGTTTAGGGTAGGTTTATATTTCAGAATGATTATATTGTTTGTTCTAAGATTTAATTTATTTGAGAAGATATTTAGTTAGTCTTTTACAATTTTCACTTATACACTCTTAATATATCGCTCGAAACAACGTTTTTACACCTGTTGTTGATAAAATTTCCGAAACTACTGAACCGATCGTTATGAAAATTTAATGGTATATTCTATACACCTATACCTACATGACAAACCTCAATTATGCTCAAATTTCCAACTTTCTATGCTATGCCATTCTATTCTATGCTAATTATATCCACGCGGGGGTCGCAAGCTTAGCCTAAACTAGGAATTGATTATGCGTGCTCGAGGAGGGGGCGACAAAGGTATACAGCCGCGGAAGGTAATTCGGGAAATATTGGGGTGGATGAGTGTGCCATCGTGGAGTATTAGGTAGACAAAGTAGGATACTCGTTATATAGCGTAGGTCGATAAGTAGGATTCAGTATGGTAAGATACATATAGCTTGACGACGAGAAGGTGTATGTTAGGCGATGATCTAGACGTAACAGGCCCGCCCCTGCAGACATGCGTCGCCGGCGCGATGCAATTCAAATCACAGCTTATTCGCACCAGCGAGTGCAGATTTCGAGGTTTTTCTTAATTCGAGCTGTTCTGCCGTTGAGTGGTCAGTGCGTGCCGGCTATTGAGATACCTTTTTAGCCTGCTTGAGTCTTGGCGTTGCAAATATCTGCTGCGAATCCAGCATTCTTGATGCAATTTTTGTCTCATTACGATATATATATATATATATATATATATATATATATATATATATATATATATATATATATATATATATATATATAACATTTGATTGACATTACATTATAAAATTGCTACATATGTATAGATATGGCATTCACTTTCTTTTTTGCCTTTACAATTTGATGTTCGCAGTTACGAAGATTTTTCATACATTTTCTTATGAACTCCAGTAACATGCAGACTGGTCATAATATGTAGTGAATATGCAGTTAGTGTTCTTCTGGGAGGATTTTTTTTTGTAAAAGATTAGGAGTAGTTCGAAGGATATGTTGGATTATAGGTTAAACATGCGGATATTAAAATTTTTCTAATCAAGGTATATAAAGTTTTTTGTATTAGTTTTTGTGAATTTCGTTGCCTTCTTGTTGCGTTGTTCTTTTGATATTCGCCTCGTCTATTCTTGATAGGAAGTTTTTAGAAGTCGGCCTTGCGTCTCTGCGGCATCTCCTCTACTTTCTTCGGAATTGGGACTTTTGATGTTTGTGGTTTACTTTTTTATTTCCAGTTAGTGGAGTTCGTCTTGTGTACCCCTTAAAGATCGGTTCGATAAATAGCCTCCGTGAACAGTGCTTGTAGTTGGAGCGAATCTTCTTCCTTATTCGCTCTCTCGTGGCGTCTCGGTAGTAGAATAGAGAATTGTGTTCCCTTAAATTAATAAATACGTAAAAGTAGCCTTGTTTACATACTTATTACTTGATTCTGTTAACATTTATGTGTATAGTGTAAGTTGTTTAAATTGTTCACATGCATATGTCATATATTTCATTTAATTTACTTGTTCGCATTTTTACAAGGTTTTTTATAGTTCGGTATGATTAACAAAGGAATATCACTCGGTTACCTATGGATAAATTAACGAAGATTTGTTTCTATATAATTAATTACATGATTTCAATTTGTTTACTATCTTTCATCACTCTTATTTAAATATTAATACATATTTGTATTTTTGAATAACCAATGAAGTTGTTATAAAATTAACAATACCGATATTGCTGGAATACCTTATAACTTCTTTTTTACATTACATATTTTATTATACATTCGAGGTGTTATAATAGTTGGTCAAAGTTCTTTGAGATACAAAATTTTATATCAAAGATTATTATAACTTATTTAATATTTAATGAGATATTCAAGTTATTTTTTGCTGCTGTTGAGACGGTGAGTTGTTGTAAAATGGAGCCTTTTGTATGTGTGTGGAAATGGTCAAAATTGTTATTATTCGATGCGTTAACAAATTTACTTAAAAATCTTTAACGTTTAAAATTTACATTTATTATCGGTACGAAAAATGCTTTTATTGCATCGATTACATTTATGGTACTAGTCTATTTATTGATTGATAGCTATAATACTACTATAATATACTATGATATAATAGAATGCTATAAGTGCTGTACGTATTCTAAAGCTTTGTTCGTACCTTACATACAAAATTTTTGCGAATATAAATCCGCAGTATTTCTTTCAATGGTTTGTATGGTAGTAGTGATTATCAATCACAATAATCGATTACGTTTACTTAGAGTATATCTTTACATTTGTTTTGGTTTTCAATTCCTGACTAGATATTTTGAATTGCAAAATGCTAGTAGTATTTTAATACAACTGACACTTTCGACTGTTGTACTACGTTATATTGACTGATATATATATATATATATATATATATATATATATCTCTCCAAAACTGACTCATTTGTTATGTTGCTACGAGATGGTTATTCTAAACATTATAATACATAACATATGAATTTATTTTTATTTTCTTTTTTTTATTTGGTCTTATCATTAACCAAATGACTTAAGTCATAAACGCGTTATAAAAGATGTTGATTTGAAGTTATAAAGTGAAATTAACATTTACAATTTTATTAATTTTGTATTTATTTCTTCCTACGCAAAAATAAATTTATTTTGATGATCATGTATCTATTAGTTGTTTTTTTTATTATGTATTTATAAGATTACCTATTTTGCTTAACTAAGTTATTTCGTTTGTATTTTCTCATTTTGTATTTTTATATGATCACGCATAAGATTGTCTACTGAATAGAGTTAGATCAGATTAAATATTCTTTATTTGTTTTCGAGATTCTTTTATCCATTTGTAAAAATGCTGAATAAAATTTTCAGTCATTCTCTTCCACTTTGATTTTGCGGTGCTTTAATTATTAACAAATTTTCTTTATTTTTTAAAATTTCATGGTAAAAAGAAACTCTTACATTGCTATTACTGCTGGTCTAGTACCTGAAACAAATGTTTACATATTATAATTAGTTAAATATATTTTGATATATCCTGGTTGTTTCTGAAGATCGCATGTCGATTTCTCTGGAATCAGTGAATTATATAGCGTTATTTGATCATATTATTTTGGTTGAATATGCGAAAAGCTTAGGCGGTTCATATGCACTACCTTTGTTTTATTCTCTTTGAACTGTATTTTTACATTTTCATTTTCCCAAATATATAAAACTAAATAAGGACTAGTATACGGATCATCGAATTTATGCGACTTGGGTCCCTTTAGAACCAAACTTAATCACCTACTTTGATTTCTACGTGATTAGCCTTTAAATCGTAATATCGTTTCGCTCTCTCCTTAGCTAGGGAGATTCTTTCGGTAGCTATTTCACGTAAGGCGCTCAGGCTTGAGATAAGATCTTGCATGTAATCGGCGTACGCAGGTAAGAGGTCGTCGACGGCGGGAGGCTCGCTTGACGGTAGTCGTGCTAGACGCCCAAACACAAGCTCGTAAGGTGTGAAAATGGTAGATTCATTTCGCCCGGAATTATGGTTAAGCATTGCTAATTCGACCCATTCGTCCCATTCGGCTTCTTTAGAAATTAACATCTTGAGAAATTCGCTTAACGGTGCGTGCGCTCGCTCGAGGGAGCCGTTCGACTGCGGGTGAAATGCGGTAGTTTTAATTTGCTTGATTTTGAATCTCTTGGCTACGCGCGTCATTAATTTCCTTAGAAAATTTGTCCTTTGATCCATTAATATAGCTTGAGGAGCTCCGAAAATATAAATTAATCTTTTTATAAATGCGTCAGCTACTGAGATGGCTGTCTGATCGGGAAGGGGAACAAAAATTATGAATTTCGAAAATTGATCTTGCATGCTAAGTGTGTTTTCATTACCCATTTTAGTTTTAGGCAATGGTCCGACTATATCAAGAGCTACTTTAGGAAACGGTATTTCTGGATAATCAATAATAATTAAATTTTGCTTGGTTTTGACTCTAACTAATTTTTTTAATTGACATTGCTTGCATTTTTTAATGAATTTTTGTACTTCCTGCTTAAGATTTTCCCAATTATATTTATGTATAATTCTATTGTAGGTTTTATTAACGCCTTTGTGTCAATCAATCGTAAAACAATGCATTTCTTCGATAATTTTTGCACGTGCAGACAAGGGAGGATGTTGTATATTGCCAAGACATATAATGATTTTGATGTTTGTAATTATTCTTTTTTAATACTGTTTAATATTAAATTGAATTCAATGTTTTCAATATATTTACTTTTTGCTACGCTAAATGTATTAATATTTTTGTCAATTAAAATGAAACTCAATTTATTAATTAAAATTTCTAAATAACATTACTATATGGAATCTAGTATTGACTTTGATTAATTTAGGTTCACCAACAGTTAAATTATCAAGACGTGGTAGTTTATTGATTTCATATAATTGCTTTGCTCCTTCATCAAGTGGCTGGCCTATGGAATTGACGAAATATAAATAATTGTCTTTTCGCATAAATAATTCTTCTCTGCAATGGATGATATTTCTACTAGGGAGTTCGTTTGCGTGTGAGTCACTATGTGTGAGCTCCGAATTAAGTAGTACATTAGACTCGCTGTTTTTTAAATTTTCATTTAGAAGAGTAGTTACATTAAGATCTATATCAAATTCCGCAGTGTTATCGACAGCTGTAGTGACGGAGCTGCGTGCGCGACTTTCCTGCCTTTCTTCAGGGTGCGTGCTTTCACCGTCCCTCCTTGAAAATTTCCGCGCGGCGCGGTTTCGAGTGAGGTCATTTCTACTATCTCTATAGCTGCAGTGGCCGTGTCATGTGTCACCGGCCTCTCTTCGTCGAACATTTTACGACCTCCGGCTGTTCTCTTGCGTGGTGCGAGGGCTTGGATGGCTGCCGCGTACCGTGTGCTTGGCTGTCTGCCTGCACGTATGCGCGTAATCATGACGGATGAGTCGGCGGCGTTTGGTTTTACCTGCCTTTCCGAGGCTTGATTATTCATTTCTCTGTCTAGCTCACTCTGGTTGTTAGCTTGCTCATGCTCAGTTGCTAACAAATTGCTATTTGTGGTATGGTTAATGATTAATATTTGTGATTCTACTGGATTTCGCGAAAGTGCATCGGCATTAGTATTTATTACGCCAGGTTTATATTTAATTTCAAAGTTGTGATCTGCCAATTTTAATCTCCGTCTCGTTACTCTACAGCTTGGATCTTTCTGTGAGTTTAGCCAGACTAATTTTCTGCCATATAAGTATGGTCTGCATTGAGTTATGTAAAATACTATAGCTAAAGCTTCTTTCGAAAAAGTGCAATAATTTACTTCCGCTGGGGTGAGGCCTCGTGACATAAAAGCTATGGGAAGTTCTTGTTGCGAAATCACTCCACCGATAGCGTACCCGCTAGCATCGGTCGTAACAGTAAATTGTTTATCAAAATTAGGAAGTATTGGGATTGGCGGTTCACATAATCGATCTCTCAAATTTTCGAAAGCTTCCTGAGAATTTTTCTCCCAGATAAATGGTTGATTTTTCTTTAGTAAAAGGTTTAAGGGTCTGGCTATTTTTGCAAAACCAGGTATAAACGGCTATCATAATTGACGAGTCCCAGGAATTGTTTAATATTTTTTGCTGTTTTGGACACTGGAATTTTTTTTACTACTTCTATTTTTTTTGGATCGGGCTTTAAGCCATTACTGCTTATAATGTGCCGAAGGTAATTAATTTCTTCCTTTAAAAATTCGCATTTGTCAAGTTGCAATGTCAGGTTAGCTTTTATTAATCTTTTTAATCGCTCAGCTATTATTTCCCAATGTTCTTCGATGGTTTCAGAGAAAATACAAATATCATCAAAAAATGCTACTATACTTTTCATACCTGCGATTAGTGCCGTGATAAGAGCAAGAAACACTGATGCACTTGTTTTTAGTCCAAACGGGCTCCTGCGGAAATGAAAAGCGCCTAAATTACAATGAAAGGCTGTTTTATGTCTATCTTCTTTTTATTATAAAAATTTTATGGTAACCGGAAGCTAAATCGAATACCGAAAGGTATTTTGCGCGCCCCAATTTGTCTAAAATATCAGTTATATTGGGTACCGGATGATTCTTATCAGGTATAATTGCATTAAGCTTTCTGAAATCTACCACCATTCTATAACGTTTATTGCCTTTTGAATCGGGCTTTTTATCAACGCAAAATACTGGTGCTGAGTAAGAGCTGATCGAGGGCTCGATTATATCGTTGTCTAGTAATTTTTGTACTTGCCTATTTATTTCCTCATTTAATACATGAGGGTGGCGGAATTGTTTGATACGAATGGATACATTACTAGTGAGGGGGATTTCGTGCTCGAGCACAGTTGTTGCCGGCAACTTATCTCCCGTTAGAAAAAATCTATCCGCATACAGGTCTATTAGCCACTCTACCAAACTCTCTGTTTGCCGGTCAGATGGTCGAGGCACAAGAGTGCTTTCACCTTGTGTGCTCTGCTGTCGTTACCCTTCGCATTCTTATAAAAAATGGTCATTATCTTACTTTTCTTAATTTCATTTGCATTTTTTATGATTTTCTTTCCTTTTATGTGACTTTTGGCTGCGTTAATTGCATTGCTTAAAAGTAGAAATGAGTAATCGCAGCTGTTATTTTTAGACCTTGCGTGTACTGTATACATAACTAGTTTTTTCAGCTGCATAATTAATTTGTGGATTTCATTAACTTTCTCATATTTTAGCATATTTAGTATTACTAGTATATACTTACAAATTGTTCGGGTAAGAATTTGTTTATTTGTTGATTTTCTTTAATAACTTTCAATAAGTAATTCAATTTTTCTAAAAGTTCATTTTCAAGCTCACTTTTATCGCAATTTTTAATTTTATCATACGCCAGTTTATTTTCTTTCAAAAATACGTTGTCATTAATTTCTAAATTTGATTTTTTGTTTACTTCTGACAGCGATGTTGTATCGGCTTTTTGAAGCGATTTTTCATTGGCTTCTAACAGCGTTGTTTATGTTTTTCTGAAACAAGAGCTAAAAATATTATTAGTTGCTCTTTTATTTTCTCATTTCGGAATGCGAATTTCGGTAGATTTTTGCAGTAGTTTGCTAGAAATGGCCGGTTCCTGCTTCTGCCACGATTTCGGTTTTCGAATTTCGGAGTTCGATTGGTTTTCTAATTTCGAATTATTATGATTTCGATTTTGTGCGCTTAATTTACTATTTTCGAATTTTGGATCTCGATTTTCGGGACTTCGAATCTCGGTTTTAGAAGTAAAATTTTCGGTTTTCGGATATCGGATTTCGGATTTCGTATTGGAAGTGATTTGCGTATATGATTTTTGACTTTGTGAATTTCAATGTTCTAAGCTTGAATTTGGCAAATGTTCGGATTTTGATTGCACGCGCTGTTCTGCGTTTTCGATAAAAGTAGCGGTTAAAAACTTATGAACTTTTTTATTTTTAATTGACGGTAATTTTAGAGGCAATTTATAATTTTCAGTTATACAATATTGTTCTCTACAATTGATGTCTGCATCATAATTAATAAATATTTCACTGCCGAGCAGTCCGTCTTCCACAATAGGAAAATCATCTGGTACTAAGTGAAAATAAAATGTTAAATCATGAAATTGCATTGGAATTTTGCCATAAGTATTTATGCTACTTTTTGTTATACCGGTTAGTTCTTAAATTCCATTAGCATCGACTCGATCATTTTGAAATTTTCAAAAGTGCTGGCCCAGCGCCGGTGTCTAGCATTAGTGACAACGGTTGCGGACAGCAATTTGTTTTTAGCATAATAGTTGGTGAACAATTATTAATGCTTAATAAAACAATCTTTTTTATTAATTGTATTGTTGATTGTTTCTCGTATACTTTTGACGCTGGAGTTGTGGGACTTCCCTGGTTGCGTCAGTTTCCGAGAACCCGTTTTCGTTTCCCTGCTGCATATCTCGCATTTTGTTATTATATGCAAGTTTTCTACATTCGCTCTTCCAATGGCCGACCTTTTTGCAATAATTACATGCTTTAGTGATATCATTTTGGGCTTGGTTTGGCTGATGTACATTGGTAGCGGGACACGTTGCAGATGCCCCTGTGAGTTAGTAGGTATTGATTTTTCACGATCGGGCGTGGCCCAAGTGTTTTTCTGGGGAGTGGTCGGCGCCTTCGGAGCGCCTTCTACCCTTTTGCTATCGACTAAATAACTGTGTCGATTCTTTTATCTTAATTTTTGGCTGTGGTATTTTCATTTGTTCGTCTGTATTTTGGCATGCATAATCGCGCTCTATGTCGATCGCTTGGTCAATTGCGGCGTCTAGAGATTCGTGTTTGCCCATTCGCCCTTTTATAATCCATTGCAAACCGCGGATGATATATGCTACACTATCTGTTTCTAATTCGGATTTAAGATCTGGTCTGTGCCTCTTTTCACGCAAAGCGGCCTCGTATGTTTCTTGTGCGGTAGATTTTAATCTATTCGAAAATGAAATGACGTTTTCGTCGTATTTTTGTTTCATTACTGCTGATTCGCCCAGTAATTCGTGAAAACGTTTTGCGGACCCGTATGTTCGATCAAAATGCATTATAATTTCCTCTATATTAAAATAAATTCTTTGTTGTGCACTTTTTAATGCCTGCCAGGACAAGCACATTTTTATCAGTCTCGCTAAATTAGGCTCATTACACGGCGGTATCATGCTTCCCGCTTCTCTACATCCATCCAAAAAAATTCTTAGTGGGATGTTGTAGCCGTTAAATTTTGGAATCATTTCGACTGCATCTTTAATTGATAAATTGCAAACCGGGGTGAGAGTGTTGTTTTGAAAAAATTGTAAAGTGTTGTACGGTTGTCTACAATAATTATTTGCTAGGTTTGTATGATACGGTGTGCTGTGTATATTTGGAGTAGCAAAAAGTGGAGATGTTTTTGTAATGTCGATTTTTTGGGTGTTGTCATTATTTTGTAGTGGAAATTTAGGATCTGTTTTGGGTGGGTTTGTCGTATTTGTTGAGTTAATAATAGATTGATAGGCAGTTACTTTCGTCATTTCGACGTTTTTGTTTAAAAGTGTGTGTATTTCGCGGTCAAATTTTTTAATTAACTTACTATCTCTAATAGTTTCTATAATTTCTTTGCAACTAATATTGTTGTGAATTAAGTCTAGAAGTATGTCTATCATTAATTCATCCTGACACGCGTCATGCACTTTTGATATGTCAATGTTATCTTGTAAAAATTCGCAAATTTTATTTACGTCATCCACGCGTTCCGGAATCTGTTCGCTCGCGATTTGATATCGTTGTTGTAAAAATGCTAATAATTATTCTAAATTTGTTTCGCAATCGCCCGCTGCAAAATTTGGGTCAGTTGCCGTTACATATTTTTTTATAATGTCGGTGGTCTCTTCATTTCTTAATTTCTTTTCCAATTCTACGTTGGACATGTTTGAATTTCGAAAAAAAATGGCGTGAAGTTAATATGGAATTAAATCGCGTTCGCCTCTGGTTTTGGTCAATACTTGCGTAATTTACCTGGGAGTCGAGACCTTAGCAAAAGCAGGATAGCGACGATGATATTTAATATGATAGTAGTGAAAATAGGAAGTCCGAGTTTACGATAGGATTACAAAGGCTTAGCAAGGTACTTTGGGGCTTACGTTGTGTGCGTGTGTAGGCCTTGGTTCCTCGTAGTCGGGCTGGCTGAGCTGCGCTGCGCAACGGGCGGTGTCGTACTCGAGATGGTGGCAGGAGATATGAATAGGAGCATAGGTACAGCGAATAAATAAACGCCAGAAAATAAGTTTAAGAGCAAATTTATTATATAAGAAGTACAAAGTTAAGTATAAGGGCGTGTCCCTTTTACAAGTGAGAAGGCAAATAACAAACTGGTGCGTACGTGCTTACGGCTTAAAGTTCGAATGCAGAAGGCTGTATGCTGAAGGCAGAAGTATGAGGGCAAATGGCTAGGAGCCATGGGGAGCTATGCCTTTTATATCCACGCGGGGGTCGCAAGCTTAGCCTAAACTAGGAATTGATTATGCGTGCTCGAGGAGGGGGCGACAAAGGTATACAGCCGCGGAAGGTAATTCGGGAAATATTGGGGTGGATGAGTGTGCCATCGTGGAGTATTAGGTAGACAAAGTAGGATACTCGTTATATAGCGTAGGTCGATAAGTAGGATTCAGTATGGTAAGATACATATAGCTTGACGACGAGAAGGTGTATGTTAGGCGATGATCTAGACGTAACAGGCCCGCCCCTGCAGACATGCGTCGCCGGCGCGATGCAATTCAAATCACAGCTTATTCGCACCAGCGAGTGCAGATTTCGAGGTTTTTCTTAATTCGAGCTGTTCTGCCGTTGAGTGGTCAGTGCGTGCCGGCTATTGAGATACCTTTTTAGCCTGCTTGAGTCTTGGCGTTGCAAATATCTGCTGCGAATCCATCATTCTTGATGCAATTTTTGTCTCATTACGATATATATATATATATATATATATATATATATATATATATATATATATATATATATATATATATATATATATATATATAACATTTGATTGACATTACATTATAAAATTGCTACATATGTATAGATATGGCATTCACTTTCTTTTTTGCCTTTACAATTTGATGTTCGCAGTTACGAAGATTTTTCATACATTTTCTTATGAACTCCAGTAACATGCAGACTGGTCATAATATGTAGTGAATATGCAGTTAGTGTTCTTCTGGGAGGATTTTTTTTTGTAAAAGATTAGGAGTAGTTCGAAGGATATGTTGGATTATAGGTTAAACATGCGGATATTAAAATTTTTCTAATCAAGGTATATAAAGTTTTTTGTATTAGTTTTTGTGAATTTCGTTGCCTTCTTGTTGCGTTGTTCTTTTGATATTCGCCTCGTCTATTCTTGATAGGAAGTTTTTAGAAGTCGGCCTTGTGTCTCTGCGGCATCTCCTCTACTTTCTTCGGAATTGGGACTTTTGATGTTTGTGGTTTACTTTTTTATTTCCAGTTAGTGGAGTTCGTCTTGTGTACCCCTTAAAGATCGGTTCGATAAATAGCCTCCGTGAACAGTGTTGTAGTTGGAGTGAATCTTCTTCCTTATTCGCTCTCTCGTGGCGTCTCGGTAGTACCTCTGTTGTGTTGCTGTACCTCGCATTATATCTAGTTCTACAATGATTCTTTTTAAAATGACACAATCCGTTACATGGGAATTGTGTTCCCTTAAATTAATAAATACGTAAAAGTAGCCTTGTTTACATACTTATTACTTGATTCTGTTAACATTTATGTGTATAGTGTAAGTTGTTTAAATTGTTCACATGCATATGTCATATATTTCATTTAATTTACTTGTTCGCATTTTTACAAGGTTTTTTATAGTTCGATATGATTAACAAAGGAATATCACTCGGTTACCTATGGATAAATTAACGAAGATTTGTTTCTATATAATTAATTACATGATTTCAATTTGTTTACTATCTTTCATCACTCTTATTTAAATATTAATACATATTTGTATTTTTGAATAACCAATGAAGTTGTTATAAAATTAACAATACCGATATTGCTGGAATACCTTATAACTTCTTTGTATATAGAAAAAATTTCTGTTTATAAAATTTTGTTTTGTTTATTGGTTTGTATCTTTTTAAATATTCGTTGGCAATATTATGTTGTTTTTCGTAATTTTAAAATTAGGCTGTGGGGCCGATTTCGAAAATTTTTCATAATTAATTATTTAAATAATTTAATTAATTTATTACTAATTCTTAAAATATCGGAGAGGTTTACCAAGTGTGGAATTACAGTTGGTATGCTTAATATAAAGGTGCTGTTACAAATTTCCTTAAATTATAAATTGTTAGTTAATTAATAATTGTTGGCGAAAGTAAATATAAATGTAAAATTCTTTATGTATCTAATTTTACAACTAAGGTGTAGGTGTATTGTCTATATGTTAGAACATTTAAATTTTCGTAAATGTTTAAACTTTTAATTTATTTATAATAATTTTCTAAAGGATCCGGTATTTTTACAATGGAAGGTACATTTATCCGTTCACTTAACATAAAAACGTTATTTTACTATTTCTGTTATTCTAATCTCTTAGTTAACTAATTAATATTTTGAATAGTAATTGTAATTTTTGAAGTGCTTTTCCCTGAGTTTAGACAATTCAGATGTAGGTGTATTGTCTATACGTTTGAACATTAATAATGAACATAACCAACATTTCGGAGTTTGACGGAATTATGTGAATTATTTAAATAAACTAATTGTTTTCGAAATTTTGTTACCTATATTTGATTCTGTAGTAGAGATAATTAATTTTTGTGCGAAGACGCTCTTATTTGCAAAGATATTTTATGTGATATCAATTTTCTTTCCAAAATAATTAAAAGAGTGGAGATACAGTTGAATATACTTGCTTAGAATTTCTTTTGTGATTTTATTATTACGGATTTACAAATAAGAGTAGGGGTATGAACTTTTATTTCTATAGTATTTTATGTAAAGCATTCGACTATTTTCGCAGTATTTGATGAGTTATTTTATTAACTTCGTTATCGGTTAGGAAGAATTTGATTTTTATAGGACTATACTTCCCTGTCATATAAATATATATTACAATTTCTCGCATTAGTTAGATGAATATGGTAACATATTTTTATTATTTTGTCATGTATTGTCTCTTTGAAACGAATAATTTTTGCTTCGCTCTTATATGAAATATATAACAGTCTCTCCTTTGAGTTGCACTTATATCGCAGTTAAAAAAGTTAAGGAATGCGTTTCGCGATGTGGTGTCGTGTCGGGTTTATGCTTACGTTTCTATTTGATCTTACCTTGGTTTCATCTTTTCTCTTCGGTGGTCGATTTCGTTTAGTTCTGTCGTTGGTTTTTCAGTCTTTTCTTTAGTTTTGTGTGTAGATGTGAATTTATTGGGAGTAATTACATAGATTAGTGTGGTGGTATTGGTGGTGTTTTATTCATAACATCTTTTAATCTTATCTGAGTGTATCAGGATGTGTTTTCCGTTAGTAGATTCCACTAAAGCGTTATTGTTTTTATGAATTTTTATTATTTTAAATTATCCATTATAGAATTTATCAATTTTTACGTGTTTCAGCTCTTTTAAAACATAGACTTCCATTCCAACTTCTAGGTGTTGCGAACGTGCTTTCTTGTCGTAATATGTTTTGTTGTGGTCTTTAGAATTTATAAGATTCTTGCGGGCGATTTCTCTTATTTCGCGTAAGCATTTTACTAGAGCACATAAATAGGAATTGTATGATTCCATTTCAAATTAGTCAGGTAATTGATGATGACTTCGTACGATGTGCCTATGTACTACCTGTGGTTGTTGTCAGTTGGAAGCCACATATTTCAGATAGTTCTTTTAGTAATTTGTTTTTGAAGCTGGTGCCGCGTCGCTTAATATTATTTCAGGCGTTCCAAAAGGGGGTACGAATTAGCGGGCGATGGCACCGGCTATGGTTATGGCTTTTATGTCTGGTACTGGTACTGCAATACAGTACTTGGATAGTAAGCATTGCATAGTTAATACATGTACGTTGCCAGTTGTCGTTTTGGAGAAAGATCCCACTGTATCTACGGCAAGTTTTCTAAATACTTCGACGGGAGTATCGGTAATAATCATAGGTTCACAAGTTATTATATGAACAAACTGTTGTTCTTGGCAGATGTTACGTCGGCGAATATAATCCTCTACTTCACGTTTTAGTCCAGTCCATGGGTAACGTTTGCGTATACGGCGGTAGGTTTTTCCTACTCCGCGGTGTCCACCGAATAGACTGGAATGATAATCTTGTAAAATGGTGCCTCGGGTGTTATTCGGAGGAATGGTACTTTCGCCATAACAAATGGTTATGAGGATATTCAGGGTTCGCAATACATCACTGAAAGATTTTATTAGGGTTCCTCGGCGTAAACAGTCCATTAGTTCTCCTTTCCGTGCTATTGTGAAGAAATTTATTCTTTTTTCTTTTATTATATCAGCTAGGGTTTCGATGCACTTTGACAGATTAGATGGTTGGATTGTATCTCCTTCTTTTTGAATGATTATTAGACTGAATATGTAGCATTTCCTATTTATAGTTATTAGTACGTCCCCTACTTCTGATTTTGCTTTAGATAGATCTGAAGGGTTAAAATCATTTATATTGGATAATAATTTATTATTAGTCGAGAATAGCGCAAGGTCGGCAGACATAAAATGTACTAAGTTGTCTATTGAGTAAGTGAGAGATTCTCGCATAGTGAGTAGTCTTAATTTAGCATTGGAATTAGATTATATGTCGGGTCTAGGTTGGGGATTGCTTGTAAGGGGACTACGGGTTTTTCTGATAAAGGCACATCCGATTTGGTATCCGTAATTTGGGGTTGACGGGAAATCGTGGTGTCGTTCTGGGGTATGGTGTTGATTGCGGGTATTGGAGATGGTTTTTCTGTCGATGTATGCAGAGAACGGTCTTCTGGAGAGAAAAGTGGAGTGTCTTCTGGCGTGACAAGTGGTGTGGATAGCGTGAGCGTTGGAGGAGCTTTCGGCACTTGTTATGCACTGGAATGAGGAGGTGACGAGTTGGATGTAGGCATGTAGGATGTTTCTGGTAAATCTTCTTCATCGATTTCTTCTTCGCTATCCATTAGATGTACGGTAGATAGATGTTGCCAACTTGTAACAGGTTTGTTCGAGGGTTTTGTTCGAGTTGAGTAACAATCTTCCTTTGGCCCAGTCTTTCGGTTCAGAGTCGAAGAATTTAGAGGCGTTTATTTATATTCTTCTATCCATGTGCGGATATCTTGGCTAGGAGTTGCTTCTTTAGTAGGACTTGCCGGACAAGAAGTCGCAGGCCTTTCTATGGTAAGTATCGGGCCTCTTCTGCCTATCCAATTGAAATCAGTCTCCATTGATTTCTCTCAGTCGGGAGGACTGTCTTCGCGGGTTAATGGTTTCTTTTTTATGTGATTTCCTAAGTCTTCTTCTACAGAAGTGTGGTTGAATTCTTGTGCCTTCAAGTCCCACCAATTTCGAGTTCGTTCCCATTCTTCTCTGAATTTCTTCGACTCTTCGGGGATGAAGTTGAATGGTTGTAACTCTGGTTCGGAAGATTCGACAGAGAAGTCAGGAAAACAGTCAGGGCGGTTGACCTACACATTGTGGATTAGAACTGGGGCTACATTTCTTCTTCTTCTAAGAAAGAATAGGAAGAGTCTCTTCCTTGTCCCGATACGATGGTTCTACAAGGTTCATAATTTGAGATTTCCGAGTCAGAGTGTGCGTCTTTTTCTTTCTCTAATTCGCTTGCACCCACTATTTGTTTTTTTTTTTCAGCTTCGGTGGAGGATGTAGCTGTGTCAGAATCTGGTTCTTCGAGGGGCGCTACGAGGCTTGATAGTAGTGAGCGTTCTTTTAGTGGTACTGGAACATCGTCTACTTCGGTTTGAATTCCGCTTCCCACACCAGATGAGTCACCCTCTTCGGTCGATTTTGTTGTTTGCATAACAATAATCTATTATTTCCTACTGTACTGGCATCTAGGTTATCCTGTCCATCGGAAGTTTCCGTAGTAAGTGTGGCAGCTTTGGTTAAACCTTTCTTTCGTCCTCTTCTGAGGAGTTGTTTTGGTTTATCCGTTTCTGAGTCTCCACTCTCACTTAATCCTTTGGCTTTTTGTAGCCGAGCTAGAAAAGTTTTTGTTGGTTTAGGGGCTCTTATGGGGAATACGTTAGTAATCTGTTGTGCGTTTGTGCCTTTTACTGTGGAGTTAGGCATTTCGTTGAGAAGGGGGTTTACATGTAGTGTAGGGTCGATTACATTGTCATAGTGGGCTGTTTTGGATTCGGAAAATTGTTTTTCATTGTCACTGTGTGGGTTGTTGTACTGAGGCTGAATTCGTCGGGTTGGGTGGAAACATCGGGGATCCTAGCAAAGTATTCTGATAAATACTCGGGTTAAAAGTATAAGGCGGGTAATGTGGCTGTGTTGATAGGACTGAAGAAGTATACATTGGATAAAAAGGGTCGGGTGGTAGTATAGAGTACTGGGGCTAATGTTGAGGAGTAGTAGGAGTAGGGTTTTTTTTTTAAAATCCCACTAGGGGCGTCACTGTGATCGTTGTTACGATAATTCTGGATGGGTTGTCCTGAATTTTTGTTTGGTTTTCTCCTTTGTATATCAGTTGAGTTGTAATAATGTCGGACTCCTTGTCGAAAGGCTTGGTCTAGATTGCTGCTACGTGAAATATTTGTTAATTGATCTTGTGTATTTAAGAACCATTACGTAAAATTTGCCAAAAGGCCCATGCTGAAGGCACTCTGTTGACTATATAGTTCTATTAATTCTTGTGATCTCGCGTTGGGATCTGTAATCGTACTTACTTCGGCAAGGGTGCGATTTGGGGTACCGCCTGTAGCGTTAGCCATTTCAGTTACTTATTGGGTTATACGTAGTCATGTTAAATGGGAAGTAACACTCAGAACCGTATATTCTGTTTTAATTTTAATTGTTATCGAAAAACTTTTTTCACTTTGGATTTATTTTGGAATTTTAATTTACATTCATTTATTTTGAGTAATAGCAAGTAATGATCGGTTCCCCACCAGGGAGTCCAATTTGTAACAGCCGAATTACTGTTCTGCTATGTGGGTTCTATGTTCGCGTAATAAATATTTTTAATTTTAGTACGCGGAACCGATTGCCCGCGAGCTCTCACTTACTATTACTTTCATAACGCCCGCATAAATATTACGTATCCGCACATTTCTTCGCACTCGGGTTGGATGGAAGACAAGTTGTGTCCGCACGTTTCTCCGCACTCGGGTTGGGCGGAAGACAAGTTGTGTCCGCACGTTTGTCCGCAATCGTGTTGGACGGAAGACAAGTTGTGTCCGCACATTTGTACGCGCTCGGGTTGGACGAAAGACAAATTCTGCCCGCACTTTTGTAGGTGGCAGACAATTTATGTCCACCCTTGAGTGGACGGTACACAATTTATGTCCGCAGGTCTTACCTTAATTGATAGAATTATCTCCTTGTTCTCCTTTCGATCTTCCTTTTTATTTATATTCTTTTAATATGATATACTGTTAAATGGTTTTATTGGAATTCGTTTAGGGTAGGTTTATATTTTAGAATGATTATATTGTTTGTTCTAAATTTTTACATTCTCTATGACGAACGATAACTTAAGTAAAACGGCATTATTCTTTTTCGAAACTTCCATAAAGGTAGTGTTTAACTACCTCTTGGCTAAGTTCTTTGTTCAGATCATGAGAACTTTTAGTTTTCAAGATATTTGAGGTTATGTTTTTCTCGAACTTTTTCTGATCGTTTATATCTCGAGAACGGTGCGGTAATTTATTTCTAACTGCTATTCATTTTTTTTCGATTCTTATGGAGGATTCGCAATTAAAAAGAAATTTTAAGATTCATCGACTCGTTTTTATTTTACAACGATTTTTCTATTTTACGTTATTCTGAAATAAATGAGGTAAATTAATTTAGTATGTAGAAATAATATGATCGCTTCAGTGTAAATGCATTTAAAAGAGAATAAAATTATCTATGTTCCCCGACACGAAATTTTTGTATGCTATTTTGATTCTTTTGTTATACACGAAAGCGTAATTTTTTTAAACGGCGATATTTTGGAAACATATGACAGAAAATCTTTATAAATAAATTATGATGGAAAAGGTGTCCACTATTTCTTGACAGTTTTGACTGAATCCTTTGACCAGAATATGAAATCTTTTATTTTTCAAGATATTTGGGGGTCTATTTTTTATTAATTTTTTATTGCTCATTTCTTGGGTATAACACGGTAATTTTTTACGAATCACTCATTTTCTTTGTTTTTTGATGAAATAAAATATTTGCTTTTTGAGATTCATCCACTCGCTTTTGTTTTATAATCATTTTTCATTTTTATGATTCTTTTTAATTAGGTCTCTTATTTCTTGAGTATAATAGCAGCAATTTTTCTCTATTCAAAACTATTTTTTTTTGTTTTTTGATAAAGATTCAAAATTAATAAGACTTTTTAAACTTCGTCAGTTTGTGTTCGATTTATAACGATTTTTATAATCCATACTTTTTCTTGTGGTAATACTATAAATTAACTATTCATAATCCTATAATGGTTCTAGGCGTATAATATATGTCATAAAAAACAAACATTCTTTACTACAATTTAATCTCACATAATGATATGAAAGTCAATATATTATAAAATAAGGAGTTTTTGTAAAACTAAAAATTTTTTTATCGAAATTCTGTTATTGTAAAATTAGATATCGCCAAGTTTAGACTTTAAAGGAGAAAAAGATGACAACACACTGGGCACTATTTTATTTGATGCAAGATTCTGATTTGGAAGGTCTCAGTTTGTTCCTTGAAAGACTTCAGGGAGACTTAGCGATATAAAAATGGTAAAAATCGATGAATCTGCAAAGTTACAGCTAATAGATTGACTTGATACACCTACGAATTTACAGAAATATAAGTAACGACTTATAAACAATTGGCTGTAACTTTGTAGGTTCATCGATTTTTTGCAATTTTTATATCGCTAAGTCCCCCTGAAATCTTTCAAGGAACAAAATTAAACCTTCCAAATCAGAATCTTATATCAAATAAAAATGTGTCCAGTGTGTTGTCAACTTTTTTTCCTTTCAAGTCTAAAGTTGACGATATATAATTCTAGAATAACGGAATTTTGATAAGAAATTTTTTTTTAGTTTTGCCAAATCTCCTTATTTTATTATATAGTGACTTTCATATCATTATGTTAGCTTAAATTGTAGTAAAAAATGTTTGTTTATTATGACATATATTATACGCCTAGAATCCCCTTAAATGTGTAACGGTTGTGGTTGTTGATAAAAAAAAGAAATAATATGATCGCTTTAATGTAAATGTATCTAAAAGAGCATAAAATTACCTATTTTCTCCGACACGAAATTTTCTATAAGTTATTTTTCTTCTTTTGTACACGAAAACGTAATTTTTTGTTTAAATAGCGATATCTCGGAAACATATGAAAGAAAGTATTTAAAATAAATTGAGCTGAAAAAGGTAGCTTTCCACCTACCTCTTGGCTGAGCTCGTTGCCGAAACTGTAAGATCTTTTATCTTTCAAGATATTTCAGGTTATATTTTGCTTCCTCCTAAAGGATGCTTTTTAATAGTAAAAAAAATTTTTAAAAACGAATCGACTTCGAAAAATTCTTTAAAAAGAATAAAATATTAATTAATATAAACCTTTTCGAAGTCGCCGCCGAATTTCACCGAGTTACGGTGGTCTAACTTTAGAGGCATTATAAGTATATGTCTTTAGACACAATCTAGTATAAGTTCTAAATCATATCCATAAGAAAGATAGTATAAGTCAGTTTAAAATTCGGTGCCGACTTCAAAAAAGGTTTATATGGATTATTATTTTATTTTTAGAGAATTTTTCGAAACCTCTACGTCTTTTTTTAAATTTGTATTTTATACTTTTTAGTTGTACCGGATAAATTTCATTTTATTTATCCAAACCAAAAGTTTATTCAAATCGGTTCAGCAGTTTCAGAATAATTGGCAGACGAACATAACAAAACGCCAGTACTGACTCTAGTACTAGCTCGATACTGGCCCAGTAATGTAATGGGAACACCATGGGATAATCCTCTTTCATTAAACAAATGTTTATACAAATCGGTACAGTAGTTTCCGAATAATCGGCAGACAGAGTCAGCAGTAACCGAAAAGTTCGGAAAATACAAGGGTCGTTCAATAAGTCCTTAGAAAATCCAAGAGATGGCGCTCGTAGTATCGACAATTAATTTTTCTTAGTCAGCAGCACTACTAACTAGATAGCTATTAAAGTTTCAGCTATTTCCATCATATAGTTACATTTTTATTGTCGATTCAAGTAAACAACTTTCGTTTATTCATAACAATGGAAGAAAGTGAGTTTCGAGCGGTGATAAAACATCTATATTTAAAAGGCTTAACACCGAAAGAAATCAAAGCTGAGTTCGATGAAGTTCATGACACATCTGCTCCCATATTTGCAACTGTTTACAATTGGGTGAATGAGTTTTAACGTAGCCGTACATTCACAAAAGATGAACATCGTTCGGGACGCCCAGTGTAAGCAACTACCCCCGAAATGCTTGTTAAAATCCACGATATGATTTTAAATGATCGACGAATGAAAGTTCGCTAAATAGTGGAGGCCACAGGCAAATCGCAAGGTACAGTCGATTCCATTTTGCACAAAAAATTGGGTGTGAAAAAAATCTCGGCAAGATGGGTGCCGCGTTTGCTCACAGTGGGGAATAATCGCAATCGTGTAGTCGCCTCTGAGGCTGTTTTGGCGCTTTTCCATCGCAATCCTGAGGAGTTTCTGCATCGATACATAACTGTAAATGAAACATGAATATACTACTACACTTCAGAGACAAAGGAACAGTCAAAACAGTGGATTATTGAAGGTGAACGGTCTTTTGGGATGTTCGCCGCATCATTTACATCGATTACTTAGAAAAAGGAAAGACGATAACAGGAGAGTATTATGCGTCGTTATTGCACCGGTTAAGCCAGGAAATAGAGGAAAAACCCCCTCATTTGAAAAAGAAAAAGATCCACTTTTATCAAGACAATGCACGGGTGCACTCCTGCGCAGTTCCGACGGGTAAAATTATGAAATTAAAGTTCAAATTATTTCAACATCCACCGCATTCACCAGATTTGACCTCCAGTGACTTTTTCTTATTTTCAAACTTGAAATAAAGGCTTGGCAGACGATGGTTTACGTCGAACAAGGAGGTCATCGCTCAAACAAATGCCTATTTTGGGGAAGTTCCGAAATCGTACTTTTTGGACAACTTCAAAAATTTAAAAAAACGCTTGGAAAAATATATAGAGCCAAGGGAGATTATGTTGAAAAATAAGAAGAAATTTACTAAAAAAAAATTTTTTTCTATCTTCTGTTAAGGACTTATTGAACAACCCTCGAATTCTAGCAAAAACCTAAATTACTGGTCAGATACTGGACCAATCCTTACAACATTGGAATTGGACCACCATGTGATCATCCTCTTTCATTAAAAATAAAATTCATTGAAATTGCTCCAGTAGTTTGGGAGTAATACGCGAACAAACACGGAGAGAAAATATACAGGTCGAATTGAAAACCTTCTTCTTTTTCGAAGTCGGTTAAAAAACATGTCAGCAATTTACAAAAATTTTGAATCTTCATTTAAAATCTTCATAATTTTAATATCTCAGAAAGTAAATGATCTCATGATTCGAAAAGACTACCTTTTTGTAAAGTTTCAGATAAAATGCTGTTGATTTACTTAAGTTATTGCGTCAGGCAAAAAAGCGATTTATTAACAAAATTATTTTTTTCTCAACAAAAGAAAAATGTGAAGGTTCAAAAACTTTACAGGATATTATTCTAAATATTCCTAATCATCTACATTTTTTTTACAAATTTTCCATCTTATATTTCGCAGATATAACCGTTTGAAAAAAATGACGTTTTCGTGTATAAAAAAAACAAGGGAAATATCTTTTTCAAAATGTCAGGCCGTATGTAATTTTATGCTCTTTCAAATGCATCTTCATTGGATCGATGATGTTATTTCTAAGGTATTAAAAACCCCGAAAAACTAAAACTAAAAAATCGAAAAATCGCTAAAAAAACAAGAAAGTATCTTAAATAAACAAAAAATTTATTGTGCTGCCTTCCTTTTAGAAAAACAAAAATAGTGAGCCCTGAAACATTAAGTTTCACCGTATGTATGCAGAGTTATGCTGGTAAACATCCATACACACACACACACACACACACACACATACACGCTCACGCACACGCGCACGCACACGCACACGCACACACACACACACACACACATTCTTTAAGTCTCAAAACATATTTCTAACATGTTTGTAGCAAAAATTGTTTTTTACTATCACAAAGCTTCCTTTGTGAGGAAGCAAAATGTACCAGAATATAGCAATTCATATTGGAACAATTTATTTAGTTTAAGGAAGCTAAGTGCCAATGATTTGTCATCGGCATGAAATTTGACGATAGGAATTTTGAATGGACAATTTAAAAATTCTACCTTTATTTTTGTTTTAAATGTACAAAACAATTAACTTTTGCAAATAATATAAAACAATAAAATTTTAAATCCTACCCTCCCCCTCCTCCATTAACATCATTCCACACCTTAGTAGACTACCGTCCACCGCCCGTGTACACGTGTGTCTGTATTTGTGTGTTTGTGTGTGTGGGTGAGTACATGTGTGTGTGTGGGTGTGTATGTGTGTACGTGTGTGTGTATGTATGTGTGCATGTACGTGTGTGTGTGTGTGTGAATGTGTATGTGTGTATGTGTGTGTATGTGTGGGTATGTGTGTGTATCTGTGTGCGCGTGTTTGTGTGCGTGTGCGCGTGTGTGTGTGTGTGTTTTTCTCGGTGTATACGTTTTAAGTATGAAAACGTCCGCATAGAATGTTAAATATATATAATTTTTAAATTAATTTATTTATAGAGAAAAAATATCAAACAGTTACTAAATTTGTGTTTTTGTACATTTTTACAGAAGAAAAGAAAAAAATTATACTGCTTCTAGCTGATAAACAAGGCACTCGTGAACACTGCACAGTAGGTATACCTATAGGAAATCAATGATCTACAAAAAATTACGTCTTGACGTTTGTCGATAAAATCACCAACGATACAAGAATACAAGAATAGCTGAATTGGTCTCATGAATAATGTTACGCCAATTATATTAACACAGTTTATATTTCTTGGAATGGTATTGAGCAGGAGATAAAAAATGAAAACGGTGAGAATACAAATACGATGTTTAATGCAAATAACATATCATTTCCTAATGATTATTTTTCAAATGATGATGAATTTTGGCCGACATTGTCATCATATGATTCTGATGAATCAGGCAATGAATTATATTTTTCTGTTGAGAGCGAAAATTCATTCGCGACTCATTATGTTGAATATTTTATGCAAGAATTTGATACAAAATTTGATATTCACCCCGTCGCACGTGGTTGGTGTATTGAGGACTTAGAGTATACTAATACGTCTATAGCAGGTCTAAAATTCTTATTTAATTTTAAATGTAAAATGTGTAATTATACTGATAATATTTGGTTTGAGAACGTTAAAAGCGATAATTATTTAAATATTAAAGTTGCTGCCGTAGCTGCACACGTAACAACAGGCATAGCATGCTCTCAATTACAAGAACTATGTGTATGTATCAATATGGATTTCATGTTGGATCGTACATATAAATATTGATGGCATTTCACGATTGCAACAGAAGTTGACAGTTCCTATATGAAAAGAACTTTTGGTAGTATATATGACTCAATATAAGTAATCATAGGAAAATGCACACAAAAAGTTCTTTATTTCCCGCTTAACTATAATGACCACTTAATTGACCTGAAAATCGGGACGAACGTGAAGTATTATTCCCTCATTTAAATTTTCGGGGAATAAAGTAAATTTTGCGGAAAGTAAAATAAATTAGCGGGATATAAAGTAGATTTACCGGAAATAAAGTAAATTTACTGTATTTCCCGAAAATACGGGAATAAAGTAACGTTCAGTTTCTTTGGCTTTCTCTCTTTTTTCTCAATTTAGAACTATTTATGTCTCTTTCCGTGGGTAACACACTTCAATATCAAGAAAGTGTCCACAGTTAGGTCGGAAATAAAGTTCTACATGCAACACAGATATAACTCGGATTATTCCCTCGGGTAAACTCACCCACGGGAATAATTCTCCACTTTCTTCCCTTGTCATTTAATGTACTGTTTTATAAATGTTTGTCACAAGTATTGCAGTGTATGTAAAATATCAAAACGTAGACAAATTCAAACACCAGAACAGATTTATAGCTGCAATTTTAATCGCAATGAGTCTTCAACGAAGATGGAATCGAAATCTAGTGTAGAAGAGTTTGAATGTAGTGTGCAGTTACATAATTTAATATATCAAAAAGTAAAAATGGCGTCGGGAGGGAAAGAGCCTCCTGATAAGAACTGTGGAAAATTTCTCAAATGTCACCCAAAGAGTGAAGTGACAACTGTTATCTGTATCGTATGTTATAATACATACCGTTTAAGTTGTGCAAAACATAAAAAATTCAATTTTATAAGTGAAAGACTAATAATATGTTCAGAACACAAAAATCTCATAACATCAAAATTGAACGTAGAGGTCTTGAGTGAATCGGCAAAAGCAATGATTGCTCAAATAAAAATGAGACAATCAGAAGAAATAAGAAAGGAAATACTTGCGGATTTAGCGAGTAAATCACAAGAAATGTTGAACACAACAATGACCGATTTATGAAATAATGCAAAAAGAAAATGAATTGCTAAAACAACTCAACAGCGAACTAGTTGAAAAAAATGATTTATTAAAAGAGTTATTAGATAAACAAAAAAGCTATCAAACAAGCAATAAATCTTTTGTTGAAGTAGCTAGTGTTATAAGACCTGTAAAGAAACGAGTTCCAAAAATTATAGTCAAAGCATTTTCTGATTTTTTTGATAATACACAGCATGCAGATGTCAAAAAGACAGTTGCAAAATGTCTTATAAAGGAAAAAAGTATTCAAACGAAAGAATTATACATTAAAAATAAAGATGAGATTGTTGTCAAATGTGTTAATAGTGACAGTGTTGAAATTGCTGAAAAGTTATTAAATAGCAAGTTAGAGGAAGTTTGTGAAATTAACCTGGAACAATTAAATAATCCAAAAATTAAAATAGTGGGAATTGAAAACTATATGAATATGGACGAAAATGGCATTGAAGAAGATATAAATATAAGGAATTTTGCAAATTTTAATAGTAAAGCTCAAGTACTGCACATGTATATAAACAAGAAGACAAATCTTAGCAGTGTCTTAATGAAAGTGACAGCTGATATGTATAAACACATAAGAGATAACAACTGTTAAATTAAGAGAGAGAGGAAGTATCCGGAGGTGCATTTAATTTTAAAATGTGTGTACGTGAGAAAGACAGGGCAATTGAGGATGACAATTAAAATGCATTTTCGGATAATCCTCTGCGCAGTGCGGTCCGAGAAACAACTCATAAAGAGTTGCTGGAGTGCTGCGTTCCAAGGTCGAGCGGCCGCGTATGTGCGCCGAGGCCGGATTAGAGCCACGCCGATAGACGACGACACAGCGGTTTATTGTCTTCGAATGCAGGACCCTAGGACGGCAGCGGGGGCAGGTAGACCCGGACGAGGAAGCGGCGGCTGCTCGTACCGAGGTATTTTCGCGATCAGCAGGAAGGAAGTTGGGGAGTCGAGTGCGAGCGTCGAGCCGAGCATAGTCTCAAGCGATATCCCTGGCCGATGTCTCAGTGTATTTTTCTTAAGCGTGTATCTCTTATTTTGTTTATATATTCACGACTAACGTTATTGGTATCTTCTTTGGTAATTTTAGATTAATAAAGATATATAAGCTCCATTTTTATTTATGTGTTCACAATCTTAGTTGTTTTTCACCTAGTCACCTCTCTTAATAAAACAACAACAACAGAATTTTTATTGGATGTCAAAGCTGTAGAGTCTTTGACCTGATAAATATTAAACCTTGCTTTATCTGTGGTAGATTGGGACACAATGGTTCAAACTGCAATAATACAACAACATGTCTAAAGTGTGCAAAAAATCATAAAACTTTTGAGTGTGATAGTGATGTTTTTACATGCCCAAACTGTAATTTTAGCAATAATAAATTTCAAACAAAATTTAATACGTACATGTCATGATGCAGCCGATTTTAATTTATGTAATATTCTAAAAATAAGATTAAAAAATTTATTGAAACAACTGATTACCCAGTGAAACCTACTTTATCGACAGTAAAATCAATACCTATGCATTACCAAGAAAAGATAAGTAATCGGTAAAAAGAAAACAAGATGCAAAGTGAAATGATTTTAAAACAACAACAGCAGCAACAGCAGCAACAACAGCATCAACAGCAGCAACAAAAACAGCAAATATTAACAAGAAATAACGCAAAACGACAAAAAGACTTAAGTTAAGTAATTAAGTATGGATTTTGAATTTATTGATAAAATAAAAAAAGACTTGGTGCGAAAAGAAAAAACATGTGACAATATTCATAGCCTTAATAAAATCATTAACAATAAAAATGATATTATAATGCATGTTAATATTAGAAGCATGTCTGCTAACTTTGATAAATTTAAAATTCTATTGGAAAGTCTAACTAGCAAACCAACTATTGTTATATGTACTGAAACTTACGTAAAAGTTAATTATAAATTATATGAATTAGAAGGTTATAAAAGTTATTATAATGAAAGTAAAATAAATCAAAACGATGGTGTTATCGTTTTTGTTGATGGAAATATTGTACATGAAACTAAAACTATTGAATTTGGAAGGATTAAGATAATAAATATACATATTAAGCTAAGTAATAATAGTAGTATGGAACTTTCTGCTGTGTACAGATCTCATGACATACCTATAACTGAGTTCATTTTATATTTAAACAAATTCTTAAGTAAAAAGAGAAATTTAAAAAATCACTTAGTAATAGGACATTTTAATATTAACCTTTTATAGTTGGATAGAATAAGCCAGGAATTTCTTTGTAACTTTTTAGACAAAGGATATATACCTGGTTTTGTTCGTATCACTAGACCATCTATAGGAAAATGCAATGGATCATGTATTGATAACATATATATCAAAACCTATAGCCTAAGTACAGATACATATAAATTGAGACATTCTTTGACAGACCATTACCCTATTTTTGTTTCTATAAATAAGATCAAAACTAAAGACTCCGGACCTACTGTAATATTAGACTATAAAAAATTGAGAAACATTGCTGAAACAAGAGACTGGAATTGAATTATGTCAATTCATGATCCAAACATAGCTACTAACCAATTGATAAGCGAAATCAAAAATGTATGGAACAAGCAAAAACACGGAAAAGAAACGGCGTAAATAAATGTAGGAAAATTTGGATTACTGATGTTATTAGTAAATCATGCGAAACAAAAGAATTCTTATACAATTTATGGAAAATGGATGTTAAAAATGAACAACTTAGACAACAGTACATAAATTATGCAAAAATTTTAGATATGGTTATCCTAGATGCTAAAATAAAATATGTTAAAAATTTTATAGAAAATAATACAAACAACCCTAAAAAACAATGGGAAATTATCAACACGAAAATAGGTAAAAAACGAAATCGAATGAAACTATAAATTATATTAAATTTGATAATGTCAAAACTACAGATAGTGTAGATATAGCTAATAATATGAATAAGTATTTTTGTGAAATAGGTAAAAAATTGAGTGATAAGATAGATAAACCTTCGACATCTGTAATAAAAATGCCCGATATGAATGCTAATTCTATTTTATTAACTCCGACAAATGCGTATGAAATCATGAGCATTATAAATAATTTGAAATTAAAAAATGGTGGTGTAGACAAAATCAATGCTCAAACTCTGAAGGTTATCTGTAATTCTATTGCGGAACCACTAGAGTATATATTTAATTTATGTATTGAAAAAGCCATCTGGCCTGACGCATTAAAAAATGCTGAAATTGTGCCGATTTATAAATCTGATGACAAACACAATGTTTCTAATTACAGACCAATCTCTTTAGTATCTAACATAGCTAAAATTTTTGAGAGAGTATTATATAATAAAATTTTTGATTTTGTTAAAAAAAATAATATAATATCTGATCACCAATGTGGTTTCATGAAAAATATAGGTACAAAAGATGCCCTAAATTATATTACCAATGTACTATACAATAATTTAGATCGCAGTAAACCAACAATAATAACTTTCTTGGACTTGGCTAAAGCATTTGATACTGTAGATCATAAAATATTACCGGATAAACTTTACTGTATAGGGATTAGAGGGCAGGCACTGGATCTACTTTCAAGTTATCTTAATAATAGACATCAAAAAGTTAAAATTAATGATAGTGAGAGTAATTATTTAAAAATATACACAGGTGTACCACAAGTTACCATTTTAGGTCCACTACTTTTTATTTTATATATTAATGATCTCTTGAAAGTAATCCATCCTGATGAAATTTTGTCTTATGCAGATGATACTGTAATTATATCTACTGGGGATACTTGGAACGAAGCTCAGGAATCTATGAACAACAATTCGTTACTAGTAGATAATTGGTTAGCTGTAAATAAACTATCATTAAACGTTAATATGACTGTATGTATAACTTTTGGTAACTATTGTAATAGTGTTCCAAAGCAAATAGATATAAAAATTAGAAACATAAAAGTAAATAGAGTAAAAAGTTGCGAGTACTTAGGGATCATTTTTGATTATAACTTAAAATGGGATAAGCACATTGAATACATTATAAAGAGAACTAAATATTTAGTATATATATTCTATAAAATTGCCAAATATATGTCAACCGAATCATTGAGAATGATTTATTATGCCTTTTTTCATAGTTTAATTAATTATGGAATAATTGCTTGGGGTGGTGCTTATAAGAACAATCTTGATTTATTGCAAAATCTGCAGAAAAGAATACTGAAAATTGTTAATAAAAAAAATGTTATCATACATGATAATCCAATGAACTTGGAACAACTTTTTGCTTTTGAATCACTGATATATCATTACCCTAATCTAAAAAGTCAATTTCTTAAGTCTAATAGTATTACTAGGAAAAAAAACTTAATGATTCCCAGTAACAAGAAAAAGGTCAGCAATAAAAATAGTTACACAAAAGCTATAGAAGTTTTCAATAAACTACCAAATGATCTAAAAACATTAGAATTAGATAAAAAGTCACAAAAATATAAACTGAAAATGTGGATAAAAGATAACTGTAATATATGAGGTGCAATTATATTAAATATATCTATGTACAAACAATATTTTTATAATGTTAATAGTTTCTAAATTTTATAATGTTTCTAGTCTACCATGAGATGTATACGATACTAGTTTAGTTTAGTTTTTAAGTTAGATATAAGTCAGTTAGTTATGCTTTAAGTTTTTTTTTTGTATCACTTTTCTTAATTTTATGTACCGTACCTGCGCACAAGTAACTTAGTTTACCTCTGTAGGGATTTACATCACACTGTAATTTTATGTATGTGAATCTTTCTGGTTTAAATAAATAAATAAATAAGTAATTTCAGACGACGACAGTAGTATTTATGATGGGATTGTTGATCATAATCCCTATGCAAAAGATAAACGGATTCCAGAATGTATACCTAACAAGAATCATCTGTTATGAAATGTATGTAAAAAAACTTTCAATTGCATATAAAATAACGCAACTAAGAGGTGTAATGAATCCTAAGTTTGTAGTAACACAAAATTAAATAGTTTTTGTAAAATATAGAAAACAAGGAGAATTTCCATTTGAATTGAAAAAATATTTTAGCAATATCGACTCACATATTTGATGATCATAAGGGATATGGGGATCGGGGTTTTGTTTGTCAACACGATTTAGCTCATAGCGAAAAAGAAAAAAATTATATCCCATATTTTTAATAACACGGTCTTTACAAAAAATTTGTAGATGCAGTAACTTATTTACGTTTTTTTTTGAGAAAGCTTATTATAATAATTTACAAATAATATTGCAGAATCATTCAACGCACTAGTCTGCAAAGTACTGGGTAAGAAAATAATTAAGTTTAGTCACTAAAAGCAATATACAGCTCAAATAACTGCGACATAAATACAGTAGAATACTCAGAATTTTCTGACTAATTTTTATATAAATATAAGAAAACAAGTTCCTGAACTTGTTGAAAGATTAGACAAATAGACAAGTTAAAGTGTTAATAACACGCATTTCAAGAGTTAAGAATGGAAGAGTTAAAGGGAGAGATTTTTAAAGTACTGATGGTTATTATGGAATAATTTTTAATCAGACAGATGTTGCAGTAGAAGAGTTTGAAAAATTACGTTAAAATCATTTTGAAGAATCGTACAACAATAAAAAGAAGGAAACCAAAGAAAAAATTACCAAACATCAAATTAAAACAGGTTATTGGAAGGCATTACGGAAAAAGATACTAACAGCTTCCAACTTGGGCAGAATATGTAACATGAAGCCAGAAACTTCATGTATAGGAACAGTGAAAAAGATATTATTTGGTACAGAATCAATGAAATATGGGTGAAAAATGGAAAACAAAGGTAGAAAAAAATGGTCACAAATGTTGGGTACAAAAATAGAAGAATGAGGACTTTTTATCTATCAACTGATCCTTTATTTAGGTGCTTCTCTTGATTGAGTTATTGAACAGAATAGAATTATATAGATAAAATGTCCTTATTCTGAATGTGAATTACATGCTGTAGATATTCCAAAAATTGCAAAAATTACAAAAATATTATTAATTTTAAAACTCAACAAATGAATAAAAGCCATGTTAAAAAGAGCTTATATTACATTCGAGTTAAGCGAGCTGATAAGTTTTGGAAAGATCAAATGAAATTAAAAGTAACATTTTATATCAGTTGTTTACTTTCAGAAATTTGAGATAGTCAATATCTTCGAAGCATTCCTATTATAAATCCAAAATATATTTCAGAAGTTCAAAAACGAAAAAAAGTGACCAAAAATATAATGCTACAAAAAGACATCCATCATTAAGAAAAAAATTATATCTTCAAAATAGGATAATACAAATAACGTTCCTCCGAAATCTAAAAAGATTGTAAATCAATATTTGAATAATAAGATTGTCGAGTTTAATAGTGTTAGTAGTCACTATATAAAAAATAATATTCAAAATAATGAAGTGGGATTTATATACGAGAATAAAGAAGATTGGATATTGGAGAGAATACATGAATCGTATATTTTTAAATGACAAGTTCGAAAACATAAATTATGATATTACTACAGGAATGCGATGAATAAAATGTCTGCAATTAGACTTATATTCTACAACATTACATTATTACTAGCAAATTATTAAATATACTATAAATTATACTAACATATGAATGGAATATTACTCTATCATGATAGAAGGAACATACAACCCAATTATTTTTCGTTATTCTATTTTATGACTTAAAATAGAAAAATAAACCTTGGTCGATAACGCTTCTTCGGGGTAATGAACGTGTTGATTTGTACATATTTAAGAAAAATGTATTTAAGAAACTATCGAACATATTATCAAAGTACATTTTATTTTACAGTTTGTAATATTAGCTTTGCAATAAACATTGCATAACATCAATTATTATGCGTACAATAGTTATACTATCGTACATCGCCCATCGCAAATTGCCCAACATACATCGCCCATCATCCATCGCCAATAATCGATCGCCCATCGCCCATCGCCTATCACTCATAATACATCGCCAATCATCCATTATCCATCGCCCATCATCCATCGCCCATCATCCGTCGCCCAGTATCCATCGCCCATCATCAATCGCCCATCGTCCATCACCCATCGTCCATCACCGATAACCCATCGCCCACCATAAATTGCCTATCGGACATCGCTCATCGCCCATAATCCATCGCTCATCGCTTATCACCCATCGCTCATAAAACAAAAAATTATGAGCTCAAAAATTTTAATACGCATAAGTTATAATGCGCAAAAAATAATAATGCCCAAAAAATACTGTCCAAAAATGATAAGGCCAAATAAATTATGAGACCCTAAATTTAGAATATAGAAGTTATAAGTCCCAAAAAAATATAATACCCTAAAGTTATTATACGCAAAAAATGTTAATGCTTAAAAATAATAATAGGTAGCATATAAAAAAAACATTTAAGATGGCGGCAAATGAGAAACACGGTCCTGATAAAAACAGTAAAATAAATTTTAAGTGCTGTGGTAAATCAAAGTGTACTACACAAATTTGCATTATATGCGAAAACGCGTTTCACCAGAGTTGTAATAAAAGATTGAAAGGAAGTAAATGTATAAATGAATTTCTTATAATATGTCCAGAACATAAGCAGCTCGACATAACCTCAAAAAATGCCGAAAATACGTTGAGTGAATCTGCCAAGCTCCTCATTGCGCAGATTAAAATGAAAAACTCAGAGGAAATTAGGAAAGAACTGCTTGAAGAAGTTACGAACAAAACTCAAGACATACAAAATTCCTCTAACTTTGAGAATGAAGGAGATTTTGAGTTGATGCAAACAAAAGTCTCCCTGCAAGAAGTACTGATTAAAGAACTGCAAGAAAAAGTTGACCTGTTAAGAGAACTGCTAGATAAACAAAAGCAGTTAGATAAACATAATCAAAACTCAATAAAAAAGACTTATGCTGCAACGGTAACCAATTTCAAACCACAGCTAAAACGTGTTCCAAAAATCGTTGTTAAAAAAATAGACAAAGCTGAAAACGAACACATTAATCTGAATGAATGTATCAAAAAGCAGATAACAAATGAAACAAGAATACAGGCAAAGAGTATACACATAAATAAGAAAAATGAAGTGACTATTAACTGCGTTGATAATGAAAGTGTTCAAATAACTGAAAAAATAATCAAGAACAAGCTACAATCTATTTGTGAAGTGAAAAAAGAAGAATTGTTTAATCCAAAAATAAAAATAGTAGGTTTTGACAATGATACCGAGATGGATATTGCAGATATAGAAGAGGACATAAATGCAAGAAATTTCAACAATTTCACAGAGAAAGGTGCAGTCCTACATATGTATAAAAATAACAGGAACAACTTAAGCACAATATTGATGGAAGTACCAGCTGAAATGTATAAAGTAGTGAGTGCACAAGTGAAATAAGAGAATGTGTAAATTGTGTATATAGCAACAGCAAATATGAAACAAAATACAATGTTGAACATATGGCATATGACGCGACATCTTGTGAGATCCTTAGGCACAAAATAAAAAAGTGTATCGACTCGACGGATTATCCAATTGCACCTGTTTTACCATCAAGAGATTTCTACCAACACAGACAACGGATAGTAGTACATAGTAAAGAGCGGACGACAATAAATACAACAAATACTACTAATACTACATAATACTTGTCATATATAATAGAATGATATGGATTATTTTGAATTATTACAGACTATAAAAAAAGATACTGTCAAAAAGGAAAAGTTGTGCAGAAATATTGATATACTTAATAAAGCAATAAGCAATAAAAAAAGATTTAATAATGCATATGAATATAAGAAGCATGAATGCTAATTTTGATAAATTAAAAGTATTGTTAGAAAGATTAATCAATAAACCATGTATTGTCATTACCACAGAAACTTTCACACAAGTCAATTACAAATTATATGAACTTGATGGATATATGAGTTACTACAATGAAAGCAAAATTAACCAAAATGATGGTGTAATGATCTTTGTACATACAAGCGTAGCTCAAAAAACAAATGTTATAGAAGTTGGTAGGATCAAAATTATTAACACACGTATTTCTTTAAACAACAAAAACGATTCTGACAGTATCATGGAAATCTCAGCTGTTTATGGATCTCATGATATAAACAAGACTGAATTTATACTAGAAATAAACATATACTTAATTAAAAAGAAGAATATTAAAAATCATCTGGTTATAGGTGACTTTAATATAGATCTACTAGAGCAAGACACTTTGAATCAAGATTTTATTTGTAACTTTTTAGAAAAAGGCTATATTCCTGGTTATGTAGGAATCACAAGACCACCTATTGGAAATAGTAAAGGGTCATGTATTGACAATATTTTTATTAAATCAACACGTTTAAATGCAACAACTTATAAACTTAAAAGCTCCATAACAGATCATTACCCTCTATTTATTGCCATAAACAAGGTTAAAAAAGTAAATAAAGAGTCTATAACAATAATAAATTATAAAAAACTAATAAATATTGCTAATAATAGGAAATTGTATGAAACTTTGTCAATACAAGATCCTAATTTAGCTACTGATCTATTAATTAATGAAATTAAAACATGTGCAGAACTGTCAAAAATAAAAAAGAAAAGTAACGAACAAAGGTACAGGAAAAATTGGATAACTAAAGCTATTATTAAGTCATGTGAAACAAAACAATTGCTATACGATTTATGGAAATTAAATCCAGGCAATAAACAACTTGAGTCACAGTACAAAAGTTATGCTAAAATACTAGACAAAGTAATAATAGATGCTAAAGTTAAATATGATAATAGTCTAATTGAGAATAACGCAAATAATCCCAGAAAATTATGGGAGATTACTAATTCAAAAATTGGAAAAAAACAAAAATCGAATGATACTATTAATCATATTAAAATAGATGATAACAAAATAACTGATGAAAAAGAAATAGCCAATGAAATGAATAAGTACTTCTGCGAGATAGGACTAAAACTAAGTGAAAAAATTGATAAACCATCTGATACTACCTTAAAAATGCCGAATATGAATAATAATTCTATTTTTATCAAACCAACAAGTGAATATGAAATTGCAAGCATAATTAATTCTTTAAAATTAAAGAAAAGAGGTGTAGACAAAATTCATGCCAAAACATTAAAAGTATTATGTAATCATATAGCTATACCTCTAACATATTTATTTAATTTATGCATCGAAAAAGCAACCTGGCCTGATGCATTAAAAAATGCTGAAGTAATACCGATATACAAATCTGGAGTTAAACATAGTATTTCTAACTACAGACCAATTTCTTTAATTTCTAACGTAGCTAAAATTTTTTAGAGAACTTTATATAACAGAATTTTTGACTTCATTAATAAAAGTAATATAATATCCGAACATCAATTTGGATTTATGAAAAAAATTGGTACAAAAGATGCCTTGAATTATGTGACAAATATACTTTACAATAACTTGGATCATAGCAAACCTACAATTATAACATTCCTGGATTTAGCAAAAGCGTTTGATACTGTCGATCATGAAATACTATTAGCAAAATTATATTGTTATGGAATTAGGGGACAGGCGTTGGATTTGCTTACAAGTTATCTAAATAATACGTATCAAGTAGTGAAAATAGATGATAATCTAAGTAATTACAGGGTAATAATAACGGGAGTTCCCCAAGGTACAATATTGGGCCCATTGCTTTTCATACTCTATATCAATGATATCTTGAAAGAAATTCCGCCTGAAGCAATATCGTCATATGCTGATGACACGACAATTATAGCAACTGGAAATACCTGCAGCGAGGCTCAAGAAAGTATGAATAGTTATTTGAATAAAATTGAAAAGTGGCTAGTATTAAATAAATTGCCCTTAAATATTGAAAAGACAGTATACATGACTTTCGGTATCTACAAGGATAGTGTTCCTGAATATATAAATATTAAGATAAAAAATAAAAACCTTTGTAGAGTTGAAGAATGTAAATATCTGGGCATTATTTTTGATTATAATCTAAAGTGGAATAAACACATACAATACATTATTAAAAATACGAAATACCTAGTTTATATATTTTATAAAATCTCTAAATCAATGCCTAAATAAGTTTTAAAAATGATATACTATGCATTTTTTCATAGTATAATTAGCTATGGTGTAATAGCTTGGGGCGGAGCTTACAAATCCCATATAACCTGTCTACAAAGGTTACAAAATAAAATTCTAAAAATTGTGAATAAAAATTATCCTATAACTTTAGATTACCCAATGAATATAGAACAAATATTTACATTTGAATCTCTAAAATTTCATTACAACACTCTTAAAGATAAGTACATACATTCTAACAGTATAACAAGAAATAAAAGTTTAGCCATACCAAAAAGTCAGAAAAAAGTTAGTAACAAAAACAGTTATACAAAGGCAATAGTAAGTTACAATAGTTTACCAAATGATTTAAAAGAACTAGAAATTAGTAATTTATACCAAAAAAACAAACTAAAGAAATGGATTAAATCCGATAGAAATTATATTATTGAAACGTAGTCAAGGAGAGTACTATAGGAACTGATGATATGTTAAAGATATAATAATTGCCTAAATTAATGTTAAATTTTATATAACAAATTTTACAACACTGTTGAAATAGTATTTAAGTTAAAACAAATGTACAAAGTCACAGTTGAAATATTTAGTTTTAAGTTTAGAATTAGAATTGTAGTTTTAAATTTAGAATTAGAATTGTAGTTTTAAGTTTAGAATTATAGTTTTAAGTAGTACTTAAGTTAGATGTACTTATACCGGACCTGTGCATAGGTAACTTTGTTTACCTCTACAGGGAATTACGGGGTAGACCATACTTTGTAATTCTTTCTGGTTTAAATAAATAAATAAATAAATAAATAATGTCCAAAACATTGTCAAGCCTAAAAATACTGTTTTCCAATACATACCTAAGTCAACTATCCATCCACCTATTGACCTACTCAAACACACATCTGTCTATATTTCCACCCTCCCGATAACTGACCTCCACTCGCGCACATACATGGCGATCTTTTAAAAAACGCTGCCAACTGACTTGGCACTATGCTTTCTCAAAGAGAATTTAATTACAATCATTCTATAAATAAGGAAGAGCTGCGCAGTACTATCAGTCATGGTTCTTTTCCTATATGACTATTTTCATTTAGTAATTTGTGCCCCACTGAAAAATTAATATATTTCATTAAACATATTATCGTATGTAGCTATGCTAGGTGGCAACGAGGCCAGGCGGGGTACCCGTTGCGCGAGCAACACGAAACTGACTCTTTCGCGCCGCCAGCGCCGCCGCTTGCTTTTTACGGTTGGTGAAATATTCCCCCCCTCTGCGCTGTCGTGCTACCCCGCGCCAATGAGCGAATTATCGCGAGAAAAATAAAATTTAAATTAAAGGAGTATGATTGTAGGTGAATGGTAATGAATGCGTATGAATGTGATAAATTTATTTATTTATTTATTTAAAGACCAGAAAAATTTACAGAAATATACATATCTATAAATTCTCCAGAGGTAAACGGGTTACCTGTTCGCAGATCCGGTATCAAAATGACATATATAAAAAATATAAAAAAAAATAACAAATATATCGATATACTTAAGAATTAAACTTAGAAACTAATAATTTAATACTACAGGTCTTGTTTATGACCATATCATTTCTTAAATCATTTCTTAGCATATAAGTGAAACAGAGTAACACAATAACGCAACAGCGGTGTTAATTATTTTATATATAAAAGTTAGATTTTATCCAGCTTTTTAGCTTATTAATATGGGATATTTTATCAATAACTAAGGTTTCTAGATCATTTGAAAGACTATTAAAAGTTACATTAGCTTTTGTATAACTATTCTTATTACTGACTTTTTTCTTATTACTTGGTATAACTAGGTTTTTTTCCTCGTAATACTTTTAGAATTGAAGTATTTAATCTTGAGACTAGAGTAGTGGTATCTTAGAACTTCAAAAGTAAATAGTTGTTTAAGATTCATTGGTTTATCTTGTATTACAAAAGTATTCTTATTCACTTTTTTCAGAATTTTATTCTGTAGATTTTGCAATAAAATTAGATTATTTTGGTACACCCCTCCCCAAGCTATAATTCCATAATTTATTATACTATGAAAAAAAGCATAGTATACCATTCTCAATGTTACTATTGGCATTGATTTTGAAATTTTATAAAAAATATAAACAAGATATTTTGTTCTATTAATGATATATTGTATATACCTATCCCACTTCAAATTATAGTCGAAAATGACTCCTAAGTATTTTACAGCTCTCGACTCTGTTTATTTTTATAAATTTATTTAGATAAAAAAAAACATTTTAAAATAAATTAGTTTAATTGAGAATGATAGTGAATGTCAGTGTATGAACGAAAAAAAATAAAATTTAAATTAAAGGGGTATGAATACAGATGAATGTTAATGAATGTGTATGAATGTGTAAAAAAACATTTTAAAATAAAGTACTTTAATTGACAATGAAAGTGAATGTTAGTGTATAAATAAAATTAAATTAATGCAGCAAGATTCTGGATTAATATTTCTGGTTGAATGTGTAAAAATAATTTAAAACAAAGTATTATGTAATTAATAATCCAAGTCAGAGTGTTTATGTATAGATTGTGAAAAAGATTATTTAAATAAAGTTTTTGTTTTTGAGATCTGAGTTTTTCAATTCAAATGAATTTTCCAAATTTAATGAATTTTGCCCGTTTTCATAAAAGTTTTAAGGTATATAATGTATGATTAAGTAAAACAATCAATTTGTTTCAATCTATAGCATTATAAGTATGGTTAATTGAATATTCAAAGTATTTAGACTCGATAGGAGAAAATTTTGATGAAAGACTTTCAAACAATTTTTTTCTTTCTACTGTATACACTTTAGACCTACAACTCAAATTTCAGATGTCTAGCTCTTTTAGTTTTAAAGATCTGAGATTTGATGGATTTGGACCGATGGGACTAATTCAACGGAAAGTGAAATTTTACAGTTAAAACAATTCAAAAAGTTTTAATAAGTGTATTGAGGTATATAATATTATAAATGAGTAAAATAATCAATTTTTTCAATTAGTACATTGTATAAATCAATCTCAAACATTATAGGTATCAAAAATTCAACATTCAAAGTATTTTGACTCGATAGGAGTAAATTTTGATGAAAGACTTTAAAACTATTTTTTTCCTTCTTCTTTATACACTTTAGACGTACAAACCAAATTTCAGATGTCTAGCTCTTTTAGTTTATGAGATCTGAGATTTGATGAATTTTGACCAATGGGGCTAGTTCAACGGAAAGTGAGATTTTTTTCAGTTAAAATAAATTCTATTAGTTTTAATAAGTGTATTGTGGTATACAATGTTATAACTTATAACTCAGTTGAGTAAAACAATCAATTATTAAAGTAAATCAATTATTATATTGTATAAATCAATCTGAAGCATTATAGGTATGAAAAGTTCAATATTCAAAGTTTTTATACATTAAATCTCAGGAAAAGGTTCTTAAAGTCTTTGAAACTTTCAGACAAATTTTTTATGAGAATATAAGTAATAAATATATATATATATATATATATATAAAAGAATTATAATTTTAAGAAAATCTAAGATCTAAATAAAATAGAAGCGGCTTTCACTACCTTTTTGAGAGTAATAGATGATTTCTTTTTCTTTTTCATACTCATACCTAACTTACATTTCAGCTTCATGGCGTTTGTTATGGCGTAAGCAGCTGCTTTCTCCCCAAGACCAGAGTCTTTTGATAAAACTCTCTGCCAAGCATTATTAGCTAAAACTCTGTCAGCAACGTTTCTAATTCCAACATTCTCACGATTCTGTGAATATGCTATATCGTGTTTCTTACACGCTACGTCAAGAGGATTAATACCTGGATCACCACGAGCAAGTCGCTTTGCTAATTTAGTACCGGGACCACGGGGCTGATATCCAGGCAAGTGAAATTCTACAGGAAGTTTATTAATAAATCTATTTAGCATACCGCGTCTTCGTCGATGATATTTATGTAGGATCATGACACTACGAAGGTTAATTCACAACTGATGTTGAGAGTATATAAGCGCTATATTTATAGTATAATTACCAGTCGTAATTAAGATCTCATACTGGATATATGAATTTCAAGGAGCAGTCTGTCAAACTCCCGATACCGAACTTTGATACTATTGTGGAGCAGGATGGAAAAATAAAGCGACATGGAGACTTACTTCCAGACAGTATATGAGCCGTATTTTGCGGTCCATCAAACTGTGATAAAACAAATAAACTGCTAGCTCTTATAACACATCCCAAAGGTCTAAGGTTTGAAAACGTATATGTCTACTCTAAATCATTAAATCAATCAAAGTACAGATTTTTTAAAGAACTTTTGGAACCTGTGGATGGTGTGCAGTATTTTGCATTTAGCGAACATGCTGAAGTGGTAGCTCCTGATAATGCACTTCCTAACTCTATCATGATATTTGATGATGTAGCCTGTGAAAAACAAAATAACATTAGAGCATATTTCTGTATGGGGAGGCACAAGAACGTTGACTGCTTTTATCTTTGTCAATCTTATGCCCACATTCCGAAACATCTCGTAAGAGACAATCTCAATCTTTTGGTGATTTTTCGACAGGATGATGTGAATCTAAGACATTTGTACGATGACAACGTAAATTCCGATATGACTTTTACACAATTCAAGGATTTGTGTTCAAAGTGTTGGAGAGATGATAAATATGGATTTATAATGATCGATAATGATAGTGCAATCAATAATGGTAGATACAGAAAGGGTTTCGATTGTTTTGCTATAAATATAGCAAATATATAACATCAATTAGCAGTCTATTATTGAATATTAAAGCGTCAACATGGTCGACTTTCAACGGAACAAGAATATACTTCATCAGCTTGTTAAAGCACGAAATGCTGTTTAGCGCAAATACAATTTATTAAAATATGGGAAGGATAGCTTTGAGAGAGCAATGGAAGAGACATTTTAACCAATTGTCGATCCTCTCCTGAAAATTGTTGATACGTCAAAAAATCAGTCCATTAAGACTCCTACAAAAGAGAATCTTAATAAAAGTCTTGATATAAGTATGATTTTCGATGAGGATTTCGATGAGAGTTTCAATGAAACTCTACAAAATACAGGGAGAGTTATGAAACTTCATTCGAAACAGCCGATGAAGAAGACGTTGATTCAACTTCTAGTAACAAACATATTCTCATGCTAAATCAAAAGAAAGACATTGATAAAGTTTATGGAGTGCGTAAAGAAGGCAATAGTTTTATGATTGGTAACTCGAAGATAATCTTCGAAAATGATAACATTGAAGTTAAGGATGTAAAATATTCGAACACTACAGGATTGTTAGAATTATTAATTACAAAACATCCTAATCAAAAGCTTGTGAGTTCAAGTGATTTCCAGAACTATCGCAATATTCTCGAATCAACTAATGCTCACAAGAGACGTTACAGGAGTGATGAATCTATTCGTGGTCATAATAGCAAGAAATATACTAATATTATCTCTCCACTATTCCTTAAAACACCTAAGAAAGTAGGTCAGGTATTGCTAGGAGAAATACAAGAATGGATTATGTATACTGGGATGATGCTAATGAGCTCGTAGATCGTCTTCGATTACTCATGGTTGAACAATCGGCTGGTAATCCTAGTCATACCAACTCACTCTATCATAGAGGGACTTCGCGAAGCTGGGTATATATATTAAGGTTACACACAAATACTTGCTTCATTATCAAAATGAGCGTCGACGTGTTTGGACGTAATCTAAAACGAAGCGAGGGTAGTCAAGGTCCTCCTGGTATTGGATACAAAATCACAGCTGCTGGTCAGTATGTCTTGGAGAACAAGAGGTTATGCAACCTTGCAGCACCTAATCAACTGGGCGAAGCAGTCAATTTAGATACTCTGCATCGCATAGTTCAAGAGGAAATTCAGAAAGTTTTAAAAACCATAGATTTATTGAGAGATGAAATCAAAAAGATCCTTCGTCAACGAGATGGAGTACGTTGTAGACATGCAAGGTTTCAAGCAGCCAGTCGATGATTTTATTCTCAAGGAACTAGCAATAGTACCTCTCACTGATATTTCCGAACCAGTGGTTCTATTATTTAAAGAATCATTGTAACATGTGTTTCACGTCCCAATGATATTAAAACATGAGCAGTCAATCGCGACCAAGTCACCCGTCACCAGAGCCGAGCATTTTTATATTAAATAATATTGTTACTAATGGGGGGAATTGTTATTTTATTATGTTGAGGGAATGAGGATAAGGAGAGTCGCGACCGAGGAAAGCCTCAGACCGGCACACACACGCACACACCCATACCAGCAGCACCAGCTGATCGCCGCAGCGACGACCGATCGGAGCGAGCAACGACGACGAGCCTACATACACATGCACGGCACCAACACCACTTCACACTGTACGCGCGACCCTCTCTCTCTCGCTTGCTCTTTCTTCCTCGCCTCTCGAGGATGATGAGCTACTGCCCGCGCACACACATACACACACGCGCGCGCGACCGCCCTCTCTCCCGATGCACGCAGACGCGGGAGTAGAGAGGATTCACAGCAGCAGCGGCGGCTTCCTCGAGGCATACCATCTCGGCTGTAGCCACGAGAGAGAGAGAGAGAGAGAGAGAGAGAGAGATACCGACACAGCTGTCGACAGCATGGGAAGAGCTAGTAGCCGCCGCGGCGCGAGCCGCATGAAGCTGCCGGCCTATCATAGCGAAGGCCGACGCGCGCACGTCGCCGCTGCCAACTGTGATGGTCCGGCAGCGACAAAACCGAAAGCGCCCGATATAGATATACACGCCGGGTTGCCCGTGCGTGTATATTTAACAATTCATATTGCCCGCGTTTTGGGGGCAGGGCGGCAATCGCGGAGCGGACCAATGGTCATTAGCGACTCAAATCGCAGCAGACTTGGCCTTGATTTTTGCATTTACGGAAAATCAAGGCCAATCACCGTAAAGAAAGTGGGCTGAAGTTGTTCGAGAAGAAGAGCGAAAATTTTGGAAGAGATTTCCGCCCTCTCCGATTTTGGGATTGCCTGCCCGCCCGTCAACGAATATAGACGTACGTTAGAATTGCCTACCCGTTCATGACCAAGCACAGACGCGTAAAAAAAACCTTAAGATTTATATCCGATATTACCAACGAGATTATTCCCCAACGGAAAATTTACGACCAGATTGTGAGGAGCATCGTGAGGCGTGCAGCATTTGCGACGGTGAGTGGACTGTAATTGTTGAGCTTCCCTCGGCACTTATAAGTAATATATTTTTTGAAACAATTATCGTACATTGCCGCCATGTGCTCGGGGTTAGGAGAGTAAATTCGTGGTGGTGTGACAGCATTATATAGAATCAGTGCGCGTCGGGCCAGCATTAAAATTACGAAAATTATTGGGGAGAAAGTCACGCAACTCGGAAAACTCGGGAAAACGTGGTGATTTGGTCGTCGCGAGAGACACGTGCGAGGGCTAACGTAGCCATATTGTATAGCGACCGATTGATCCATTCCGCGAAAATTGTAAATGTGGCGACCGTGCGTATTATAACTGTAATAAAGCTTAGGTACTTAAAGAGAAAATTTTGTGTGTTTATTATATAATTAGTAATTCCTGATTTTCCACTTCACGGAACTTTCTCTGGGAAAGGGCTCGGGCAGAGTTAGCCGCGCTTTACCTGGCGCCCATTAACATAGAGAAATTCGGTAAAGTGTCGAGAAAAGTCTCATAAATAAGCCGTCGTAATGAAAACCACGTTACATCATTTGCCTGGTGACGTCTCTGCATCAAGTACAAAAAAGAAAATACTTGGCTTTAACATTGTTATCATGGATTAGCTTGGAGTTCAGGTGACATAGATTACTCTGAAATAGGAAATATACTCCGAGAAGCATTATATGATGCCACAAGAGTCATAGTTAAAGGTTCAACAAACAAGAAATGGTTAGAACGCTTCAATTTCAATGTTTACGATATAATGGATACAGGATTCCCAACTCTAGACAGAATGTATTATGAAAAATTAGTAACGATATGTCCACATCATAATGGTGCATATAAAACTACGTGTGCACTTCATAACGTCAAGCTTATGAAAAAATTTTTCAATGACTATTTGAAAATTAAGTGTTTAACAATGGATTGGGAAAGTCTTGAAATTTAAATATTTTATGTCACAAAGTCACGGAGTGAAATAAAAACCATATAATATGCAATCTCTAGTGGCAACCGTGGCTCAGTCCATAGAGCGCTTGCCTTGCAACTTAGTAGCTCTGGGTTCTAGCCCCGAGCTCGCCACTTTTTTTTCTTCATCATAACAACGGTATCGATTGATAGAGATTTTCTTAAAATTATAATTCTTTTATATATATGTATATATATATATATATATATATATATATATATATATATATATATATATATATATATATATATATATATATATATATGTTTGAAAAGTTAAAAAAAAGTTTAATTAATAAAAGAAATTATCCATTTCCTATCCTATGGAGGGGTATATGAATCACGGGTGTGTTTTTTTACTTTGAATTCGTTCAAAGTAAAAGGCTCACGAGAGACGATTACTAGGAAGTACCTTACAGGTAGAGAGCAAACGTGGAGCTCTCTCCTTCCTTATAAAAATAAAATTTTTTCTTACATTTTATGTATTCAATATTTAAAAGTTAAAAAGGGAATATAGTAATACTTATATATACATACATATATACATACATATATATATATATATATATATATATATATATATTATATATATTGTAGATAAGATACTTATATATATATATATATATATATATATATATATATATATATATATATATATATATATATATATATATATATATATATATATATATATATATATATATATATATATATATATATATATATATATATATATATATATATATATATATATATATATATATATATATATATATATATATATATATATATATATATATATATATATATATATATATATATATATATATATATATATATATATATATATATATATATATATATATATATTAAAGTATCTTATCTACAATTAAAATATTTTCATTCAAATTTATAAAAATAATATATATATATACAATAGCCGGCTATGGAATCACCTGAGCTCATACCGAATCATGTGAACTTGCTCAGCTACGAGCCCTGGTGAGATAAGGCCAGGTGGCTTAGGTAGGCGCAGATCCAGGCCAGGCAGGGTGGGGCGGGGTGGCTTAGGTGGGCGCGGAGAGAGGCGCGGTGGAGCCGGGTGGCTTAGGAGGGCGCGGAGCCAGGCAGGGTGAGGCTGGGTGGTTCCGTACTCGCCTGGCCTCGTAGCTGCCTAGCATAGTAAGCCAGTAGAAATAGTTTTTTTTGCTGCAAAAATTTCTGATAGCAATTTTATTGTTGGAAATGGTCAGGAACAGTATGTAGAACAATAATATTTGCAAGAAAGCCACCAACTTTTTTTCACATTTCCCTCTGCGGTTTGAAAAGTATTGATTTTAGCGGGAAAAGTTTCAAGTAAAAGTTGTTCATTATTCAATTATCTACATAAATATCAGGGAAAACACCCCTCTAAGTCTATTAGTTTACTTGCAAATTGAAAAAAACCACAAAATTCGTCAAAATCGAAAATTGTTAATAACTTTTGAAAAAATTACTTTATTCCATTGATACGTTAGGAAAATGTACTACTCTATAGTCCAAAATAGCATGTCAAATTTCAAGCTTCTATCAATTACAGTTTTTGTTTCATAAATTTCTATATTTCGAATTTTTATTTTTTTCACAATACGATTTCGATGTGAAAAAATTATTCAGATTAGGCGCCGTGGCTTGAGATTAAAGTAAAAGAGTTATATAACAATAAACTTTTTAGAAAACCAAGAAATTTTAATTAGAAGAGGCCCTGGATGCTAATGTTTATAAGGTGCCTAATTAACTTTTCTCTCGAAGACAAGATTTAAGTCAATCAAAATCGAATAAAGTCCATTGAAAAGTACTGATTTTTATCTCATTTTAAAAAAAAAGACGTTTGTCTACGAGCATTAGGAGCCAAGTTACGTTTTTTTATAGCAAGCCATTGCTCCGTAAATAAACAAGATATCGTCATGTTTGAAGTCGGAAAATGCAGTTAAGTACTTGTAGTTTATGCATAATTATCAGTTGTTGCTCTCATATGAATTTTCAATTGTGAAAACTATAACGGAAAATAGTGATCGGACAGTTACGCGCGACGGCGCCGTGGGAGACGGAGTGGGGGTGGGATCACGCGTACACAGCTCGAAACTGAAAAGTAAGTTTCAAATCAGGACGTTCGGAAAAAAATGGCGTAATTTAACCAAAAATGCTTCTTTCTTGCTCTTTCTTTTTTTAATTTGGGGTAGCGTAACTAAAAAATAACTTCAGCGTCGTCAGATATTAGATTTGAATTTATTTAAACAATCAAAAATTAGTACTTTTCAATTTTTCATGTTTACGTGTAATTTTTTTTAATTTTAATATAGTTATTACATTTAAATTAATTGGAGATAAGGATTTGAATAACTATATATTTGAATAACGTTTTTTTTTTAAATTTGCATTTATTTTAATACAAAAAAATAATTATATACAAAAACTTATTTATATATCTAACATAGTCGCTGTCTTTTTGAACATATTTCGTCGTCATTCTCGCCATTCGCATCATTACAATCACCGTTTACATCGTCATTTAACATATATTCTAAACTATCAATCTCTACTAAAATTTGTTCGATATTTGAGCAAGACTGCCCATGACAGTTATGACAAATATCTGAACATCGAAGGCCATACTTCTTCCAACTAAAATTCACTGTGTTGCAACCCGTTGTGCATTTGCATGAAATATATTGTAATAAATTTTGTGGGATAAGATCATCGGTTGTGTAAACTGGTTGAAGGCCCATTGTTGTTGCTTTCCGTCCCCATTTCGTAGGTTCTTTAGAATTACCCAGCCACTGTTGAATTTGTAAATGAGTTCTATATGAATGTTGAGAACTTGCAGCTTCAGTCGGAGGTAATACTTTAAGTTTAAAAGATGCTTTTATCGATGATTTTTTAAACAATAAATACCTTAATGAATTCAATGACATTTCTTGATTTTTATTATTGTAAAGTAACCTAATTATTTTATTACCAGCCTCAGCAATACTATTATTATCAGCATTAAAATTATAAAAGATGTGCGCTATATTTACAAGATTCTCGCTTTTATCGAACAGTTTTGCTAATTTATGTTTCCCTTGCCTGTAAAATGCTGAGGTGGTATCACAGGCACTAAATCCATGTAAAAATGCAACTACATGTTTTAAATTTGGGTACTTGAAACTATGATTATTATATAGTTTTTCATGAATCTGACCTTTTCCAGGCTTCAAAAAATATATTGTTTTATCAACTCGAGCTAACTGGGTTAATATTGCAAGTAAATCTATATCTTCGCCAACAATCATCGCATTTGCATCAGTATTACCTACTTCAATAGCAGTTTCTACGATTAAAGTATCTGCATCTTCTACAGCTTGCAGCGTTCGAAATCCAACTGCAGTAAAATCTTCACGAAGCATCGCAACAAGTCTATTTTAATTTTTTTCATTAGATAAAAATGATTCTTGAGAAAATGTAATATTCATACTTCGTTCAAATGCTACTTCTCGGCCAATTTGTAGTGTAATTCGACGTTCTCTTTCTGCGCTTTTGGTGTATACATTTTTGGAGACATCAGAGTATCCGTCAAAAACTATAACGTTATTTTTTAAATAATGTTTTTTGGCGTATGTAATGTATTGATTCAAAATAGAGTTAACACTTTGGTTTTGTTGTCATAATACGCGATGCAATAAAAATCCACCGTCAATTTTATGTACTACATTTTCTATTGATAATCTTATATATTCTTCTAATGGTGAAAAATTTTCATAAAATACAGATTTTTTAGTTTTGCGCATGCCAGCTTTATTGAAAATTGACAGAGGGAAGGGCGCAAGTTCTAATTTTAGAAAGTTTTCCATGTCGTCTTTTTTTTCAATATGCAGCGAAATTCTTTGAAAAAGTAAAGTTGGATCTATACATGACTTCATTGTCGACTTTAATCGAAGAATTTACAGCTCGAAGTGACAAAACTCTATTTTTCCTTTGAAATTTTACATCGCTAAAAGTTTTTCCCATTATAGATGCAAGTCCTGAACGACCGATTTCAAAAGATTTGTGACAATTAATATTTTCAGTTGCTTTTAAACCCGTACTAATCGATATTAAAAAGTCTGATTCTGGGAATGGATCGTGTGTCTCTATGAATCTTAGTAGTTTTACTAGATCATTATTATCTCGGTTTAGTCGAGAAGATCGTAAATCGACATGTTGTTCAGATGTAGCTGAAAGAGTATTACAGAAATTTTCCATGGCTTCGGAAACTTCCACAAGTACCAGCATAGATATAATCCATTTGGCTAATACACTTTGCGTAATTCCTCGACCATGTGTTAATCCCCCAACAATTTTCATGGATCTCATAAGCACTTTCTCTATTGTCATGTCTGACCAAATTCCAGACCAATACGTTTCAGATCTTCTAATAGTAATATAACCTAACTCGCTCAAGATCAAGCATATCTTGAAGCTATAAGTGTGCACTTTTAGCATATAAAAAATGTCCACTAGCATGAAAAATAGGCATCATTTGTTGTAAACTATGTAAATGTAACTTCCAATTTCCACTTCTTTCTGCTTCAATAAACTGTTTTAAAATAAGAATCATTTCTATATATTGAATCCACAATTTGGCTGTAGGTCCGTTATTTTTTAAAGCCTCAAGTCGAATCGAAAATTGTTTTGAAATAATTTTAATCTCATCAGTAATTTTTGCAGTTAAATCTTCACATCCATCATAATATTCAGTTAATAGATTATTTAAGCAATTTTTCTCCTCAGTAGTAAAATTTATAGATGATAAAATGTTGTTCAATTAAAACAGATTGAATGAAAAAATGACCTCTGACGGCTCTTGAGTATGCGTGTCTAGCCCGCTTATAGAATAGCTTGTAACCTGTAACCAACTAGCTAACCGCAACTACGATCTTCGCTTCTGCTTTTTTGCCTTTGTTACCTTTACAGCCTCACCATGAGAAACAAGACATTGCTAAAGCAGATAACTGAGATAAATCTCATCGTCAACTTCCTGGCCAATACCGACAGGCTAGGAGCAGCTCCAGCGTTAGTGGAAGTACGGCTAGCCCTGCTAGTGCGGTACTGGAATGGAGTTCTTAGTCGGCATGGTGATATCGTCATCCTTCTGAAGGAGTTGGCCACCCAGCCTAGGAAGCATATCTCAATGTCAAGTTAGAGCTGCAGCGTAGACTCAACGCTCTATGCCCAACACACCAGGCTCGAAGGGTTGAAACGCCACCAGAGACCTGGAGCAGTGCACAGGCCTTGTAGTCTCTGCCCAAGGTCCCGATGCCCAAATTTAATGGAAATCAGTTGGAATGGGAGATGTTTAAGGAGCGTTTCACCTCAATGATCATCAACGTGGTTGATCATCATCCTTCAGTCTTGCCATCAAGCTACACTTCTTGATGTCGAGTGTAGAGGGTCCTGCCGCCAACAGGATCAGAAACTTGGATGTAATGGACTCGAACTTCGAGGTAGCCTGTTCTGGGCTCCTCAAAAGGTACGATAACACCCGTGTCAGGCTTTCCTCCAACCTTGCGAAGGTGCTGAACCTCGCCCCAGTCAAGCAAAAGCAAACCTGATCGCGGTCTTGAAGAAGGTAGGCATGTAGCTGGACAATTGATCTGCCAACTACCCGGCACTGCTAAGAGGAGTACCGCAGAGCGAAGACTCCGTGTCCTTATTTAGCGATAGCGATGTCGTCTCCTTAGATGACCATGGGAGCCATGCTGTCGGAGATTGCAAGCCTCTTCGAGCAGTCGTCGTCATGGGCCAAATCCTAATACAGCGGCTTTGAATCAAGGGCTGTGATTGCGACTAGGTGATACCAGATGAGACGCTGAATCCCTGGCTCACCCTCAGGGAACAGCTGCCGTGCCTCGATAAGATTCGCATCCCCCGCTGGCTGGAGACCCGGCGAGCCTCGACGTGGTACCTGCACGGCTTCGCAGAAGCCTCGACCTATGCCTACGCAGCAGCTGTTTACCTCATCGCCAACGTTGATGGCGAGGGGCACCGCTCGATGCTGCTCATCGCGAAGTTTAACTCATTTCTTCCCAAGAGGCCATTTTATAGTCGATTGGTTTTTTGCCTAAAAAATTGTCGAAAAAAAAATAATAATAACCAATAGCACTTTTCTGAAGTAAAATTGTCCGCTCTTTCCGATTCTGAATTCAGAATTTTGAAATTTCCGTTGGAAAATTTCAAAATAACGGTTTTAGGCAAAAAATCAATCGACTATAAAATGGCCATTTGGGTAGAAATGGGTTAAGGTGGCTCCCAAACGCAAAAGTTGAAGCTTTCGTTATTATTTTGCGTCTTGGAACCAAAACATTTCTCTAGAAGTTCCTTTTGGCTCAGTTCTTGATAAATTGGCTTCAAAACATATTGAGTTTCTTTATCAAGAGCTGGTGGATGGGAAAATAGAGTTCCTGCAGCTTTATGCTGTTGCCACTTACACCAGGCGCTTTCACCTTCAGGACAGAAATGGTGTTGAGACTTTCCATCCTTGGAAATTTTGTGATAATAAGTGGCCCATATTTCTCTCTGCATATCCTTCACTAAATCAGGATGTCATTAAATTGCTAGACAATAGTACAAGGATAGATCTCGCATAACTTTGTTGGTTAGAGTAGCAGTTTTTGGTTCAGCTTTGGATTTTCCCTTTTTTTCGGAGAATATTTTTGGCCTTGACTCTCAACCTCTTTACGTGCTTTTTTAAGTTGCGTGAGCTGTTTTTTTAGCTTCTTTTGCTCTCTAATACATCCTTTTTTTTACGTGCAACACACATTCTTTTTTCTTGACGACAAAGTCATCACCGTAAGGAGCAGTAGATTTTTGAAAGCGTTCGTATCTCCATCGCCGATGTCCATCGTGATTTTTTACCGATCGCTGAAACATTTCAATAATACCATCTACCTCCATCTTACCAGCACTACCATGGTGATTTGCTTGACATTCTGGCTCGTGAGTTTCGTACCAAGCATCATATTCATCTGTATCTTCTTTGCCATTCCACGCATTGCATGCTTTACAGAAACTCGATTGTACGATGGTATCTAAAATGTTATCTGAATATTTTCCAATCAGTGATATAATGCCTAGAAGAGAAGAAAATCCTCTCTTGGACCACGAACCATCGCCAGAAACTGAGAGCTCGTTTTCTGGAAAGCCAGCTTGTATCCAGAGATGGATTTTATGATATTATAATATAAAGTGATGTTGAAACTCTGGCCAATATCCATATATCCACAAAAATAGTTTATGCTTTGCAAACCAACGCCAATCAATCGCATAACATACACGAAACGGCGGTTAACTTCGTAGGCATTATCATATGGTACGAGTCTATAAATCTATCTCCACACTGACAGACTAATTTAATTTTGAAACCAAGTCCTCGTTGACCATATTTCGAAAAAGTAATACCTGAATTACATTTTTGATATTTCACGATGGTTTGCGATGATGAAAATACAAGAACTAATTGGATAAAACCGTAGCTTGCAGAATCACTTTCATTCACAGAGAAACTGTCATCCTGATTCCCTCTCAATTTATTTGCTAATGTACTAGCAAAATTAGTACCAACTTCATCCGAATGTTGATTTTCATGGTATTTCGTCTTTCTACCAGAATAATGTGGCCGTCAGATCTCAAATGATACTGATCGTTTGAAGAAACCGTTACTTATGATCGTGAAAAGAGACGCCTATATTGTATATCTGTAGGTATAGATGCAGGTATAAACACTGAACAGCTGCTCGAATGCTTAATTCGTATACTTGCTCCGAAACCCGAGCGCGCGCAGTTAGAGCCTCTCTTTTGGAGCATTATAACTGGTCAAAAAGGTAGGAATCACCCAAACCGACTGTGGGATATCAATTCTATGGGTGAAAACTATCGAAAATTGCAAAAAAAATCGATTTTTCCAACCCGCCACATTGGAATGTCCCCTTAAGGCCACTCAACCCACTAAGCAGCGACCCGGACGACCTGTCTGCTCTGAGGCCCGACCACTTCATAGTTGGCATGATACTCACAGCTCTACGGACCTTCGACACTCAGGAGATCCTGACAGCCACTCCGAGGTTCCAAGAACGACCTTGATGTGAAACCACTTCTGGAAACGCTGGTAGGCCGAGGTTCTCAGCCAACTTCAACAGCGGTCCAAGTGTCTGGCACCCAGCTCCAGCATATATATCAGAGACATAGTGCTGCTTGCCAACGACCTTCAGCCACCAACCCGGTGGCCTCTTGCATGCGTCATGCACCTCCACCCTAGACCAGACGGCCTGACTCGTATACTGGCCCTGAAGACGGCCACAACCAGACTACGTCGACCGTTGGTAAATTTAAAGAAGAAAATTTTGTTAAAAATTTTGCTATACGACTTAAAGATTTGAAGTAAAAAATTATTGAAGTTTCGATAATTCAAAAAAAATCGATATTTTAGCATTTTTACGAGTAAAATAAGTATAATAAATTAAATTCTTCGAAATTTTACAAGCAGCATTGTAAAGGTTATCCTTCGAGCTTTTGGTATATACATTTTTTTAAATGACCTATTTTAACTCATCGTAATAATTGTTTGAAAAAGAAGACATTTGAGCACTAAGTTTCACAGCATACTAAGTCATATAGTTTTTTTTTTAAATTACTGCGATGAGTTAAAAGTTCAAGTTTTCGTATTCTCCAAACTTCCTTTGCATATACTGGCTATCCTTCACTTTATATTTACTTTAGTTAATACTGCTTGTAAACTGCTGTTTAATCCTAGAAAATATTTTTCAAAACTTTACGGATTTTTTATAGCGCATATTTAAGTCATAGAGAAAAAAATTTCAGAAACTTTTTTCGTAAAATTATAAAAATTTCAGAAAAAAACGTTTCTAGGACAAAAAAACATTTTCTGAATATTGTTTATAAAATTGATTATTCAAAATTGAATAGGATTATAATTCAATAAATTACAATTTTTCAGCAGGAGATTAGGCTTACCCTGGAATCATAGTCTGACGCACTTGCGATTGCGCCGAAAGTGTACGGTATGTATCACAGTTTGACTAGGTTTCTGCTGTACGACAATTACGTCAAACGCGCGCGGCAGGATTGCAGTAGACGTGCAGCCGACGAGTGCGCCTAAGGAGGATGAAATAATGCACTCGCGAGTGCATTAGAATTACGACAGAATTGCGTGCGACGATTGTGTCAGATGCTTGCGTTAGAATTACAGCAGACGTGATACCGATGAGTACCTGTTGAAAAAAATCATGTGACTTACCACATTAATAAATTTAACATTTAAAAGTATTTGACAAACGTTATAATTGAAATAATTAAAAAGAACGGTAAAACTTGTAGATAAAAGCACTAAATATTTCTGCATGTAAACGTACTTTTATTCACAAGAGAAGATAAGAATACTTCAAAAACGGAACACAGAGAATGGTTATAAAAAAATGAGAGCTCCAAAGAATCTTCTCTAGACGACTTGTGCGCGGTCTCTTATAGTCTCTATCACACGAAACTGATCGAGTGAGCCCAAAAATCGCTTTTCTTCCATCAGCTCTATGGACTGCGCGGTCAGCTGCAATCCTGCCGCACGCGTCTACCGCAATCGTAGTGCGCAATTCTGTCGCAATTCTGTCGCCATTCTGCTACACTGGCGAGTGCATTATTTCAACCCCTCTAGACGTACTCGTCGGCTGTAAGTCTGCTGCAATTCTGATGCACGCATCTGCAGCAATCGTCGTACAGCAGAAACCTATTCGAAGTAAGAAGCAGACCACACATAGGCTGCTGCAATTTCTATTAATGCACGCACGATTGCAGCACAATTATTATGAAATTGCGATGTATTTATTACCAGGGTACCTGGGATACCACAATTCTCTTAAGTATTTCGGTATGATTTTTTATGGTAACAAAAATTTGAATTTGATTCACATATTAAACTGAAAATTGGATAAAATATTATCAAATGCAATAAATATAAACTATTTTAAATTAAACATAGATGTCAATATGTCCTTATAAATTATTACCAATAAGAAAAGATGTAGATATTATTTATAGAGTAAAAAAGCGCATCTTTCTATTTACATCTAAGCTATTATATCTTAACCATTAGCTACTGTTGTGGTGGCTCATAGACACTACGCAACTTTAATGTGCTCATAATTGTTGAATGTTTAAAAAAAATTGTGTATACCAATTGAGTGTTTGCAAAGGTTATATTATGTTTGATGCAATTTTAGCTGCTACGACGGTAGCTAGGGGTTAAGGGGATTAAAAAATAAATTAAACATTCCAATTATCTGTCTTGATTTTTCTCGGTAGAGAAGTGAATAATTATTTATAATTACAAAAATACTTATATTTAGACAAAACCCAAACTCACTCGCTCTTCATTGAGTAGTAATAGACCTATTTATGAATTTTAAGGTTCTTAACAAAAAAAATTTTCATTATAAAAATTTGGTTTTTTGGATAACGGAATCTATATACAATACATTAAACATTTTTCTTTTTTACTAATGTTTAACTTAGAATAAAAATCACTAAACTATTAAAGTTTATAACTTTAATATGTCTGCTAAGACGCGACCTGCAGCGTAAATCTGAAATAATAATAGATACTTTTAGTGCTTGTCTCAATTTAATACCACTATATCAGTTAAGCAACAATCTGGAGATTATCTCAACTCTTATTCAATGGCGCTTCCTGATTGATAATGCGTTCACGTGTCTATTCATACCCTTTGATTTTCATCAGATATATAGTGATGATGCATATGATGAATCATTTTGGCTTTCTCAAAAAGAAGTCTTTGCGATGATAGACATTTTTTGTGGTTTTTTAACTTATAAACATGTTTTATGCCTTGGTGAGCACGAATACACTAGTCTTAAAAAATGTTTGTATAAGTGTGTGTGTGTGTATGTGTGTGTGTGTGTATGTGTGTGTGTGTGTGTGTGTGTATGTGCATGCGTGTGTGAGAGTGGGTGTGTGTGCGCGCGTGTTTATGTGTGAGTGTGTGTGTCTGTGTGCATGTATCTGTGTGTTTATGTGTGCGTGCGTATGTGTGTGTATCTATGTGTGGGGGTGTAAGTGTGTATGTGTGTGTGTGTGTGTGTGTGTGTATGCACGTGTGTGTGTTAGTATGTGGCATATCATTATTCGTTCATTTTGCGGCATAACTTTTCCAAACCTTTTTTATGCACGTTTTCAAAATTTAAGAATTTTCAAATTTCAGTTTTTTGAATTATTTTCAATGAAGGAATGGTTTTTGAGAAGCAAATTTGTTACACAATAAAGTAATTATAAATATTCGAAAACTATACGATAAAAGTCAGTCAAATTTTTACTGAATACTTTTTTCATATACAGGTGTATTCCTGTAATATTATAGGTAATAAGACGATTTGTTTTCTTAGAAAAAGAAATTTCAATAATATGTATTTTTTCGGACAACGATAATTTGAGGAATAGTTGATGCAATGCCTTGAAAATTTTAAAGAATATTTAATAGGTGTCAGGTTGGTGGCTGAATACTTTCGAGCTGAGTTGATTCATAATCTTCTGAGATACGACGGTCCTTCAATAAGTCCTTAGAAAATGCAAGAGATGGCGCTCGTTGTATCGAAAATTAATTTTTCTTAGTGAGCAGCACTACTAACTAGACAGCTGTTAAAGTTTCAGCTCTATTCATCACTTAGTTTCATTTTTATTGTCGATTGAAGTAAAAAACTTTCGTTTATTCATAACAATGGAAAAAAGTGAGTTACGAGCGGTGATTAAACATCTATATTTAAAAGGCTTAACACCGAAAGAAATCAAAGCTGAGTTCGATAAAGGTAATGGCACATCTGCTCCTGTATTTGAAACTGTTTACAATTGGGTGAATGATGTTATACGTAGCCGTACATCCACAAAAGATGAATATCGTTCGGAACGCTCAGTGGAAGCGACTACCACCGAATTGATTGACAAAATCCACGATATGATTTTAAATGATCCACGAATTAAAGTTTGCGAAATAATTGAGTCCACAGGTATATTGCAAGGTACAGTCGCTTCAATTTTGCATGAAAAAAATCTTGGCAAGATGTGTGCCGCGTTTGCTCACAGTGGAGAATAAGCACAATCCTGTGGTCGACTCTGAGGCTATTTTGGCGCTTTTCTGTCGCAATCCTGAGGAGTTTCTGCGTCGATACATAACAGTAGTTGAAACTTGGATATACTACTACACTACAGAGACAAAGTAATAGTCTAAACAGTGGATTTTTGAAGGTGAACGGGTTCCGAAGAAGGCGATGACGGTGAAATTGGCTGGCAAGGTGATGGCCACGGTCTTTTGGGATGCACGCGGCATCGTCTACATCGATTACTTGGAAAAAGAAAGGACGATAACAGGAGAATTTTATGCGTCGTTATTGCACTGTTTGAGCGATGAAATCAAGGAAAAACGCCCTCATTTTAAAAAGAAAAAGATCCCCTTTAATCAAGACAATGCACGGGTACACACCTGAGCAGTTTCGATGGTCAAAATTATGGACTTAAAGTTCGAATTGTTACAACATCCACCGTATTCACCAGATTTGGCCGCCAGTGACTTTTTCTTATTTCCAAACTTGAAAAAATGGCTTAGCGAACGACGGTTTACGTCGAACGAGGAAGCCATCGCCCAAACAAATGCCTATTTTGAGGAGCTTCCGAAATCCTACTTTTTGGAACGCTTAAAAAAATTGGAAAATCGTTTGGAAAAATGAATAGAGCTAAAAGGAAATTATGTTTAAAAATAAAAAAATATTTACCTAAATTTAATCTTTTTCTCAGGACTTATTGAATAACAATCGTATTAGATATTATTCAATTTAAACGATACTTTTTCACCCTGTATATCATGACATCTCTAAGCTTTATCGTTATGTTTTTACTTGTAGATATTTAAGTATTATTATATCTGTGATTTGCTATTCTACACTTCTAGCCAACTTCAGGCATTATATTGCACGAAAAAATCCAAAAACTGAAAAGATAATGTTATATTAAAAATATTATTATACGGTGATTTTTTTTAAATGATTCAATAGTGCCCAGATAGCATTGAGTCGGCACTGTGTCGGCACGCTGACGACCCGCGGGCCGCCCGCGGGCCGCCCGCGGTCCGGCATTGTGACGGATTCCTGCCCCGCTTCTGAGACGGCACGGTGCAGGAACGCGGTCCTGGCACGCGGGCCGTCGTAGTGCCGTCTTTTTGCCGACGCAATTTGCATGCGCGATTGGTGTTGCGGCCCGCGTGCCGGCAACGTGTCAGCACTGTGCCGTGCAATTTGCCGACAATATGCCAGCACGGCGATATATATATATATACGTTGCCGGCACGCGGGCCGCAACACCAATCGCGCATGCAAATTGCGTCGGCAAAATGACGGCACTATGACGGCCCGCGTGCCAGGACCGCGTTCCTGCACCGTGCCGTCTCAGAAGATATATATATATATATATATATATATATATATATATATATATATATATATATATATATATATATATATATATATATATATATATTATTTATATTAAATGTATAATTTTATCATAATAAAAATACTGTATTTTATATTTGTAATTTTTTATTTATATACTTTAAATATTTAATATTTTTGTACAAGAAATTAATAAGTTAATACGTAATATATATATGGTTTTGCAGAATAACAACATAAGTCCACTTTTCTGTTTTGAAGATACTAATACTTAAAATTTTTATTTTCCATTTGAACTAATGTAAAAAAAATCATAAATAGTAGATAAGGCTACTTATTTTTACACTTTCTTGATTTTGTGCACTTTTATCTGAAAATATACTATATAAAGATATTAAAATCGCTTAAAACTCAATTTTCAAAAAAATGGACTTGAATTGTTTTTCCGGGAATCCGCAGCAGATATATACATACAATAATAACAGATATATACCATTTATTTACGTAAATATTTAAATTTAATTATAATTTTATACTTTAATTATGATTATTCACATACTCCTACTGAATAATCTCAAGTAAGATTCTCACCTGAGATCTCATACCAAAATCTCATGTTATTATATGTACACTTAATGAAATATTGAAATTCGTTCAGAATGAACTTTTACTACAGTTTTTTTTATTAGTCTTGAAGTTTCTTTCGTCTTTACAATACATCAGGAAAGTATAATACATTTTTGGTCAATTTTTATTTGAAAATTTTTATATATAAAATTTTGAAATTTTAAATCTTACCTGAGATCCTACCAGAGATCTCGTGTGAGATTTTGAGTAAAAATTCATGAGGTTTTTGCATGATATTTCGCATGATTATATATATATATATATATATATATTTTATGATATATATTTTTATGATATGATATATATATTTTTGCATGATATTTCGCATGATTATATATATATATATATATAATCATGCGAAATATCATGTATATATATATATATATATATATATATATATATATATATATATATATATATATATATATGATCATGCGAAATATCATGCAAAAATATATATATCCCTACCAAAAAATCTCAGGTGAAATATCATGCGAAAACCTCATGAATTTTTACTCAAAATCTCACACGAAATCTCTGGTAAGATCTCAGGTAAAATTTAAAATTTCAAAATTTTATATATAAAAATTTTCAAATAAAAAATTGGCCTAAAAATGTATTATACTTTCCTAATGTATTGTAAAGACGAAAGAAACGTCAAGACTAATAAAAAAAACTGTAGTAAAAGTTCATTCTGAACGAATTTCAATATTTCATAATAATATATATTTCACGTAAACCCGTGAAGATATTTTTTACATTTCGCTGAAAATGTTTTTACTAGTTCAGAATAGTGAAAAAAGCATGTAAATAAAATTTTAGCTCATAAGACCCAAATCTTGCAGAACCGTGACCCTAAAAATAAAGTTTATTTAAATTTTTAGAAAGGTAGAAAATTCAATTCGAGATAGGTGCAATTTGGGTATTTACATACATATATATATATATATATATATGCATTTTTTTCTGTAAATTTTCTGTACAATATGCTGACATTTTTTTCAGACTCCAATTATCACGTTTCTGATTGGTTTATAAAAGATATACCGTTATATGCTATTTACAAAATTTCGGCAGTTTATTTTAATCTCAAAATTTTGTAGTAATAAGAGCTTCAAAATGAGAGCAGGTAGATCATGGACCGAGCTTTATAACTGACGTTACAGCATTTTGAAATAAATCTACATACAATTTATATATCTATATGTATGTAGGGTATATCATTTATAAAAGAAATCTTCATATATAGATATACAAATTGTATGTAGATTTCCTTCAAAATTCTGTTACTTCGGTTAATAAGCTCGGTCCATGGTCTACCTGGTCTCATTTTGAAGCTCTTATTACTATACAACGGTATATCTTTTATAAATCAATCAGAAACGTGGTAATTAGGGCCTAAAAAAAGTGCTAGCATATTCTATAGAAAATTTACAGAAAAATATACAGAAAAATAATAAAAATGTATATGTGTAAATACCTAAATTGCACCTATCTGGAGCTAAAAATTATTAAAGTTTTCTCTGTTTCTAAGAATTGAAAAAAACTTTATTTTTAATAGAGCCACAGTTCTGCATAGTTAGGGTATTGTGATCTAAATTTTTTTTGCATACATTCTTTAACTATTCTGAACTAGTAAAAACATTTTAAAACGAAATGTAAAAAATTTCTTCCATGGTCGACGTGGAATATATATATATATATATATATATATATATATATATATATATATATATATATATATATATATATATATATATATATATATATGAAGAAATTTTATATATATATAGTCCCTGAAAATATTTACGTAAATAATGGTGCAGGCCGTGTGCAGGTTCCCCTATTGAAAATATCAAGCTAAATCTCAAGCTTCAAATTCAGCGATGAGTTTGAATCCGAGTCGATCGAACGTGAAATTCAGCGATGAGGTTGAATCCAGCTTGATCAAACTTGAAATGTAGGTCGATCAGGGTGGATTTTTTGAGTTTGATTTCGAGCTTGAAATCGAGCTGGATTTTAAGTTTGATCAAACCAGATTCAAGCTCATCGCTGAATTTCAAGCTTGAAATCCAGCTTCAATTTTTTAACAGGGATTGCCTGAGCTGCAACTCGCAAGAAGCCTCCTACTCAACATCATTCTCGTTGCCCCTGCGTCATCGAGAGTTTTGCAGGCATGTCCACACGCTCGTACAACAACAGCATGACCTTGGGAACCATTCAGCAGATCGCTATCACTTCCAGGCAGGTGCACTCCGTTTCTGCGCTCGAAGTGTTATGAACTCTGTTGAAAAAAACGAAAAAAATAAGATTTTTATTGCATTATGGGTTGGAAAGTTATAATAGAATGATGAATAAATTACCTTTGCTAGGCCCTCCTTGAAGCTCAGCTTGCAAGTCTGAAAACGATGTCATTTTTGTCGCTCCCAGCCTCAGCTTGTCTACCTCAGTCTTGGGTCAGTCGCTGAATCGGCAGTCTTTATTCCTTGACGTCGTCTCTCAGTACGTGCTGGATCGGTTCTAGAGTTATTTTCTAACGTCTCTCAACGGCATCTGAAAACAATTATTATTTTTATTTTAATAGAAGTAATAATAACACTAAAGAATTCCCAGACGGCAAAACAAATTTCATGAATGTCGCAGACGTTAGAATTCTTTATGAACTCTTTTCAAACTCTTTAAGAATCCTTTTCTAACTTACATGCATAAGTATTCTTAGTGTTCGAAAAAAATCCTTAGAAAAAATTCATTTTTTGCTGTCTGGGTAATAATTATAATGTTATTAGAATTATTCTCTTGTAATGTAAAAATTACCTCAATATTGCTATTTTTTCAAACAAAAATAAAAGAATTTTTTTTTATGTGTGAGAGGGCCTCGATCTTGCCTATCTCTGTGAGGCACAACCAACATTCTCTGCCCCTCCAACGCTTCCTTACATTTTTTTTTAATTTAAATACGTAATTAAAAATTAAAATATAATTAAAAAATAAAAGATTAGTAAATTGATAATTGAATTTATTAAATAAATGAACAAATAAATAAAATATAAAATGTAAGAAAACGTTCTATTGATATAAAAAGTCCACGTTAATTTCAGCAAGTGATAATATAAAAAGAATGCAAACTAATATAATAAACGTGTACTTTTTATATGAACTTCCCTAAAAGTAAAAACATAAATAAAGTCGCCTTTATAAAACGCAAAGAAATATGTAGCAAGCTAGTATTTTTCTTGGTGTTTTATAAATGTGTAGATGTCCGGAAATTCTTCGGTCCCATCCTCAGGCTGGCCGTTGTCCTCCATCATGGTGTTGCTGTGGTCGTCATGATCCTTGTTGTACTCGGCGTCGCTTTCGATCTCCGTGTCATCGTCCGGGTAAGGTTCTGCACCTCCTCTGTCAGGTCGGCACTCCTCCAAATACTTCGCGGGGTATTCGTCATAGTGGGTCCTTCCATCGAATTCTCCGTCCTCTGATTCCCTGATATATTTTATATTTTATTTTAAATTCATTTGATTTTGCTTCATCACAGAGGAAGCTTTGGGATGCTAATAAAAAAGTTTTGCTAAAATCACTATAGACATATTTTTTGAGACAATAGGAATCAACATACACTATTTTTAGAAAATGTCTGTATCAATGTGCGTGCGTGAGTGCGTGCGCGTGTATGTGTGCTGCGTGTATGCATGCATGCATGCGTGCATGTGTGTGCGCGTGTATGTGTATGTGCATGCGTGTGTGTCCGTATGCGCGTATGTGTGTGTGCGTGCGTGTGAGTGAGTGTGTGTACGTGTGTGCGTGCGTGTGAGTGAGTATGTGTGCGTGCGTGTGAGTGTGTATGTGCCTGCGTGTGAGTGTGTGTGTGCGTGCGTGTGAGTGAGTTAGTGTGTGCGCATGTATGCGTGTGCGTGTGTGTGTGTCACACCATATTTTTTTGTAACACATGTATGGATTTTTGCGTTTTTTAAAATAAGTTTTTAAATAAACGGGCAAAAAAGAAATTTTTTGGCGGGCAACAAAAGTAGTCAACGGGTAAAAAAACTTTTTTACCCGCTTATCCGGACAGAATAGTACATTATGCAACAAGGGACGAAAGTAGCAGTTTTTCCCGCGGGCAGTAATCACCCGTGGGAAGAATCTTCTCGCGAGGGCAGTAATCACTCGAGGGCGAAATCTACTTTCACATTGTAGGGTTTTTTGGAATGTTAGATATAACTTATCTATAACAATAGTTATAAAAGACGTGAAAAACTGTAATTTAATCTAAATATGTAATTTTAGTAAAAAATTATCTTTTGACAATTCATCAATACTAAAAACACAGCTTTTTTAAGATATTGATTAAAAAAAGATAAGTAAATTTAAAATTAATTTCATATTGAAACAATCAATTAAGTTTGAGGAAGCAAAGTGCCAAGGAATTGCCAGCGGTTTTTTACATATTCTATGATAATATTTAACAGGAGGCCACTTACCAGAGTTTATCAGGTGGATTCTGCTGTAAATGGTCGAAATTTTCTGTAGGTGCGTCATCTTCGTCGGGTATTTCATCCTTCAGGTCATCCAATCCTACATAGCTCCTTGGACTGGACAGATGCTGATGATCATCCCTCTCCCTCTCGTCGTCTGAAGTTTTTTCTAAAACTCTTCTTCTTTTTGGACTGGGTGGCAGGGGTTCTTGATGTTCTTCTTCTTCTTCTTCTTCTTCATCAGGAGCTCGTCTTCTCCGCGGAGATGGTGGCAGCTGCTCCTCATCTCTTTCTTCGGGCAGTAGCACGTCTCTGCGTATCTCTTCGAGACGCCGTAGACATTGCTTAAGGCTTTTCAGGGCCCTGGTCAAAAATGAAAACATTCATAATTAATATATTAAGTCTAGTGTGACAAGTAAAATAAAATATATAAAACAATATACCTTCACAAGCTGACACAAAACGGGTATCACGTAGTCTTGTGACATTTTTTTTATTATCTTCAAGCCAAGTAACATTGCACAGAAGCTCTGTGTTGACTGCAAAGCAATTTTTAAAAAAAATTGCTTAAGAGTCATCGGTATTTCTACCACCAAGATAAATCAAGTAGTTGACCTAAAAATAAACGATATATTTAAGAAATGAAAAATTTAATAATTATAAAACTAAGTCTTGCGTTCAGGGGTTTGACGGTTCATGGGTTGTAGGTTTCATATGTTTGAAGATTCGTGGATTTTAGAGTTTGAGTGTTCATTTAACCTCCGAAGCACTCACCAGACACCTAGAAACAACGCAGCATTAGTAAGGGGAGATTACAGTGATAAACTAAACACTAATCTCACCTGATAATATTGGCAGTGGACGAATGCAGTAGGAAGCTGTATGTAAACATAACCTCTTCGAGGTTAACCGTGCCACTGCTGCTGCCGCAAGTACGCCGTCCTGGGCCTTGCAGCTCTCATCTTCGTGCCCCTTCGTGGGGACCGTAGCCCAGATACCCCTCCTGCTGCATCCATCGTCGCACTTCCTCGTCCTGGCCACTCGTCCTTCCTCGTCAAAACTAACCTATTTATTAACATAATATAATTATTAGAATAATTATAAATAAAAAAATTTTACATCTCAGCCAGGGTGATCCTCAAGACAATCTCTTCACTCTGAAATGTCCAGATAGTTGCCACAGTTCTCTTGGAAAATCCAAATTGCAGCATGTAAATAATTAATGATAGTAATTATTTACTATGAACTGCAATTGCACGTGCGCGCGCCAGGATGATCCACAAGACGAGCTGCACTTCCTCTCGAACGTCCACCACAAACTTGCCACAGTCGAATTATATAATTCAGAATTCCAAATTACACCACAGATAACTACAATAATTAATAACTACAATAATACCGCTATAATTATTAAGAACAATTTCACTTATTGCACGCGTCTGCAATTGAAGATCAAGTCTTCATGAAAGCAGGGAGATTACTGCAATGGCGGGATGCGATATATTACTTCAAACAACAGAAATTATTTCAAGACTTTAAATTTATAATGTAAATCAATTTTAATATTCAATTATAAACAAATATATTTATTATTAATAAAAATATAAATCATAAAATTATACTATTATTTATTTATTTATATTTATTTATTTATTCAATTACACCAATTGAGCCCCATATAAATAAATTAACAAATCATTACTATTATTATCAATTTTATTTGTAATAGAAATAATAACTTAAATATGCAATTAAATTATATTTTTATAATTATATTGATGGCACGTCGTGCTATCCATAATCCGTCACATTGCGGCCACGATTTTCCCGACACGGCGGGCTTGCACTGTGCCGTCATTCTGCTGGAATCTAAAAGTTCAAAAAAGTGATGTTGCGTGACGGCACGATGACGGCACAGGGCGGTCACGACGTGCCACCGAATCGGACAGCACGCCGCGACTGCACAGTGATGGCACAAATTCGTCACGCCGTGCCAGCACGTCGTGCTCGGCACGGGCTGCTATCTGGGTGACATAATTTCTTTCTGCAGTATTGAATAAGTATCTATCTATAATAGAGTATAGACAAATTAGTATAATTAATTGTAATTAGTAGACACATTAGTATATGTTAAATTGCAGTAAAATTTATAATGAGCGATTTTAAGAAATGATGCGTTTTTGTGTCTTCAACATTTTTTCTTTGCAATGAAAGAAAAAAAAACAGTAATTCAATTTTTAATAGGCACATATTTCATTTGATTTTATAGAAAAAAACTTCCTTATTTATATAACAATTTTAATGAAATGCTGAAATAATTAAGGCTGAAATGTTTCGCTAAATACAAAAAGGCTTTAATTGACTCAGACTATATTTAGACCAAATTGAATTTAATTTAATTTAATTTAGTATAATTTAATATAATTTAACTTAATTTAACAATTTATAATCAAGTTCTAAATTTCATAAACAAGGAACTTTGTCGTGAATTTCATTCAATAAAACGTTATATTCAACAATAACTTAGTACTATCGGTTGCTTAAAAGGCACAGTAACTTAAACGCAGTACGGCTGAAGAAAATAGACCGTCATTGAGGGACTACCGAGGAGAAACAAGGGGGGTAAGATATATAGTATAGATATACATCTTTCCCAAACTTCGGAATTCATGTAATGCTCTTTTACCGCGGAGAAACAAGGGGGGTAAGTTACTTTTTGAGGGGCTACAGAGGGAGGAGGGGGTCAAAGCGGATGGAGGAGGGGGAGTATATATACTACCAAGGAGAAACAGGGGGGTAAGTTACTTTTTGAGGGTCTATAGAGTGAGGAGGGTATATATATATATACTCCCCCTCCTCCATCCGCTTTGACCCCCTTCCCCCTCTGTAGCCCCACAAAAAGTAACTTACTCCCCTTGTTTCTCCTCGGTAGGACAGCATTACATGAATTCCGAAGTTTGGGAAAGATGTATAGGAAATGATTGCTCTAGTTGCCCAAAGTTGCGTCAATAATTTGATATTTATTTAATAATTATTGACACAACTTTGGGTTACTAGAGCAATCATTTCCTATACATCTTTCCCAAACTTCGGAATTCATGTAAAAAACTGTGAGGAACGCTCCCAAAGTCAGAAGATGTACTCCAAATTTGGTATACATCATATTCGGTATACACACACACACACACACATATATATATATATATATATATATATATATATATATATATATATATATATATATATATATATATATATATATATATACATATATATATATATATATATATATATATATATATATATATATATATATATATATATGAGGCATTCTTTGTCAAGTAAGCCACCCCCCCTTGTCCAAAATTGGTTGGACTTTAAAAGTTCGTAACCCGGCTCAAAAGTTGCATAAATTTATGTAGTTTTTGATGCCGTTGGGCTCTTTTCGTTAATCAAGATGGCTGACGCACTATAGCGTGTGTAATTCGCAAAAATCACCCCATAATTGAATCATCTTGTTTATAAAGCAACCAAAATTTTTTTCTATGCCTCAGAATCGATAGCTTATGATTGTCTGAGATTGTTGCCATCTAATCTAGCTAAAAATTTCAATTTTAAAGATGGCGCATGCAATATGGCGGCCGTAAGTTTAAGAAAACCGCTATTAGTAAACTGTTATTTCTCAGATGGACTAGATAAGAGTTACGTATGTGATTTTATCATTCTAGATCCAAGTCTTACATAAAAAATGGAGCTCCAAATGTCGGATCCAACATGGCCGCCACATATACCACACAGGCATAGAATAAAAAAAGTTGTCGAAATCAGAGACCAGACCATATAGACCTGTTTTCGGGGTTACTGAATCGGAATCCTGTGTCCGTTTGACCCCGTCAGGTCAGAATTTTTTCTAACCTCAAAAAATACCCCTAAAATAAGGGAAACCCTGATGTGCTGGCGTCAAACCAACATCGGATTTGGATTGAGTGATCTCGAAAACATAAAGAAATAATAGTTTGATGCATGAAGCAGATAAATTATTGTTAATGCAATTTATAGTACTTCTAAATAAAGAAATTAAAGCAAAAAACTAGATTTTGCTGGTCCACGAACCAAACCATGTTTTTCTTATCTTTTTGGGGTTGCTGCATCGAAATCCGGTGTCCGTTTGACCCTATCCTGTCAGGATTTTCCGTAATATCACCATGCATATGCTGAATTCAACATTTTCTCGAGTATTTTTTGCGGTTAGGGAAAATCCTGATCTAATTGGGTACAACGGAAAGTTGCTTCTACTCTGGTTCACAAAACTTATTTTTTTGTGTGCCTGTGCTATCAAGTTACAGAAGATACCTCAAAGACGCCCCGGGAAAGGTAAACTTACTTCGCAGAGGTATTGAGAGTCGCTGAGCTTCACTTTGATCTGGGAAATAAATTTAGTATGGCTGATGCAGTATAGTCGTCGAAAATTTTGGCAAAAATAGCAATAATTAATATAAAAGGCAATAAACAAGCATAATAGACAATTTTTAACAAGTCTTCAGACAAATTGTAACAATAGTACAAGAGTAACAACCACTATTTATTACTAAGTATAAGTCGGAGGTCCTTGAATACTTCTTCACAAATAATTATTTTTATCCAGGTAACACCAAATAAAACTTAACAAATAATTAATTATAACAATATATAATTATTTATAATTTTTAAAAAAAGCTTATAACTGTTTATAACTGCTTATAAAGGTAGGATTTGAGACTATAATAGTTTATAAAAATTATCAACATTATTTTTCTGTAATGAATAATCAAAAAAAGTTTATAACAGTTATAAACTTTTATTTACATTTTTGGGCCACGGTGCATAACCATGAAATGAATCTGTATAAAATTATTATCATTTATACAATTTTTTATTTAATAATAATATCTATTATTAGTTTTAAAAGTTTTATAATTATTTACTTTTGGGAAGAAAAAAAAATTCATTAATATAAAAGTTTCAAAATATTAATAATTATTAATTTCAATTAGTAAAAATTAGTACAAATTTATAATAGTTCCTAAGAGATATTTATTTTTTTTACTGATCAAAGAATCAAATTATTATTATAATAGTTCCTAAGAGATATTTATTTTTTTTACTGATCAAAGAATCAAATTATTATTATAACAGTTTTAAACTTTTATAACAGTCTCAATTCCTGACTTTATAATCTGTTAATTATGACGAGTGGTAATGTTGTACGTCAGAACCACAACAAGCTTTATAAAATCTGATTATACTAAATACTACAGGAATACCTTACATAATCTTTTCTCAAAGGAATTCACCCTTAGCAACCAAATTGTTTATAGCGACGCTAAGATAAATAAAATTATATCAACAAACTGCAAATTGATACGACTAATAATCTGAATTATATCACATACTAACTAAACTTTTCTATGGTATTTATGCCTCACGTATTTATTGTGTAGAAAAAAATGTAGGTAGAGTATATTAAGTTTTATTATTTTATTTATTTAATAATCTGGTTCCAAACTATGACCTGACTGTTTACTAGAATCACTCTCATGTATATTATCACTTCGTCGGGACAACTAGGTAAGTATACAAAATTCTTCGTCGTAGAATTCAGTAAAAAATGCTTGAAACATGCAAAGATTATACAGGTCTACAAAATAAAAGTAGTTTGAACCAGCCTAATGACCCGGCTATGCTTATGAGTCAGATCGTTGAATTTCAAAATAAACCTGTGCAGGCATGAAACGGATTTTGGCGCCGATTTTTTGTATGAAAGTATTCTATGAAAGGAGGTATACACCAAGGTAATACACCAAGTTTCAGTCCATAAGGTGAAAAGTTCAGATTCTACAATCGTTAGAAGTTCGAAATTTTTCGAAAAATGCGTTATTTTCAAGAAAATTGAAGACCACTTTTTTAACTAAAATTAGTTTAAAAAATAATAAATAAACGCATTAAATCATTTTTAGACCTGAAAAAACTTTGGGATTGTAATATTTAATTCATTATTTGTGCAATATTTTGCAAATATCATGGAACTTAAAAAACTGGCTTGCGTACACTATTGACCAGTAGGTGTCCAACAAAAATTTTTTGTTGTTTTTGTATGGGAAAATAACAAAAGTTATTATAAAAAAAAATAACAAAAGTCCCCTAAAATAAAATGTAGCAAGACATATAAAAAAAAAAAAAAGATAAAAAAACAGTAAAAATGATGATTTTTTCTTAATAATTTCAAGATTTACTTTAAAAACTAGCACTAAGTTCATATAAGTAATAACTTTTATTCTTTATCATAAAAGAAATATTTTACATAATGTTTCATTACGATGAAATAAAACCTTATGTTCCTACCACTTTATGTTTAAAAATTAAACATGGAGAAAAATAAGGTTTAAAAAAAACATAAACAGAAATTTCTACGTAATTAGTATTAAAAACCTCCTTTAGTAAAATATTGCATTCTTTTTAACAACTTGTTATAAAATTTAATCTTTTCTAAATGTAAAAGTATACAAGCTTTTATTTTTCTTCGAATATCAATTGCTAGTAGCAAGTCAATCACAGATCCATTATACGTATGAATTATTGATTTTATGATAAGCATTCAATACTTATCATTTTTGGTTATGAGCCGCTTTTTTCTAAAAGTTTGACTTATTTTAAGACGATAATATCATAAAAGTTTTTTTTCTAAAACTGCATATTTTAGAAGTTATTAACATTATAATTTTACAAGTCGGCGTATTTTGACGTTGGTAACAAATTATAAAAAACACTATTTTTTCTGAATATATAGACCACTTTAGAAAGAAAATATTCTATACAGTTTTTATAAATGCATATTTTATAAGTTATGACCTTTCTTTCCAGTTGAAATCAAATCAAAATACGCCGACATGTAGAATTGTAATATTAATAACTTCTAAAATATACAGGTTTAGGAAAAAACTTATACGGAACTTTCTTCTTAAAATAAGTCAAGCTTTTAGAAAAACGCAGCTCATATCAGAGAAATTCAGTTTTGTCATTTGTTCAAACAAAAACCCAAAAATTTCCCTATTTCTCGTAGGCTAGGCGATGTTATGACGTGCTAGGGGAATTCTGAAGTCAGATTCGGATTCAGCGGACAAAAATACATAAAGATATCCCGGTCACTAGACTGGTTCAGACCACTTTTTTATTTCGTTGACCTGTGTTATTGTTTAGCATTATTTTTTTACTGAATTCTGCCACATCATCATTTATTGAATGAAAATCTGGACTCTTTGCTGAAATACACAATTTTTACAGGGCAACTGATTGTCTCATTCTTGTTAGAATACATGTAAACATTGATTATTTTTGAAGATTTCTGATTATCACCGCCCCACTGTACTGAGGATTATTATTTACTTAAAGAAATTAGGTAGAAATTAAGTTATTATTTGATGAAAGTATCAGCATGTCTGGAAGGTCGAAAAATCATAGAGATAGGTGTTGTAATCTTCATGGCCAGGCTGGACATAGAGGGAATGATTTGAGAAATTTGCCATTAGCTTTGAGAAGAAAATATCCTTATTTACCTGTGAATGCCAAAATTTGTTACAAGTATCATAGATATTCAAATGGCAGCCCTCTATTACCAACGGAAGCTATTCTTAATTCAAAATCTCTTTTCGAATGGGGAAAGAATTACTTTAAGACCATCTCAGTTCAGTATTATAGCAAAGTTGATCACGAGAAAATACAAAGGTATCTGAAGAAGCGATTCAGTAATGCTCCAGCAGTACCAGAAATTCAGAAAAGCCATTGCTTCACGGTGTTGCTTGGAAAAAAATTATTTGTAAAGAAGTATTCAAGGGCCTCCGATAGTTTCGAATTGTCTTATACTAAGAAAAAAATAGTGGTTGTTACTCTTGTACTCTTGTTACAGTTTGTCCGAAGACTTGTTAAAATTTGTCTATTATGCTTGTTTATTGCCTTTTATATTAATTATTGCTATTTTTGCTAAAATTTTCGACGACTATACTGCATCAGCCATATTAAATTTATTTCCCAGATCAAAGTGAAGCTCAGCGACTCTCAGTACCTCTGCGAAGTAAGTTTACCTTTCCCGGGACGTCTTTGAGGTATCTTCTGTAACTTGATAGCACAGGCGCACAAAAAAATAAGTTTTGTGAACCAGAGTAGAAGCAACTTTCCGTTGTACCCAATTAGATCTGGATTTTCCCTAACCGCAAAAAATACTCGAGAAAATGTTGAATTCAGCATATGCATGGTGATATTACGGAAAATCCTGACAGGATAGGGTCAAAAGGACACCGGATTCCGATGCAGCAACCCTAAAAAGATAAGGAAAACATGGTTTGATTCGTGGACCACCAAAATCTAGTTTTTTGCTTTAATTTCTTTATTTAGAAGTACTATAAATTGCATTAACAATAATTTGTCTGCTTCATGCACCAAACTATTATTTCTTTATGTTTTCGAGATCACTCAATCCGAATCCGATGTTGGTTTGACGCGAGCACATCAGGGTTTCCCTTATTCTCGCCCAAATAAGCCAATTTGACCATGTTAGGGGTATTTTTTGAGGTTAGAAAAAATTCTGACCTGACAGGGTCAAACGGACACCGGATTCCGATTCAGTAACCCCGAAAACAGGTCTATATGCTCTGGTCTCTGATTTCGACAACTTTTTTTATTCTATGCCTGTGTGGTATATGTGGCGGCCATGTTGGATCCAACATTTGGAGCTCCATTTTTTATGTAAGACTTGGATCTAGAATGATAAAATCACATACGTAACTCTTATCTAGTCCATCTGAGAAATAACAGTTTACCAATAGCGGTTTTCTTAAACTACGGCCGCCATATTGCATCCGCCATCTTTAAAATTGAAATTTTTAGCTTGATTAGATGGCAACAATCTCAGACAATCATAAGCTATCGATTCTGAGGCATAGAAAAAAATTTTGGTCGCGTTATAAACAAGATGATTCAATTATAGGGTGATTTTTGCGGATTATACACGCTATAGTGCGTCAGCCATCTTGATTAACGAAAAACGCCCAACGGCATCAAAAACTACATAAATTTATGCAACTTTTGAGCCGGGTTGCGAATTTTTAAAGTCCAACCAATTTTGGACAAGGGGGGGTGGCCACTTATATATAGTAAAACTTTTAAATGAGCGATTTTAAAAAATGATGCGTTTTTGTGTCTTACGCATTTTTTTGCAATGAAAGAAAAAAAACAATTACTCAGAATCAATGACACATCACTGACCAAAGACACCCTGATATACGATATATACATATATATATATATATATATATATATATATATATATATATATATATATATATATATATATATATATATAGGTATCCCCCCGCACGCCAACCCCCTAGCTGTGTTATACCTATTTATATTTCCGTATTATTCGATTTTGGAAAAGTTAAAAGATTTGCGCAATTAAAAATATTAATGTAATTTTCTGATAAACTGTTTTTGTTCCTCTATCTGGAGGCAACAAAGTATACTTTAGTAAAAAATCATAATTTGGAAACGTATGATGGAAATCTAATTACAAAATTCATGTTTATTTATTACTTTATGAAAATGGTGGTATCATTCATCGAATTCGTTAATTTTCTTTTTCTCTCATATTACGTATACGGGCATTACTGCTTTTAAGGTAGTTGTACCGTCAGAATCGGGCATTATCGAGAAAATTTCTCGTACAGTATTTAAGAGTCGATGAGAATTGGTGCAAATATATGCGGTAAATATGTATGTTACGGACTATAAGAAGAATATTTCATATTGTTTTACATTTGTTGAGCCTAGATATTGTTTAGTAAAAAAGGCTGTTACTTTACTACTGTAAAAATCTGGATGCTAGGTTTAATTTCACTATTTCAAGGTGTATATTTCTCATTTAACATATGTCCAAAAATTTAAAAAATACCCGTATGCGTTCGTGCATGCGTGGATGTGTGTCTTGGTATGTGCGCGTGCGCGTGCTTGTGTGTGTGTAAGTTCGAGCGTGTGCGAGTGTGTGTGAGTGTGTGAGTTTTGAAAGAGCTTCAAATTACATATATTTTTAGCCCCGAAACTTTGGTTAACCTAATTTCGTTGTTTTGTTATACCCAAAATGTTATTTTATTTTAACAATTATATCTTTGATATAGACCACTTTAGAAAGAAAATATTCTATACAGTTTTTATAAATGCATATTTTATAAGTTATGACCTTTCTTTCCAGTTGAAATCAAATCAAAATACGCCGACATGTAGAATTGTAATATTAATAACTTCTAAAATATACAGGTTTAGGAAAAAACTTATACGGAACTTTCTTCTTAAAATAAGTCAAGCTTTTAGAAAAACGCAGCTCATATCAGAGAAATTCAGTTTTGTCATTTGTTCAAACAAAAACCCAAAAATTTCCCTATTTCTCGTAGGCTAGGCGATGTTATGACGTGCTAGGGGAATTCTGAAGTCAGATTCGGATTCAGCGGACAAAAATACATAAAGATATCCCGGTCACTAGACTGGTTCAGACCACTTTTTTATTTCGTTGACCTGTGTTATTGTTTAGCATTATTTTTTTACTGAATTCTGCCACATCATCATTTATTGAATGAAAATCTGGACTCTTTGCTGAAATACACAATTTTTACAGGGCAACTGATTGTCTCATTCTTGTTAGAATACATGTAAACATTGATTATTTTTGAAGATTTCTGATTATCACCGCCCCACTATACTGAGGATTATTATTTACTTAAAGAAATTAGGTAGAAATTAAGTTATTATTTGATGAAAGTATCAGCATGTCTGGAAGGTCGAAAAATCATAGAGATAGGTGTTGTAATCTTCATGGCCAGGCTGGACATAGAGGGAATGATTTGAGAAATTTGCCATTAGCTTTGAGAAGAAAATATCCTTATTTACCTGTGAATGCCAAAATTTGTTACAAGTATCATAGATATTCAAATGGCAGCCCTCTATTACCAACGGAAGCTATTCTTAATTCAAAATCTCTTTTCGAATGGGGAAAGAATTACTTTAAGACCATCTCAGTTCAGTATTATAGCAAAGTTGATCACGAGAAAATACAAAGGTATCTGAAGAAGCGATTCAGTAATGCTCCAGCAGTACCAGAAATTCAGAAAAGCCATTGCTTCACGGTGTTGCTTGGAAAAAAATTATTTGTAAAGAAGTATTCAAGGGCCTCCGATAGTTTCGAATTGTCTTATACTAAGAAAAAAATAGTGGTTGTTACTCTTGTACTCTTGTTACAGTTTGTCCGAAGACTTGTTAAAATTTGTCTATTATGCTTGTTTATTGCCTTTTATATTAATTATTGCTATTTTTGCTAAAATTTTCGACGACTATACTGCATCAGCCATATTAAATTTATTTCCCAGATCAAAGTGAAGCTCAGCGACTCTCAGTACCTCTGCGAAGTAAGTTTACCTTTCCCGGGACGTCTTTGAGGTATCTTCTGTAACTTGATAGCACAGGCGCACAAAAAAATAAGTTTTGTGAACCAGAGTAGAAGCAACTTTCCGTTGTACCCAATTAGATCTGGATTTTCCCTAACCGCAAAAAATACTCGAGAAAATGTTGAATTCAGCATATGCATGGTGATATTACGGAAAATCCTGACAGGATAGGGTCAAAAGGACACCGGATTCCGATGCAGCAACCCTAAAAAGATAAGGAAAACATGGTTTGATTCGTGGACCACCAAAATCTAGTTTTTTGCTTTAATTTCTTTATTTAGAAGTACTATAAATTGCATTAACAATAATTTGTCTGCTTCATGCACCAAACTATTATTTCTTTATGTTTTCGAGATCACTCAATCCGAATCCGATGTTGGTTTGACGCGAGCACATCAGGGTTTCCCTTATTCTCGCCCAAATAAGCCAATTTGACCATGTTAGGGGTATTTTTTGAGGTTAGAAAAAATTCTGACCTGACAGGGTCAAACGGACACCGGATTCCGATTCAGTAACCCCGAAAACAGGTCTATATGCTCTGGTCTCTGATTTCGACAACTTTTTTTATTCTATGCCTGTGTGGTATATGTGGCGGCCATGTTGGATCCAACATTTGGAGCTCCATTTTTTATGTAAGACTTGGATCTAGAATGATAAAATCACATACGTAACTCTTATCTAGTCCATCTGAGAAATAACAGTTTACCAATAGCGGTTTTCTTAAACTACGGCCGCCATATTGCATCCGCCATCTTTAAAATTGAAATTTTTAGCTTGATTAGATGGCAACAATCTCAGACAATCATAAGCTATCGATTCTGAGGCATAGAAAAAAATTTTGGTCGCGTTATAAACAAGATGATTCAATTATAGGGTGATTTTTGCGGATTATACACGCTATAGTGCGTCAGCCATCTTGATTAACGAAAAACGCCCAACGGCATCAAAAACTACATAAATTTATGCAACTTTTGAGCCGGGTTGCGAATTTTTAAAGTCCAACCAATTTTGGACAAGGGGGGGTGGCCACTTATATATAGTAAAACTTTTAAATGAGCGATTTTAAAAAATGATGCGTTTTTGTGTCTTACGCATTTTTTTGCAATGAAAGAAAAAAAACAATTACTCAGAATCAATGACACATCACTGACCAAAGACACCCTGATATACGATATATACATATATATATATATATATATATATATATATATATATATATATATATAGGTATCCCCCCGCACGCCAACCCCCTAGCTGTGTTATACCTATTTATATTTCCGTATTATTCGATTTTGGAAAAGTTAAAAAATTTGCGCAATTAAAAATATTAATGTAATTTTCTGATAAACTGTTTTTGTTCCTCTATCTGGAGGCAACAAAGTATACTTTAGTAAAAAATCATAATTTGGAAACGTATGATGGAAATCTAATTACAAAATTCATGTTTATTTATTACTTTATGAAAATGGTGGTATCATTCATCGAATTCGTTAATTTTCTTTTTCTCTCATATTACGTATACGGGCATTACTGCTTTTAAGGTAGTTGTACCGTCAGAATCGGGCATTATCGAGAAAATTTCTCGTACAGTATTTAAGAGTCGATGAGAATTGGTGCAAATATATGCGGTAAATATGTATGTTACGGACTATAAGAAGAATATTTCATATTGTTTTACATTTGTTGAGCCTAGATATTGTTTAGTAAAAAAGGCTGTTACTTTACTACTGTAAAAATCTGGATGCTAGGTTTAATTTCACTATTTCAAGGTGTATATTTCTCATTTAACATATGTCCAAAAATTTAAAAAATACCCGTATGCGTTCGTGCATGCGTGGATGTGTGTCTTGGTATGTGCGCGTGCGCGTGCTTGTGTGTGTGTAAGTTCGAGCGTGTGCGAGTGTGTGTGAGTGTGTGAGTTTTGAAAGAGCTTCAAATTACATATATTTTTAGCCCCGAAACTTTGGTTAACCTAATTTCGTTGTTTTGTTATACCCAAAATGTTATTTTATTTTAACAATTATATCTTTGATATAGACCACTTTAGAAAGAAAATATTCTATACAGTTTTTATAAATGCATATTTTATAAGTTATGACCTTTCTTTCCAGTTGAAATCAAATCAAAATACGCCGACATGTAGAATTGTAATATTAATAACTTCTAAAATATACAGGTTTAGGAAAAAACTTATACGGAACTTTCTTCTTAAAATAAGTCAAGCTTTTAGAAAAACGCAGCTCATATCAGAGAAATTCAGTTTTGTCATTTGTTCAAACAAAAACCCAAAAATTTCCCTATTTCTCGTAGGCTAGGCGATGTTATGACGTGCTAGGGGAATTCTGAAGTCAGATTCGGATTCAGCGGACAAAAATACATAAAGATATCCCGGTCACTAGACTGGTTCAGACCACTTTTTTATTTCGTTGACCTGTGTTATTGTTTAGCATTATTTTTTTACTGAATTCTGCCACATCATCATTTATTGAATGAAAATCTGGACTCTTTGCTGAAATACACAATTTTTACAGGGCAACTGATTGTCTCATTCTTGTTAGAATACATGTAAACATTGATTATTTTTGAAGATTTCTGATTATCACCGCCCCACTGTACTGAGGATTATTATTTACTTAAAGAAATTAGGTAGAAATTAAGTTATTATTTGATGAAAGTATCAGCATGTCTGGAAGGTCGAAAAATCATAGAGATAGGTGTTGTAATCTTCATGGCCAGGCTGGACATAGAGGGAATGATTTGAGAAATTTGCCATTAGCTTTGAGAAGAAAATATCCTTATTTACCTGTGAATGCCAAAATTTGTTACAAGTATCATAGATATTCAAATGGCAGCCCTCTATTACCAACGGAAGCTATTCTTAATTCAAAATCTCTTTTCGAATGGGGAAAGAATTACTTTAAGACCATCTCAGTTCAGTATTATAGCAAAGTTGATCACGAGAAAATACAAAGGTATCTGAAGAAGCGATTCAGTAATGCTCCAGCAGTACCAGAAATTCAGAAAAGCCATTGCTTCACGGTGTTGCTTGGAAAAAAATTATTTGTAAAGAAGTATTCAAGGGCCTCCGATAGTTTCGAATTGTCTTATACTAAGAAAAAAATAGTGGTTGTTACTCTTGTACTCTTGTTACAGTTTGTCCGAAGACTTGTTAAAATTTGTCTATTATGCTTGTTTATTGCCTTTTATATTAATTATTGCTATTTTTGCTAAAATTTTCGACGACTATACTGCATCAGCCATATTAAATTTATTTCCCAGATCAAAGTGAAGCTCAGCGACTCTCAGTACCTCTGCGAAGTAAGTTTACCTTTCCCGGGACGTCTTTGAGGTATCTTCTGTAACTTGATAGCACAGGCGCACAAAAAAATAAGTTTTGTGAACCAGAGTAGAAGCAACTTTCCGTTGTACCCAATTAGATCTGGATTTTCCCTAACCGCAAAAAATACTCGAGAAAATGTTGAATTCAGCATATGCATGGTGATATTACGGAAAATCCTGACAGGATAGGGTCAAAAGGACACCGGATTCCGATGCAGCAACCCTAAAAAGATAAGGAAAACATGGTTTGATTCGTGGACCACCAAAATCTAGTTTTTTGCTTTAATTTCTTTATTTAGAAGTACTATAAATTGCATTAACAATAATTTGTCTGCTTCATGCACCAAACTATTATTTCTTTATGTTTTCGAGATCACTCAATCCGAATCCGATGTTGGTTTGACGCGAGCACATCAGGGTTTCCCTTATTCTCGCCCAAATAAGCCAATTTGACCATGTTAGGGGTATTTTTTGAGGTTAGAAAAAATTCTGACCTGACAGGGTCAAACGGACACCGGATTCCGATTCAGTAACCCCGAAAACAGGTCTATATGCTCTGGTCTCTGATTTCGACAACTTTTTTTATTCTATGCCTGTGTGGTATATGTGGCGGCCATGTTGGATCCAACATTTGGAGCTCCATTTTTTATGTAAGACTTGGATCTAGAATGATAAAATCACATACGTAACTCTTATCTAGTCCATCTGAGAAATAACAGTTTACCAATAGCGGTTTTCTTAAACTACGGCCGCCATATTGCATCCGCCATCTTTAAAATTGAAATTTTTAGCTTGATTAGATGGCAACAATCTCAGACAATCATAAGCTATCGATTCTGAGGCATAGAAAAAAATTTTGGTCGCGTTATAAACAAGATGATTCAATTATAGGGTGATTTTTGCGGATTATACACGCTATAGTGCGTCAGCCATCTTGATTAACGAAAAACGCCCAACGGCATCAAAAACTACATAAATTTATGCAACTTTTGAGCCGGGTTGCGAATTTTTAAAGTCCAACCAATTTTGGACAAGGGGGGGTGGCCACTTATATATAGTAAAACTTTTAAATGAGCGATTTTAAAAAATGATGCGTTTTTGTGTCTTACGCATTTTTTTGCAATGAAAGAAAAAAAACAATTACTCAGAATCAATGACACATCACTGACCAAAGACACCCTGATATACGATATATACATATATATATATATATATATATATATATATATATATATATATAGGTATCCCCCCGCACGCCAACCCCCTAGCTGTGTTATACCTATTTATATTTCCGTATTATTCGATTTTGGAAAAGTTAAAAAATTTGCGCAATTAAAAATATTAATGTAATTTTCTGATAAACTGTTTTTGTTCCTCTATCTGGAGGCAACAAAGTATACTTTAGTAAAAAATCATAATTTGGAAACGTATGATGGAAATCTAATTACAAAATTCATGTTTATTTATTACTTTATGAAAATGGTGGTATCATTCATCGAATTCGTTAATTTTCTTTTTCTCTCATATTACGTATACGGGCATTACTGCTTTTAAGGTAGTTGTACCGTCAGAATCGGGCATTATCGAGAAAATTTCTCGTACAGTATTTAAGAGTCGATGAGAATTGGTGCAAATATATGCGGTAAATATGTATGTTACGGACTATAAGAAGAATATTTCATATTGTTTTACATTTGTTGAGCCTAGATATTGTTTAGTAAAAAAGGCTGTTACTTTACTACTGTAAAAATCTGGATGCTAGGTTTAATTTCACTATTTCAAGGTGTATATTTCTCATTTAACATATGTCCAAAAATTTAAAAAATACCCGTATGCGTTCGTGCATGCGTGGATGTGTGTCTTGGTATGTGCGCGTGCGCGTGCTTGTGTGTGTGTAAGTTCGAGCGTGTGCGAGTGTGTGTGAGTGTGTGAGTTTTGAAAGAGCTTCAAATTACATATATTTTTAGCCCCGAAACTTTGGTTAACCTAATTTCGTTGTTTTGTTATACCCAAAATGTTATTTTATTTTAACAATTATATCTTTGATATAGACCACTTTAGAAAGAAAATATTCTATACAGTTTTTATAAATGCATATTTTATAAGTTATGACCTTTCTTTCCAGTTGAAATCAAATCAAAATACGCCGACATGTAGAATTGTAATATTAATAACTTCTAAAATATACAGGTTTAGGAAAAAACTTATACGGAACTTTCTTCTTAAAATAAGTCAAGCTTTTAGAAAAACGCAGCTCATATCAGAGAAATTCAGTTTTGTCATTTGTTCAAACAAAAACCCAAAAATTTCCCTATTTCTCGTAGGCTAGGCGATGTTATGACGTGCTAGGGGAATTCTGAAGTCAGATTCGGATTCAGCGGACAAAAATACATAAAGATATCCCGGTCACTAGACTGGTTCAGACCACTTTTTTATTTCGTTGACCTGTGTTATTGTTTAGCATTATTTTTTTACTGAATTCTGCCACATCATCATTTATTGAATGAAAATCTGGACTCTTTGCTGAAATACACAATTTTTACAGGGCAACTGATTGTCTCATTCTTGTTAGAATACATGTAAACATTGATTATTTTTGAAGATTTCTGATTATCACCGCCCCACTGTACTGAGGATTATTATTTACTTAAAGAAATTAGGTAGAAATTAAGTTATTATTTGATGAAAGTATCAGCATGTCTGGAAGGTCGAAAAATCATAGAGATAGGTGTTGTAATCTTCATGGCCAGGCTGGACATAGAGGGAATGATTTGAGAAATTTGCCATTAGCTTTGAGAAGAAAATATCCTTATTTACCTGTGAATGCCAAAATTTGTTACAAGTATCATAGATATTCAAATGGCAGCCCTCTATTACCAACGGAAGCTATTCTTAATTCAAAATCTCTTTTCGAATGGGGAAAGAATTACTTTAAGACCATCTCAGTTCAGTATTATAGCAAAGTTGATCACGAGAAAATACAAAGGTATCTGAAGAAGCGATTCAGTAATGCTCCAGCAGTACCAGAAATTCAGAAAAGCCATTGCTTCACGGTGTTGCTTGGAAAAAAATTATTTGTAAAGAAGTATTCAAGGGCCTCCGATAGTTTCGAATTGTCTTATACTAAGAAAAAAATAGTGGTTGTTACTCTTGTACTCTTGTTACAGTTTGTCCGAAGACTTGTTAAAATTTGTCTATTATGCTTGTTTATTGCCTTTTATATTAATTATTGCTATTTTTGCTAAAATTTTCGACGACTATACTGCATCAGCCATATTAAATTTATTTCCCAGATCAAAGTGAAGCTCAGCGACTCTCAGTACCTCTGCGAAGTAAGTTTACCTTTCCCGGGACGTCTTTGAGGTATCTTCTGTAACTTGATAGCACAGGCGCACAAAAAAATAAGTTTTGTGAACCAGAGTAGAAGCAACTTTCCGTTGTACCCAATTAGATCTGGATTTTCCCTAACCGCAAAAAATACTCGAGAAAATGTTGAATTCAGCATATGCATGGTGATATTACGGAAAATCCTGACAGGATAGGGTCAAAAGGACACCGGATTCCGATGCAGCAACCCTAAAAAGATAAGGAAAACATGGTTTGATTCGTGGACCACCAAAATCTAGTTTTTTGCTTTAATTTCTTTATTTAGAAGTACTATAAATTGCATTAACAATAATTTGTCTGCTTCATGCACCAAACTATTATTTCTTTATGTTTTCGAGATCACTCAATCCGAATCCGATGTTGGTTTGACGCGAGCACATCAGGGTTTCCCTTATTCTCGCCCAAATAAGCCAATTTGACCATGTTAGGGGTATTTTTTGAGGTTAGAAAAAATTCTGACCTGACAGGGTCAAACGGACACCGGATTCCGATTCAGTAACCCCGAAAACAGGTCTATATGCTCTGGTCTCTGATTTCGACAACTTTTTTTATTCTATGCCTGTGTGGTATATGTGGCGGCCATGTTGGATCCAACATTTGGAGCTCCATTTTTTATGTAAGACTTGGATCTAGAATGATAAAATCACATACGTAACTCTTATCTAGTCCATCTGAGAAATAACAGTTTACCAATAGCGGTTTTCTTAAACTACGGCCGCCATATTGCATCCGCCATCTTTAAAATTGAAATTTTTAGCTTGATTAGATGGCAACAATCTCAGACAATCATAAGCTATCGATTCTGAGGCATAGAAAAAAATTTTGGTCGCGTTATAAACAAGATGATTCAATTATAGGGTGATTTTTGCGGATTATACACGCTATAGTGCGTCAGCCATCTTGATTAACGAAAAACGCCCAACGGCATCAAAAACTACATAAATTTATGCAACTTTTGAGCCGGGTTGCGAATTTTTAAAGTCCAACCAATTTTGGACAAGGGGGGGTGGCCACTTATATATAGTAAAACTTTTAAATGAGCGATTTTAAAAAATGATGCGTTTTTGTGTCTTACGCATTTTTTTGCAATGAAAGAAAAAAAACAATTACTCAGAATCAATGACACATCACTGACCAAAGACACCCTGATATACGATATATACATATATATATATATATATATATATATATATATATATATATATATATATATATATATATATATATATATAGGTATCCCCCCGCACGCCAACCCCCTAGCTGTGTTATACCTATTTATATTTCCGTATTATTCGATTTTGGAAAAGTTAAAAGATTTGCGCAATTAAAAATATTAATGTAATTTTCTGATAAACTGTTTTTGTTCCTCTATCTGGAGGCAACAAAGTATACTTTAGTAAAAAATCATAATTTGGAAACGTATGATGGAAATCTAATTACAAAATTCATGTTTATTTATTACTTTATGAAAATGGTGGTATCATTCATCGAATTCGTTAATTTTCTTTTTCTCTCATATTACGTATACGGGCATTACTGCTTTTAAGGTAGTTGTACCGTCAGAATCGGGCATTATCGAGAAAATTTCTCGTACAGTATTTAAGAGTCGATGAGAATTGGTGCAAATATATGCGGTAAATATGTATGTTACGGACTATAAGAAGAATATTTCATATTGTTTTACATTTGTTGAGCCTAGATATTGTTTAGTAAAAAAGGCTGTTACTTTACTACTGTAAAAATCTGGATGCTAGGTTTAATTTCACTATTTCAAGGTGTATATTTCTCATTTAACATATGTCCAAAAATTTAAAAAATATCCGTATGCGTTCGTGCATGCGTGGATGTGTGTCTTGGTATGTGCGCGTGCGCGTGCTTGTGTGTGTGTAAGTTCGAGCGTGTGCGAGTGTGTGTGAGTGTGTGAGTTTTGAAAGAGCTTCAAATTACATATATTTTTAGCCCCGAAACTTTGGTTAACCTAATTTCGTTGTTTTGTTATACCCAAAATGTTATTTTATTTTAACAATTATATCTTTGATATAGACCACTTTAGAAAGAAAATATTCTATACAGTTTTTATAAATGCATATTTTATAAGTTATGACCTTTCTTTCCAGTTGAAATCAAATCAAAATACGCCGACATGTAGAATTGTAATATTAATAACTTCTAAAATATACAGGTTTAGGAAAAAACTTATACGGAACTTTCTTCTTAAAATAAGTCAAGCTTTTAGAAAAACGCAGCTCATATCAGAGAAATTCAGTTTTGTCATTTGTTCAAACAAAAACCCAAAAATTTCCCTATTTCTCGTAGGCTAGGCGATGTTATGACGTGCTAGGGGAATTCTGAAGTCAGATTCGGATTCAGCGGACAAAAATACATAAAGATATCCCGGTCACTAGACTGGTTCAGACCACTTTTTTATTTCGTTGACCTGTGTTATTGTTTAGCATTATTTTTTTACTGAATTCTGCCACATCATCATTTATTGAATGAAAATCTGGACTCTTTGCTGAAATACACAATTTTTACAGGGCAACTGATTGTCTCATTCTTGTTAGAATACATGTAAACATTGATTATTTTTGAAGATTTCTGATTATCACCGCCCCACTGTACTGAGGATTATTATTTACTTAAAGAAATTAGGTAGAAATTAAGTTATTATTTGATGAAAGTATCAGCATGTCTGGAAGGTCGAAAAATCATAGAGATAGGTGTTGTAATCTTCATGGCCAGGCTGGACATAGAGGGAATGATTTGAGAAATTTGCCATTAGCTTTGAGAAGAAAATATCCTTATTTACCTGTGAATGCCAAAATTTGTTACAAGTATCATAGATATTCAAATGGCAGCCCTCTATTACCAACGGAAGCTATTCTTAATTCAAAATCTCTTTTCGAATGGGGAAAGAATTACTTTAAGACCATCTCAGTTCAGTATTATAGCAAAGTTGATCACGAGAAAATACAAAGGTATCTGAAGAAGCGATTCAGTAATGCTCCAGCAGTACCAGAAATTCAGAAAAGCCATTGCTTCACGGTGTTGCTTGGAAAAAAATTATTTGTAAAGAAGTATTCAAGGGCCTCCGATAGTTTCGAATTGTCTTATACTAAGAAAAAAATAGTGGTTGTTACTCTTGTACTCTTGTTACAGTTTGTCCGAAGACTTGTTAAAATTTGTCTATTATGCTTGTTTATTGCCTTTTATATTAATTATTGCTATTTTTGCTAAAATTTTCGACGACTATACTGCATCAGCCATATTAAATTTATTTCCCAGATCAAAGTGAAGCTCAGCGACTCTCAGTACCTCTGCGAAGTAAGTTTACCTTTCCCGGGACGTCTTTGAGGTATCTTCTGTAACTTGATAGCACAGGCGCACAAAAAAATAAGTTTTGTGAACCAGAGTAGAAGCAACTTTCCGTTGTACCCAATTAGATCTGGATTTTCCCTAACCGCAAAAAATACTCGAGAAAATGTTGAATTCAGCATATGCATGGTGATATTACGGAAAATCCTGACAGGATAGGGTCAAAAGGACACCGGATTCCGATGCAGCAACCCTAAAAAGATAAGGAAAACATGGTTTGATTCGTGGACCACCAAAATCTAGTTTTTTGCTTTAATTTCTTTATTTAGAAGTACTATAAATTGCATTAACAATAATTTGTCTGCTTCATGCACCAAACTATTATTTCTTTATGTTTTCGAGATCACTCAATCCGAATCCGATGTTGGTTTGACGCGAGCACATCAGGGTTTCCCTTATTCTCGCCCAAATAAGCCAATTTGACCATGTTAGGGGTATTTTTTGAGGTTAGAAAAAATTCTGACCTGACAGGGTCAAACGGACACCGGATTCCGATTCAGTAACCCCGAAAACAGGTCTATATGCTCTGGTCTCTGATTTCGACAACTTTTTTTATTCTATGCCTGTGTGGTATATGTGGCGGCCATGTTGGATCCAACATTTGGAGCTCCATTTTTTATGTAAGACTTGGATCTAGAATGATAAAATCACATACGTAACTCTTATCTAGTCCATCTGAGAAATAACAGTTTACCAATAGCGGTTTTCTTAAACTACGGCCGCCATATTGCATCCGCCATCTTTAAAATTGAAATTTTTAGCTTGATTAGATGGCAACAATCTCAGACAATCATAAGCTATCGATTCTGAGGCATAGAAAAAAATTTTGGTCGCGTTATAAACAAGATGATTCAATTATAGGGTGATTTTTGCGGATTATACACGCTATAGTGCGTCAGCCATCTTGATTAACGAAAAACGCCCAACGGCATCAAAAACTACATAAATTTATGCAACTTTTGAGCCGGGTTGCGAATTTTTAAAGTCCAACCAATTTTGGACAAGGGGGGGTGGCCACTTATATATAGTAAAACTTTTAAATGAGCGATTTTAAAAAATGATGCGTTTTTGTGTCTTACGCATTTTTTTGCAATGAAAGAAAAAAAACAATTACTCAGAATCAATGACACATCACTGACCAAAGACACCCTGATATACGATATATACATATATATATATATATATATATATATATATATATATATATATATATATATATATATATATATATATATATAGGTATCCCCCCGCACGCCAACCCCCTAGCTGTGTTATACCTATTTATATTTCCGTATTATTCGATTTTGGAAAAGTTAAAAGATTTGCGCAATTAAAAATATTAATGTAATTTTCTGATAAACTGTTTTTGTTCCTCTATCTGGAGGCAACAAAGTATACTTTAGTAAAAAATCATAATTTGGAAACGTATGATGGAAATCTAATTACAAAATTCATGTTTATTTATTACTTTATGAAAATGGTGGTATCATTCATCGAATTCGTTAATTTTCTTTTTCTCTCATATTACGTATACGGGCATTACTGCTTTTAAGGTAGTTGTACCGTCAGAATCGGGCATTATCGAGAAAATTTCTCGTACAGTATTTAAGAGTCGATGAGAATTGGTGCAAATATATGCGGTAAATATGTATGTTACGGACTATAAGAAGAATATTTCATATTGTTTTACATTTGTTGAGCCTAGATATTGTTTAGTAAAAAAGGCTGTTACTTTACTACTGTAAAAATCTGGATGCTAGGTTTAATTTCACTATTTCAAGGTGTATATTTCTCATTTAACATATGTCCAAAAATTTAAAAAATACCCGTATGCGTTCGTGCATGCGTGGATGTGTGTCTTGGTATGTGCGCGTGCGCGTGCTTGTGTGTGTGTAAGTTCGAGCGTGTGCGAGTGTGTGTGAGTGTGTGAGTTTTGAAAGAGCTTCAAATTACATATATTTTTAGCCCCGAAACTTTGGTTAACCTAATTTCGTTGTTTTGTTATACCCAAAATGTTATTTTATTTTAACAATTATATCTTTGATACGTATGATAGAAATTCATTCAAAAGATTAAGATAATTAGTAACATAAAAAGTAATACTTTAGTTATATTTTTTAGTCATTATTTTCTTCTGTTTTTAAGAAAAATGTAATTTTTAAAAACAGATCGATTTTCTATATGGCGCAGGATAACTCGTAACTTTCTTGTATATCCTGACCAAGTTCTTTGCCCAACTCATAAAGCATTTTATATTCAGAGATACTTAAGGGGGCAGGCCTGGATAAACCCAAAAAAAGGTTTTTTTACTAGTCCAGGAAACTTTAGATGTTTAAAAGCAATCATTCTGAAAATTTTTATGCTATAAATATTTAGTAATATCTTAAATTATACCTTTGTAAAACTTCAAAATCATGATCTGACAGGTCAAAATAAATCAATATTTTTAATACCATATTTACCATAATTTTTTACCATTGTAAAAGTGTATGCGAGGAGGCAAGCTGAGTGTATCGAACACAATACACACAATACGATTAAAACGATTCAATTAAATATTTTTTTGACTCGCGACGATAATATTATAAGATTATTATTATTATTATATCAAACGATTATAATTTCTGGTTGAGTGAAATTACGAATAATTACCGAAAGTCAGAGCAAAAGATAATCAATCACGGTAATAAAGTGTGTGTAAATTCAATCCTAACGCTAATGCATCTCTGCCACGCTCGGCACACCGGTGATCCAACGATCATCGCGGTGGAGCAGCGTTGGTCGGAGTCAGTACTTGGATGGGTGACCGCCCGGAAACCCCACAACTTACAGCAGTGTTAGGGTCACGATTATTTTGCTTCCACACGAAGCAGTTAACTTCAAGGTATAGAGAGAAAATAATACGAAGCAGTTATGATCGAAGTGTTTCAACCATACTTTTCAGCTATGTTCAGCTGACTCCGCGCGCGAATCTCTTATATAATTTATTTATTTATTAAAACTTATTTATTTAATTTATTTATTTATTAAAACTTATTTATTTATTTATTTAACTTATTTATTTATTTAAATTTATTTATTTATTTATTTAATTTAATTATTTATCTTGTCTATTTATGTATTCGACGTATTTATTTATTAATTTATTTATTTATTTATTAAATATTTTTAGTTAATTAAGTGTGAATGTATTTATTAGCGTGATTGTTAAAGTGTTATGAATGAGTGTGTTTTAAGTTTGGACGTGATAGTGTACGCAAAGAGTTAGCAAAGTATGTGTATGTATTCTTATTTATATGTTATCTTTATTGTATTTATTTTTTATTCTATGTATTATTATTTTTTTTTGACGAAGCGTTTTATGTGATATTTGACTGTGACTAGTTCATTGCATTTAGATTTTATAAACTGACGAACTGATAAAGTGAATTATTATTTTAATAAGAAATATGCAATAAGTGAAAGTAAGATAACAATTATATTAAACCGACTGTTATTTTTTAATTATAAATACAACTACATGTACATGAAATTGTAAGATTTTGTCTTCTGACGAATAAAAAGTATATCTATCTATCTATCTATATAGTTGAACGTAGCGGCAAAGTGCAATCCGTATGCTCTGAATACAGCCGCATCGAATTATTTTGCTATATGCATTGAAGTTAACTGTTTCGTGTGGAAGCAACATAATCGTGACCCTAACGCTTCTCATAGTTAATATTTTATTATAAAAATTGATTTTTTGCATTGGGATTGTTTATTAAATATTAATAAACAATAATTTCGGAAAATTTGATTTTTTATTAAGAAGAGTAAAGTTAATTTATGAACTTTTGTAGAGAATTGTTGTTTATTAGCAATAAATAAATAATAATTTCGGAAAATCGGATTTTATTTTCGAAACTTCAGTTTTTTGGAAATTGATTTCTTTCGAACATCTTTGTAAAAGTTAATAACAAAATAAGTATTTTTTTTTATATTTTAGAAAACGGAAGAAACCTATTGATATATGAATTATTCTTTTTGAAAATTAGAAAATTTTTTCCTAAATATTAATTTTAACATAAATATCCAATTTTTCTCTAAAATGGGATAGAAAAGCGCTTCTTTGTGAAACCTTCGATTGACGAAACGAAAAATAATTTTGCATTTTTTATAGTTTTTAATAAAGACATAATTTAAAATTTTATATTTTTTTTTAAAAATCAAACAGTTCCAAAAATTAAAATTTTTTTTTGAAAATTAATTTTTCTGTTAAACAAACATCAGAATCTTATTTTCTTCGAAATTAAGCAATATGATTTTCATAAAGTTGCTACTTAAAAATTGGAAGTATTTTTTACCTATTTTGGAAAAGTTGATTGATTTAACTTTCGAATTTTCTATTTTCTTTTCAAAAATGGTAATTAAAGCAGAAAAATTAAGAGTATAAAAGACTGAACTTATTTTTCGTTTCTGAACAATTTACGAAAAATTTTGCACACACTTTCGAATGAAAAGCGAAATTCGAACTCGGAAGATAGATAGATAGATAGATATACTTTTTATTCGTCAGAAGACAAAATCTTACAATTTCATGTACATGTAGTTATAATTATAATTAAAAAAATATCAGTCGATTTAATATAATTGTTATCTTAACTTTCACTTATTGCATATTTCTTATTAAAATAATAATTCACTTTATCAGTTCGTCAGTTTATAAAATTTAAATGTAATGAACTAGTCACAGTCAAATATCACAGAAAACGCTTCGTCAAAAAAATAATAATACATAGAATAAAAAATAAATACAATAAAGATAACATATAAATATAAAAGAATACATACACATACTTTGCTAAATCTTTGCGTATACTATCACGTCTAAATTTAAAACACACTCATTCATAACACTTTAACAATCACGCTAATAAATACATTCACACCTAATTAACACTAAACATATTTAATAAATAAATAAATAAATTAATAAATAAATACGTCGAATAAATAAATAAACAAGATAAATAATTAAATTAAATAAATAAATAAATAAATTTAAATAAATAAATAAATTAAATAAATAAATAAATAAGTTTTAATAAATAAATAAATAAATAAGTTTTAATAAATAAATAAATAAATAAGTTTTAATAAATAAATAAATAAATAAGTTTTAATAAATAAATAAATAAATAAGTTTTAATAAATAAATAAATTAAATAAATAAGTTTTAATAAATAAATAAATTAAATAAATAAATAATTTAAATAAATAAAAAGCCTAAATAAATACTCGACTCATTTTTTATTTCTGAACATACTTTTCACCATGTAATTGCTTAAGGTGCCTGCTAAACGCCGTTTTAAATTTACAAAAAGATGGCAGGCACCTCACACTGCTCGGGAGCGAATTCCAGAGGTGCGCACCTTGAACTCTGAATGAGAAAAGGCCCTTATCGGTGCGCGACCCCGGAACCGAGAGCTCTTTCATACCACCCCTACTTGAAGTCCTGGCCTGTTTTTTTTCAAAGAGGGCAGTAAGATACGGTGGCTGCCGCATGACAACCGCTTTGTAAAGCAGCAGCCCCATAAAATACTCCCTCCTCACCTTCAAATCTAACCAGTCCAGTTTTTTCCTGTAGGCGGTGATATGCTCATCCCCCCTAACACCACATATGTATCTCACACATGCATTCTGTAGACGTTGTAGTCGTGTCTGGAGCTCCCCTGACACATCAAGAAGAACCACTGAGCAATAATCTAAGTGAGGTAGTACCAGTGCACATGCCAGCTGCTTCCTCAGTATCTCTGTGGTGCTTGAACGGAAAAGTTTTAAGCTATACAGAGCCCTATTTACCTTTCTACTGACCGCATTCAGTTGCGGCTTCCATGTCAACCCTCCGTCCATCACCACGCCGAGGTTGGTGACTGTATCGACAAAGGGAACGTGTACGCCGGTCTGTATCTTAATGCCTTGCAAGTCAAGGCTCTGAACCTGTTTGATGTTGTGATCAGATCCAAAAATGATCGCCTCTGTCTTGCCGACATTGAGGCGCAGGCCAGCTGACGTTGCCCAGTTCGACACTGCTTGTGCTACAGCCGACATGCGACCGATACCATCACGAAGACCTTTCAGGGTCACTTGTGTGTAGGTTTGCAAGTCGTCAGCGTAAAGTATGTGTTCGACACCATCTAAGTCGAGTGCGTCTTGTAAGTCGTTTATGTACAGGCTGAAAAGCATGGGTCCCAGGACTGAGCCCTGTGGAACGCCAAGATTGGTGGTTAGCCAACCTGAATCCCCGTTTGTGATTGTGACGACTTTCTGTCGTCTCCCCATGATATATGACTTAAGCCACAGGAGAACACTCCTGGAGAATCCCATGCGCATCAGCTTACGCAGCAGTTTAGTGTGTGAGATGGTGTCGAATGCTTTGCTAAAATCAAACATTAACAAAATAGTCAATAGTTTTTTGTTGTTGTTAATGCCTGATCTTATGTCCTCCGTCAGTTTCAGTAGTGCTGTCTGTGTACTGTGATTCTGTCGAAAACCAGTCTGCATCGGGTCCAAAGTATTATTTTCTCGTAAGAAGTCAGTTATTTGGTCGTGTACGATTTTTTCAAGGACCTTAGAAAGGAAACTCAGTAGGGCAATTGGTCGGAAATCTGACACCGTAGATGGGACAGGCTTCTTCTTCAAAGGCACCAACCGAGCTCCCTTCCAAGCTCCCGGAAAAATGCCACTGGACAGAGAGGAGTTAAAGATCTTAACAATATGATCTCCCACAAACGGAAGAGCCTTAGCCACTATACTTTGGGGAATGTCGTCTTCCCCTCTGGCTTGTGATGAGAAGTGGGCAACAGCCAGAACCACGTCCGAGAAGCTGACTTCTCGGAAAACAAAACCGTCATCACTGGCAGTGGTCAGGACGTTGTCAAGTTCTTCATCACCCTCATTTTGGGAGATCGACACCCCTGCAAAGTGGGCATTGAGCTCTTCCGGTGAGAAACCATGAAGCTCCTCTCTTGTCTTTGGCAGAAGGCCCAGAGCCTTGAGCTCTTTCCAGATATCTTTCTTATTATTAATCGCTTCAGAAATTTTATTTTGTAAAAATCTTTCCCTTGTTTCCTTCGTTCGTAATTCAGCTTCAGCTGCAAGGCCCTGATACTCCCGCCAAAGTCTGTCGTCATTGGTCCGCGAATAGCGTCTTCGTACGGAGTCACGTTTTTTGTAAAGATGTATTAGTTCAGCATCAACCCATGGTGGATTTGTTTTCTTTTTCGGTATGAATTCTTTTAACGGTGCAATTTTATCTATCACAGCCATGAGGTTGACACTGAGGCACTCTAATTGACTGTCAACACTCGCCGTGGGACCATCGATCCGCGACCAATCACAGTCAGCTAGGTGAGACAGGAGGTCGTCTTGCTGGATCGACTTAAAATCCCTGTAGCTGAATGATTCAACCACAGGGGATGCAGCAGTTTCGACCCCAATCTCGACCTCTATGATGTTATGATGACTGGGAAAAGGCGCCGGCCGATTGTCCCTGCTCAGTACAACGTCATTATTATCTGTCAAGATCACATCAATCCACGTGTGAGAATCCGTGAGATGATGAGTCGCACCATGATCAATTATTTGAAGGTTAAGATCATCAGCCAACCGTCTAACAAATTTCGCATCGGCTGACGTTCCGAGTAGGTTCGCATTCAGATCTCCCATGATAATTTTGTGACTAAAGTCTTGAGTATGTATCGTCAGTTTGTCTATTAAGTCCGAGCCCTGTAAAAACGGTACGTGTGGTGGTCTGTATATTAAAGTAACAAAGACGGGGGGAAGGCTGCCCTGCTGAACACTGCACATTAAATATTCAGGTATAAATGGTCTGCCCTCCTGTGTTGTTGGAGAACTGCTTAGTAAATTTGCCTTGAAAGTGTTATGAATGTACAGGACTAGCCCGCCTCCTAGTTTGTTGCGATCAAGTCTAAGTAGTGAGTAGTCATCGATCTGAATGAGATCACTCCCAACATCAGGGTCAAGGTGCGACTCAGCAACCCCAAAGAGATGGTAGGTAGGACGAGCTGAAAGGTGTTGTTTAATCATGCCAATGTGCCCCTTCAGTGAGGTAACATTGACAAAACCTGCCCTCAGTCCCTTACAGTGAACCCCCCCAGCAGTGTCTGCGGATAGTCAATTTTTTGCAGCAGTTGACGGAATTACATTATTATCAATTTCGATTTCATTATCAACAGTTTTGTTTTCAGCATTTACAGTTTGAGATGGTTGATTAATGGCATATGATGCCACAATTGTCTGTAAATCAGCCGCAGATGAAAATTCATGAGAGACATCACCATCGCGCCTCTTCACCAGGAAACGGCCCCCTCTATGCCAAACATATTTAAAATTAAGTCTCATCGCAAGGGCCTTGAGACTTCTATATTTAATAAAACATTCTTTTGTTAACAATTCATTTATAAAAATTTTCCCATTTATAATCCCATCCCTTGTGTCCTGGTCAAGAACTGCAATGTCGACATCTCTAGCATGAAAGCCAGTGATAAGCTTTTTGGCTCGCATTATTCTCTCGCCTAACGCACTGCTGGAAAGGGTAACAACCCATGGTGACCTTCTACGTTCGCTGTTTGTATCTGCTAGTGCCGCAGCTGTTGATTCTTCTGACCGAAGCAGGCGTGTGCCTATTATATCAATTTTTTGTGTTGATGGAAGGACACGGCACAGTATCGCGTGTGCGACGTCAACACGCTTAGAGACATCACCGTCGAAAATGTTTGAAATAATGAGCTCCGTATTACCGCTTTTAATGTTTTTACTGTGCATTGTCCCCCCATCAATCGTTTGCACCCGCGTGCTTCGTGCAGGTGATGCCGCAGCGTCAGCATTGTCGTTATTATACTTATTCAAACGCTTAGACATTTTATTTCTACTATTTACAATTTGGATAAACCCGTCATTATTGCTTTCACAATTGTCAATTGTTTCGCTTATATCACTATAATTGTCAAGTAAGGTACTATTCGTAGCAGACGCATTATTAGCAGTATTACATTTTTTTGTACTTATAAGAGAAACGGTATTGTTTTGTGTACTGGGTAGTACTGCGATTTTTTGGAATTCTATTTTATTTAGTATGAGTTGGTTATCTTTTTGGATGTTCTCAACATTTCTTTCAATTTTCTCAATAGTAGTAGTATATACAGAGGTAAAATCTTCTTTTGTTATTATTTTTTCTATTTTTGTTATTATTTCCTTGTTGTCACGTTCAACTCTATTGATTTTATTTGTTAAATTTAGGAAATCGTTTTCAAAAGTGTTTAATACAAGATTATCAATTTTAGTCTGTGACTCGAGATTTGTCTGCTCTAGATTATCGATTTTATCAATTAACATGCTATAATTTACCTCTGTATTGGTCATTAAAGTGTTCGTTTCTACATTATTATCATGTAATTTTTTATTTTTAATTTTTAGGTTATCTATTGCTTGATAAAGCATTTGCTTCTCCTTTTTCATCTCCTCCAGCTGGGAGTGTTGTTTCGACAGTTTTTCCTCAATTTTTTGCAGCTTAGAGTCAATTGAAAGTGCCAAAGTATGTACTGCTGGTAACGTATTTAGCCTATTTACAATTGCCTCCAATCTGCCTTCAATAGAGGTGCAATGTCTAGCAAGTGCATTATCAATGTTTCTTGAGGTAGAATTCGCGTACTCCACTAGGCAGGAGACCGTTGTTCCCTTTTTTAACGCGGTACTATCTAGCATACGGATGACGGACGCATTTATATCATTAATACTGCTGTTATTTTTGGAGAAGGAGGACTGTGAAGTATTATTAGCTCGGTCCGCATTCTTGGCCGTGACGTCACTCGGGGATTCCCCACTGTGCTCTGCTCCTGTACTGGAAATGGGCGGGCCTAGTGACGTCACAGGAGACTGTGAGGCCAACCGGAGTAGGCTGCTGGTGGGGGGCGGGGCCTAGCCCCTGCAACGGAGAGAGTGAGGAGTTGGTAGGCGCGGCCTTGCTCGCCTGATTGGTGCGAGCAGCTGTTGCAGGCCTTTTATTGGCCGGAGTGGACGCGGCTAGCTCCTTCTCTTTCCCACTCATATTTTTGCTGGCGTTCGTCGCGCGCGCGACTGCCGACTCGAACATCGACCTCTTCGAGTCGATACATGCCTGGCACGCTACCGCTTTAGTATGTAGCTGCAGTGCATTCCTTTGTACGCGGGTAAGCACTGCAAGAGGCTTGCACGCCGGATGGTAAGTAATATCGCATATGCAGCACTTACGTAGCGAGTTGCTGCTCCTAGGAACCTCCCCGCAGATGGCGCAGTTGTCGACCATGGTGTTAGTGGCGACAAAGATGAGTCGTGGAAGGTACTGATGGTGTATCTAGGATGCAGCAGGTGTCGCCTCGGTGGTCACGTAGTTGCAGTTCGAGTCGGCAGATGGCGCCTTGGTAGTATGGCGCTGCGTGCTGTGTGTCCAGAATGAAGTGGTACCTCTGGATTATGCTTCGTGCTTGGCTCCCGCTACTCTGCCGTGTTCACCTCTCTTAACCTCAAAAAACACCTGGCCGGGTGTTGTTGCTTGGATGTTGAAAGCCGTGCCGATGGACCAGTGGAAGCTGTGATTTATTATCACAGCTATGGTTAGAATGTTCCACTGTGCAGGCACCACAACAGACCGGCTCACAGGCGCAGGAGGCAGCAGAGTGCGGTGTAAATGCAGGAGCCAAAACACGAGCAGGTGCACCCAGCAGACGCGCGACGGACAACAGAGGAGAGAAGAGTAAGTCGGCAAGTAAAATTTTTAATTTTTTTTTCAATTTTAACGAACTTATAGCAGTGATTAATATGGTTGACGAAACGAATAAAAAACACAAATTGCGTAAACGGGAACGCTAGAATTTTCGAAAATCACACACTCAGCTCCAACAAGAAAAACTGAATTCCGAAATTTTTCCTGTGCCACTGAATTGAAAAATATCCTCGCACACACTAAAAATATCCAGAACTTGTAGAAAAGGGAAAAATAGATATAATGACATCTGAAGATCAGTTATATATCAGATAATTTCTACAAAATGGCGGACGCCACACCCTCAGCCGTCGAAGAATGGATTATGGAATTAAATGGCCGAAGGCTCGAAGAGGCACTGTCGCAGCTGAAGATGGTCGTGGTTACTCAGCTGACGATTTCGAACAAACCCAAGAACCAAAAACGAAACCATCAACAACCGAGTAAGGTTACGTAGGCAGTTCATTAATAACACCATCACAAAAGAGGTCGACAATGGAATTCATAACGGTGATGCAAAATACCATCGACTAGCCACGTTACTATCGGATACAGAAATCCACAGAAACCTTGAGCAGTCTCTGCAAGGCCCACCCCAGAACGTTGAATAGGAAGGAGATCACTCCACTGATAACAACCGCACGAACACACCTGGAGAAACAGGAACGTCGAATGAAGATATGGTAACGTTGCTATAAGCTAAAGGAAATTCCTTCCAGACACCAATAGACATATCATTCGCGCTAGCGAAGTTGATTCAGGAACCCAGAACGCTCAGACAGCAAGTCAATATGACGGAGAAAAAAGAATTACTGTTCAGTACAAGACTTGACGATGGCAGGCATTCTGTGAACATCCAAGATACATATACGTTATTCGGCGACACTCAGTTAGAAGAACGTAATGGCAGTTCGGCGCACCCACCCCCAGCGAGTGGAGCCTGATAGGAGGAGAACAGTCGAGAGACTGCGACAACCGGCAACCAGCGAGAAAGCCGAACTACCGAGATCAGAGAGAAGACCGGCCAAACGACGAGCGGGTAAGAGACCGAACGAACTTCGAACGATCAGCAAACCACGCAGTCGCCAACAAAAGAGACTCTGTTGGCGTCTAGAGACTCTCTAGACCATCTAGTGAAAGAAGAAGGAACCCCGGTACGTCAAATCCAAGGCCCTGAGCAGAAACCCTCGAACAGACGACACGATCTGGCAGCAACTTGCGAGACGTCGGTCAAGTTGTCAGGAAGTGGAACATCAAGTTCTCTGGCAAGAGAGACCAGAGCATAGACGCCTTCCTTGCGAGAGTAGAAGACTGCAATACCCTAGCCAATTTATTGGATGACGAACTCCTAGCAGCACTATCGGAGCTCTTCACCGATACAACAGCAACCTGGTACCGAAATATTAAAAAGTAGTGGAAAACTTGGAGAGACTTCACTACTTCGTCCAGCCACTAGTTTGATACGACTTCAGTGATTCGTTCCCCAATCGAAGCTGAAGCAACGATGAGGGTAACGAATACGTTGTTGTAAACGGGAACGTCAGTAGTATAGCTATGCCAATTGTAGGCCAATAAAGTGACCTACAATAATCATCGCTTTTGATCGACTATTGCCAATTGATTTTCTATTTATTTTCAAAGAAAATTGTTTTTTCAAAAGAATTTTTTTTCAACAATTTGAAAAAAAAAATTCTTTGAATATTTATGTTTTTCTTTGTTATAGTTAATCACTATGATGTTGACTATAAAAGAGGTTATTAAGAAAATTAAATTTATAATATGTTATTTAAAAGAATGTTATATATACGTATATATAGGAACACAATACTACATAAGATAAGTGTGACCCAAGCGTATTGAGAGCGCTAAACGCCGTGCTTTAAAGGACGAATTATGACACGAGTATCGGATACTATTTTATAGCACTGCCTGCCCTAAGTCCGCTATCACGCCAATCCGTGCCCTAAGCAGTCCCTTGTTGCACCGTGCGGTTAGCATCCAAGTGTAGCGAGGGCTATAAGCACGATGCATTAATGGACTACTTATGTCATGGATAGGTCACGCCGTGCTATAAATCCCTTTAAAAGACGTTGTCGTTTATCCTTCAAAAAGAAAACCTTATTGTTGTCGAGCATTTGTGGAAAGCCCCACTTTTGTCCGAGGAGTAATACAGCACCAGCATCGACAGCGGTGGCAGAGCGATAGCAGCAGCAGCAGCAGCAGCAGCAGCAGTAGCATCCTCATCATCAACGGCAGAAATGTCAAGGTCGCGCATGTCGATAAGTAGCGGGCAATAGCAGCAAAAATTTATTATAAAGAATCCCTGTTGACAATTAAAAATTTAAACAATATATTGAAACTCACTAAGGCAAAACAGCACACCCTACGTATGTATAGCTTCGGAGGCCGACATGCAAAAAAGATATTTAAACCGCACATGATGTCAATTGTCGGCGTATCCGGGTACTACTAAACGCACAAATATTCGTAGACCTGACAATCTCTCGAAAACTCCAATAATAAATATAAAAGAAGGGATAGAGGATTCGAAAGCGCAGAGTAGACAATAGAGAAACATAAACGTGAGGAGGTGACACGTAGAGCAGCTAGTAGTTTGCAGCGGGGACTCACACGGCCTGCGAGACACACCAGCAAGCTATCCAAGCCACCCGATACGTCATGTACTCTTAATACACGCTACTCTCTCAGAGCCTCTGTCCGGAGATTGAAAAGCCCACGAAGAGACGGTTGAGGAGAGTAGTAATCCCTCTGCAGTGGTAATGGCTACTGGATATAGACCCGCGTGAATCTCAGATCATTTTATAAGAATAAAAATCGGAGCGAATGCAAAAATCCAAGGCAATAATATAAAACTAAAAATAAAAGTAAATAAAAGACCGATTAATAAAACGATTCATAAATTTAACGGCATGATCAAACTAGGGAAGGACATATTAAAGAAACTTGACAATAGTAATCTTGTTTATAAAATAGACTGCCAGCAGTGTTCTGTGACTTATATTAGCATGACCAAAAGTCGATTAGCTAAGCGTCAATACGAACACAAGAGGAATGTAAAAAATAAAAAGCATACGAGTACTTGGCTATTGCTAACCACGTTAAAAAAACGAAACATTGTATTGATTGTGTGAACATCAAAATTTTGGATAAGGAAAATAATTGGAGCAAACGCCCTTTCTCAGAAATGATTAACATTTATTATTACTATAACACACTAAATAAAATGGTGGACACTAACTTCCTTAAAAATATTTATAAAATTTCTCTCAATTTAATTAATAAACATATTGTATAATTACGAACTCTCTCTTAGTCTTTTATTTACTTTTACTTTTAGTTTTATATTATTGCCTTGGATTTTTGCATTCGCTCCGATTTTTGTTCTTATAAAATGATCTGAGATTCACGCGGGTCTATATCCAGTAGCCATTACCACTGCAGAGGTATTTCTACTCTCCTCAACCGTCTCTTCGTGGGCTTTTCAAGCTCCCGACAGAGGCTCCGAGAGAGTAGCGTGTATTAAGAGTACATGATGTATCGGGTGGCTTGGATAGCTTGCTGGTGTGTCTCGCAGGCCGTGCGATTCCCCGCTGCAAACTACTAGCTGCTCTACGTGTCACCTCCTCACGTTTATGTTTCTCTATTGTCTACTCTGCGTTTTCGAAGCCTCTATCCCTTCTCTGATATTTATTATTGGAGTTGTCACGCCGGAAAATTGACATCATGGGCGGCTTAAATATCTTTTATACATTGTCGGGTGTGTTCTTTCGCCTTAGTGAGTTTCAATATATTGTTTAAGTTTTTAATTGTAATGAGAGATTTTTATATTTTCTTTTCATAATAATTTTTGTTTATTTCTTAAGGGTGTCATTTGATTTTATTGTTGTTGCGTAGGTCTCTATGAGACACTAATTCTTTATATCATATGTGTGTTTAAACAATCTTTAGTTATTAGTGTTTGTATCTGTGGTGTTTTTATCATTTAACTTTTTGCTTTTATGTAATTATTGTTTATCTAGCCTTTGAAGAGGAGAGTACAAAAAGACTCCCGAAACGTCGGAATCTTGACTGAAAATTAATAAAGGATAGACCGTGGAGATCAATAAAGTCTCCTCATTTATTGTATTTTTTATACATGAAAAAATAACTATACATACTTATTTTTATAAATACGATTGCAAATGGAAAAATGAATAACTTATCTAAACCGTTAAGTTTATAAAATAAAAGAATCTAAAATATTTATGAGGTTAATTTTAAATGTTTATTTCGTTAACATTTTTTATTTCAAGTAAATAATTTATATAAGATTTACTTATCAACTACAAAATTTATTTATTTACTTAAACAAGAAAGATTCACATACATAAAATTACAGTATGATGTAAATCCCTACAGAGGTAAACTAAGTTTCCTGTGCGCAGGTCCAGTACATAAAATTAAGAAAAGTGATACAAAGAAAAACTTAAAGCATAACTAACTTACTTAAAACTAACTTAAAAACTAAACTAAACTAGTATCGTATACATCTCATGGTAGACTAGAAACATTATAAAATTTAGAAACTATTAACATTATAAAAATATTGTTTGTACATACATATATTTAATACAATTGCACCTCATATATTACAGTTATCTTTTATCCACATTTTCAGTTTATATTTTTGTGACTTTTTATCTAATTCTAATGTTTTTAAATCATTTGGTAGTTTATTGAAAACTTGTATAGCTTTTGTGTAACTATTTTTATTGCTGACCTTTTTCTTGTTGCTGGGAATCATTAAGTTTTTTTCCCTAGTAATACTATTAGACTTAAGAAATTGACTTTTTAGATTAGGGTAATGATATATCAGTGATTCAAAAGCAAAAAGTTGTTCCAAGTTCAGTGGATTATCATGTATGATAACATTTTTTTTATTAACAATTTTCAGTATTCTTTTCTGCAGATTTTGCAATAAATCAAGATTGTTCTTATAAGCACCACCCCAAGCAATTATTCCATAATTAATTAAACTATGAAAAAAAGCATAATAAATCATTCTCAATGTTTCGGTTGACATATACTTGGCGATTTTATAGAATATATATACTAAATATTTAGTTCTCTTTATAATGTATTCAATGTGCTTATCCCATTTTAAGTTATAATCAAAAATGATTCCTAAGTACTTGCAGCTTTCTACTCTATTTACTTTTTTATTTCTATTTTTTATATCTATTTGCTTTGGAACACTGTCACAATAGTTACCAAAAGTTATACATACAGTCTTATTAACGTTTAATAATAGTTTATTTACAGCTAACCAATTATCTACTAGTAACAAATTCTTGTTCATAGATTCCTGAGCTTCGTCCCACGTATCCCCAGTAGATATAATTGCAGTATCATCTGCATAAGACAAAATTTCATCAGCATGGATTACTTTCAAGAGATTATTAATATATAAAATAAAAAGTAGTGGACCTAAAATGGTACCTTGTGGTACACCTGTGTACATTTTTAAATAATTACTCTCGTTATCATTAATTTTAACTTTTTGATGTCTATTATTCAGATAACTTGAAAGTAGATCCAGTGCCTGCCCTTTAATCCCTATACAGTAAAGTTTATCCAGTAATATTTTATGATCGACAGTATCAAATGCTTTCGCCAAGTCCAAGAAAGTTATTATTGTTGGTTTACTGCGATCCAAATTATTGTATAGTACATTGGTAATATAATTTAGAGCATCTTTTGTACCTATATTTTTTATGAAACCAAATTGGTGATCAGATATTATATTATTTTTTTTAACAAAATCAAAAATTCTATTATATAATACTATCTCAAAAATTTTAGTTATGTTAGATACTAAAGAGATTGGTCTATAATTAGAAACATTGTGTTTGTCATCAGATTTGTAAATCGGCACAATTTCAGCATTTTTTAATGCGTCAGGCCAGATGGCTTTTTCAATACATAAATTAAATATATACTCTAGTGGTTCCGCAATATAATTACAGATAACCTTCAGAGTTTGAGCATTGATGTCGGAGTTAAAAAAATAGAATTAGCATTCATATCTGGCATTTATATCACAGATGTGGAAGGTTTATCTATCTTATCACTCAATTTTTTACCTATTTCACCAAAATACTTATTCATATTATTAGCTATATCTACAGTATCTGTAATTTTTACATTATCAAATTTAATAGAATTTATAGTTTCATTCGATTTCGTTTTTTTTTCCTATATTCATGTTGATAATTTCCCATACTTTTTTAGAGTTGTTTGTATTATTTTCTATTAAATTTTTATCATATTTTATTTTAGCATCTAGGACAACCTTATCTAAAATTTTTGCATAATTTATGTACTGTTGTCTAAGTTGTTCATTTTTAACATCCATTTTCCATAAATTGTATAAGAATTCTTTTGTTTCGCGTGATTTACTAATAGCATCAGTAATCCAAATTTTCCTACATTTATTTACGCCTTTTCTTTTCCGTGTTTTTGCTTGTTCCATACATTTTTTGATTTCGCTTATCAATTGGTTAGTAGCTATGTTTGGATCATGAATTGACATAATTGAATTCCAGTCTCTTGTTTCAGCAATGTTTCTCAATTTTTTATAGTCTAATATTACAGTAGGTCTGGAGTCTTTAGTTTTGATCTTATTTATAGAAACAAAAATAGGGTAATGGTCTAATAACATATATATCAAAACTGATAGCCTAAGTACAGATACATATAAATTAAGACATTCTTTATCAATACATGATCCATTGCAATTTCCTATAGATGGTCTAGCGATACCAACAAAATCAGGTATATATCCTTTGTTTAAAAAGTTACAAAGAAATTAATGGCTTATTCTATCCAACTCTAAAAGGTAAATATAAAAATCTCCTATTACTAAGTGATTTTTTAAATTTATCTTTTTACTTAAAAATTTGTGTAAATATAAAATGAACTCAGTCTTAGGTATGTCATGAGATCTGTACACAGCAGAAAGTTCCATACTACTATTATTGCTTAGCTTAATATGTATATTTATTACCTTAATCCTTCCAAATTCAATAGTTTTAGTTTCATGTACAATATTTCCATCAACAAAAACCATAACACCATCGGTTTGATTTATTTTACTTTCATTATAATAACTTTTATAACCTTCTAATTCATATAATTTATAATTAACTTGTAGGTAAGTTTCAGTACATATAACAATAGTTGGTTTGCTAATTAGACTTTGCACTAGAATTTTTAATTTATCAAAGTTAGCAGACATGCTTCTAATATTAACATGCATTATAATATAATTTTTATTGTTAATGATTTTATTAAGGCTATTAATATTGTCACATGTTTTTTCTTTTCGCACCAAGTCTTTTTTTATTTTATCTATAAATTCAAAATCCATACTTAATTAATTAACTCAACTCTTTTTGTCGTTTTGCGTTATTTCTTGTTAATATTTGCCGTTTTTGTTGCTTCTGTTGTTGCTGTTGTTGCTGCTGCTGTTGATGCTGTTGTTGCTGCTGCTGTTGTTGCTGTTGATTTTGTTGCTGTTGTTGCTGCTGTTGCTGCTGTTGTTGTTTTTGTTGCTGCTTGTTTTGTTGTTTTAAAATCATTTCACTTTGTATCTTGTTTTCTTTTTGCCGATTACTTATCTTCTGTTGGTAATGCATAGGTGTTGATTTTACTGTCGATAAAGTAGGTTTCACTGGGTAATCAGTTGTTTCAATACATTTTTTTATCTTATTTTTTAGAATATCACATAAATTAAAATCTGCTGCATCATGACATGTATTAAATTTTGTTTGACATTTATTATTGCTAAAATTACAGTTTGAGCATGTGAAAGCATCACTATCACACTCAAAAGTTTTATAATTTTTTGCACACTTTAGACATGTTGTTGTATTATTGCATTTTGAACCATTGTGTCCCGATCTACCACAGTTAAAGCAAGGTTTAATATTTATCAGGTCAAAGACTCTACAGCTTTGACATCCAATAAAATTTCTGTTATTGTTATCTCTTATGTGTTTATACATATCAGCTGTCGCTTCCATTAAGACACTGCTAAGATTTGTCTTCTTGTTTATATACATGTGCAGTACTTGAGCTTTACTATTAAAATTTGCAAAATTCCTTATATTTATATCTTCTTCAATGCCATTTTCATCCATATTCATATAGTTTTCAATTCCCACTATTTTAATTTTTGGATTATTTAATTGTTCCAGGTTAATTTCACAAACTTCCTCTAACTTGCTCTTTAATAACTTTTCAGCAATTTCAACCCTGTCATTATTAGCACATTTGACAACAATCTCATCTTTATTTTTAATGTATAATTCTTTCGTTTGAATACTTTTATCCTTTATAAGACATTTTGCAACTCTCTTTTTGACATCTGTCTGCTGTGTATTATCTAATGCTTTGACTATAATTTTTGGAACTCGTTTCTTTACAGGTCTTATAACACTAGCTACTTCAGCAAAAGATTTATTGCTTGTTTGATAGCTTTTTTGTTTGTCTAATAACTCTTTCAATAAATCATTTTTTTTCAACTAGTTCGTTGTTGAATTGTTTTAGCAATTCATTTTCTTTTCGCATTATTTCATAAACAGCTGTACAATCGGTCATCGTTGTGTTCAACATTTCTTGTGATTTACTCGCTAGATCCTCAAGTATTTCCTTTCTTATTTCTTCTGATTGTCTCATTTTCATTTGAGCAATCATTGCTTTTGCCGATTCACTCAAGACCTCTACGTACAATTTTGCAGTTATGAGATTTTTGTGTTCTGGACATATTATTATATGTCTTTCACTTATAAAATTGAAACTTTTATGTTTTGCACAACTTAAATGGTATGTATTATCACATACGATACATATAACAGTTGTCACTTCACACTTTGAGTGACATTTGAGAAATTTTCCACAGTTCTTATCAGGAGGCTCTTTCCCTCCCGACGCCATTTTTACTAGTTTGAATATTCATTTTTTAATAATCAGTTCCTAAATATTGAAATGATTTTTTATTATTAGCTGTCCTGTCACTTGCAAAATCTAAAAGGTCTCGATTCTCATCAAATATGGCACTAATACGTTTCGGTAAGAAAATTGAAAAAGTTTCACTTATTTCAGCGACTATTGCTATACCAAATTTGGTTTTAGCTCTATACAATTTTGTAATATCATAGAAATTATTTATATGTAAATCCTTTATAGATACTTTAGGTAAAAGTTCTCCTTCAGTACATTTCGGTAATTTTTCATTTTTTTTTCTAATGCTATTGAACCAATTTCTTTTGAAATGGATGGATTGTTAGTCTGGTGCAATAGAAGTGCTACCTCTCTCGATGCAGAAGATTTGGAACCATCTTCATCGTCTACTATTTTAATAGCTTCGTTTACTTCTTCATCGTCTGACCCAGGTGTATAAAATATTTTAGCTAGCATTTTTCTTCTTTTTATTAATTCACTATCTTCATCTTATCTTTTACGTTTATTTTCAGAAGGTTTTTTAGATTTTCCATTAGATGTAAATGTAGCTATCATTGTATTTCCAGTTTTATCTTCCAATATTTTGCATGATGTACCTACTTAAGCATCTTGTGTTGCTTGAGACATTACTAATATTACTCCTTGTATATTTTTCTTTAATTTTAAAACTACAATAAAATTATTATTCAATATTTTTTTTCTTCCTTTATCTTCTTCTACTTGAAAACTTGTGTTGTCTGGTAGTGATGTACTTCTGTGCATTATACACTAATTCTATTACATATTACAGTTTTTAGCTTCATATTATATAGCAAAACTTTGTTGAATTTTAAAAATTTTTATCTCACATATCATTATCATATGCTACTTCAGCATGCATAATTTATATTTAACATAGGAATTGAACTATGATCCCATGTAAGTGTCTCTGTACTATTTTCTTTTAAATAACGTTTATCATCAAAATAATTTAATGCTATTTTATTAATTTTGATTGTATAAACATTATTTAATTAAATTGTGATTGTATTAAAAACTGATCCTTAGATATAACATTTTTTTCCATTAAACATTTTATATAATGTTTAAAATTTATTTTATTTTCAATAGCATTCATTTTTGTACCTTTTGCGTTTTTAATTATAGTGTTATCTTGCAATTTATAAGCATACATTTTCGATCTTAAACCAACAAATTCTGTTATTATTTTACTATTACATTTATCTTTCGTTAGACGCATAACTTTTTTATTAACAAGAGGAATTTTATAAATATTATTTGCATCATAGTCTGATGTGTCAATTCTATCAATATCATATTTAATTATTTTATAAATATTTATTTTTGTAAATTCATAAATAAGTGAATCGGTGTCTGTATACAATAGTTTAGCATTATTTTCACACATTGACTTTATATATTCATAATGAAAATTGTATAAAATAGTTTTTGAAATATCTAAAATATTTATACCAATGGATATTGGTTGATCAAATTTTATACTAATTTTATTAAGCTTAATATTATTTGAGAAAACAATTATTCTTTGAAAACCAGGTTTTGAAATTAATTCCTCAATTACATAGAGACCACTCTATTTATTTTTTAATAATATAATTTTTCAATAAACTTGAACAGTTGCTTCACAAATTCATTTTTTGAATTAGCGAGTAAATTTACATTTAAATCTATATAAGCTTTCTACCAATGCGATTGCTTAAACTCTAACGCTCGATAAATTTTTTTCAAAATAATACCATTCCTTAAGGCTTGTTTTAAATCTGAGTAATATATAACATAATTTTTTTTATATAAAGTTTTTAATAATTTTTCAACTTTACTATTACCAATTGGTGGACAATCTCTTTGAGCACAAAAAGGTAAATGAGAATGTGAATTATGAATCGATTTAGAATATTTTAAATCAACTTCTAGTATAGGGGAGGATGGGGTATTGCCGGTCACCTAAGCAAACGTGCTTGTTATTTCCACTTTCAAATTGTTTCTTTTAACTTTAAATAATTATTATGTTAGTTCAAACCATTGACTATAAATATGTCTTATTGGTTTAATATAAAAATGTAAGATATCGAAGCTATAAGTCGAAATAGAAAAAAGAATTTTTACCGAATTTACTCCACATCAAAGGGTAATACCGGTCAGCCTTGATGCAATTCCGATCACTATTATTAGAAAGTTACTTTTATACGTGAAAAATTTCTTTAAATCAATTATACGAACTTTCATATGATCCGTCGCATTATTATTCGCACTTACATAGTGAAACATATAATAATATAACCACTGTTCAATCAAAAAAACTTAAGCAAAGTTTACCTAATTTAAATTACGAAATTTAACATTAAATTCAAATTTATCTACCCACTTGAATTCTCCACAAGGTAAACATTTAGCCGTTGAATAAGCATACTTTTGATTAACATCAAAATAAATTAAATATTTTCTATCTTCTTTGCGATTAAATTCTTTTTTAGTCTAATATTTATTATTAGATTTTGCATATCTACCTGAACATTGACTTATTCCTCCGGAAATCCCTTTCTAATGAAAAGTAACATATCAATATCTGTCAAAAGTTCAAGCTCTATTTTTGTAAATTTTAGCACGGCTGACCAGGTGAAGCCTATCAGTGACTAATATCTAGCGGAATCCAGTGCATATATTTCTACGCATTTCTGACGAAAATTTTCGAATACATCAGCCAATAATCGTATGTCAGTCTTTAGGTACAAATCAAAGTAATCACCCAGTTTTTTGCCCTCAAGTTGATTCTACACTTTTACAGTATGATTATAATCCTCATTTGAAATATCACAATCATTAAGTTTATTGTAAAAATCTTTGTGTTCAAGCAGCTTGTTTTCACATAGATTATCAAATATTTTTATATGTTGATAAGAGCAAATACCTTTTCTTGATAAGAGCTTGAATTTTTCTTTATTACAATTTTTAAATTCATATTTTAAAATTCTAAACTGATCAATGTATAAGTATAAGATACGAAGCTGACTTGTCTAAACTAGTATTTATAAAATGAAAGGAATCAAAAAATGTTAATTTAAATTTCAGTTCTTCCAAGTATATAATGAAACAAATATATTTTCAGATGTTAAAGGAATTATCTTAACACTACCAAACAATTCATTTAATTTTTGAATTAGAAAATGACTAGCATAATTTGTTAAATTATGAAAAAAAAATTGGAATAGACATTTTCTCCTTATAATTGAGGTTACAATTTGAGTGAGCTAGACCTCTATACTGACCCGTTAAATGATTATGATCTTGAACTTATTGTTGACATTTATACTTTCTAGGGTTTAGTAATAATCAATATATCCTGTTTTGATATCAAATGTTTCACACAAATATGATAGACTTTGGCAGTGAAATTGTTTATTCATTCTTCAAAATTTAAATGCATTTTCTTACAACATTTCAATTTATAGTGAAAAAATATGTTTTTTTTATTATGAATAAATATATACATACTTTAATATAAAAAGAAAAACTTACTTTTACTATGAAATCTGCAATTTTCTCCATTACATGTATAAACCAATCAACATAATCGTGTCCTCGTCTCATAGCTAATTTTGATAAATTATTATTATATCTTAAATGTAAATAATAGCCAATACTAAGAATTTCATATTTTTCTTGAGCATTTTTAACGGTACAGCTAGATTCATTATTTATATCTTTCAATATTCATTCACAATCTGCAAAGACAACAAATGGACATGAAATTTCAATATTTTATTCTTTTCATTTGGCAATACTACTTGACATTTATTCATTAATACACAATATTTCACATGATCATCCAATTTATTTTATGTGGTAAAAAAACGCAAGCATCGAGCACATATAAACTTTTTATGTCCATTACTATTGCATTGCGAGGATAGTAGTCTCGATAAATTCTTAATCCAGCAGTAATGATTCTTTCCATCCTTATTGCTTATAATTACTAAATTTTCATGCTAATCTTTCTTGTTGAATTTGGAACAGTACATAGGATCAATTTTTCCTTCTTCATAACTATAAACGTTAACTGAAATTCAGTTTAATTTTTCAATTTTAGGTATTCGTTTGAGAGTAATTGGAAGGTTTATTTTGTTAAATTTAAAATAAAAACTATAGTGATCATAGAAAATTAATCACTGAGATTCTCTTAAATTTTTATTAGAAAATTTTATAGCCATTAAACCTCAAGCGAAACAGTCACATTTTAATACTTATTATAGCATTTATATTTTTTATATATTTAGGTAACGCAGCATGTCTTCATCCTGATATAGACTTACACCTCAACACTCTTATTTCAACATTTGACACAATGGTTAAAGTAAACCCAGAAACTTATCCTGAAATTCTTCCACTTCCATTAATAATTGATCTTTCACCATTTGACTATAACAATTATTTAACTTTGATGTGTCAATTAGTTCACAAGTTTTTGGTCTAAAGTGTTTCACACTTTTTTCATCCTTGTTAATATATATGCCACCAAGAGTTGCATACATTTTAATACACCTATGAATATTAATTTTATCTTTAACATATTCCAAAATAGTATTTTTAATATAAAGTAAAAATTTTTTAGGATCTAAATGTGCAATATTGGTTATTAAACCTATGCATATTTTTTGTTCACACGATAGCCGGCCAAAACACAAGAATTTAATTTTAGATTGAAATTTGCTTATAAATGGGCGCAGTGATAGCGACGGGCGAAAGTTCAGCTGAGGGCAATTACCGATAGTCCGGAACACGTTTGGTGGGTGAAAGGATTTCTGACAGAGAGTATTTTTAATGTATTTTTAGCTGCTGAACACGAATCCGACCCTCTTTTTTACCGATACCTCAAGCGTTCGTCCCTAACCTAAAAAAAACCCAAAATTTCTGTTTCACGTGGTTGAGAGGTAGGTCCTGTGATCTACGTGAGAAAAATTAACGACAGAGCGTATTTTTATGTATTTTGAGCTGCTGAACACGTGAATCACAGCATCTACCTCTCAACCACGTGAAACAGCAATCTTGGAGTGTTTCTTGAGGTTAGGAACGAAGATTGAGGTATCAGTAAAAAGGAGGGTCGGATTCGTGTTCAGCAGCTCAAAATACATAAAAATACGCTCTGTCAATAATTTTCCTCGCGTAGATCAGAGGACCTACCTCTCAACGGCTTGAAACAGCAATTTTGGGGTGTTTTTTGAGGTTAGGCGCGAACGCATGAGGTATCGGTAAGAAAGAGGTCCAGATTCACGTTCGGCAGCTCAAAATACATAAAATATGTCGTTTCTTGGAATTTTTCGAAAATCTTGTGATTTCTAACAACTTGATCATTGCGTAAATTAGTATTTCTTCAAGGTGTGGGAACTTGAAGCTCATCTGAAAACGAAATTTTAAAAATAGCCTCGCGCTAATCGAAAGTATATAAAAAATGCAAAATTTGTCATATTTTTAAAAACTTTAGATCGAAAGGAGTTTTGGGCATATATATATGCGACGTTCCACGTCAACTAGTCCACCCATCTGCCATTTCAATATCTTACCAAATTCAATATATGATGGCTGAAAATGTTTGTCTGTCCATGAGCTATAAGAAGCCGTGTGGTACTTTTTAAAAATTGTAGATGGTGGGTACAATATGGCACCTAAACCTGAGGAACCACGTTTTTGAAGTTTCGTTTTCCTTCTGGCCATTTCAATATCTAACGAAATTCAATATATTAGGGCTCAAAATGTTCGTCTGGTCATGAACTATCGGAACCCGTCTGGCACTTTTCAAAAATTCACGTTGGCTGGCAAAATAGGGCTCCAAAACCTCAGGAACAGCGCCATTCGAAGTATTATTAACCTCCTTGAATCACGGTTTTTATAAAGGTATGCCATATAACTCCAGATCCCATACCTCCAAACCTCATAGCCTTAAACCTCAAAACCCCAAACCCCATAACCCCAAACCCTATAACCACGAACCTCAAAACATGAAACCCCATAACCCCAAACCCCATAACCACGAACCTCAAAACATGAAATCTCATAACCCCAAATCCCATAACCACGAACCCCAAACCCCATAACCACGAACCCCAAAACCCCAAACCCCATAACCCCAAACACCTAGACCCCGTGACCTACGATTCCTTACCCCCAAATCCATAACTCCAAACTGTATAACCCTAGACTTCATGACCCCGAAATCGATAACCTTCAATCTCATGATCCCAAGCCTCTCTTAAACTTCATAACGTCAAACTACAACTCCGAATATCGTAACATCGTACTTTATCGTAATACGAATCCAACCCTCCATTTTACCATTACCTCAATCGTTCGTCCCTAACCTCAAAATACACCCCAAACTTGCTGTTTCACGCGGTTGAGAGGTAGGTCCTGTGACCTCCGTGAGGCAAATTATTGACACAGCGTATTTTTATGTATTTTGAGCTGTTGAACACGAATCCGATCCTCCTTTTTACCGATATCTGAAGCGTTTTGCCCTAACCGCAGAAAAACACCCCAAAATTGCTGTTTCACGCGGTTCAGAGGTAGGTCCTGTGATGTAAGTGAGGAAAATTATTGACAGAGCGTATTTTTATGTATCTTGAGTTGCTGAACACGAATCCGACCCTACTTTTTACTGATACCTCAATCTTCGTTCCTAACCTCAAGAAACACTCCAAGATTGCTGTTTCATGCGGTTGAGACGTAGGTGCTGTGATCTACGTGAGGAAAATTATTGACAGAGCGTATGTTTATGATTTTTGAGCCGCGAAACACGAATACGAATCTAATTTTATTTGGTTTCTATTACTTGCGTATATATATAATTAAGGGAACCAAGCACTTTTGAAACCTAAAAAATTAGAATAACAGGAAGATGGAAGAACCGACGGAAGCCGTCTGGTACTTTTCAAAAATTCACGATGGCTGGCAGAATAGGGCTCTAAAACCTCAGGAACAGCGCCATTCGAAGTATTATTAACCTTCTTCAATCACTGTTTTTATAAAGTTATGCCCTATAATTCCAGATCCGATACCTCCAGACCTCATAGCCTTAAAACCGAAAACCCCAAACCCCATAACCCCAAACCCCATAACCCCAAACCCCATAACCCCAAACCCCATAACCCCAAACCCCATAACCCCAAACCCCATAACCCCAAACCCCATAACCCCAAACCCCATAACCCCAAACCCCATAACCCCAAACCCCATAACCCCAAACCCCATAACCCCAAACCCCATAACCCCAAACCCCATAACCCCAAACCCCATAACCCCAAACCCCATAACCCCAAACCCCATAACCCCAAACCCCATAACCCCATAACCCCAAACCCCATAACCCCAAACCCCATAACCCCAAACCCCATAACCCCAAACCCCATAACCCCAAACCCCATAACCCCAAACCCCATAACCCCAAACCCCATAACCCCAAACCCCATAACCCCAAACCCCATAACCCCAAACCCCATAACCCCAAACCCCATAACCCCAAACCCCATAACCCCAAACCCCATAACCCCAAACCCCATAACCCATAACTTCGTCTGCCGATGTAGTCATTACATTAGTCATTGAAGGTGATCTTTTCAATTGCAGCTTGGTTACTGATAAATCCTCTCTAAAACAAAGTTTACCAGCAATAAGAATTTCACATTAAATAAAATTAATTTTACAATTAATAGTATTAAACAGAATAACATAAGCTAATTACGTCGCGCTCAACAGACCCATAATATTAAAGGTTACTGACTTTCCAAAATTCTTTATATACAAAAAAAATATACTATAACGCTACATTATAATATTAAACAGCACATTGTGTCATGCTCCAAATGATTCTTGCCATGGGAAAGTACGATAGGCCTACTTTAATTGTTTTTCAAGGAATCCCAATAGTCTCACTTATGAAAATTGAGCGCTGCACATTGACACCCGATACGCGGCTGCACCGACTTCGAGCATGTTCGGACGCGCGGCTGCTCCCCGCCGCGACGCATTTCTTTCACGCGGTAATACAGTGTACCATTGTGCGTCACACGAATTTCCCCAAACTACTTTTATTTTGAATCTTAATCAATATTAAGAAAAGGCAAATACGACAAAACTTTTCTCGCGTTATTCAACTGTTACAAACAAGTCATAAGGACTAACTGACAGAAATGTACTTGCAATACATTCAAAATACTTCTAAATTTAGCTCAATTAACATGTTGCTGCACGAGTAAATTTCATTTATTTTAAGACCTGTAATATCAATTATTATTTGCGACAAATCTATTATTGAGTATTACGTACTAACTCCATGTATTAATTCATAAAATATATTAGATTAGCAGCCAGTTTGTAAAATGCGCAATATTCTTATAATCTTTCAAATAATATGTACATTGTTCTCAAAACTTTTATTCTATAAAGAGTCAATTAAATAGAATTCTATCTACTGATTTTGCCAGTTTGAAATTGGATACGACGTTTCATGCAAACATTCAGTTACGATAATTACTATTACTTGTGTTACTTTATGCGGCTGTACGTTACACATTTTTCTTTTTTAAAATCATGAACATCTATTTTGCTCGCACTAAACTCATTATATTTATTCATAATACTTTCACTGTAGGAATATTTCCGTATTCAATGGTATCATAATTAAAACAAATTCTCATTTAAAGAAACATGATCATGGAGCACACTACAGGGTATACTTGTCAAAAGTTCTAAGAATAAAATCACTTTATTTTGCAACTGTAACTTAATTATTACAAACTAATCGATAAACCGATTTTGTTAAACATGTCTAGCTTTACTAAATCCTTTATTAATCGCTCTAATTAAAACGCTCTCACAACTAAACAATAGGTACTTTATAAAATTACTTTATTTTCCACATTGCCCATGTCCTTAAATTTCAACCAAATGTCAAATAATAAATAAAAATATATTCACCTACTAAATTAATAACCAAATATAAACAAATTAGACTGAATCCTATTACACGCGTAATTTCAATATAATATTAAATTACCACAAAGTATTAAAATACACCGTGCAATTTAATTTAACAAAAATAAATAAATACAGAATCATTCTGGCTTTTTAGATAATAATGTACTTATCTTGATGTTTTTGTCTCTGTTTTGTTCATTAACGAAGAATTCCCAAAAACTATGGTTAATCAGCTTCTGTCCTCCTACACCATCGTCGACGAGGTTAGCCATCGTAAAAGTCAAAATTAAGAGGCCGCTTTGGCATCGTCGTTGTTATCGGCACGCCTTTATCTTGACTTCTTTCTTCTCTGGGAAGCGGCGTCGGTTTCGAATTCACGTATATGCCAGCTTCACTGATTTTGCCTCGTACTTATTTTCGAATTAAGTCATCCTGATTAGCTTTATTTTTCACAAGCTTCATTCTCTTCATTGACGGCATACTTCTTTTCAATTAAGTTATTTCACTAAAAACACTTTTTTCAAAAATCCTTTTACACATGTCCCACTAAACACAATTAATCCCGATGTTTGTTCCCGGGTTTCGGCACCAAATTGTTCGGGACGAGAATAAACTAAGGATTTTGTTAAACTAATTTACAAATACAACATTCGCCTTACTAGTATAACGCGCTTTGTAACTGCCACTCTGTATAAAGGCCAGAGTGCATCTGGTCTCTGCGTCATTCTTTTTCGAGTTAGAATGAGCCGCTATACGCGCCGCCGAAAGTCGCCGCTTACGAATGCCGAAAACATACATAAGAAACGTGAGAATGTCATCGCATTTGAACTATACAGAAAGTTTTAGAGACCTTTTGCATAGGAACTTATTACACAGATACATTTTCTTATTACTAATGGATTCTATCCGTAACAATACACGTATAACCCCTTCTTTCATTAGCATCATTCAGATATTCCGAGAGTTGTTCGGTCCCAGGACAAGATTCACAGTCCCGGATTTACAGTTAAGAAACATGCTTCTCTAGGATTTCTGCACATGACGAATCGAAAACAGTCACTGTGGTCTTTTAATGGTGTATCTAAATCATTTGTAATCTTTTTTAAATCAGTAGCATCGAACATATTTTTGAAGTTTTCGTGTATTGTACAAACGCATACGTTGTGAGTACCTATTGCACCTGCAAAAATACACCATTTTTGTCATAACTCATCAAATTTTGCTGTTCCAAAAGAATTTTCAGGATTGTGTTTTTCGTATTCTGCATGTAGTGATTTTACGCCAGATAATAACAATCGCTTTTGGATTCTCTCATTGCCAGTTTCATTTTTGTTTATCACTGCATCTTTTTTATTTGTCATGAATCTGCTATTTGTATCATTCTCCTAAAAGTCAACGACCTTCTTGATTTTATCTTCAGGCCATTTTTGTCCTTTTTTAAATATGGCGATGCCAATGGGGTTATGGGGTTTGGGGTTATGGGGTTTGGGGTTATGGGGTTTGGGGTCATGGGGTTTGGGGTTATGGGGTTTGGGGTCATGGGGTTTGGGGTTATGGAGTTTGGGGTTATGGGGTTTGGAGTTATTGGGTTTGGGGTTATGGGGTTATGGGATTATGGGGTTTAGGGTCATGGGGTTTCGGGTCGTGGGGTTTGGGATTATGGGGTTTGGGGTTATGAGGTTTGGAGTTAATAATACTTCGAATGGCGTTGTTCCTGGGATTTTGGCACCATACTGTGCCCGACATCTTGAATTTTTCAAAAGTACCAGACGGCTGTTGATAACTCATGAAAAGACGAACATTTTGAGCCCTAATATATTGAATTTCGTTAGATTTTGAAATGGACAGAAGGCAAACGACACCTCGAAAACGTGGTTCCTCAGGTTTAGGCGCCATATTGTATCCGCCATCTTGAATTTTTAAAAAGTATCAGACGGCTTTCGGTAGCTCATGAACAGATGAACATTTTGAGCCATTATACGTTAAATTTCGTTAGATATTGAAATAGACAGAGGGATTGCCCGGTTGACGTGGAACGTCTCAGATATATATTAACTGATCAGTATTTTATAGATTATAGATTGTCACAATCGATATGTAATTAGGTATTTTGCTGATGTCACTTAAAGATTATCAATGAATGAAATTTTCAATGTAACAAATTTCCTATCTCAAAGAAATTAATATTGTAAGCGTTTTTCGGGTTATATCTCTCTATAAACGAGGAAAGTTAGTATCATCCTATATAAGATAACAAATTTAATGATGAATTTCATGTTTCTTTTTCTAATTATTCTTTTCTTGACGTGTAACCTAGCTGAATGCATTGTCAACATAATTGTTATTTACAGTTTCATGAAACGGAGTAATGTCACTGATTTTTTCATATCTGAGAGGCGATAGGTTATCTATTTAACGGTGGAAATTGTATTATTCTTTCATTGTAACTTTAATTATTATTATTATTAATGTTACTTATATATAATTCATCAAAGATAGAAAAATAATATATAATAATTTCAAGAATAGTAATTATAATAAATAAAAAATCATATTTTTGGTAAAAAATATTTTTTATTGTAAAGAAAAACAATTTATTACATAATATAATTATCTTTTTTTAACATAATTTTAATATTTACAATTCATCAATAAAAATCAGACTACTTTATGCACTATTCCATTTAAGGGACAGTAATCCACTATCTTATCATGAATGATCTGCGGAAAGCAACTTAAAGCCTTGACATTTTCACGACATTGAAAATTCCACTCGAACGTCCACTGTACCTCTATCTTCACGGCCTCCTGCTGCCAAGAACAATCAATGACAACATCAAGGACATCAACGCTTATCATATTGTTATCATGATTTCTTCTATAGTAGACACTCTTGAATGAATTGAACGTGTGATACAAAATGGCATATTGTTTTGATGTAAAAATATAATTTCAATTTTCATACGGGTACACATCGGAATTTAAATATAATTTTACATTTTTAGTGTATCAGGCCATACAGCTTTTTCAATACAAGAATTAAATAAATGCGCTAAAGGTTTAGCAATATTGTTGCAAATTATTTTCAAAATTTTGGCATTTATTTTGTCAACTCCACAATTTTTCAATTTCAAGGTATTAATAATACTTGTTACCTCATGAGCACTAGTTGGTTTTAAAAAGATTGAATTTGAGTTCATATCTGGTAATTTTAACTCAGCATTTGTACGTTTATCAATTTTCTAAGTCAATTTTTGACCTACTTCACAAAAATACTTGTTCATGTTATTAGCTATTAAAGCTTTCTCTGTAATTATCTCAATATCAACTTTTATATAACTAATAGTATTTTCATTAGATTTCATTTTTTTTCCTATTTTTGTGTTTATAATTTACCACAGTTTCATGGGATTATTTGAATTATTTTGGATCAGACATTTATCGTATTTGATTTTTGCCTCTATAATTACCTTATCTAATATTTTGGCATATCTTTTGTACTGTACTTTAAGTTGATCATTCTCACGATCCATCTGCCATATATTATACAAAACTTTTTTAGTGTCACACTGTGACAAAGAATTACACTCTGCACAACCGAGCCGCACGCAGTATGCATGTATGAGTGTTACACATGTACACCGGAGCGAGTAGCAAGTCGGCAGGGGCCGAGACGCGACGATTTGAAATAAAATAGGGAATAGGTAGAGAGAGGGACGAGGAGGTGGCAGAGATAGACAGACGGAAAAAGACGCACGAGGTCCGGCAACGCGACACACAGCAGATAGGAGGTGCGGCGCGTGCCGAGAAAAGTGGAGAAAGAGGCAGAAGTGGAGAAAGTGGAGAAAGAGAACAGCGCGATGAAAACGGGCAGAGGTAGAAGAGGGGAGAGGGGAGAAGAGCGGAATACAGCAAGCGAGCAGTGAGAATCTGCTAATTGCTCTCTCTCCCGCCGACCGCTTCTCGATGATATCGCTCTCAAGCCACGACGCCAAAAACTTCGAGGCGAGGGAGACGCCGAGATTGATACGTATAATGGAGAGAGACCACGTGCGCCGCCGAAAGTATAATACATAAGACTATGCGAGCGCGTACCGCAGTGTGAATGAAGGACAGGCAGCGGCCAAGGGGGGCTCAGAGTGCTAGGACGAATGTAGCGGCCGAGAAGTAATGCACCGAGGGAGGATTTGCTGGCGACAGGAGTCCCAAGTGAGTCTGTCTGTCCTCTTTCTCTCTCTCTCCGCTTGAGCGTACAAGGGCAAGTATGAATCGAATGTAAAAGGGGGAGGTAAAATAGTATCGCAGAAGCGCGCACGCGAAAGAGCGTTAGAGTAAACGCAAATAATATGCGAATTGAAATAGTATTAATAATTTCCATGTTCCGACTTGCTGAGCGTGAAGGTGAGTGGTATGAAAACCGCGTAATAAAGGAAATTAATAACTTGTAGTGTCGATAAGAGGTAGGCAGAAAACGGCGTGGCAAAAGTAACGCTCCGTGAAATATGTAATAAAACGATGAAGACGTGAAGAGGTTGATGAGCGCGAATACGCGCACATTTTTGTAAATAGCTTGTATTATTAGGTTTAGTTTCTTTTAATAAAATATGGCGACGGACGAAATTAGTCCGCTTTTCGAAGCCAAGAAAAATTAAATAATGAGTTGATAAATCAAGTAGATTTTATTTTTGAGATACTGACAAATAACATGTCAATAGCCATATGACTAGTATCAAAATTTGTCTTGTATTTTTCATTGTGAAAAGTACAATTTGTACACTTATTTTCATGTTTCCGACACTCACTCGTTTTATGTGTATCTGCACATTTTAAATATACTGGACTGTTCCGACACTTCACACCGCTGTGACCAATTCGGCCGTAGTTGTAGCAAGGCCTTACATTTAATACGTCGAAAACTCTGCAGTTTTTTTTATGTTTAAATAAAACTCAGATGTGACTTCAATTATGGCACTTTGTTCTTCGTTTTTATTTTTATATATATGCAACACTTTACGTTTGTCCTCATAATTATTGAAATTTCTGAGATTTATATGTTCTTCGAGTATTCTCATATCCAATCTATCATTTTTGACTATGCCCACAACGTTCAATTTTGGATTTGTTAAGTGTTCTTTTGCAATCTTGGAAGCATTCGACAATTTTTATTGCAAAATTTTTTGTCAGCAGCGTTAACACTATCTACACTCATACAGCTTATGATTATCTCATCTTCTTTTTTTATGTGTATATTCTTGGTTTGAATTGTTTTATCTCTAACTAGATAGTGTGTTACATATGGTTTCATGTTCGAGTTATCCTCTTTGCTCTTCTTTTTTACAATTATTTTAGGCATCCTCTTCGGTTGTAGTTTAATCTTACCTACTATTTCTGAGTAAGTTTGAGTGTTGTAGTTGTTGTTGTTATTGTTGTTATTGTTGTTGCTGTTGCTAACCTTTTCTTTTGTTAATAATTCTTTTAATATTATGGTTTTTCCTCTAGTTATGCATTTCGTTTCCAGAGCAAAACATTTTCTTTTTTAATGTTTGTATTTTCAACAATATCGTCTCTCATAGTTTTATCATGTCTTGTATTAGTTTTATTGGCAATTTCTTCAAGAATAAGATTCTTGCTGACTCACGTAATGTATCTGCATTGAATGTGTAGGTTACGTCTAGCTCAGGATGTTCTGGGCATATTACTAGAGTTTGACTCATAAATTTTGTATCACTTAATTTCTTAAAATTACTTAAATGGTAAGCGTCTTCACATATGATACAAATAACAGTAATCACTTTAACTTTTGGGTGACAACAAAACACTTGGCGCCAAGCTCATAATTGCCTCCCGACGCCATTTTTTGACATCTATTTTATACTTTAATTAAAGTTTTTATTTTTTTTATTTTTGTTAAGAATGGGTTTGGAGAAGAAGGTGGCGAAGGAGGAGGAGGAGGAGGAGAAGGAGGAGGAGGAAGAGAAGGAGAAGAAGAAGAAGTAGTAGATGAAGAAGAAGAAGAAGAAGAAGAAGAAGAAGAAGAAGAAGAAGAAGTAGTAGAAACAAACGTATGCATATTTTATGATAAACCGTTTAACTCACCGTCATACATATCAATTCAATGGATGCCAAGTATGATTGCCAAGTATTAATGTAAATTTTTTATTAATATATAATTAAGTAAAGTTTCAGTAAAATTATTATTTAAAAATGATTTTTCATTTTTCTTTCAGTTTGCTATGACAATGATGTCGAAGGCAGAGTTCTTATTCAACCCTAATCCAGACTTTGATATGTAAGTCACCTGTATCAAATAAAATATGCTTTATATGAAAAGTGAACCTAGAGAAATGCATCTTCACAATCAAGAGGTAAACAAAATAATTTATTCTACAAGTTTTTTCTTTTTTTTTAACTGTAACATTTCTAATACTAACTTTTTTATGTTTTAGAAGTTGGTGACGATTCTTAATCCATGCCGATTCTAACAAGAAAAAGGGAATTTAAATTTTAGTATTCTCTAATTAGAAAATGTTATTTTAATTTTTTACATGTATATTATGTATATTATATAACAATAAAGTTTACGAAATATGTAATTAAAAATTGTATAGTTTATTTTAAATAAAATATTTTTAATATAATACCTCTTTGTATTATTACTTTTAACATTAATAAATATCTTAAAAATGTAATTTATTTATTTTTAAAAATAATACTTTTGTTAAATTGAATGTCGAATAGGAATAATTAGAGGCGAGGAGGCGGCCCAATGAAACACTGGGTAAATTTTAACGACGCTTTATTTTATTACGAAAGAAAAAGACTCACAGGTTCCCAAATTTTACAAGTAAATGTTCCAACGCCGTTACGCGGCAAGCCCCGAACGAGGACAACCTTGAGAAGAACGCCGGCGTAGCTCGTCTGATCGCTGTTCCAAGAACGCCCCTCCGATGGACGCCGCTGGTTCGGGACACGAAGCTGAATCTCCTCGAGCTGCTAGTGAGAGCGGCGGGGCTCCGGCTGTGTCGCTGGTTGAAGTCGGATAAAACCGCGGCGAGCGGCTAGTCGGCCGCCAAGCCGGGAAGCGCATCATCTCATTTTTGATCACAGGTTTTTTTACATTTAGAATTTTTATCAGATATGTGTAGAAGACCAAACTGATTAATTATCATATTGTGGTTGTTACTGCTACTGCTGACACAGTTGTTAATATTATTATTAGCCAGTTCATCGACAGATAAAAATGATCCAGATACTGAAGATCCACCTAGGCTTACCTTATCAGATTTGTAGTCATCGTCATGACGTTATTTACATCATCATTGTCATCGTTGTCGTTGTCATCATCATTGTCATCTCTTGCTTTATTATGTTTTAGATTATTACAATTGTCATTTCAATTATGACCTATTTGCATTGAACTCATGAGTAATTGTAATCTTTCGACAAGCTTATTAGGATAATCCCAGTAAATATAATCTACTCCCGATTTTCGTTTATTTTTTTACCAGTTTTCATCATAGGTGATTTATCTAATGATCCATAAACGCTTGTATGTGGTGGTCGCTGTTGCAGCAGCAATTGTTGTTGCTGTTGTGCTGCACTCCTAGCAGTTGCTGTCATTTATGTCGTGTAGGGGAATAATTTTGATATTACTCGTATGTATTTGTAGCCGCGATTGCTCTTTAATGGATTGAGAATTGAATTATTGCGTCGGTGTGCACTGATTTACAATAAACTTCTCTTATACATATGCATGTCATTACTAGTGTAAAGATCTGCATTGTGATTTTTTTTAAATATAAGCTGACAAATTCCAAGTGTCTCAGGAATTTTAAAATTATCATCAATTAATATAACATCATTGTTGGTTAATTCAAATATTTTATTTCCCAATATAAGTGAATTTTTCTAGTAAAATGGTCCGTAGGTGTTGTCAATTACTTTAACCTCATCTATTATGAAATCACGCATGTATTTCTTAAATAGTGGACCAAGTAAATCGATAAAATTTTCAATGAATTCACGCCCATATGCTTCTTTAACAGCCTCTTGCACTGATATTTCTAAATTGTTAGGATTTTCATAGACATTTTCATGTCTATAGAAATCTGATACATCCATTGGTTGTATTGATCGTGATGCTGCTGCTACTGCTGCTCGTCCTGCTGCTCAGCCACATCTTGATTTTCATTATAGTTCGTGGAAATGCACTATATTGTTGTAGTTATTGTTGTTGTTGTTTTTGTTATTGTTTATGTTGTATTAAGGCATTATTTATAAATTTCATTTTTTTAAATCTTTGTCCATATGGTGTTAATGCGATTCGTGTTGCAGTAATGTCTATTCTAGATCGATGATAAAATTACAAGAAACAGCAGCAGTAACAGTATTTGAAAAATCAGCGGCATAAGCATATGTAGTAGTAGTGTGTACGTGTGTTCTGCGTGAGCATGCATGACATAAGATGCTGACTGCATGTGTGTCATCATCATAATTATCAGTCTAGCTGTGATAAGCAACATTGTCGTCGTAATAAAATTAGAAGAGAAGAAGAAAGAAAAACGATGCAGTTTGGCTTATCAGTTATGTACGAGAGTGGGGAAGAAAAAACAAATCTGAAGTCAGCCTGCGAATGAGCTTCGTAGCAGGAAGACGTAAGATCTGTGTGTGTGCTCTACTGCTGCTGCTATATTGCCAGCTGCTTATCGACATACGCGACCTTGACATTGTTGCTGTTGATGACGAGGATTTTGCTGCTGCTGCTATTGCTGTCGCTGTACCATCGCTATCGATGTTGCTGCTGTGTTACTCCTATGGCAAAAGTTGGGTTATCCACAAATGCTCGACAACAATAAGGTTTTTCTTTTTGAAGGACAAACGATAACATTTTTTAAAGATATTTCTGTTTCTATATAATTTTTTTAATAAATTTTTTTATAGTCAACATCATAGTAGTGGACTACGAAATAAAACATAAATTTGCAAAGAAAAATGTCTTTTTTTAAATTAATGAAAGAAATTTCTGTTCAAAGAAAATTTACAAAGAAAAAAAATAGAAAATCAGTTGGAAATAGTCAAGCAAAAGCTATGGTCACTTTATTGGCCTACAATCGGCATAGCTATACTACTCACGTCCTCCCACAAAGGGAGAGACAACTTGAATGATGTTACGGAAGAAAACGTCACCTCAGTGGTAGCTCAATTCGTCAAAACTGAATCGATGACGATAGACTTCGACGCCCAGTCACAATCGAACAAGTCTTCTCCCGAAGGAGAGACCGATGTAACCAACACGCCCTAGGTATGCTTGCGCTTAACCGAAAGTGAGGCAAAGCCAACGCAACCGCAGAAGCGGGCGTACAGAGAGGAAGACGAAACCCGTTGGTGGCACCAGATAGGAATGGGAGATTTCACAATTCGAGCCCTATACGATAATAAAGCATCCAATACAGTAATGGGAGCGGTTGGATTGCAAATCGCCAGTGCGTTTGGGAGAGACCCCTCTACAGAATACGCGGGACGACTGAACCTACCAGACGGTGTTTCGTCCGTTGGTGAGTCACGTCACACTCCCCATAACACTTGCAGGAGAAACACGCACGTACGAGTAGGTATCGTCCCACACCTAGACGACGAAGGTTATGTGAGAGTGAACTTCATGAAGAAGCATAGAGCCATACTTGATCTAGATGTGGACGTCCTATACTTCAAGGGTTCTCACGCTAGAGTACAGCTATAGGTAGTATCATCTGCCCTTCATGCAAGATATCTTTCGGAAATTGAGAAGGGCAAAGTATATATCGACGATCGATATTAAGAGTGCGTATCATCACATACAACTGAGCAAATCTTATCGACGAATCACAGCCTTCACAGTGCTGAGAAAATAATTGTGCCATTTTCTACGTGTGCCCTTTGGTTTGTCATACGCAAGGGCGACGTTTCAAAGATTGATTGACATGGAGCCTGGACCAGTTCTAGTCGTACGTGCTCGCATATCTGGACAACATTATCATAATCTCTGAAACGTATGAAGAGCACAAACACCTATTGAAATTCGTCTTTGCGAGGTTGAAAACCGCAGGATTAATGATTAATGGGGAAAAATGCGTGTTTTGCAAACCCGAGGAGAGATACTTGGGTATCCTAGTGAACCGGGACGTGATCAGGCCAGATCCGGAAAAGATGAAACCCATAATGAAGTACCCCGCACCCAAGAATTTCAAAGAGCTAAGACGCTTTTTGTGTATGTCATCATGGTACAGGAGGTTCACGAAAGACTACGCAACGTTGGCTTAGCGTCCAACTCATCTTCTAAAGAAAAACTAGAAGGACGATTGGCTGGAAGAACAACAAAAGGCATTTGACCGGCTGAAGGCGCTCATCGCCTCATCTCCTGTTGTCCAGAGTCCCCTGCCGGACAAGCAGTTCGTAGTAGACACGGCTCTAGCAACACCGGAATTCTGCAGAGATGAATTACAGCGTGCTCGAGCGTGAGTACCTGGCAGTGGCATGGACCATAGAAAAGTTCCTCCCATATACCGAGAGGAACCATTTCCGGTAACTGATCACTTGAGCCTGGCATGCCTTTGTAATCTGAGAAACCCCACCGGCTGTCTGGCAAGGTAGGCGTTCGCCTGCAAGGTCATGATTACGAAGTGATCCATAGGAAGGGTGCATTGAATTATGTACCAGACGCATTATCCAAGATATATGAAGAGGAGGAAACGTCAATAGGCTCCTTAAGTTTGGTCAGCTGGCACTAGAGATCAGTGGTATCTAGCCATTATCAACAGAACAGCGATGAATCCTCGGGAGAACCCAAAATGAAAGATTCTAGGGGGGAAACGGGACAAGTCGAAGATTTAGTTCATGACAAAGACTTAAAAACATTCATACCTAGCGAAGATCCATCAGAAGAAACGTTGAAGACCCAAGAAAACGAAGATATGGAAACATCACGACGACCGAGGAAATCGCAGGAGATGAGCGACTCCAGCGGGAGCCACATCTCCCGAAGACGTCACGCGAGACGCACCGAGAGTGAAACGAAGACAACCCCAATAGAGGTAGACGCACGTCGAAAGAGGCCACAGGATCAGCCCAAAGAGCTAGCAAGCCCAATAATCGAAGTACGCCGGCGTCTCCATCCCTGCATCTCCATCCCGTCGTCGAACCCGGAGAAATCCACTTCCATAATATCGATTCCCCCATATCCGAATTTTATGATTTCAGATGGAATTCCATGGTGATATCGTCGAAGAAATGTCACAAGCGCTTTTCGAGGTTCGGCTGGGAGACAAGGTAGATGGAGTAATAACGGCCGCCCCCCCCCCCCCCCCCACGTCCTCAGTGAGCGTCGCCGGGAAGAAGAATAAGAGAGATGTCGAGAGATAATGACGAGGATCTCTGTCGTCATCGAAGAGTGGGAAGACGACAATGACGAAGACCAATGTGCCTCACCCAGGGTCCCCAGAGCCGGGTACTCATCTAAGTCGCCGGCGGACCCACCGAATGGAAGTACCGTCCCAATGACACCTGCCACTCGGGAGATAAGCACGCAGACGGAATCAACCGAAGCGCAGTCCTCGTCCTAGCAATCTCGACTAGAAGCCAAAGAAATTCGAGAGGACCCCCATTTGTCGAGCATCCAGAAAGAATGGGCCAGGATGAAGAGGATCCTCGAAATAGTTCGATCTGCGTGGTCGAGGTACCGCCTCTACATGAGAGAGGGGATCGAATCGTAGGATGAATTTCATCACAATTTCCTGCACGCCTCGAACTACACGAACTGCACTGGGTTGTCCCATTTAAAAAACACTGGGAGCTCTTAGACCACATCCTCGCGTGGTTGAGTGAAAGAAAGCAGAGGCTGCCGTGGGAAGAGGTCGATGCAGTTGTTGCAGCGGCAAACGCCGTGCACTTGCCGGACGTCAAGCATGTATTCGCAGCCCGCAACAGAGCCGCAGTAGAATCCGCAGCGGAACTGCGACGACTTCAGCAGGAGACAAAGGGAGCCGAGACCCGCCAGGTCCCGGGCGAACGGTAGTCCCAACCCAGCACCACATCCGAAGCCCTCGGGGAGTCTAGCCCGATAGGACATCCCAGCTCCAGCTCGGAGTCGTCTCCGCGGAAAATGAATCCCCCGGAAACCGGAAAGATCCGGTATTGCCGCATCTGCGTAAACCAAGGGTGCGTTACCCCTCCAAGTGCCATAATGTGGGCAAAGAAAACGCAGGTGGAAAAGGCCGGAGGAAGAAGGCAATGAAAAGCAGAAGAAAAAATGAAATAACAAAAATAGAAAAATAAATTCGAAAAAGAATGCAGATCATATTTAGCAACATCTTTTAATCCACACCTGTCACACCCATTGTCTCGTTCGTTTCCGCGACATCGTCTAAGTGGTTGACAGAAGTTGCTTACTGGGGCAAGCAACGTCTGGAAGGGGGATGCAACGAGCCGCGAATAACTCGCAAGTCATACAGCGCGGAACGAGAATAGACCAAGTGTCGCCATCTGACAGCCGCGCGCTTCAACTGGTAGGTAAGAGAGCGTCTCGCCACCGACGTTGAGAGGCAAGGCTATTATCATCAAAGCTCCCGTGCGACGCACCTCGCTTTTTTCTGACTCGCCGCCATATTCGCATCATTCTCCCGACACCGAGAACACGTGCTCGCGCTCGTTACCTTTTTGAGAGAGGTTATCGGGTGCGTGGGTGTTACAAGCTATCGGTAGAGGCGCACGCCCCTCCATCACTAGCAGAGAAGAACGAGAAGCAGTACTCCATCTTCTATCTTCACGCTCTATTTGTTAGAGGTAAGGTCTAGCCCGTGATAAACGCGCGTGCACGAAGGGGCCACCATACGAATAGTTTGCTGAGCCCTACGAATAAAAGGGCTCCGGATTGACCACGAAAAGGAAGCCCGTGCGCGTTCAAAGCATAGTTCGGCGAGTATTCGACCGTAAAATTTTGGCAAATAATTTTCATATCTAAAAAAATATTCAACGAAGGAAGAAAATTTCAATTTTAAAATATATCACAAGAAAAAATATGGCCCATAGCAGTGGTTCCAAAACATATTCGAGTATTTATACGAGAAATAAAATTTCGAATAATCGATTATTCGAAAATTTATTCGAATAATCGATTATTCGAAAATTTATTCGAATAATCGCTTTGTCGAATAAGATTTCGAATACTTTTTGGAATAACTCCTTTCAGTCTTATTTTTTCATGCGAGACATTCAAAAATTGAAATATTCTTACTTCGTTGAGTATTTTGCAAGATATGAAAATTATTCGCCAAAATTTAGTGGTCAAATACTTGCCGAAATATGGTTTGATAACTAGTCTGCTGAGGAAAATCCACACAAAGTCTAATCCTCGAGGATTTGATATGTACGAGGGAATAACCTTCACGGCTGCACCGGGATAAGCCTACAGCGGCGAGTCGTCGCGGACCGGCCTAAAGGTAAACACATCGGTAAGTCGCGCACACGTGTTGCATGTGGCGCATGCCAACAGGTCTCTTGCTTGATTGTTAATTTATTATTAACAAATTGAGCACCGCCTTACAATATATATATATATATATATATATATATATATATATATATATATAATAAATTAACAATCAAGCAAGAGACCTGTTGGCATGCGCCACATATATATATATATATATATATATATATATATATATATATATATATATAGTTTTTATACAGTTTTCTTTGGCGATTTTTTATATGAAAGTACGTATCAAAAGATCTCAAAACAAGTTTCAGCCCCTAAGGTCTCATGTATGATCTAGTAGATGTTTTTAATTCTCTAAAATGGCCAAAAAATAGTTATATTCAAAAAATTGATATTGGCAATTTAGGAGCGCAAGTCGTTGGTAACTTGCGGTCTCCCATTTTGTCACCTACAGTTTCTCACAATTTTGAATTTATTCTAGCTTCCCATCAAAATATCTTCAATGATGCTCCGACCACTAAAATTAAAGGTATTAATGTCAGCTTTTTTAGCTATTTGTAGAATTGTCCTTAATGTATAATACCTAACGAAAATTACGTCGGACTTTAATAGTATGTCGTTTACTTTGGGTAGAAATAACAGGCTATAAAATATTCACTATCATGCTATACGTATAATACAAAAAACCAAACAAAGTGCTTTATTTTCTAGGATGTTTGTACTATGTTTTCTGAAAGTACGAGTTAAAATGGTTTATATAGACGCAAATTTCAGGGGAGCCAACCTGATGATTTTCGAAAAAATACCTTTATTGTACGGGCTATATATTTTTGGTTATACGTAACGGATTTGAACGAACCAAAAGAGAAATTAAAAGTCATTTTATGACACAGAGTTTGAGGTGTGCTAGACTTAAATTAATGTTGTTTTGGTAAAATGGCATTCGATGAAATAGAATCTAAAAAATACAAAATTTCGGGTTTATATGCAGCTTTGTATAGGTAATCCATTGAACTGTCAAGATGGTCTAATACTTATTTTCTAAAAGATTATATCAAGACGAAGAAATGCTTTTTTAGTACTTCAATATGGTACTATTAAGCGTTCTCTAGAATTTTATGAAAATAACCATTTTTTGGCCATTTTCGAAAATTCGAAACATTCTACTGGTCACATATGGAACCTTAGGGACTAAAACTTGTTTGCAGAGCTTTCTTTGATAGGTACTTTTATATAGAAAATCGGCAGAGAAGTTTGAGAACTAGATGCGCACTGATTTGTTAATTTTGCTTGACCGGATATATATATATATATATCTATATATAAGTTGTAGAGGTCAACGAGGGTCAACTTTTGGTACCAACGACCTTGAACTTGTTTTTGAAAGCCAGGATCATTTTTTTAAATGAGAAGACCTACTTTTTACTCCGGATTTGAAAAGAGCAGAAAATTTTACGTTGAAAATGATAGTTTCAACATCAAAATGTTTTCGAAAAAAGTTATGAAGGGTGAAGAGTATCACCTTTTGGTTCCAATGACCTTTACCCTGAAATTGGTTCTCAAGGTTATGTCAAGGTCAAAGTGATTTTTCAAGTGAGAACCCCTGCTTTTGACGTCTGATACGGGAAAAATAAGAGAATTCACGTTGAAAATGCTAACCAAGGTCATGGTAAGGTCGTATCAAGGTCAATTTAATGTGCACTTCAAAGTTAAAAATAAATATTTAAAGGTCAAAAGACATCAAAGACCTTGAAAATTCGTCTAATTTTAAGGTAAAATTAGCCTAAAACATAAAAAAAATTACATGAAATCCATTTAGTTTTTTAAGACAAATCTTTCTCAGTTGATATTTTACATTTTTTAAAAGATAGAAAATTATTCAAGTATCAATGATTTAAAAACAATGATCTTGACCTTGAAATGTCCTTCAAAAACTAGTTCAAGGTCAGGGTCGTTGGTACCAAAAGTTGACCCCCGTTGACATCTACACCTTTTGTCTGAAACATTTTTCTGTATCCAACCATAATTCTGAAATACTTCCCATAATAGAGTAAAATGGTCCACCCTGTATATATATATATATATATATATGAATCCGGTCAAGCAAAATTAACAAATCAGTGCGCATCTAGTTCTCAAACTTCTCTGCCGATTTTCTATATAAAAGTACCTATCAAAGAAAGCTCTGAAAACAAGTTTTAGCCCCTAAGGTTCCATATGTGACCAGTAGAATGTTTCGAATTTTCGAAAATGGCCAAAAAATGGTTATTTTCATAAAATTCTAGAGAACGCTTAATAGTACCATATTGAAGTACTAAAAAAGCATTTCTTCGTCTTGATATAATCTTTTAGAAAATAAGTATTAGACCATCTTGGCAGTTCAATGGATTACCTATACAAAGCTGCATATAAACCCGAAATTTTGTATTTTTTAGGTTCTATTTCATCGTATGCCATTTTACCAAATCAACATAAATTTAGGTCTAGCACACCTCAAACTCTGCGTCATAAATCGACTTTTAATTTCTCTTTTGGTTCGTTCAATTCCGTTACGTATAACCAAATATATATATATATATATGGAACGTCACATGTATATATATATATATATATATATATATATATATACATGTGATGTTCCACGTCAAGTTATTACTGAACGAAACGGAAAATTGTCACAAATGGTTGAATAAACAAACAATAAAAGTTTCAGACCCTAAACATAAAAGTGTAAAAAGTTATGTGGGCACTTCCTTCCTGTATGATTAAATTGAAATCTTTTAAGTTTAGAAAAAAAATTTGGAAACAAGTTTATTTTTGCAAATTACCTATAGAATACGCTTGAATTTTTTCAAACCTTGATTTAACTAATTAAGGTAAATCAGAATAACAAGAACTTGTTTAAGCAAATTTGAAGGAGTACGACTACTTTATATTTAAATTTATTATTCCCAAAATCTTCTTTCAATAATATACTTTCAATTTTTTTATGCAGAAACGATGGGACTATACCTAAAGAAAAATGTTATAATGCTTTAAGCAATACATACAAGCCCATATATATAACAAAATACGTTTTAGTCTTGTACGCATTTAGGGAGCAGGCCTGGGTTAAACCCAAAAAATAGATTTATCTTTATGAGTCCAGAAAATATTCTTATGTTTAAAAGCAATCATTCTGATAATTTTTATGCTATCAATACACAATAATCTCTTAAATTTTACCAATGTAAAACCTCAAAATCTTGATCCTATACGTAACAATTTCCTATAATATTAAGATAACAAAAGTCTCCGGTCTCCGATCTCCGGTCTCCGGTCACATCAGTAAGTTCATACCTTTTTTTAAAAGTTCATCATATATATGCGCGAGTGTGGATGTATTGTTGGGAGGGCGGAAGTATGGATAGATGAGATAGTCGGTGGATTAATAGGTGAATGGATGTATAGGTGGATGATTTGGTGGGTGGGTGGATAGTTGGCTTCCTAGATATGTGTTATCCAACAGTATTTATAAGCTTGATAATGTTCTTGTTAAGAAACGTATTGTTTCTTGACGGAACAATTTTTTATTATTAATGCCGAGGGGGGGGGGGGTCAAGATTTGACTCGGCCACCCTATAAAGGCTTGGGAGTCTTGCTTGAAAAATGGAGACTCAAACAACCCTCTGAATCGTTTGTAGTTTCCTTTTTGTTTTGGTTTTAATATTATCTGTCATTTCCTTTGTTTAATTCTTAAACCTTCAACATTTCCAGCGTCATCTAGGAAAAACAAAGGTAAGATTTTTGATTAAATTCAAAGAAGAAAAGAATAATCTTTTCTTCTTTGAATTTAATCAAAAATCTTACCTTTGTTTTTCCTAGATGACGCTGGAGATGTTGAAGGTTTAAGAATTAAACAAAGGAAATGACGTGAGAAAATAACGTGACTTTTTATTATAATGATCACTTGTGTTGAGTGAGGCGTGTGGCTACTCTGAATTGACCTAAAGCACGACTAACTGTAAAACGTGGCTTAGCTGCAGCGTCAACCCCCGCTCAATACCTCTCCTCTCCTCCGTGACGTCACGACGATTGTTGCTTCGTGTCGCTCCTACAGTTTCTTATTACTTAGTAACTGCAGTAGATCTACGGGTCAGCGCACGCGTGCCGATCGCGCGAAAATTGTGTGCGTAGGAATTGTTTAATTAATTAAATACACCATTTTCGTCACTTAACATATCAATGTCTGCCAGTGAGTGCGGGTCCATGGTCCGGGTTTTTCTTATTGTATCGTAAGTTTATGTCAGAAAATTTATGTCATTATATGTTTGATTTGATTTGACTTGGCTTTGGCACAGAAACGAAAAGAACTTTTTGCGTATGTTGGTTTTTGGTGGATGTTTGGTCAAGAATTCTTGAGGTGTCGAACAACTACTATAATTTAAAAAAAAAAAATTATTGAACATGGGTTCGCTCTTCATCACCAAATGGTCCGGTCGACATTTTGTAGATGCCGCCGCAAGATTCGAACTGACGTGGTTCGAACTCCTGTCTTTGGTTTTGTCAATTCGTTTTTCACCGCCGAATGGTCCGGTCGACATTTTGTAGATGCCGCCGAAAGATTCGGACCGTCGAATTCCGAAATTGTAGCCTGTATTTGCGTGTCGGCTAATGAGATTGAGCTGTTATTGGTTGTTCTTCATTACCAAGTGTAAGATACTGTGTACCTTTATTGTGATTTTTTTTGTTTGTTGTTGTTCTCTTTTGGTAGGGTTTTGGGTTGGGATGTGGAGTGTTTTGAGAGATTAAGATGAAAGCTTACTTACGTGTATCGTGTTTTGGTTCTTGGGTACAATATTATTTTGGCATTATCTGTTATTACTTTTGGGTTTGATGCAAAAATGTATGGTTCTAAAATTAAGGTGGTCCAGGTCCATAACAATAAATGTGGTCTAACAATTTAGTGTATGTATATTATATTAAAAAAAAAAGAATAAATTTTATGAAGATATAAATAAATATTGGTCCAATATTTTTAAATGTTACTTAAAAACTAATAATATCGAGACTCTCGAAATCTGGTCCATGTCTAATATACATATATAATATAATATACTTGGCGATGGTTCTCTCGCGATTTCTTCTTCTGTTAGACGTATGCTACCGAGGCTGATTAAATCACGTGCTTCTTCCGTTTATTCTTCTTGTGGCCGTTTTTGAGATTTGTGGTCTGTAGTTTTCGTTGATGATGGATTTGATGGTGGATTTGATTGGTATTTGTTTCCTTGTTCCTTTGGTTTTTTCTTTTCTTGGTTGCTCTTGATTGAGTTGTGGTCAAAAACCCTGTAGTTACAGCTTTCCAGGTGTTGGTCTCATTGGGTCCTTCGAATGTATCTCCCGCAGAAACAATGTAGGTTGTAGTTGTACTTAGTTATTTATGTGTTGGTCCCATTCTTCATGTCGCAACCAACTCCCGCATAGGTAGTGTACCTTGTATATCTTGTCCATTTGTTTCTTGCATATCCTATGGTGGTCCAGTTTATTTCTTGTATCTACAGCCATGCCACATGGTTCATGGTTTTCTCTGTGTTTACTCATAGTCTTGCTAAATTGTCTCACTGTTGCCCACCTTGGACGGTATTCTCTTGGACAGTTGTCCATGGCAGCGGCAGCATCTTTTTCGTTAAAATACTGCACATATCCCATGTACCTTAGGAATCGATGGTTATGTTCCTGTCCTTTCATCACTACCCGTACGATGTAGTCCAAGGGTCCGAACTTCATGAAGTCCTCTTCATATATTTCTTGCGGCTTTCCTATGGGTATTAGGAATAACGTGCGTTTTCGCCGCTCGTGGGAAGACCGACAAACTCGCACGCATATGGTGAAATATAGAATTATAAGTAGAAAGAAAATGATCAATTCGGAGTCGCTGTTCTCCAGCAGACTCCGCAATAAGGCTGCAGCAGAAGGCCGCATTAAAAGGGCACCAGGCACTGATTTTAGATAAAAAACTACCTCAGCAGTGCCCCTGAGATTAAGAAAAAAAAGATTTTATGATTTTATTGGTGACTGCACTGGCTCGGCTAGACCAGCAGAGAGTCGTGGGGTCAAACGGCACGAGCTACTTACTTTTTCAAGCGAGAGACGGTTACAGACGAGTATGCACACTATGGTAGGAATAGAAATAATAAGACTTGATATTAATTAAATTTGAGCCTTTAATGATACCTAATTACTGTTTGCGTATCATTACAAAAAAAAACTAGTGCCTTTAAAAAGGCAATTTATCTGCTTACTTAAAGTTAGGACGGGCTCGATCGTTCTTAAAAGTAGCCTGTCTAATCCCTAGCTCTAATATGACTCAAACAAAATATAATAAAAAAAAAATAAAGAAAACTATTTTAGCAAAATTTAACGATATGGAAGATATGAAAATATCGGCCCTGAGGCACTCTACATACCAAAAAAATTAATTAATTAAACAATATCAAAGAAATTATATGCAAAATATAAAGTGATTAAATAATAGATAAAGGCCCCGTAGGCACCTATTAATAATCTAAACTAAGCTATGTGATATCCAAAAGCTCTCGCACGCTACCTCGTTGCCGTTCGCGAAAAACACGTGCTCGCAGGCACGCGGTCACTCCGGGAGCTACTACGAACGATTGCTTCGAAGTTTTAAATTTTAAGAAGGCGCGAGAGAAAGAAATTCGCTAGCGCAAATTTCTACTGCCTCAATGTAGGCACGCTTTGAAAAACTTACAGTTTGGCGGCGGAGCAAGTCTCGTCATCGAGTTCGGTGCCTGGAGGCAAGACCGATACTAATAAGTTATTAAAAGAAACAAAATTATATTTAACTTGAAATATAAAATAAATAAATAAAAAATAATAAAAAGCGACAAAAAATTGCTTCGTTACAACACCCCCCCCCCCCCCCCCGTAAACGAGGCGTGGGATTTCAAAGAAACAGCAAGACTCGCATTAAAGTCATACACGCGCGAAGTTACGTGCAACCAGAGACATTCCTTCCCTCCTCGCCATAGAAGCCCCCAATAGAGCATCAAAATTAATAAATAAAATTGGTAATGGAGGTAGAATGAAGAAAAAAACTTAAGTTAAATGTATAAGGAATAAGAAGAATAATTTATTACAAAAAAAAATTGCTACTTATACAAAACTAAATAATTGAATGATAATCTGCCGAAAGGCACTAAATAGGAAACAAAAACTAATAATTGTTTTGGGGATTAAAGGAACCCAGTCCTTTCTTTCGTAATTATTACACCTATAGCCTAAGTAAGGCATTTAATCTTAGGAGAAAACAAAAAAAAACATTATGTTAATTCATTACTAATTCTAATTAAGTATGTTAATATGTAAGTATTTGTCCAACTAGCTTATCTCAAAGGCCTTCTGAAGGCACTCAAAGTTAGGAAAATAAAAAAAATTTGATTCATGAAAATGATGGTGAGATGATAATGAAAAATTAAATTTAGAAGAAAAAGGAAAAAATGGAACGGCCCTAGGAGGCACGAGATATCCTAAAACGCTTTATTGCCTGCAGGAAGGCATCGGGCGACCCCTGCCAAAATTATCATTGATGGGGGTCCCCGTCAGAAAACGTTGGAGATCCCGGCGGCTCACGATCGGGTTTCGTGAGGGCCTCTCCATCTGAAGCCATGCCGTCTTGCAGGTCTCACAGCCCTGCAGGGTCGTGCCAGTCCGCCCCCATAGCAAAATCTTCGCCTCCTTTCGGGACAAGCCCCGTACTCGTGCGAGCGGAACCAACAGTTCCAGCAGGCCTGCTTGTGAGGGGGATTGTCGAGGCGGTTTCTGAGCGCTGAAGCGGGCGGCGCGGCGTCGCTTCCCTAGGGGCTCCACGAGGGCCGGCTGAGCTGCTTTCGTGGCCGGAGGCGCCGGCTCTAGTCCGACGCAGGTGAGCATATGGGCCCGGCTTCGTAAAGAGCCGGGGCCGATGATCCCGCGACTCGGACTTCGATGCTGTTGTCGTCGCTGTTGGAAGTGGCGGCGGCACTTTCTCGGTTACTAGACCTGGAGTCGGTGCCAGCAATGGGATCGGCGAGGACCTGGCCAACTGGGGGGCATTGCCCCGAGGGCGTTGGCGAGGTTCTATCGCCGCGAGCGTTGGTGGCACCGGGGGCGATACCACTAGCGATGATTCCGTCGCTGGGGTCAGGCCGTTGTTGAATTCCACGAGGCTCACCCCCGTACGCGGATTGGCGGGTCGTGTGAGGACCAGCTCCACCTCGTCCAAGGTGAACCCGCGGATGCTGATTCCCACTTGTCGGACTTCGAGGCGGATCGTCCTCCGCTCCATCGTCGGTTGCCTGTGGGAGGGGGAGCGATAGGGTTTGATATCCTGTAAGCTTACCTTAGCTACTAACTTTCCGGAGACATTGTCCAACACGTACGTGTCCGGTGATAGGATTTGTGTAATCCAGTAATCCCCTCGGAATCGCTTCGCTAAACTACCGCTTATACCCTGCGCGGCCGAAGACAACACGTGTTGTCGACGCCATACGCGATCACCAAGTGCGAAGTCACGTTCCCGTCGACCTTGGTTATAATACACGGCTTGACAGTTGGAAGCCTCCTCGATATATTTCGCGACTGAATCGCGTAAAGCCGACATTTTTACCATCCGATCTCGCCAATTTTCCACGGGATTCGGCAAGATTTCCGCGTCGACGTTTTGACTTAGAGAGTTTTCGGGCATGCGGGGCTCGCGCCCGAAATTGAGGAACGCTGGCGAGACTTTAGTAGAATTGTGGGTGGCGTATTTTAGCTAATTGAAACTTGGGGATATGTTCATCCCAGTCCCTGTGGTGGTCCTGGATAAACGATATAACCATATTTTGAATCACTCTATTAACCCGCTCTACAGGATTGGCCTGCGGGTGGTAGGCCGGGGTTGTGGAATGCTTTATCCCATATTGCTTAAGCTTCCCGGTCAAAACCCTATTAACGAATTCAGTGCCGTTGTCAGTGTGAAAAACCTGAGGCGCGCCATAACGAAAGATGATACGCTCCTCGAAACCTTTCACGACCGACTTGGCGTTAGCGCGCTGCAGACGCACGAGCTCCACCCTACTTGAATACAAATCCTCGAAAACCAGCGAATAGGGAAAACTGGCCTTGCTAGTCGGCAAGGGTCCCACCATATCAGCGGCTACAACTAACCAGGGTTGCTCGATAACTCGCTGTCTCATAAGGCCAATAGGTGCGGTTTGTTCGACCTTGACTGATTGGCACACTACGAGTAAGCAGTGTTTTACAAATTTGGCCGTGTCTTCGTAGTACCCTGGCCAATAGAAGTTAGAAGCTATGCGGCGGAAAGGTTTATAGGTGCCAAGGTGACCTGCAGAAGGCACCGAGTGCGCTTCTTCCAGTACTCTCGTTCGAAGCCGACTAGGCAAAACTAGCTTCCACGCTTGTAGGTCTCCCACTACGTCCTCTATAATGGGTCAGGATGGTGTTTATAAATTTTCCCGTTTTCAACCTTCCAATTAGGATATTTGTGGGGTTGAGTTTCGATCCTATGGATGCGGCTCTCATACCACTTATCCGCCTCCTCATCTACTGCGGCTAAGGCGTTATCCTCGTCGAGGAACATACGCGAGAGCGCGTCCGGCACATGATGATAGGTCCCCTTACGATGGATAATTTCCATGTCGTATTGGGCTATTTTCATGGCCCAGCGGTCGAGATGACCAGTGGGATCTTTAAGGTTTTGCAACCACGTCAAGGAACTATGATCAGTAATGACCGTAAAGTGTGTGGCTTCCAGGTATTGTCAGAACTTCTCGACAGACCAGAGCACCGCCAGGCACTCCCGTTCCGTGACGGTATAATTACGTTCGGCTTTGGACAGGGCTCTGGACGCGTAGGCTATGACTCGCTCCGCTCTATCGATAAATTGCGTCAAAACTGTCCCAATTCCGGTGAAGCTAGCATCTGTTTGTAGTGAGAAGGGTAGTTCCACATGCGGATAGGCTAGAGTGGGTGCGGTAGTCAAGGCAGCTTTTACAGCCTCGAAGGTATTTACCTGATCTTCGCCCCAAACAAAGCGTGAGTTTTTGCGAAGAAAGCGAGTGAAAGGTTCGACAACGTCCGAAAAATTCTCGATAAACCTCCGATACCATGATGTCATGCCCAACAGCCTACGGAGCTGTTTTAAATTTTTAGGGGCAGGGTAGTTAAGGATAGGCTCGATCTTTTCCGCGTCGGGTTTCAAACCTTCTTCATCGACACGGTAACCAAGGTACCGAACGCTTTGTCGGCAAAACTCGCATTTTTCGCGGTTGACAGTTAAACCTAACCTAAGACAGTTTAACCTGCCTCCGACAGTTTTTGAAGAATTTTCTCGAGAATTTCGAGGTGTTTTTCGAATGTTTCCGTAATTATAATTAAATCGTCTAGATAGGCGAAAACATAAGGTTCCAGTTCTGAATCGATTAAACTGTCGACCAGACGCTGAAAGGAAGCCGGTGCATTAGACAGACTATACGGAATAACATTCCAGTGGAACAGGCCTTTACTCGGCACTGTGAAAGCAGTAATTTCCTTGCTAGACTTTTCCATAGGAATTTGGTGATAGGCATTTTTCAGGTCGATAGTGGAAATGTATCGAGCTGCTCGAAGATTTTCTAATACAGCATTCATATACGGCAAGGGATAGGCGTCCTTCTTGGCAACACTATTGACTTTGTGAAAATCGATGCAAAATCGATAGGTACCGTTAGATTTTCGGACCATTACAACCGGGCTCGACCAGGCACTTTTAGAAGGCTCAATTCGCCCTGACTCAATGAGCTCGTCCACCTCTTTATGCATCGCTTGTCGTACTGGTTCTGAAACCATATAGTACCGCTGCTTAATAGGGGAGTGCCCTTGAACGTCAATTTTGTGCTCCGTAAGATCGGTTGAACCGGGCTTATCGCTAGGAGGAGGCAAAGCACGAGCTAGCAGGTCATCAAGTTGACGCTTTTGTTCCACAGAAACTTCTGCAATCGCTGCCAATTCCGAGGCAATAAACGGCCGATCGGAAGAAAAATCACCAGCCAAATCAGAGGGTATTTTCCAGGTGGCGGCACCAAAATCTACGATAAATTGAAAACCTCTTAAGAAATCCATTCCAAGGACGCAGTAGTAAGCAAGACAAGGCAATAACCGAGCTTCAAGGGGATGAGATACAAAACCTACAGACAAGTCTAAGGCTATCCTTCCTTTGGTAGCAGCGTGAGAGCCGTCTGCCATTCGAACTACGGTGGTGGTAATCAGCAGTTTTGTTTCAGGTAAAACTGAAATAACTTTATCACCGAGATAGGTTCGCGCAGAACCTCTATCAACTAGAGCCGAGAAGGTTTTAGTACCTATTTTCATAGGTAAGAATAAATAAGAAAAAACGAGGGTCATTTTCCCGTCTTTCGAGCGAGACACAGTACTCGCACGAGCACTCGACGGGTTCAGTTACGCGTTCTCGTTGTTCGTGGGGGACAACGCTGACCCGTAACGATGTTTCCCTTGGCCGTTTCCCTTAAGCTCTCTGCGTTCGATGCAGTTTGGATTTACGCAGCTTTTAGTCGTAAAACCCGGCGCTTGAAACAAAAAACATCTTAATTTCTGCTTTGGTTTTTCTGAGCTTAAGGTATTGGCCGACTTAGGCACTATCGAGACTGAATTGTCAGAGACCGGCAGAACAACATTAGGAATGGGGTTTACGCTTGAGACAGGTAGAGCAGACCGGGCAGGTAATGCGGAATTATTGGTTGGGTTAGGCCTCACAACATTATTTCCGTTTTTCCCTCTTCTACTTAATGACTTATTATTTTCCCCCGACGCAGAGTTTTTAGGTACGTTCTCTTCGGCCGCGGCAATAAAAGAACTCGAGTGGCTTCGCTTGCTCGTGGAAGCGTACTCCGGAAATAAAGACTCGTTTGCCGTCAGTGGCATAGTCCAATCCTTATCGAGCAAACGCGAAGCATCGATCTGCTCTCCTTTAGCTTTCAGCTCTTCAAGCGAGGTAATTTGATCTCGCGTGATTTTATCCCGATATTTTGGACTAATCAGCATATACGCGATGTCCAGCTGTTCTTGTAGCGAGTACGGTGGTTATACGTGACCCATAATATGCCGGAGCTTTACTAAGTAATCGGCAATCGGCTCTTCCGGGCCTTGATCGCGACGGCGAACTTCCGCGCGAGCACGCAATTGAAAATTTATTCCGTCAAACCGACGGCGGATAGCCAAAACAAATTCGGTCCACGTTCTCCATTTCGGTCGCTCTAAACGGAACCATTGAAGAGCTAGTCCGGAAAGCAATGTCGGCATCGCGTCTATTAAATCATTTTCCGTTAATCGTGTGCCCCGACGGCACTCTCGCACTCTTAATAAGAACTCTTCGGCACTACTATCCCGTTTTCCATCGTAGGTTAATTGCCATTTCCACATTATCTTCCCGGCATAAACTGGATATTTACCAGGGCCTAAGGGAGGTGGCAACATGTCGTAATTGCCATTTGCAGCTGGTAGCGCCGGGGGCGCGATGGGAGCTGGTGGTATGGGAGATACCGTAGAATTGCCAGGTAAACTGTTGGTAGGTATCGCCGGAAAAATCGGGCTATTAGGCCAGCTGGAGATTGGCATTGGTGCAGCCGTGCACATAGGCATCGATTGGTTCCAGCTAACTGGTACCGTGGGGACAACTGGAGGAATGGCCATTGTATCAAAGGCGTTTTCGCGACCCCTATTTTCCACAAATGACTGATGTCCGACAAACGATAGTACATCGTTGAAGGGCGCTGTACTATTACGAGGAGTCGCCGTAGCAAAGCTACCTGCTCTCATCGTGGAATTGTAAAAATTCTGCAAATAGGTGAGCTGTGCCGTTATTTCCGCTAGGCTCGCGGGAGTATAAATCAATTGTTCCGCAATAGGGGGCCCGGTAGCAGAAGGCACACAAACAGGTACCCCGCTGCCGGAATATCCGTGCTGTGTTCCGGAAAATGTCACATGGGTACCGGTGTCTAACGTCGCTGAAGGCTGGCCAAAAGTCAAGGGACCCGAAGAACTGGGCATCGTAAGCGGGACGCCCACTCTGGGTGGCACATACGAAAAATCAGTTGGAACAGTCGAGTTGACAGAACCTGTCGCAAGATTCGGGAAAAATCCCGGTCCGAGGGCACCTGAGAAGGCCGGTTCGAAGGGAGCGGCCCCGAGATTCGGAAACAGTCTCGGCCCGCTGGCACTTGGGAGTGGCTCTTGTTGGTGGGTTTCGGTGTGTTCGGTCCAAGCTAAATTGAATTGAAGGGAACATAGCTGATAACGTAATAGGCAATAGCGTTGTTCAGTTATGCTACCCTCCACGCTCAGATTCAATGCGCGTAAGGCGGCTTACACATCGGAAGCTGGCATCGTATCGACCCAGTCCATTATTACAACACTGTAATCACTGGACATGTTGGCGTAAAGTTGCGACAAAGAGCGAAAATAACTAGCCGCGTCTAAATATGCTTCGAGCATTCCACAACCCTCCTCGATATGTGCTAATGACCCAATTGCGAGAGGAAAAAAGAAATACCGATCTGAACAACAATCAAAAGGACGTAGCAAAAAGTTTCTCCTGAAGAAGGGAAAAAAAATTAAGATTGCCTACTAAGGCACGCGGTCGGAATAAATCGAAATCCTATCTAAACTCAACGTGGCTTAGCTATGACTGATTTCTCTTTCTTTAGGTAGAGAAAAGCGTTAGCGCAAAAAAAAATAAAAGAGAATTTTAAAATTATGAAAGTTAGTTTGGGTAAATTCAAAGAAAAATTTACCATGACTATAAAAAAAAAGAAACCAAACGACAACTAATTTAATTTATTATTAAATTTTTAATTAAAGTGAATATTTGGTGTAATAAACGATTAGACGAAAACAAAAAAAATTGCGTTTCTCTTAAAGAATGGAGATCAGTCAATTTACATGAAGATTGAGCCAAGACGTTTTTTTTAAATATTCCAATTAGCCGTTGTGATGTAAGCTGCTTCTACCGAAGGAAGTCGCGGAGAAACCTTTGGAAAGGTATAAACAAGGGCAGCGCTATCCGAAGAAAACCTAACACCTGATTCTTCTTTTTTTATACTAAGTTCTGGGGCTATATTCAGATCTAGGTATAATCGAAGATCCCTTTTCATATTGATTAATAGCGAACAATAATTGAAAGGAAAATAAAATAAAAGAAAACTACTGTCAGATTGAAAAAAAAACGTTAACCGAGAGTCTAGAACGAAAAAAAAAATAAACTTCTTGGGCCTCAGGCCTGCCTATGCAGACTCGGGTGGAACTACGAGTACACTACAGTGCAGTTAATTTTCCCCGCTCAACTATTAAAGTTCTAAGTAAACCATGAACAAAACAACAACAAACAAGTTGAACCGCAATACCAGATTTCAGATAATCATAAAGTAAATAATCATTTACTCGTTCTCCGAATTAAAATGCATTCAAGGCCTACAAAGGCAGGAACAGCTGAGTAAATTATCCGACCGCGGCTGCGGGCCGTCAAGTTTCATGGTCAAGTTTCAAAAATTGCTTTTCATCAGCACTTAATGCTTAATATTCTTTTGATGGTTATATATATGCCATACCAGCTGATTTGTTATTGTGTCTTTGTGGTACAGCAAGCGGGTGCAATTTGTATAAGTGTTACAGTATGCTTTCTACTAAAGGTAGATGTAATATCGCAATGGTCCTTTCATCATGGTGTATTGCGTCAACTTTTGAAATTTTGACGATTTCTTCAGCTCGTATGTGCTCTGAGGGAATTGGGAGGTCTATGTCTCATGTGATTCTTCTTATAGCCGAGGTTATTTGATGGATAATATATTATTATAATATAAATTATATATTTTAATTTATAATTTTAATATTTTAAATTATATATATTATTATATAAATTTTTCTGAGTAGGTTCTGATGAAATCTATTAAGTGTGCATGACTCCGCTCAAGAGAGCCATTGGTTTGGCCTTCGAGGTTGAGTGATTATCTTGCTCATCTCAAGTTCTTCATTCTCACTTCTTGCTAAGCTTTCATCATCTGCTGAATCCCCGGTAGCGCCATATATCACTCCCCACTGCGACGCGAGGGATGTATGTGTTTGGCTTAATAATTTCTCGACTCTCTGGGCTAGTATCTCGTCCATGTTGTCAGTCCCATAATTTGGATCTAGTATATGTAGATGATACCTCATTTCTTCCTCTACTTCATCTTCATCAGAGAAATGGGATGGAATGAGTATTAATTCTTATGTCACTTCCTGAGTTTTTTCTCTATGAATTCTTAGGCTTTCTTCTAATCTCCTCTTTGATTCCTCTAACTCTTGTCTACTCAGAGTGGTTTTTATTGACAGTTTTTTCACGGATTCATCTTCCGAGCTTGATTCTGTGTTTATAGTTTGGATACTCACTGGATAATTCGCCCTGGTACTGCTCCGTATCTTCTTGCCTTAAACCACTGTATCTAGGATGTGGTATCGGCGGTTTTTCTGACTTGGTTTCGCTGTCGTCTATTCCTGTGGAGGACATCATCCATCGCCTCGAGGGTGAAAAGTGAGGTATCATGGACGAGTCTGAGTCTAGATCTGCTTGCTTCTCTGCGATTGTTGACTGCACTTCTTTTTGGTTTAGATTTTGGTCGTCCTCGCTGCCTCTGCTGTTCTTTATGCTAAAGTTTTCATTATTTTTCTTGGCCGTGAATTTGGGCATTGCTGCCTTATATAGTCACCAATCGGGCTGGATACTGCATTCTTGGCTCGAGTTCTCTGTGCTATCACGCTGTGTTCTAGAGGAGGGGCAGTTTTCTTGGTTTTTCTTTGGTCACCCTAGTTTTTTTGTTTGTTCTCCCGTTGAGTGTTACTTTTGGTCTAAAACTTATTGGTATTCTTTCTTCTGATGTAGAAGCTACACTTCTGGCTTTGTTTTGATTTTCTTTTTCCTTCCTTTGTTCCTGCACCATGACCCTTAATATCGGTATTTGTTTGTTTATTTCTTCCTCTGAGGGTAGCTGTTCAGGTGGGTTTCTCGATAGCGCATCTGCGTTTTTGTTGAGTTTGCCTGGCTTGTACCTGAATGTGTGCTCACATTCCGAAAATTTGAACATCCATCTCATTAGTCGCTATCCTGGATCTTTCCTGGTGTGCATCCAGTTTAAAGGTTCGTGGTCAGCTACTAGGATAAATTTTCGACACAATAGGTATGGTCTGAATTGGTGTAAGGCATATACTACTGCCAAACACTCTTTCTCCGTGGTACTATAGTTTGTCTCGGCTTTGTTTAGTAGTCTGGATAAATATTGGACTGGGTGGTCAAAATTGTCTATTTGTTGACTGAGTACGGCTCCAATCGTAAAATTTGAAGCATCGGTGGTTGAGGTGAATACTTTTCCAAAATCGGGGAATTGCAGAATGGGTGCTTCACATAGGGGTTTCTTGAGTGCTTCGAAACTTTGTTCATGTTCAACTTGCCATCCGAATTCTTTCACTTTCCTTAGTAGTTCACTTAAGGGTTTCGTTACTTTCGCAAAGTCTTTGATGAACTTTCGGTAATAACCCGCCAGACCCAGGAATTCTCTTATATTTTTAGCATTTTTGGATCTTGGAAAGTTCTTCACTGCAGATACTTTTTCCGGGTCTGGTTCCAAGCCTTTTGCGCTTATTATGTGTCCTAGAATTTATGTTTTCGTTTTGTGTTTTTAGATCACTACTTGGACTCGGATTCACAGCTGGCCTACACTTATCATGTGTAAACGCTGGACCCTCGCCCAAAGTGACTTACTTTAGCTGCAATAGCGTCTACTAATGAAACACTGGGCTTCCTTAATTAACACCAAGCCTCGTGCAAGCTGTTGGTGGTTATTGGTGAGTATAATTTGCATTTAAGCACTATGGTACACCTATTTCAATGGCCGTTTATTATAAATGTTTGCCCATTTTTCTATAAGTTTCCCTCGTTCCTGCAAAATTTCATATAATTGACTATTTTTCCTATATTTACAGAGTGTTGAGACCATGCATGACTACCATCAGGGCTGCGCCTTCCTTGTGGGAGCTCCTGGATCTCTGCTGACAAGAGTTGACGCTTTCGAACCAAGGCTCAAGGTTCAAGTGACACCTTATTCTGCCACGATCCATTTCTATGCAAGGTAATATCACCTAGCACTGGGAGTGCATGTATACATGTATGTAATTTTTATTTTAAAAATACCTTTAGTTTGCGTATAACAAAAATTTTGTGTTTTTATTTGATGGAAGACCAACGACTTCTTTATTTTTTTCTTGAAAAGTTATATGAAATGTGTGGTTAATTGCATCGCTGTTTATTTGAAGTGTAATTTTTATCTAAATAAAATATATTCTAAATAATATTAATGCTTTGTTTACAGGTTGCAGCCAAAGTGATGCTGTCGACACCTAAATTAGCCAGGGAAATTCACCCTTGTCAACGCTCCAACGACCTACCAGCCTGTTGTCAAACGCTGATGGTAATTTTTTTCCACGCCAATTCTTTTTCGGAATAAGAAATGTGGTTTGTGAGTGTGACTAAAGTGTTTGTGGAAAATTGTGTGATTATTTTGTGTCACTATAAGTGTCGTTAAGTGTAAGTGTATTGAAGTGATGCTGATAGTAATGTGTGTGTATGGTATTGATGTGTGTGTAGTTCTGCGAGTGCCTGGACGTCCCCAGGGTTTGTATCGTCAGAAATTTGTGCTTCTGTCGCTATATATATTTACATATAATTTGAGTAATAATGTGATTAAAAATTCGCAAAAATATATGATTAAATTGGTGTGTGTAACCAGGGTTTCACCTTGAGAAGTGTTTGTTTACGCGTGTTTTTGTGACAATATTTGCTTTAAAACGGAGTGCTAAGTTATGTTTCAAATTGACTGTCCGTGCTAAAGAACATTTAAACTGTGACTTACAATTTATATTCAAATTATTTAAATGGTTAATTTTAAATAAAATAAAATGTGATAAGATATGATAAAGAATAAAATATGAAATGAACTTTGTCATCTAAAGGAAATATAATTCAAATGATCTATTTGCTTAGGGCTTGAGTAATGCAGCCTCGTCAACGCATTCCAGACCATGCTGGCTTGTCTCGATGCTGTATAATATCGAAGCATTGCAACTAAGAGCATTGTAAGCCAGGAGTACTACATATTGGTATTGCTAATTAAATACATATTATAACAATAAATATTTATTGTTTTTATTCTTTTTCAAGACCTTATACCCTTATAATCTAATATATCAAGGATGAAATATAAGTTTTGTTTATTTATAACAATCTTACTACGTAATTATTTAAACTAATACATATTTGTAGTGAACACTAGGTACCTAGTATGGAAATTATTATTAGCATAAATTATTAGCAACATATAAAAACGTCAAATTACGAGTACTTGCAAAAGATTGGTATGGATCCATAACACAGGCCGACAAAATTTTCCTGAACCAATAACCCAGAGACCAGACCATACTTTTCCGAAGGTTTTTGGCACACTGAATCCAAATCCGGCCTCAGAATTGCTCTATCACCTCAGGTTTTCGAGATATCCTAACCTAAAAGTGCAAAAATCACCGTTTTTGGATGTTTTTGAGGTTATGTTATGCCGCTAACTGATTTTTTAATACAAAACGATCAGCGGCATCTGAAAGTACTAGTCTTGCCCTTCAAAATTCATTTTTGCTTGTTTCGATTCGACTTTTCCTTCTCGAGATATATCGCTTTCAATCTGTAATGTATCAGTGTTTCTTATCTACTAGACATCCTATCCCATAGTTCCGTTTATACTCGGATAAACAAACTCTTCCTGATATTGCTGTCAAACCGCTTGCAAATGCATACCTGGTAGTTTTTGGGGTCACTGATCACAAATCTGGAGTCAGAATCTCCGAATTCAAAATGGCGGATCCAATATGGCGGCTATGATTACCACGATCCGTAGTAAGTCACAAAAAATCCCGGAAAAGCTCTGGAGATCGGTTACTCGGGGGTTTTCAGGGTCGCTGATCTCAAATCTGGAGTCAGAATTTCCGAATTCAAAATGCCGGATCCAAAATGGCGGTTATGATTACCACGATCCATAGTAAGTCACCAAAAACACTGGAAAAGCTCTGGAGATCGGTTACGCGCGGGTTTTCGGGGTCGCTGATCTCAAATCTGGAGTCAGAATTTCCAAATTCAAAATGGAGGATCAAATATCGCGACTATCGTTGCCAAGGGCCATAGTAAGTCACCAAAAACACTGGAAAAGCTCTGGAGATCGGTTACGCGGGGGTTTTCGGGGTCGCTGATCTCAAATCTGGAGTCAGAATTTCCAAATTCAAAATGGAGGATCAAATATCGCGACTATCGTTGCCAAGGGCCATAGCCATAGTTGACCAAAATCTTGGAAATGGTCTTTTAAGTCGTCACTTGGAAGTTTCCCGATTCTCCGAGCTCGAATCTGCAGTCAAATATTCCAAGTACAGAATACCTACTGACCCACCCAATATGTTACAAAATGACGGATGTAATATAGCAGCTAGTCTTACATAAAGAACCTCACTTTGACTTCTTATGAAAACGTTGTCGTTGCTCCTGAAACGATCGTTTATATGACTTGCGCCTATAGACAGTCGATACGTTATGTCTATGCAGAGACCAGCAGTAGTCCGCCATCATCCGCTCATCCCACCTACCTTGAAAATGCCGCTCCTTTTGTTTGAAATCCTGATGAAAGCGTTCACCCATTTCTTCGCTGAATGCGCCATTATTCTCAGGAAAGTAGTCTAAATGAGAAAACAAAAAGTGCAATTTCATACTCATCAGGCACCCTAATTTTTGGAAATTTGTTAGCATCGTAGATACAATAGATTTGTACTTTGGATCTCGATAGTTTCCTAAAAAATTGTCTGTGACACTTTTGAAGCTCATCCAAGCATCTTTTTGTACGGGTGTCATGGTTTTTACAAAATCATCGTCTTTCATAAGTTTTCTAATATCAGGCCCAACAAATATGCCTTCTTTAAGTTTAGCATCCGACAAATGCTTAAACTTGGATGCAATGTACTGGAAACATTCGCCTTCTTTGTCTAAAGCTTTAGTAAATTGCTTCATAAAGCCAAGCTTGAGATGCAATGGAGGCAATAGGATTCGACGGGTGTCGACAAGACTCTCATGAATGACATTGTGTTCACCAACCTTCATCTGGATTCTTTGTGGCCAATTTTTCTTTACCCAGTGCTCCTGTCGGGAACGACTGTTCCAAAGGCAGAGAAAACACGGATGTCTCGTGTTTCCCGACTGCAAACCTACTAAAATATTTATCATTTTGAAGTCACCACAAATCAACCATTTGTGCTCATTATAATAATTGACTTTTTCAAGAAGAAATTGAAAGCTTTCGTACGATTCTTTCAATACGGTGGAATGGCCAATGGGAATTGCCGCATATTGATTTCCATTATGAAGCAGTACTGCTTTAAGACTATCTGTTTAAGAATCTATAAAGAGTCGCCAGTTCTCCGGCTTATAAACTTCTTCTATCTCATATAAACTAATCAAACCTTTAATATCGTTGCAATATACAAGGGAATTCTCTTTAGTAAAATACTTCATGAACTTATTATCTCTTTTCCTGTAGACGGAAATTTTTGTCCCAGGGGATAGAAGATTTCTTTCTTTGAGTCTGGAAGCGCATAGCTCTGCCAAATCTTTACTCAAATTCAATTCCCGCACAAAATCATCCAGAGCATTTTGATCAAAAAGTTGCGGTTTTCCGTCGTCAAAAGAAAATTCATCGTCACTGCTTTCGGCCTCGTCACTTTCAATCGTTTGCCTTTCTTGCTCCGCTTGTGGCTGAGGAACAGTATTTGTATTCCGTTCTATTTTTCCAATTTTTGGTGGTATTACACTAAGCACCTTAGGATACACAAGCAAATGTTTATTTGTATGGTTTCTACCAGTTATATCACATCCACAAAAGTAGCAGTCATCATCATGATTTCTAGGTTCACGCCACACTACTGTTTCAATTACAACATCCTTTTTTATACTATTCCAGTTTTTCAAAGTTCGGCGACAATCTTCACAAATAGAATTAGGAACCCAGGGTTTACTTAGATTTCTCATAGGCGTTTGATAACATTCTTCGAACTGTGCTCTTATTGTATCACTGATGTTTCTACGGTAAGTTTCTGCCTCAAACTTTCCGCAAACATTGCAAAATTTATTAACTTTATTTGCGCACGGGATTCTCGACAGTGTAGATGACTAATCCGTTAGCCTGTCGCTCAAACACGATCTCTAACACGGAAAGTCTTATGTTTCTTGAAAGCACTGAGTGATCTACACTGGATGTACATCAGATCCATACATGCACACTACGACGTTAATGTATCTAATACCGTATTGATTTATTTATGGGTTGATGACTAATCCGTTAGCCTGTCGCTCAAACGCGATCTCTAACACGGAAAGTCTTGTTTTTCTTGAAAGCACTGGCTGATCTACACTGGATGTACATCAGATTCATACATGCACACTACGACGTTAATGTATCTAATACCGTATTGATTTATTTATGGATTGATGACTAATCCGTTAGCCTGTCGCTCAAACGCGATCTCTAACACGGAAAGTCTTGTTTTTCTTGAAAGCACTGGCTGATCTACACTGGATGTACATCAGATTCATACATGCACACTACGACGTTAATGTATCTAATACCGTATTGATTTATTTATGGGTTGATGACTAATCCGTTAGCCTGTCGCTCAAACGCGATCTCTAACACGGAAAGTCTTGTTTTTCTTGAAAGCACTGGCTGATCTACACTGGATGTACATCAGATTCATACATGCACACTACGACGTTAATGTATCTAATACCGTATTAATTTATTTATGGGTTGATGACTAATCCGGTAGCCTGTCGCTCAAACGCGATCTCTAACACGGAAAGTCTTGTTTTTCTTGAAAGCACTGGCTGATCTACACTGGCTGTACATCAGATTCATACATGCACACTACGACGATCATGTATCTAATACCGTATTGATTCAAATTTCAAACAAAAGGAGCGGCATTTTCAAGGTAGGTGGGATGAGCGGATGATGGCGGACTATTGCTGGTCTCTGCATAGACATAACGTATCGACTGTCTATAGGCGCAAGTCATATAAACGATCGTTTCAGGAGCAGCGACAACGTTTTCATAAGAAGTCAAAGTGAGGTTCTTTATGTAAGACTAGCTGCTATATTACATCCGTCATTTTGTAACATATTGGGTGGGTCAGTAGGTATTCTGTACTTGGAATATTTGACTGCAGATTCGAGCTCGGAGAATCGGGAAACTTCCAAGTGACGACTTAAAAGACCATTTCCAAAATTTTGGTCAACTATGGCTATTGCCCTTGGCAACGATAATCGCGATATTTGATCCTCCATTTTGAATTTGGAAATTCTGACTCCAGATTTGAGATCAGCGACCCCGAAAACCCCCGCGTAACCGATCTCCAGAGCTTTTTCAGTGTTTTTGGTGACTTACTATGGATCGTGGTAATCATAACCGCCATTTTGGATCCGGCATTTTGAATTCGGAAATTCTGACTCCAGATTTGAGATCAGTGACCCCGAAAACCCCCGAGTAACCGATCTCCAGAGCTTTTCCGGGATTTTTTGTGACTTACTACGGATCGTGGTAATCATAGCCGCCATATTGGATCCGCCATTTTGAATTCGGAGATTCTAACTCCAGATTTGTGATCAGTGACCCCAAAAACTACCTGGTATGCATTTGCAAGCGGTTTGACAGCAATATCAGGAAGAGTTTGTTTATCCGAGTATAAACGGGGCTATGGGATAGGATGTCTAGTAGATAAGAAACACTGATACATTACAGATTGAAATCGATATATCTCGAGAAGGAAAAGTCGAATCGAAACAAGTGAAAATGAATTTTGAAGGGCAAGACTAGTATTTTCAGATGCCGCTGGTCGTTTTGTATTAAAAAATCAGTTGGCAGCATAACATAACCTCAAAAACAGCCAAAAACGGTGATTTTTGCACTTTTAGGTTAGGATATCTCGAAAACCTGAGGTGATAGAGCAATTCTGAGGCCGGATTTGGATTCAGCGTGCCAAAAACCTTCGGAAAAGTATGGTCTGGTCTCTGGGTTAAAAATCTTGTCGGCCTGTGTAATTAATCAACGAGACCCGGAAAATTAAGCTCCTCTCGATTCGGTATATCGATTTCAAAAAAGAATCATCAAAATGAATGCCATAGAAGCCGAGATATTGCTAGCTGAAGCGCGCTCGCTCGTTTTGAACGCGCGATTTCAAGTTCTGCAGTTCATCCCCTCCCCTCCTGTTTTGCCGCTCAGATGGTCGGCTTGGTGATATTCATTGAATTTTCCTACAAAAAACACCCGTGCGATAATATTTATAAAAACGCCTTCGAAAAGTTCTTGAAAAAACCTACCAAAATCAATTTTTTTTATTGTTACGTTGTACATAGTTTTGCAGCTAACGCTTACCGTCTTTGGCAGTTGATATCTCAGAACTTATATGTTCGATTGCAACGTTTTTTCTTCAAATTAAGCGTCTTTCCGAGTACTTTGTTTAGGTGCTTTCATTATATTTTTCGACGGGAAATACCGCTTAGAAAAATAATTTATTTATAAAGTCAAAATTTTACCAACTGTTAAAATCGCTCCAGAAGTCGTTAAAAAAAGAAAATTGGTATTATAACGATTCTACGTGATAGTTAAGAGGTCCAAGTATGTGTAAAAAAATTAGCGCTAATTAGAGTGCCAAACTTTAACCCCAGAATCGACGCAAACAAATTATGATATTTTACACGATAATTACTTAACAAATGTCTCATGTTAAAACATGTGTCAGTAGATTTGGATAATTTATTACCTGTGAGACGAACGCTTGAAAATGACCTTGCTTTTTACCTATTTTTTTCGACTTTGATGACTATTTTGTCAACGAAAATTTCATATGTACGCATTTTAAACCACTTCTATCTTGTATAGAATTTTATAACAAACAAATTTATTACTATTATTTTTTCCCTAAATTGCATATTTACAAAGTTATATAGGAAAATATGCAAAAATAAGTGCGATTTTTGCGTATTTTTTCACTTCTCGATTTTTCCTTAAGCTAGCACACCTTTTTACGCCGGAGGAACATTTTATTTTCATTATATATATTATTTGTGAGCGAATTCCACTAATAACTAATTTCCTGTACGTTACAGTAATATTTGCTAGGTTTAGGGCTTAATTCTCCTGGCCTATTGGAATATGCATAAAAAAACATGAATTTCAAAAAAAATCGTTAGAATCCGACCAATAAGAGCCAAGATAATTTTTTTCCCTGATTGTCGATTACAGACGACCTAATTAATATTTTTAATTGAATCTTGGTGTGGTAGTAGCGAACTAAATAATGTAGTACCTGGTTTTCTTTTGGATCATTTCGGAGAACTGGTTCGGTAGAAATGAGCGTGGAACAGAGCGATGTCGCGCGGAGCAGCTACATTCGCAGTCAGCGGGGCATCCAGACCGCCTCCCGTTACGGGCGACGTATGAAATCGCCCTCCACCACCGCCGTGACGTCTCATATTTCAATGCATTTAGTTGCAATGCTTGGATATTATAATCGCCGAAGATAATGCTCCTTAGGAAAAGTTATTTTCGTGCTTTTGTTTAGCAAAAGGGGTAATTTTGAAAATAAAAGTTTTTACTTTTTCATTCATAAAGTACACGTTAATACTTTTAATTTATCACCAGTCATATTAAAAAATTCACAGAGGGACAAACCTGCCAGCGAATCCAAAATGTTGCATAAGAAACGTTGCCATAAGCCGCTCTTTTGAAATTTGGAAATCAGACCCGGTTCATCTTTTTAGGCTAGAGTACACTCAATGGGGTAAAAAAATTAACTTTTCTTTCTTGAAAAAAGTATTGCTTGAAGCTCACTTTATATGTTGAAAAGCTCCAAAGCAGTTTAATGCATCCTATAAGTTTCTTGAATATTTTTATAGTATTTAATTACATTGGCTTATATTGGAAATGGGTGTTAAATAAATGTTAAAACACCATGTATATTTCAAATAAAATAACTTTTGTTTATTCAAACTCGCACAAGGAAGGAATAACGTCAGTTATGTGCGACTTCTCTAACTAGATGCTCTAGTATGACTAAAAACACTTGACAAAAAAGCGTAAGAGAATATAGGGGCTGACGCATATAGTTCCCCACTTTTTTTTATATCTCACATTTCAGTTTATGTCTTTGGGACATTTCTTAGTAAGTCGATTCATTTTTGTACAAGCATGTAGTAGTGTATAACTACAGTTACACACATACGTATGATAAGCATAGCGATATTCCAACACGCCCCTCAACAATTAATCGACTAACAATTAAACTGAAAAACTAATAATGTGCCTTTATATTTGTTTTGTATACACATACAATTTATGTACAGATTTTATATAACAATTATATTTGATCAATATGAAATTATATATTATAGACTAGACAATCATCCTTCCTTGTTCTTTTTTCTCTGGAGAATTACATCCAACATTTGTTGTATAGATTAGGGAAAACCCAGAAAAACCTGATCAGCCCGTTTATGATGCTTAAAATACAATCATCATTTATATAATTATCACGTGTATATTACAGAATTATTTTTCTATTTTGACATAAAATAGATCATAACAATATACTATTTGTAGACTTAAATACGTATACAATGAGAAACGTTTCAATAAAACCAAATTCAAATTCTTAGTTTTATAAACGCAACTGTTGATAACAGTTTTATAAATACATTTTCCAATTTATTACTTATTGATATTTATTCCATTTAATTTGTTTCTCATATATATAGATTATAAAAAATATACATTATATAAATCGTAATACACTTTGATATTTTATGATTAGTTTAACTGTTTGCAGTTTTAATACAACCATTGTTATTTCCATAAATTATAAATATGATTAATCTTTCATTTACATATTTATAGTCACTTTTATTGTACTATTGACTTTTATTACAATGCTTTTCTAATTTTGTTCTTAAAATAAAAAAATTATATATTCTGTTTCAGTTTTTCAAACTACTATGGAATTCAATTCAACAGACTTTACACTGCTTATATTATTTAAACAAATAATCTGTGGTATTTTTTATTATTATTAATTCTGTAATCAAAATCCACTTAATCAATTTAAATATAACTAATACTTCATACAGGTATCAAAGTACCTCTTTATTTTCAGATCATAGCTTAAAATATTTTACTGCTGTATTTTCTATTCAAATCATGTGCATATTATTTACATGGAATAACCAATATTATTTTGTAAAGGGGCATCATACTTTTACTCAGAAATAAAACATAATAATAACTTTAATAAATAATCTTTGCGTATACACATCAACCTTTTCTTTCTATTGCAATGAAGTTTAATATATATATATTATAAATCATAAGCCTGAGATTCTTACTGCTGAAGCAAAAATTCCAGTACTCACTAAATATTTTATATATCATTCTCAGCATATTAAGTATCCATTTAAAATCACGTATATTTTTAATTATATATTTTTCATACTAAACCTTAAATAGCAAATAAGTTTTACTATTGATAGCTTATAAGATTATATCGTCCGTGTACAATTTTTGTTATCATAACATTTTTATAATGGATGTTTTATCCTACCACTCTATTTAGGCTCCGTTACTAATTCATATTTTTCTTAGACTCAAGCCTCGATTATTTTATCGTTATAGGCTTATTTATAAATATTCGTTTTTGTTACGAATTTATTTCATTTTATTAAATTCAGACTTATTATGGCAAATTAAGATTGTCACTATTTTACACGTCGGTTTCTATTTTTTGTTAATATCAAATTCACTATGATAGTTTTCTGAAAAACAAATTCCGATTTATTTATAATCAAGAAAACGAAACTATCTGACTTTTCAATGCGCCAGATTTTATAATATCTAATTGTCCGACTAATCTATACCAGATTTAATATGCCAAATCATCTAATTAACCCCCCCTGCGCAGAGAGCCGAGTATACTCGTCCAAACGAAGTTGTACCCGCATGCAGGAGGACGAGTAGACTCGTCCAAACATTTTTTATCATAACTTTTGAACAAAATAACTATAAGACATCAACGACCCCGCAAATTAAAGCCTAGAATATATTTAATAAGATAGCTGGAGTTTGAAATACGATTTTGAATGTTATTATAAAATTATTATAATCTGAAAAATAAGGAAATTACGTTTTTTTATACTTATTGTATGCAATTGTAAAATCTTTCGTAAATTGCTTAAAATAGCTCAAAATAGCTTGAAAACTCTTAGTCGGGGGTTTTCAAGGTCGCTTATTACGATTCTGCAGTTATAATTTCAAAATTCAAAATGGCGGATCCAATATGGCGGCTGTAAAAATTATTCCCGAGAATTATAAGAATATTTTCTCAAAATATGAACGTAAATAAGCTTTTAACATTATCAATTATTATATCTATTATTAAAATTTCAAAATTCAAAATGGCAGATCCAATATGGCCGCTACATACACAATATCCGGACATTACAAGTTTATTTGAAGAAAATAACCATACATGGGTTTTCGTGGTCGCTGATTACAAATCTGCTGTCAGAATTTCGATATTCGAAATGGCGGATCCAATATGGCCGCCACATACATAATATCCGGACATTACAAGTTTATTTGAAGAAAATAACCATACATGGGTTTTCGGGATCGCTGATTACAAATCTGCTGTCAGAATTTCGATATTCGAAATGGCGGATCCAATATGGCCGCCACATACACAATATCCGGACATTACAAGTTTATTTGAAGAAAATAACCATACATGGGTTTTCGGGATCGCTGATTACAAATCTGCTGTCAGAATTTCGATATTCGAAATGGCGGATCCAATATGGCCGCCACATACACAATATCCGGACCTTACAAGTGTATTTGAAGAAAATAACCATACGTGGGTTTTCGAGGTTGCTGATTACGAATGTGCTGTCAGAATTTCGATATTCAAAATGGCGGATCCAATGTGGCCGCCACATACGCAATATCTGGACATTACAAGAGTCTTTGAAGAAAATAACCTTACATGGGTTTTCGTGGTCGCTGACTACTTATTTGTAGTCAGAATTTCAGAATTCAAAATGGCGCAATTATTATCTCTGTTATAGAGTGAAATATTAAAATTACCATCTAAACTACAAAAATTTCTGGATATTACGTGTTATTTAAATGAAAATCCCCATAATTAAGTTTTTGGGGACGCTTATTACAGATAGCCAGTATTTTAACATTCAAAATGGCGTTTTTTTTAAACGCTCGTATTATATAAAAATTGCTTATGTGGCGGCCATATTGGATTCACCATTCTGAATTTCGAAATTCTGACTGCAGATTTGTAATTAGCGACCCCAAAAACCCATGTATGGTTATTTTCTTTAAAAACAATCGTAATATACAGGAATTTCGTATATAGCAGCCTTATTGGATCCGCCATTTTGAATTTCGAAATTCTGACTGTAGATTCGTAATTAGCGACCCCAAAAACCCATGTATCGTTATTTTCTTTAAAAAAAATCGTAATATACAAGAATTTAGTATGTAGCAGCCATATTGGATCCGCCATTTTGAATTTCGTAATTCTGACTGCAGATTCGTAATCAGCGACCCTATAAACCTTAAAATCATTCCCCTCTACGTTTTAGACTTGCTTTGAAAAATTACTGCATTTGGAAGCTATTTCTGGCATGATAACTCCTGCAAAGGGGGGTTAATCAATATCAGATTTAAACGGCTTTATGAACTGTAATTTATAAATATCAGACTTTTCAAACAAAATTAACTTATTTTTAATATTCAATTTTATAAATAAAAACTATTTCATTTCTCAATATCTGATTTATAGAATAGTTATCTGATTTCTCATTATCAGATTTATTTGACTCTAATCATCTGATTTCTTATTATCAGATTTATTTTATTATAATAATCTGATTTCGTATTATCAGATTTCTTTAACCATATCATCTGATTTCTCATTATCAGATTTCTTTAACTATATCATCGATACATCAGTATCTGATTTATTTAACTATGGCTATCTGATTTCTCAATATCAGATTTATTTAGCCATAGCCATCTGGTTTTGTAATACCTGATTTAATAATCATCTTCTGATTTATCATCATCAGATTTATAAATATTTACTGATTTTGACATAATGTTCAGATGCATCAGTTTTATTATCATAGAGTTTGTTTTAATGTAAACTCTTTATACTACTTTTTCAAATCTTCTGCACTCTGTATATGTCCAGTTTGTATTCAACTAAAATAGATCTAAGCGATTTATCATTAACTATCGCCTTTAATTTTTTTATTAATTATTTTCAGAAAACAACAAGCTTAAATTAATTCATATAAATTCCAGGCTATTATAGTGCTGTGTTTCATGTTGTTTTACACTGATTGTTGCTTATGATTTAATAATCATTTTAATCTCTACTTTTGGAAATATCAATAAACTGTAATATATAAATTTTTAAATAATATCAATAGTTGATTTTGGTGAACTAACCAAATTTATTTATGGCGACGTTTCGACGACCATTCGTCGTCCTCATCAGGCTAAATCTTTATTACAATTTTATTATTAATATAAAACATCTTAACACAATTATATTATTTGGCTAAATACTCACTATTTGTCAATATTACATATTAGAATGTTATAATTTCTCTGATTCGCCACCCTATTAATTAATAAACTAAGGTAATGATAATAATAATTATATGAGGACAAAATATTTACACAGATAAATTAAGGTTATGATCTTTACCTTTCCTTTTGTTTCGTTCAATATTCAACATGTTCAACAACTATGTCTGTATTTATTACCATTAAAATCTTTCGTCAAAATTAAATTCTAAGTACTACTGGACAACACGAATAAATTAACAACAATTGAAGGAAAAACCAGTCACAAAAATTAATACTGTTTGTTATAAGTGAGAGTTGCGGGGTAAGGAAAAGGGGGGAGGAGAGGGGAGTTGCTCCGCTCAATCCGTCCGTACGTTTTGACTTCCCCGTGCTCTTGACGCACGTTCGTCAAGACCCGTGATTAACGGAGAGATGCTGCCTTCTTAATAAGACTTCCGTGGGAGCGAAGCCCGCCAGAAAGTCTGTTCGGCGCGACAGTACCCGGGTTAATCACTACGGGGAAAGTGTGGCATTTACCGAGCACCACAGGCTGACTACCTCAGGGAGATTACTCTCAACCGAGGAGGTCCGGCCAGTGTGGTGCGTGCGCGTTCGTCAAGACCCGTGATTAACGGAGAGATACTGCCTTCATAATAAGACTTCCGTGGGAGCTAAGCCCGCCAGAAAGTCTGTTCGGCGCGACAGTACCCGGGTTAATCACTACGGGGAAAGTGTGGCGTTTACCGAGCACCACAGGCTGACTACCTCAGGGAGATTACTCTCAACCGAGGAGGTCCGGCCAGTGTGGTGCGTCGTGGCCGACTGATAGAGAGGCATGCGCTCTCTAGGAGCCTGTCCCTGCGTAGCCACAACTGAACTTCCAGAAGTTAAATTAATAACTCCCGGCTCCAGGTTGTGGGATACGAGAAGAAAACGCTGCTAAAAGACGCTATCGGCTCTCGTTAGAGAACGACGTCTTTAAGCAGCTCTCCTATCAGGGACTGCGTTCAACTGCCCCCGATCTTCTGACGCGCGTTCGTCAAGAGCCGTGATTGACTGAGGGATACTGCCCTCCTAATAAGGCTTCCTTGGGAGCTAAGCCCGCCAGAAAGCCCGTTTGGCACGACAATACCCGGGTTAACCACCACGGGGCGAGTAGGCACTTACCGTGCACCGCACACTAGCTACTTCGGGAGATTGCTCTCAACCGAGGATGTCCGGCCGGTGCGGTGCGCCGAGGCCGCCTGATTCAGGAGGCGCGCGCCCCCTTACTTATAGTCGACACGAGAGCTGTTCCGACCGCTCTGTAGTGAGCGCGGCGGCTCGCGCTGGTAGCGGTTAGGCAGCTGCGGCGTGCGCGCGCAGCGTATTGCTTTATTCGCGCTCCCGTCTCTCTTTCTCTCTCTTTTCTCTCCTGCTGCGTCCTTTGGAATACAATAATAGGTTTAGGAAAAGATAAAGGCGTCGGTAACTTTTGCTAGTTATTTATTATTCTCCTGTCTTGTGCCGGGATCGCGGACCTGTCTCTGGCCTGGTCGGCCGATAAGTCAGGAGTCAGGAGTCAGACTCCGACTGACTGAGAGGGAGTCTCGAAACTCGATCTCTTATATACTACCCGGCTGCGCCGTGATTGGCTGCAGTTCGGGTAGAAGGGGAATATTACCGTGCGCAAGGCGCTATAGATATACTAAGTGTATAACATGTTCTCAAAGCGGTTATCACAAGCAATAGTGTTTGAAATTTTAATATCGATTTCAGATACCTCTGTACATCGACCTACAACTTCACTTCAGGTACATCAATTATTACTCTGTATATTAGAATTATCAAGGTAAATAATTAGTAAAGTTAATAAAATACATTATAAGTAAATAAAATTATAAATTATTGCACATAGTTATTGCACATTGTTGAACAGATTTTTCAAAAAAAGATCTTATTTTGTGTGTAGAATTGTTACTTATTCAATATGTTATTTTTGAAATTGTCGCTTCTATCGACAATAGATCGATTGACGCGCCTCTCAGTTAAGACTAGATTTTTAAGTATTAGCTTTTAGTGTACCATAAGTAGGTAAATGACTAGAATATATCGCAAAGGAAAGATAATTATCATTTCTTTTGTACTTTAAGTTTAATAATAATGTTATTATAATGTTGGTTAAGATTCCTTGTATCTTCTTTAATATTGATTGCATTTTCTTGCAGTTTTATATATATCATTTTAGATGTTAATCTTTTGTCCCAATTTTGTTCATTATCTAAAACTGCAACATTATCAAAATCAAAGCTGTGCTTAAAAGTTCTCATATGTTCGTTAATCACAAATTTTTTATCCTGTTTATTTATATTCTTCTTATGTTCTTCAACTCTAATTTTTAACTGTCTTTTGGTTTCACCAACATATGAGGCTTCACAGTCATTACACTGAATCTTATACACTACATTTGTCTTAAAATTTTTATCATTTTTGTCTTTACCTCTAACAATAACATTATTAAGATTTTTGGAAATGTTTGGAACAGTTTTTATGTTTTGTTGTGTCATTATACTTTTAACTGAATCATAAAAACTTGGTACAAACGGAATACTAATTGTAGTGCAGGATTTTCTGTTATTATTACAATTGTTATTATTATTAATAATATTATTATTAATTTGACTACTGTATTTAATTTTATCTAACCGTTTTCTAACATTATGATTAATGAATTTAAGGGGATAGTCATTATTTTTTAAAAATTGTTTAACAATATTAATGTTTTTATTTTGGAATTGCAAGTCTGCTAGTAAAACTGCTTTATCCACTAATGTATAAATCATTGCTCTTTTTTGTTCTATAGGATATTTCGATTTGAAGTGAAGAAACCGACCTGAAAATGTTTCCTTTCTGTACCAGTCTGTTATGATACTGTTATTTTTTCTTCTTATTAATGATACTTCTAAAAAATTAATTCTACCATGTTTTTCTATTTCATGTGTAAATTGTAGTCTCTCATGATAACTATTGAATACACGTAAAACTTCTTGTATTTTTTCTTTCGGTATGCACATTATTGTATCATCAACTAATCTGTAATAAAACAGTGGTGAAAAATCTAATTTCTGCAGACAATGTTCTTCTAAATCGGTCATCACCAAATCAGCAAATGTAGGACTCGGAGGACTTCCCATAGGTGTGCCAAAAGTTTGTTGGTAAAATTTACCGTCCCATTGAAAATAAGTATAAGTCATTAAAAACTTAATACTTTCTACCATTTCACTTAATGAAATATTGTATTTTTTCTGGATTAAATGATACCTTTTTTCTATACTTTTGATCACTAATTCTAATGGAACGTTAGTGAAGAGAGATACAACATCTAATGAGACAACAACATAATTATCCGGTATGTTACAGTTGCTAATTTTTTGTATTAAATCCTGACTGTTTTTTACATAAGATTTCGGTTTATTTATACTTTTTGTTAGGACATTGTTAACGATCTTAGCTAGCTGATAGGTTGGACTCCCAATGCATGACACTATCGATCGACGATAACTTTTAAATGTAGCTTATGTAATTAATAATTTATTTATATTCAAGAAATTGTATTCTATTGTATAAACTTTATATTTATGCCACAATATATCTATCAAGTTATTTTGATAATCTTATGTATTTCAATAGATATTTTACATTTATCTACTTTAAAATTTATAGATATTTCATTGTTTAACTGCTTACCATTTTCAATCATTTTTACCGTGTTATTTCTAATCTGTATACAACATCTTAATTTTGATGAAAACAATCTTAGTTTTTAGTAGTTGTATTTTTCGTTCAGACCTCTCATATAACTTAAGTCATAAATATGACTCTAGTTCGATTTGCGATGCGGTAAGCTGTAACACGTCACCTCGGACTTCATGGAGGACCTGGGTCACTCGACTAGAATCTCGATTAGAACAATGAATCCCTCGTGCCTGCCACATGTAGTCGATAATTTCGACTTTTCTTCTCTGCGTCGTAGTAAATTCTATTCTTTGTCACAGATTTTTACAGGCCATTGATTGGAACTTAACAAAACTATGAAACAAATAATTTTGTCAATAATAACGATTTTATAAAAAAAATGATCACTGTTATGAAAAAATATTTTCTTATCTTTGAACTTTCACAGAATGAATATCTTATCATAAATGTTTTACTATATGACATTCAATACTCCAATTTGTACTTCTCCAATAATTATTTTTTTATACTTGAAGTTTTCTTCGTACTAAAATCTTCAATATAACAGATTCATCTTTCTTAGTGATAATCTATTGTTTCCTTCTTTATCTTTCTGCCATTTAATCCTTTTTAAAATGTATTCAGATCAGTATTTCTTTTAAAATTTCACGCTTCTGCAGGCTTAGAAATGCAACAGTGCTGGAGTCACTACTCTCACTTTGTTGTAGTAGCTTCGTACATAATAATTATATTTTATTAAACATCTGTTTGTTATATTTCACACGATTTTCATTTAATCTTCTAGATTAAAGTTTTATTTCTTTGTGCACTAAAATGCACTTTCACAATGCACACAACGATCGAAACTTTCAATATAAACAGTTATTTTTACACAGTAGAAATCACAATTATTTAACCACGTATCTGAGCCCATAGTCGATTGGAAATGGGTGTTAAATAAATGATAAAACACCATGTATATTTAAAATAAAATAAACTTCGTTTATTTAAACTCGCACAAGGAAGGAATAACGTCAGTTATGTGCGACTGATCTAGCTGGATGCTCTAGTACGACTAAAAACACTTGACAAAAGAGCATAAGAGAATATCGGGGTTGACGCATATAGTTCCCCACTCTTTTCTATATCTCGCATTTCAGTTTATGTCTTTGGGACATTTCTTCGTAAGTCGATTCATTTTTGTACAAGCATGTAGTAGTGTATAACTACAGTTACACACATACGTATGCTAAAGTATAGCGTTATTCCAACAGCTTATATGCAATTTGAAATCTTTAAAGTCGTTTTTCTTAGCATTTCATTTGTATCTTTAAAAATGCTCCTTACGCAAATGTGCGCAGGGAAATAATTTGAAACTTCACAGGATTATCGTTTTTTACATTCTAAACATATTGTCAGACCAATTTTTCATATAACCTTTGTATACATAGTTTTCACACGAGCTTAAGAAATATAATTATGTATTAGTTTTTGATTAATGTTAGTAAAATTTACATAAAGGAGCTATATGAGAATTTGCTCTGACAATGTGTTTATAATATAAAAAAGCATAATCCTGTGAAGTTTCAAATTATTTCACCGCGCACATTTGCGCAAGGAGCATTTTTAAGGATAAAAATGAAGTGCTAAGAAAAACAACTTTAAAGATTGTAAATTGCATATAAGCCAATGTAATTATATACTATAATAATATTCAAAAAATTTATAGGATGCTTTAGAAAATAATTCGGAACTTTCTATTGAATAAAGTGATATACAAGGAATAGTTTTTCAAGAAAAAAGAAAGGTGTTTTTTATACCCCTTCAGTATATTCTAGCCTTAAGTATCTATAGAGGTACAATATCTTAATTTGGATTAATGAAAAAATTGAACACTTTTTAATGTATTTTTTTATTACGCAAATTTTTTAAAGTTTTTACCCCAAACGTCCTATTTGAATTAAAAAATTAGTTTTCTGTTTTTCGAAACCTACTAATCCTATGCAAAATTTACTTTTAAACAACTTTATTACAGTAATTTTATTTAAATAAAATCAATATTTAGCGAGTTATTTTAAGTAGAGTAAAAAGAATAGCGATAATTGGGTCACTTTTTGCTTCAATAAAACGCTCTAACGTACCAGATCCATTATATCCGCTTTAGAGGCGTATGCTACAGCTCAAGTGCTATCATAAGACTTCTTGGTGACCTTTGCCTGTTGCAGTTTCCCTAATTCATCTTTCACTCTCCCTGACGCCCCGACTATTATGTGGTTTATGGGTTTTAGGGTGGTTGACATCTTTTAGGGTATTATGGGCTTTATAGAGGTTTATGATTTTTATGGGTTTAATGGGTGAATTTATGATTTTCATGACTTTCAAGGAGTTTATGGAGTTTACGTTTTTAATAGGTTTTATGTATTTTATGGGGCCTATGATTTTAAATGGATTTTATGAGGTTTTCGTTTTTAATGGGCTTTTATGGGGTTTATTATTGTTATGGGTTTTGTGGGGTGTACAAAAAAATGCTATAGGACATGCATAAGGGCTCGAGCGAACGTAAATAATCGTTAATTTTCATTTTATTAAATTGTTAAATACATATATCGATCCAAGCAATATTAAGAGTCAGGATTATTTCGCTAGTAAATCATTATTTTCAATACCATATTTAATAAAGGAACTTTGTTCCTCACACGACTCTAGGTGATATGATTCACTAAAATTTATTATCTATAATTTATTATTATAAAAGAATGGAGCACTTTTTCGATAAATTTTTTTTTTATTATTTCTTTATGCAGATCCAATCGATTTTTTGAAGAAAAATTTTCAATATTTAAAAAAAAAAAGATTTGATCTACGAAATAGAATAATGTCACGGACGAGCTTAGGATTCTCCGTGTCAACTCCTATAGGATCCGATCCACTCGTGGTCGTCGCAATGCAACTATAAGCGGGCAGGCAGATTCCTGGTGACTACCAAAGTGGCAGGTGCTTCTCTCCTCAATAAAGAGTCAACACCAAATTGTTCCTCTCTTTTTCTCCCTTTGGCCGACTCCCATCCGTGACATTCTGGCATACTTTGCGGACTTGGATCTCGCTGGTCATAACTCGTATCCAGCACCCCAGGCGAACCCGTGTTTTTTTTATCAATAGTGAAAAGTGAAAACTACTAGGGAGTGCGCGTTCGAGGAAGAGATAGATAAACTCAGTCAGCCGCTCAATACAGCTGAAACACTTACAAGCCAGCGAGTAAAGGCCCATGTCGTCAACAGTTATCATCAACCAGAGCCACGTAAAACATGAAGTGAAAACCGCAGCTTCAAGAAATATTCAGAATCGCGCCATCGCCTTTAGCGATAAACTGCAGCATACCACGGGCTATGCCATTAATTAAGTCCAGCTGGACCAACAAAGCAGATCTCAGCCAACAAAGATACGTCAGCATTCTCAAAGCAGCAGCAGCTGCCAGCACCTGCGAGCAGCCGCGACATCGCCAGCGCATCCCCCAACAGCCACTGTCGCGTACCTATAATAATGCGGGCACAAACCATTCAGATTATAATAGCAACAATGTAACTCTTCGCTATTTTCTAACTGCAGCTATGGCAAGTTCTCCCACATTTTTAAGTTTTTCAAAATTCATTAAAATCAGAAATTGTCAGTGAATAAAGTCAAAACGTTAGTCGAGATTAAAATCGCGATACGTGACGACTACGACAAAAATCCGTTAATTGAGAATGTCGAAAAATAAGCGTGCGATCGATAGAAAAATTTCGGTCGGAGCTTATGGCACCACCAGGATTGTTTGACGTAGCGAGTGACGCGTTGAGGTTAGGAATGCGCAGACAAATGCGTAAGGCATCAGGGAACGACAACGATTCAGCGCTCGACCCGCGGGAAAATAGAAATTTAATAAAAGTGATGCCGGGTTTTGCGAAGTTAGGTCCAAGAATGTGCAGGGCGATTTATAGCAGCATATTGAAATTAAATCAAAGCAGGTCCGATAGCGAAAATTATGATAGTGATAGCGAGACAAATCGGAAGAAGGCGCGGAAAGACCTTCTGCTGAGCAGAATTGCAAAATTGCATGCGAGGACGAAATCGCGAAAGCAAAGGAAGCGACAGGCCAGAGACGCAGTCATGATAGTCCTACGCTATCAGAAGTGGCTGGTTTTGCCTTAAAAACAAACTAGCAATCGGAAATGGTGGACGCGCGAAATTCAATAATATGCTCGAATGCCTGAAACTCAACTCCGAGTCGGCGACGACCTAGCGAGGAGAGGTAGCTGACGACCCCTCGCGAGCGAATTTAGTCACATCATAATGTTGGGCAATCAACGAAAAATGAAACGCCGGCATCTCGAACTGCCTAGATATTAAAAAGATAGTATGGAGGACGGGCTAGAAGAGGCTGCTACTCGATAATCACACGGAGCTCAATCGCAATCGCAAGGTGACGTACGATAACGACAGAACGGACGCGGACTCGCTGGGTGAATAAAAGTGTGCGGGAAGCTGCTGCAGCGAGCGCAGTTCGACAATCTCTCGGTTAAGCGCGGAACAAATAAAATTAGCCATAGAAGACATGCGTTATATGATAACGGATTATGTAATAAAACACCAAAAAGTATGCGACCGGGCAAAAATAGGTGTCGCTACAGTCACGTGGACTGTAGCGACAGCGACGATAGCACAAACAGCGAAGCGTACGCCGCAGATAACGCTCCACGTCGCGTGACAGTGAGTTCATAAATATAAAACGCGGCAGAAGAGGAAAAGCCGCCGGAGTACACTAATAAACGTGCAATCCCGTTCGGGGTGGTAACACGCTATATAAAGGCGCGGAAGATCGATTCATGCGATAAAGAGACAACCGATCCCGTCCCGCACCAGCGGGCATGTTTCGATACAGGCACCCGGCCCTCGAGCCGATGCGGCGTCTCCAACGTCGCGGGGAGACTGGAGGTAACCCCCCCCCCACCCCACGTAGCAGACACAGTGACCGCGAGCCTCCAAGATGCAGCAAAAGCGAACCTCCTGGACGAAGTGATCGCGAGCCGTCGGATAGTGAAGGCGACTCGGATGATGACGAGTGGGACGAGTCCAAATATCGGAATCGCAGCACGAGCTTCAGGCATGGTAGGATGAGCAGTAGACAAATGACAGTAAATCAGGCATTAAATATAATACCACATTTCGACAGAAATCACGACAGATTAAATTTATTCTGTCAATCGGTGCACGCGGCGCTAGCTGATATCGGAAAGAGTGAGGAATACCTATTAGTGATAGGCCTGTCTACTAAATTGACCGGTAAAGCTGCCGACGGGTACATGTCAAGATTAACCAGATACGCTTGCGCCGAGCAGCTGTTAGAAGATTTGACGATGTAGTACGGAAATATAGGCATCGTGGTTGACATTATGCCACAGGTCAAGGTATTGTAGCAAAATTCGGGTGAAGCTGGAGGCGACTACGATTTGCGAATGCAGAAATTGCACAATCGATACCTAACAGTGATTGAATCGGCGCTCAGTCTCTCAAGCGCGCTCCCTCGGTGAAGCGATAAAAATCGCGCTTGAGTTTGAAGGTAGGCAGTGCGCGCGCCGAGCCAATGTCAAGACACCGAGAGCAGCAGAGCTAGTCCAAGTGCAGGTACGACGCGTCGTCGTGGAAGAATCGCCGGAACCAGAACCACAGCGTCCAAATTTTAAACCAAAGAATAGTTACAGTAACAACAACAATAAAAACAATAATAATTATAATAGTAACAATAAAAATTTCCAACTCAATACATATTGCATGTACCGCAAACGCGACGGGCACGCGAATGAGGAATGTAGAACAGTGATCGACCACATAAAGAGAAATTTAATTCAGAATCTATACAAAAATAATAGTGGCAACGCGAAGAACAAGAACAGTAATGCGAACTACGATAATAGGAAATTTAATAGCGACAGGCAGGGCAGTCGCCACAAAAATTACGATAAAAAAGGTAAAAATGTATGGGGCAAGAAAAAGAGCCGCCGGGATGGTCGCGACGATAATCAAGATGGCGATAACCCCCCCCGACGAGCGCAATAACGATAAACAGCAAAAAAATAGAAAGACGCTCATCACAAACCCCATGCGCCGAGCATATATATATGATAAATTAATTAAAAATTAATTAAAAAAGTAATAATATGTCTGTAAAAATTGTCTACGTATTCAAAATTAATTTCCTGCATTCATACCATAACTAAGGTATTGAAAAGTAATATCCACAAATTTGGAAGAGTTTGGCCCAGCAGTACACTTTGAATTCTACGGGCAGTGGATTGGGAGCTTAAACAGTCTTTCGATTACTACTAAGTGCTTTATGGGTTTTAATAGATGCTAGACCTCTCAGAATGGAAGTAAATTAAATACTTTTAGTACAAAAACGTTGGTTTTGTTGAAATAAACTTATATAATTTAAATATTTTATTTTATATTTTAAAAGTGGTGTGCTCCCTTAAGTACGTTAGAATATATAATTTACATAAGATTGTGCGTAAGTTGTAGTTAAACTTTGTTGTTGTTGCATTGGTAATTTGTGAATGCATTTTTTTCAGGGAGGCCCGATAACTAATTTGTTCTAAGAATGCTACAGATACTTCAAGGCCAACATAGATCATTAGAAGTCATGCACTAACCTTGTGATAATGAGATCTCGCAAAATAATGAAACTGCTGAAAGCCTCAATGTTCAACTACGTCTCAGCGAAAATCTTGGGTTTCATTTAGAAAAATTTATTTTTAATATTTTTTTTTAGATGCTCCTCCCAATATTTGGACAGGAGACCAAAGTAGCTGTAAAATACAAGAACAGCTACGCAGTAGAAGTAGAAGTACACTAGATCAAGTGTCTTAATCGATGTAAGTATAAAAAAATATATTTCTTAGTGAAGTGTTTACTAAAAAATAAGTGAATATATGCGATAAACTCAGCATGCCGTTTTTTATTTAATATCTCTCTATATTACTAAAAAAGTTTCCCCACTGCCGTTTGAAAAATCATCCGCTTCCTCTTAATATACCCCCCCCCCCTCCCTACTGTAGTCCCCACCAGTACGTACCCTAATTACACATACGTTGTACATGTTTCAATGACAGACGCACACTATATGTTTTAATCCTTTATATGTCCTAATTACGAACACTCTATATGTTCTAATTTCGTACACCCTGTAATATATGCATATGACGGACATCCTGTAAATGTCCGAATTGCAGACACCGTGTATATTGTGACGGGTAATTAAGCCTCGTTACTCTCTCTCTCTCTCTCTCTCTCTCTCTCTCTCTCTCTCTCTCTCTCTCTGTACTGCAGGAATAAAAACCTCGAATTGATTATCGGCTGCGACGCCAATGCTCACCATGAAGTATGGGGTAGTACAGATATCAACGAGAGGGGAGAAACTCTGCTAGAATATATTACTAGTACACAAATGGACATACTGAACCAGGGTGATGAGCCGACTTTTGTTACCAGTAACAGACGTGAGGTTCTAGATCTCACCCTGGCCAGTATGAAAATTAGAAACCACATACAAGGGTGGAGAGTGGAGGATGAACCATCTATGTCGGATCATAGGACCATTTCCTTCTGGATGAAGATGCAGAAAATATGGAGTGAGCCCAAGAGAAACCCTAAGGACACGCTTTGGGAGAACTATAAGGAAGAACTAAACGAACGTTTGGTACACCTTAAAGGGACATATGGAACGGAGTATGGACTGGAATGGACACTAGAACAAGTCCAGACAGCCATTATCAGAGCATGTGAGAACAACTGCCCGCTAAAGCCGAAGGGACAACTAAACGTGCTCCATGGTGGAACAAACACCTAGAGGCGCTGAGAAGGAAAGCCCGAAAGGTTTTTAACAGAGCAAAGAAATCAAGGAACCCAGAAGGATGGAAAGTTTATAAAGATACGCTAAATGACTTCAAAAGGGAACTAGACAAAGCCAAAAGGGAAAAATGGCAAGATTTCTGTTCAAGTACAGAAGGCTTAACAGATACGGCTAAACTAGCCAAACTTCTAACCAAGGATAATAGTATTCGGTTACAAAGCCTTAAAGACAGGTCCGGGTACTTCACGGAAACAGAAGAGGAAACCATAGAACTACTTCTGCGAGCAAACTTCCCGGACTTCACCAAAGAAGAGAACGGGAAGGGACGAATACGTGTACCCGGAAACACCAGGACACGAAGGAATGCGGATTGGGCGTTGGCGGCGCAGATCGTCACACCAGAGAGGGTTAAATGGGCAATCAACACCTTTGAACCATATAAAACACCGGGACCGGACGGCATCTTCCCCAAACTCTTACAGGAAGGGTGCGATGCTGTACTGAGACTGGTTACGGGGATTTTCAGAGGAAGTATTGCCATTGGACATATTCCGGGAAGCTGGAAGTGTACACGGGTTTCGTTTATACCGAAACCCGGAAAGAAGAGTTACACATCTGTGAAGGACTTCAGACCTATTAGCCTTACCTCCTTCATGCTGAACACGCTGGAGAGACTGGTGGATAGGTATATGAGGGAAACAATCCTGGGAAGCTTACCGCTACACCAGGAACAACATGCATATTCAGTGGGTAAATCCACGGAAACGGCTTTACACTCTGTTGTAGGATATATTGAAAAGGCTAAAAGCGCAAAGGAAACAGTACTTGGCGCTTTTGTGGACATAGAAGGAGCCTTTAACAGCACCACTAGGAAAACCATTGACAGAGCCCTGGCAAAGCATGGCGTACCGGTGACCATCAGAAAATGGATAGCTGGAATGCTGAGCGGCAGGGACATTTACTGTGAATGGAAGGGATAAACTGTAAAAGGAGGGGTCAACGAGGGATGTCCGCAGGGGGGGGGGGGGGGTCTTATCACCTCTTTTGTGGTCATTCGTTGCTGACGAACTCCTACGTATACTCGACAGGGATGGAATCTTCGCGGTCGGATATGCGGACGACTTTGCCATACTTATTAAGGGTAAGTATGAGGAAGTTTTACCAGATCTCTTACGAAGAGCACTGAGTAAGGTTAGAGAGTGGTGTCAGACAGTATCTCTGGGGGTAAATCCGGAAAAAACAGAGATCGTAGTCTTCACCACTAAATATAAAAGTAAAATCAATAGAAGAGTTAACTTCTACGGGAAAGAAATACCGTATGCAGAAGGAGTTAAGTATCTAGGGGTACATCTAGATAAGAAACTAACTTGGAAGCAGCATGTTAAACAGCAATGCGGAAAGGTGCTAAATATATTCATGCAGTGTAGGACGGCTATTGGCACGGGATGGGGGCTAGAACCCCAAAAGGCCTTATGGATATATGAGGCGATACTGAAACCGAAGCTTACCTACGCGGCATTAATATTGTGGAAAGCGACCTGAAATACAACCACAAAGAAAAGCCTGGACCATGTACAGGCGGTCATATTGAGGGGAATTTTCGGATTGCGAAGGAGTACCCCCACAGCTGCTGTCAGGATGATGCTGGGCATGGATGGCCTTGACTTAAACATTACGGAGATGGCCGCCAGGTCGGCATACAGACTGCTGTGCGGCGGAGGATGGTCGGAGAAAGGAAACGGACACACTACAATCCGGAGAGAAATGCTGAGCGAACCAATATTTAGAAAGCCTCAGGATAGAATTAATAAAACCTTTCAGTTTGGGCAACGTTACAAAACGAAAATACCGAATAGAGAGGAGTGGAACAACCAAAACCAAATCCTTGGACATGGAGACATCTGGTTTACAGATGGATCTAAAACGGACAAAGGTACGGGTTTTGGAATCTGCGGTCCCAAGCGGTGGGAGGACACAGCCTGCAGCCTAGAAAGACACAACACGGTACTACAAGCGGAACTAGCCGCCATAGAAACCTGTGCGAGAAACTTGATGCAAAGAGGGGTCGGAGGCAAGGACATACAAATTTGCACCGACAGCCAAGCAGCTATCCTAGCGCTGGAAAAACCTTGCGCCACGTCAGCCTTGGTCAACGAAACAAAAAACACCCTAAATAGACTGACCAGAGCAAACAGGGTCTGCATTACCTGGATTCCTGGACACTCAGGAATAAAAGGGAACGAAAGGGCAGATCGGCTTGCAAGCCAAGCAGTAAATGAAAGCGGACGGACAGAAAGGGAGGTAGGAATACCATACCAGGAAGGCTGTGGCGCGATAAAGAAAAAATTAGTAAAAGAAGGATGGAGCATATGGAAAAACTCCACAGGATATAGATGGTCCAAAGAACTAATGGGAGAATATATTACCAAGTGGGGAAAAGAAATCATCAGTTTGGATAAACGGAGGGCACGCATCGTACTGGGCCTATTAACTGGACATTGCGACCTGCGGTGTTATCTACACAAAACACAGGGAATAAGTAACCTGTGCAGATGGTGTAATGAAGAAGAAGAGACTCCTAGCCACTTTCTCTGCAAATGTCCCAACTTAGCTGGACATCGACGAAGGTGGCTAGGAAACGGGATTTTGGATCCCGAGACTTTCAAGGAGGCAAACACGGAAAACCTACTAGCTTACTGCAAAGCCGTGGGGTTTGTGGAGCCTCGTTAGGTCCAAGCCGGGGGGGTAGGGATACAATGCTGAAAACTAAGTGTCCCTGAGTTTTTACCCTGGTAGCTTTAAATAATAATAATAATAAATATTACTAAAAAAGTTTCCCCACTGCCGTTTGAAAAATCATCCGCTTCCTCTTAATATACCCCCCCCCCCCCCCTCCCTACTGTAGTTCCCACCAGTACGTACCCTAATTACACATACGTTGTACATGTTTCAATGACAGACGCACACTATATGTTTTAATCCTTTATATGTCCTAATTACGAACACTCTATATGTTCCAATTTCGTACACCCTGTAATATATGCATATGACGGACATCCTGTAAATGTCCGAATTGCAGACACCGTGTATATTGTGACGGGTAATTAATCCTCGTTACTCCCTCTCTCTCTCTCTCTCTCTCTCGCTCTCTCTCTCCGTTTCCTGGTGAAGAGGCGCGATGGCGATGTCTCTCATGAATTTTCATCTGCGGCTGATTTACAGACAATAGTGGCATCATATGCCATTAATCAACCATCTCAAACTGTAAATACTGTAAAAAAACTGTTGATAATGAAATCGTAATTGATAAAAATGTAATTCCGTCAACTGCTGCAAAAAATTGACTATCCGCAAACACTGCTGGGGGGGTTCACTGTAAGGGACTGAGGGCAGGTTTTGTCAATGTTACCTCACTGAAGGGGCACATTGGCATGATTAAACAACACCTTTCAGCTCGTCCTGCCTACCATCTCTTTGGGGTTGCTGAGTCGCACCTTGACCCTGATGTTGGGAGTGATCTCATTCAGATCGATGATTACTCACTACTTAGACTTGATCGCAACAAACTAGGGGGCGGGCTAGTCCTGTACATTCATAACACTTTCAAGGCTAATTTACTATGCAGCTCTCCAACAACACAGGAGGGCAGGCCATTTATACCTGAATATTTAATGTGCAGTGTTCATCAGGGCAGCCTTCCCCCCGTCTTTGTTGCTTTAATATACAGACCACCACACGTACCGTTTTTACAGGGCTCTGACTTAATAGACAAACTGACGATACATACTCAAGACTTTAGTCACAAAATTATTATGGGAGATCTGAATGCGAACCTACTCGGAACGTCAGCCGATGCGAAATTTGTTAGACGGTTGGCTGATGATCTTAACCTTCAAATAATTGATCATGGTGCGACTCATCATCTCACGGATTCTCACACGTCGATTGATGTGATCTTGACAGATAATAATGACGTTGTACTGAGCAGGGACAATCGGCCGGCGCCTTTTCCCAGTCATCATAACATCATAGAGGTCGAGATTGGGGTCGAAACTGCTGCATCCCCTGTGGTTGAATCTTTCAGCTACAGGGATTTTAAATCGATCCAGTAATACGACCTCCTGTCTCACCTACCTGACTGTGATTGGTCGCGGATCGATGGTCCCGCGGCGGGTGTTGACAGTCAATTAGAGTGCCTCAGTGTCAACCTCATGGCTGTGATAGATAAAATTGCACCGTTAAAAGAATTCATGCCGAAAAAGAAAACAAATCCACCATGGGTTGATGCTGAACTAATACATCTTTACAAAAAACGTTACTCCGTACGAAGACGCTATTTGCGGACCAATGACGACAGACTGTGGCGGGAGTATCAGGGCCTTGCAGCTGAAGCTGAATTACGAACGAAGGAAACAAGGGAAAGATTTTTACAAAATAAAATTTCTGAAGCGATTGATAATAAGAAAGATATCTGGAAAGAGCTCAAGGCTCTGGGCCTTCTGCCAAAGACAAGAGAGGAGCTTCATGGTTTCTCACCGGAAGAGCTCAATGCCCACTTTGCAGGGGTGTCGATCTCCCAAAATGAGGGTGATGAAGAACTTGACAACGTCCTAACCACTGCCAGTGATGAGGGTTTTGTTTTCCGAGAAGTCTAGCTAGAGGGGAAGACGGCATTCCCCAAAGTATAGTGGCTAAGGCTCTTCCGTTTGTGGGAGATCATATTGTTAAGATCTTTAACTCCTCTCTGTCCAGTGGCATTTTTCCGGGAACTTGGAAGGGAGCTCAGTTGGTGCCTTTGAAGAAGAAGCCTGTCCCATCTACGGTGTCAGATTTCCGACCAATTGCCCTACTGAGTTTTCTTTCTAAGGTCCTTGAAAAAATCGTACACGACCAAATAACTGACTGCTTACGAGAAAATAATACTTTGGACCCGATGCAGACTGGTTTTCGACAGAATCACAGTACACAGACAGCACTACTGAAACTGACGGAAGACATAAGATCAGGTATTAACAACAACAAAAAACTATTGACTATTTTGTTAATGTTTGATTTTAGCAAAGCATTCGACACCATCTCACACACTAAACTGCTGCGTAAGCTGATGCGCATGGGATTCTCCAGGAGTGTTCTCCTGTGGCTTAAGGCATATATTATGGGGAGACGACAGAAAGTCGTCACAATCACAAACGGGGATTCAGGTTGGCTAACCACCAATCTTGGCGTTCCACAAGGCTCAGTCCTGGGACCCCTGCTTTTCAGCCTGTACATAAACGACTTACAAGACGCACTCGACTTAGATGGTGTCGAACACATACTTTACGCTGACGACTTGCAAACCTACACACAAGTGACCCTGAAGGGTCTTCGTGATGGTATCGGTCGCATGTCGGCTGTAGCACAAGCAGTGTCGAACTGGGCAACGTCAGCTGGCCTGCGCCTCAATGTCGGCAAGACAAAGGCGATCATTTTTGGATCTGATCACAACATCAAACAGGTTCAGAACCTTGACTTGCAAGGCATTGAGATACAGACCGGCGTACACGTTCCCTTTGTCGATACAGTCACTAACCTCGGCGTGGTGATGGACGGAGGGTTGACATGGAAGCCGCAACTGAATGCGGTCAGTAGAAAAGTAAATAGGGCTCTGTATAGCTTAAAAATTTTCCGTTCAAGCACCACAGAGATACTGAGGAAGCAGCTGGCATGTGCACTGGTACTACCTCACTTAGACTATTGCTCAGTGATTCTTCTTGATGTGTCAGGGGAGCTCCAGACACGACTACAACTTCTACAGAATGCATGTGTGAGATACATATGTGGTGTTAGGCGAGATGAGCATATCACCGCCTACAGGAAAAAACTGGACTGCTTAGATCTGAAGGTGAGGAGGGAGTATTTTATAGGGCTGCTGCTTTACAAAGCGGTTGTCATGCGGCAGCCACCGTATCTTACTGCCCTCTTTGAAAAAAACCAGGCCAGGACTTCAAGTAGGGGTTGTATGAAAGAGCTCTCGGTTCTGGGGTCGCGCACCGATAAGGGCCTTTTCTCATTTAGAGTTCAAGGTGCGCACCTCTGGAATTCGCTCCCGAGCAGTGTGAGGTGCCTGCCATCTTTTTGTAAATTTAAAATGGCGTTTAGCAGGCACCTTAAGCAATTACATGGTGAAGAGAATGTACAGAGGTGAGTCTGGTGAAGAGAATGTACAGAGGTGAGTCGAATATTTATTTAAGCTTTTTATTTATTTTGAATTATTTATTTATTTAATTTATTTATTTATTTAAATTTATTTATTTATTTAAATTTATTTATTTATTTATTTATTTATTTATTTAAATTTATTTATTTATTTATTTATTTAAATTTATTTATTTATTTATTTATTTAAATTTATTTATTTATTTATTTATTTAAATTTATTTATTTATTTATTTAATTTAATTATTTATCTGGTTTATTTATTTATTCGACTTATTTATTTATTAATTAATTTATTTATTTATTAAATATGTTTAGTGTTAGTTAGGTGTGAATGTATTTATTAGCGTGATTGTTAAAGTGTCATGAATGAGTGTGTTTTAAATTTAGACGTGATAGTATACGCATCAATTTAGCAAAGTATGTGTATGTATTCTTTTATATTTATATGTTATCTCTATTGTATTTATTTTTTATTCTATGTATTTTTTGACGAAGCGTTTTCTGTGATATCTGACTGTGACTAGTTCATTACATTTAATTTTTATAAACTGACGAACTGATAAAGTGAATTATTATTTTAATAAGAAATGCAAATGTGAAAGTTAAGATAATTATATTAAATCGACTGATATTTTTAATTATAACTACATGTACATGAAATTGTAAGATTTTGTCTTTTGATGAATAAAAAGTATCTCTCTCTCTCTCTCTCTCTCTCTCTCTCTCTCTCTCTCTCTCTCTCTCTCTCTCTCTCTCTCTCTCTCTCTCTCTCTCTCTCTCTCTCTCTCTCTCTAATAAATGCAATAAGTGTACGTTAAGATGATAACAAATACATAAAATTGACTGATATTTTAATTATAACTACATGTACATGCAATTGTAAGATTTCCGTCTCTTGATGAATAAAAAGTATATCTATCTATGTATCTATCTCTCTCACACACACATATATAAATCATGTATTAATACTTTTCTGTATTACAGATTCCAGACAGCAGGAGACAGAACAGTGCGAGCACGCACCAGAGAGAGAAAGAGAGAGTATAAGTAAATCGACAGGGGGAGGGGGGGGGGGGGGCGCGAGAGTAACGGAACCGTGAAGACATGTGGGACGTGAGCGCATAACGTAATATTAAAGTACCTTTAATACATATGGCATTGAAAATAATGATTTATTATGACTGTAGGATCAAGATCTTACGGTTTTACGACGGTAAAATTTAAGATATTATTATGTATTATTAGCATACAAGTTATTAGAATGATTGCTTTTAAACATAAAAAGTTTTCTGGACTTATAAAAGAGAATTCTTTTTTTGGGTTTAACCTCTATTCGCAATATTATATTGATCTCGTTATATATGGTGTTATAAGTTATTGAGAGTTTACTGCATTTCCAATACTAGTATGTGTTCTAAGTTCGAACACCCTGTACATGTTTTAATTATATACACCCTGTATATGTCCTAATTATCGACAACCTGCATATACCCTAATTATGGAAATCCTGTAGTATATGTCAAAATTATGGACATCTTGAATATATTTTAATATTAGACGACCTGTATATGTATTTTTCAATATTTGATATACTGTTGTGTCGGAATTATTGGCGTGATATGTATATCCTAATTACATGATACCTTGTTATGTTCTATTTATTGAAACAAAATATATTATGTTTTTATTAAATTATTATTATTTTGAACACGTTATATTCTGATACAGTCAAGACTTACAAGGCGAGTGCATACCCTGCGGGAAACGAAATTCGGTAAGACTTTGGCAGGTGCTTTCTGGTACCCAAAAATGAAGCTTAGTATCCGTAATTCATTCTAATGGGACTTTGTTGTTGAGTTATGAGTTAATTCACACGAAATATTCATGATTTTAATGAAAGAATGTACCTCTTCTTCTAACTATAACTCTTATTATGAATAAATGATTTTATTATGGATAAATGATTCAAAATATAATAAAAAGTAGGTAAGAAGACCTTTAATTTAGGCTCTGTTACATATAAAAATATTAATCTGATCAAAAGTTATTTACAATTGAAGATGGTGACCGAAATTGCATGAATATTCAAAGAAATTCGTCTCTTTTAAATTGTTTCATTTTCTATATATTTTCAGTCACCATCTTCTATTGTTAATAACTTTTGACCAGATTAATATTTTTATACGTAACAGAACTTAAATTAAAGCTCTTTTCGGCTTCTTTTTATCATCTTTGTAGTCATTTATGCACAGTAACAACTTGTAAAGTCATAGTTAGAAGAAGAGGTACTTTTTTTCATTAAAATAATGGATACTTCGAGTAAATTATATCATATCACAATAACATGGGCCCATTAGAATGAATTATGGGTACTAGACTTCATTTTTGCATACCAGATAACTCTTTCCGAAGTCTGACCAAAATTGGTTTCCCGGAGATTGTGCCCTCGTTAAAGTCATTCAGTGATCCATAATATTTACTTAGGGTTCGCACCGGATTTCTGGATTACTTTTGATTCAGACTGGTAGTTATCCACGACTCCATGATGTTTATTTGTGGTGCAGACAGGAAGACATCTAGGAATCCATGATATGTTCTTTCGGTTTAGACCGAATTTCAAAAATCCAGGTTATTTACATCCTACGACAACAATTTATGATATATATCACAGGGGGTTGGCGCGGAAAGTGCGCAGGAAGGCATAGTCCCCCAAGTATAATTTTAACTCCGTACAATCAATCGAATAATTCTCATTTAGATGCATATAAATAAATACAAATAACACAGAACATATATAATATAATACCATATAATCGACTATACTTAATCTATAATACTATACACAGTCTGTAATACTATATACTTTGTAATACTATACGTAATCTGTAATACTATACATAATCTGTAATACTATACATAATCTGTAATACTACACATAATTTGTAATACTATGCATAATCTGTAATACTATATAATCCATAATACTACATAATCTGTATTACTATATAATCTGTATTACTATATAATCTGTAATACTGCATTATCTATAATACCACATAATGTGGCATATTGTATAATCTATAATTATAAACTTTACATGAGTCTATTCTTTGGCAACATTAGCGAGAATTCAAAAAATTCTGCTTGTCATTGCATAACAGGTGGGAGAGAGAGAAACAATTGTTTTAATTTTTCGATACTTCTTGATTCCAACGGCTAAAAAACTTCACAAAGGGTTTAGTTACTGGTAAATAAATCAGAATTTACCCCAGCTTTATATCCCCTTATTTCTTTTGTAATTGGATAATTTGTTCTTCTTCTAGAGCCAAAAACGTGAAATGAGAAAGTGATTCATTGTAATTTCACTGTATAAATGATTATAAACAACAGCGTGTAGGGAGAGTAAACAAAATTATAGGGTTTTGACACTTTGGGAATCTCATTCTTTGGGCATCCTGAAAAAGTATCGAAAGTTTCAAAGCATACAGAAAATAGACGTCAAAACACCTCCGATTCGACAGAAGGTTCTGCGCATACCAGCACATTTGAGCACCTATATGCACATCGTAACCCTTTTGCGCATGTATGCGCATGCAGAAATTCTTCTACGAATGCCTAAACATATGGCAAAAATTGCGCATGAATCTGCGTATACGGGAACCCTTCTACACATATCTGCGTATGTGCGAACCCTTCTCCATATGTCTCGCAATTAATGCGTCGTTCAAGCTGAATTAGCGTGTCTTGCAATTGATGCGCCTTTTAATTAGTGCATCTTAGCATTAATGCATTTCGATTTTATGCGTCTTAATGTACAGCGTTATAATCACTTTATTTTAGATAAGATTTAAATTTTCGTAACTTTTTTTTAATTAGTATTGTAAATTATTGAACAGTTTTCAATTAATTTTTAGTTAAAGCTGTCACTTTTAATGGATTGCAAATTAATAAAATGACTTAATTATTCTAGGTATCATTTCAACATATTGAACTGCAGAAATTTAGTAAATATAATTATGCATATGGAAACCATTGAATGTGGTATAGCTAATTTTATTGCGTAATGAAATAAAATTATAATAACAATACGGAGAAAATGGATGCAAGTGAGTATGAGAGTGGTAGTGACTTCTTTATTGTTAAGCTAGAAGAAACCACTATATATGAACTAGATACATATTTGTTGCGTAACTATACGTATTTTGATCTTTGGGAAGTGACAACTGAACGTGCAAGCTTAGGAGTCTTGTTATTTCTCTTTTCTGTGGCAACGGTCTTCGGCAACATGCTTGTTATTGTAGCGGTAGCACGTGAGCGCTATCTTCATACAGCTACTAACTATTTTATAACATCATTAGCATTTGCAGACTGTCTTGTAGGCCTTGTTGTAATGCCATTTAGTGCTATTTATGAAGTACTGGAAAAGCACTGGTTATTTACACTTGATTGGTGCGATACTTGGCATTCTTTTGATGTTCTTTTTTCAACTGCCTCCATTTTAAATCTATGCGTTATTAGTGTAGATCGATACTGGGCAATTAAGGACCCTTTTAGTTACCCCACGCGCATGACACGTAAGTTAGCCGTTTTATTAATTGCTTTGGTATGGCTGGCATCAAGTCTCATTTCTTTTCCAGCCATCATATGGTGGCGCATAGTCCGTACTGATCACGTGCCACAAAATAAATGTCCATTTACAATTAATCTTGAATATATCATATTCTCATCAACAATAAGTTTTTACCTACCACTATTTGTGATGGTATTTACATATTATAAAATATATCGAGAAGCAGTTATACAGACAAAAAGTTTACGCATCGGTGCCAAGCAGGTAATGCTAGCTTCAGGTGAACTAGAGTTAACCCTTCGGATGCATAGAGGTGGTAGCTTTCCAACTGAAAATAATTCGAAAAAAAGTCATTTATTTTGTAAAGATTTAAGTACGCCAGGAGGTCTACAAAACCTTGGTGACGGATTCACTAGTCTGCACAATATTCGACCTACGTGTTCTCCTTCGGATAGAGTTAGTAAACAATATCTGTTTACATCAAATAAAAATTTCTCTCTTTCAAGAAAATTCGTAAAATTTTCAAAGGAAAAAAAGGCCGCCAAAACTCTTGGTATTGTTATGGGAGTATTTATAGTATGTTGGCTTCCATTTTTTGTAGTTAATTTATGGTCAGGATTCTGTGCGAGATGTATTTGGAGAGAAGAAATTATTTCTGGTGCAGTTTCTTGGCTTGGCTGGATAAATAGCGGTATGAATCCTGTAATTTACGCTTGCTGGAGCAGAGATTTTCGAAGGTAAATATTTGTTTATATAATAGACTAGTTAATGTTGCCTACTTATATGAGAACATAAATTTACGTTACGATAGTCAGTATTTATTTGCTGTAACTGTATTTCATTAACTGTATGTACTACTAAGCTTAATTTATATAATGTATACTTCGCATATACTAGCTGTATCCTGTAGCTTTGCTCGTTTAAATATGACGTTCAATTATTAGATTGAATCTCACTACTACAAACCATGAGATAAAAACTCACGCGACTTATTATTTGCGATCTCATCTGACAAAATCAGTTGAGAAAGGGTATGAACTGTACTGTCTGGAGCAATAACTCTCTATGGTTCTGCCTGTTATATGTTTTAGTTGTGTGGCAATAAATCCATTTTATTTAATTAGCATTTACATAATGTTCCCGAATATACAAAATAACTGATACTGATATTGAATATTTTAAAAGTCTCGTAAGATACTGGATTGGCATTTGGTATAAAAGAATCTTAGAGTAATTTGTTCTATTATTTAATTTCTATTCCCTAAAAATATAATACGCTCATTTGAAAAGTTTAAATGACAGAAAAACATTATTGTTACCAGATGGCCTGGGCTACATGCCACGACACATCCGAAAACCTAAAAGGACTTTTCAAACACATTGCTTTTTCTAGCAATAAAATATATCTCATCTTTTTAATTTCTTATTAATTAGGTTTATCTTCATACTCGCATGGGTTTTAACGTTTTATAGTACTAGGAATCTCATGCATTCTATGCACGAAACAATTTTAAACATCAACAATGTCACTATCAATTTCATGAAGCAGATATTAATATTCTTTTAGCAAGTGGAATCATGTATATGCATTATTTATAATACGAAAAAGATATTTGTTAATACTATCATGTAGTTTTAACTAAAGTATTAAACCATATGCTTACGTACAAATAATTAGATGATGGTTTCATGACATAATATGAGGTTACAGAGATACGTAAATGAAAAAATCACTATAGAAAACATTCAAGTATGTTCAACTGCTACAAGAGGTAAAAGATTGCCAATGGAGCTGATACGTTCACTACTGCGTCCGATATATCGATAATAGAAAAATTGTATAACACTAATAATAATTGTAATCTCATTAAATCACACGCTATAAACCTATATAGTAATGCCAATATCAATATCAACAATAATAACAATGGCAATAGTGAACACAATAACACAGGCAAAAACTAAACAGCAACATCTAGTTACACACCACTCACACATAGAAATACTAATTGTCCAATAACGCTCGTGAGACGGACGACAAAGGAGTGAATTTCGGAGCGGGCTTTTTCAATACCAATTCCATTAGGCATTGCATTGAGCTAATCCGCGAACTTCTAAGCGGAGTCCAATCTTATAATCTAGTCGGAGTAATAATTCCAATCGAATCGATGGTTACTCGCTTGTGCGGTAGGATAGAAATTTCTATGGTGGAGGAGTCGTGCTTTAGATCAGTGATAGATACAGGGTCAAAGTTCTTGCTGTGTCAAAAACTGATGGACCTGACAAACCTAAACAGTCTGAGTACATTATGTGTGAAATACGGCATAGGAGTCAAAAGCCTGCTTTGTCGCGGCCATTTAACAGGCCCCCACTTCTGCTTTTCTTAAGTATTTCGATCATGCCGATAAGTTAAGAGAGTACTTGTGACGCTTACAGTCACAAAATCATAATGGGTGATTTGAATGCGGATTTATTGGCTGACAGTGATGATGCGAAGTTTGTTCGCAAACTTGCAGCTGAAGTGTCACTTCCGATCGTCCAGCACAGAGCGACTCACCATTCCGACACCTCGCACACATGGTTAGACACTATACTATTGGACGGCAACGACACAGTAGCATTTATTAATTTATTCGTATATTTGCTTATTTTTTATATATTTTTTCTTTTTTTATTCTTTTACTTATTTATTGATAAAAACAATTTTAAAAAGTATGCATGAATTTATTGGTATGATTGAAAGCGATTCCAAATGTATGTATGTAATTTTATTTAAAAGACTGATAGGTATAATACAAACTGTTTCGTAATTTTATATCTGACAACAAAGTGCAATACTTTATGTACATAAACTTCACATATGTGCAATTTATTTTAGTTAAGTTAACGACATGATACGTAATTTTAAGAACTTCATGTAACATAACATTTTTTTTTTGTAAATATTTACAAATAAATATTATCCCCCCTCTCTCTCTCTCTCTCTCTCTCTCTCTCTTTCTCTCTCGTATCAAAACCGTATCTTTGAAGCTCTGGATACAAAGAAAGACATATGGAAGTAACTCAAGGGCTTGGAACTCCTGCCTAAAGCAAGAGAGGAGCTTCATGGTTCTTTACCGGATGAGCTTAATGCCCACTTTACTGGGGTGTCGGTCTCCCATCGTAAAAGTGAGGAAGATCTTGACAGCATCCTGGCCTCAGCGAGTGATGACGGCTTTGTTTTCAGAGAAATTACCTTCTCTAATGTAGTCCTCGCTGCTGCCCATTTCTCGTCACAGGCTACAGGTGAGGACGAAATCCCACAAAGTGTGATGGCCAAGGCTCGTCCGTTAGTAGGTCACCATGTTGCGGAAACCTTTAATTCATCCCTCTCAAATTGCATTTTTCCGGGGACTTGGAAGGGAGCTCACCTTGTGCCTTTAAATACGAAACCAGTTCCATCTTCGGTTTCTGATTTCCGCCCCATTTCGCTGTTAAGCTTCCTTTCCAAGGTCCTGGAAAAATTATCCATGACCAAATTACCGATGTTTTGAGGACAAAAGATATTCTCGACCCGATGCAGACAGGTTTTCGACAACATCACAGCACCCAGACAGCATTACTGAAACTCACCGAAGACATCAAAACAGGAATTAATAGTAATAAGAAACTGTTTACTATTTTACTATTATTTGATTTCAGCAAAGCATTCGACACTATTTCACATTCGAAGCTGCTGCGTAAGCTGTTGCGGATGGGGTTCTCCAGGAGCGTTCTTCTGTGGCTTAAGTCATACATTACAGGTCGTAGACAAAAAGTCATTACTAATATAAATGGGGAATCAAATTGGCTAACCACCAATCTCGGCGTGCTACAGGGCTCGGTCCTGGGGCCCTTGCTCTGCAGCTTATTCATTAACTACTTAAAAGACGCACTTAACGTACATAACGTCGAACATATACTCTACGCTGACGACCTGTAAATCTACACGCAGGTGACCGTGCGGAATCTTCGAGAGGGTATCAATCGCATGTCGACAGTAGCGCGCGCGGTGTCGAAATGGGCCTCGGCAGCTGATCTGCGACTCAATGTCAGCAAGACACAGGGAATCATCTTTGGTTCTGATCATAACATCAAGCAGATCCAGAGGCTTGACTAGCAGGACATTGAGGTGTAAGACGGCGTATTCGCACCCTTTGTTGACGCATTCACTAACCTCAGTGTGGTAATGGACTTATGTGGAAGCCGCAAATAGATGTAGTTAGCAGGAAAGTAAACAGGACTCTTTCTAGCCTGAAATTCTTCCAATCATGTACTACTGAAGCACTTTGTAAGCAGTTGGCATATGCATTGATATTACCTCACCTAGATTACTGCTCAGTAGTTTATCTTGATGTGCCAGGTGAGCTTCAGACACGATTGCAACGTATACAAAATTCATGTATGAGGTATATATGTTGTGTTATGTGGGACGAGCATATGCGTCCTTACAGGAAGAGCCTGGACTGATTAGGTACGAAGGCGAGGAGAGAGTATTTTATGGGGTTGCTGCTTTATAAAGCGGTTGTTATGCGGCAGCCAACGTACGAGTATGTTACTGTTCTTTTCGAAAAAAATCAGACCAGGACTTCAAGAAGCGGGGGGGGGGGGGGGAGGGAGTATATAAGATCTCTCAGTTCCGCGGTCCCGCACTGATAAGGGCCTATATTCTTTTTGGGCTCAGGGTGCACGCCTCTGGAACTTGTTCCACTGCAGTATGAGGTGACTGCCATCACTATGTAAGTTAAAACGGCGTTAGGTGGGCACCTTAAAGAATTACACGGCGACAAGACTCCATAAAGAGATTAGTCGTAGGCCTACGGCTTACGTCAAACCGCTTGTGATTGTATTTCGTTCATTTCAGAATGAAAGAAGAATGAAAGGTGTTTTATATTCGACGCGATAGATATATGTGAAATATAAATGTGTATGTGTACGAGGTCTGCCCCAGAAGTATCCGACCTACCTCGATTTCTCGGCGCTTGATTTATTCTTCGTCATCCGGGGGGTGGCATCCTTCAAAGTAGTCCCCATTTGATTGAACAAGACGCTCATATCGATGTTTCCACTTATTAAAGCACTCTTGAAAGTCAGACTTCGGAATCGCCTTTAGTGCATTCGTCGCATTAGTTTCAACAGTCTGTTTATTGTCGAATCGATGACCTTTAAGCGGCATTTTCAATCGAGGAAACAGTAAAAAGTCGCAGGGAGCTATATCAGGACTGTATGGAGGCTGGCGGAGTTGCGCAACACTGTGTTTCAATAAATACTGCTGCACAAGGTTTGATGCGTGCGCTGGAGCATTGTCGTGATGAAGAAGCCAGTCACCGGTTTCCCAAAGTTGCGGTCGTTTTCTCCTGATTGCATTACGTAATCTTTTCAAAACTTCAACGTAGTACTCTTTATTGATTGTCTGGCCTGTAGGGGCATATTCGTGGTGCACAACGCCCTCATAATCGAAAAAAACAATCAACATTGACTTGATGAACGAGGATCACTGTCAACAGATGTGCGGCCACTTTTGATCCGCCTATACCACTCTTTTATTTGTGTTTTGCCCATACACTCATCTTTAAAGGCCTTTTGCAACATTTCAATAGTTTCCGCACAACTTTTACCGAGATTAAAGCAAATTTTTTTGCAAATTCGCTGTTCGGTTTGTTCTGCCAGTTTTAGCAATAAGCAAATTGCGACCAACGCAAAAAAGTCGTTGTAAACAAATACACGCTGCGCGGGAACTAAGGCGTTTCATCGGTATCTCAGGCTACTGACGAGAAGGTTAGGAGTTGCTAGTGACGTTCGTACCCTCCAGAGGTCGCTTGAGTCTCTCCGCGCGAAGATATGAACGTAGGTCGGATACTTTTGGGACAGACCTCGTACATATTACTTGCTATCTATTGATTTATATATTATTAAGTTGACGAAACGATATATGATAGCACTGACTACATTATTTTATGTTAGACTATAAATTGACGATCTATGATAGCGATCCAAACTTTTAAGATGCATTGACTGATAATGTGATAACTAATTTTAACCGAATGTACATACAGCTGTAAATTTTTGTCATAGTGAGGAATAAAAAGTATATCTCTCTCTCTTCCTTTCTCTCTCTCTCTCTCTTAATTTATTTATTTATCTAGCTTATTTATTTATTTGATTTAGTTATTTATTTAATTTATTTATTTACTAAATTTATTTACTTAATTTATTTTAAGTGTTAAGTGTTAAGTATGAATGTATTTATTAGCGTGAGTTGTAAGAGTATCATATGAATGAGTGTTTTTATTTTTTTGACGTGATTGATTTACGTACAATTTTTTATAAAGTTTGAGTATGTATTCCTTTTATTTTTATTGTATTTTGTTATCTTTATTATATTTATTTTATTAGGTATTGACGAAGCGTGTTCTGTGATGTGCCATTTGACTATGACTAGTTCATTATATTTAGATTTTATAAACTGACGAACTGTTACAGCGAATAATGTTATTTTTTATATAAAAAACGCAATAATTGAATGTTAAATGTGAGATAACAAATGTATTAACTGATATTTTAATTATTTTAACTGTACATGTACATGCAATTGTAAGAATTTTCGTCATTGATGAATAAATAGTATATCTATCTATCTATATCTATCTCTCTAAGTACACACTACACTCGCCCACTACTGATTCTTTTCGCTCCACATCAAAACGCTGTAAACTGCCGCACCCTACCTTCAGGAGCTTCTGTAAATTAAATAGAAAACATTAAAGACTAATAATAGAACATACTTTTATTATTATTTTCCTTTTATCATTATTAACATAAGAAGGATGTACCGTGCTATATGTTTATAATCATTTATAACATTTTCTTATGTGCACGGTAAAACACACTCGTATAAACTGTTAATATTTTTTGTCAGTGAATTGTTTGTCAGTAAAAATTACATATACATGGCCGTTAATTTAACAGACATTTTGTCATTCAAACTATATTAGTTTATAAACGTTTATTATTACAAAAAGATATCAGTAAACTAGTACACACGTGTTAATGATTGAAACCAAGCGATTAGTATGTCTGCATCCAAAGAAATATGTGCTTTTTGTACCTCTATCACTTTATTTTTATAAAACCAGCCGAAACCTAAATTGAAGCTTTTCGATTACACTAAATACAATATTGGTTATATAAAAAGTTGGTTTATTTAATTATTTAATTATTTAAGCATAAGGAAATGCATTTAAAAAAATATTATTTCAAGATATCGGATGGATATTAAATTATAAAATACATCTATTTAAAAGTTAAATAATAATACAATAATAATAGACATTCATAATTACGTAGACAAATTGAACATTTGATTATATTTAAACTATTGAATAAAATGAGTTGGAAGGAAGAAATCTTCTGAATCTCATGATTTGAATTTGAATTCGTTTGAATTGATGCTAATTATTTGCCATCATTTAAGATTTATGCTTTTCGATTTGAATAACTTAATTAGTACAGATATAATGTTTTCTTCGGACATCGACATAAAAATAAAAGCAGATTCTAAGGTTAGAGTATACATCACCCTGTAAATACTTCATTCATTGAAATTTTGTCCGTCAAATTTACTGTCAAAACGCCTGTTAATCGGTTTTGATATACAAAAACTGTTAAAACTTTTACCGTGTGGTTGTAAGCAAAATCTCTGACTAAATTAGTTAAAATTCTCCCTAACATTCCATGACTGCCTGACGAACAAAAATACGCCCACAACGGTTAACATACTCAAAACGTATTTAACTTGTATAAAATATTAAATATGCTTATCTAAATGTATATTGCTTAAATTAAAGGTTTTGATGTGAACCTTCATTCTGATTGACTGACTAGAGCATTTAACTTACTGTGCCGCTTTTTGAGAACAATAAATGGTTAAGAACAGCATTTATATTTTATAATGTGTAGTTAAAACATGAAAATTTCCAGGAAACGTGCAGTAAGAGATAAATAACTATGAAACAAACTATTGAACTATGTTTGTTATATAGTTCTACATGTATTTACCGTTTAAAAATTAATTTTTAAGGGGAGGTGTTTCCTGATATTTAAAGAAAACAGATTGTCACTAAATTACTTATAAATCGATCAAAAAAGATGAAAGATGACTTTTTAGACGATAGTTGGATAGGTTCTTAGACGACCTTTCAATTGAGCCCTGAAAAATTGAAATTAGTTAATCTGGTGCCAAGATATAAGCAAAAATATTAAATAAATAACTTGTAATTCTTTTTTAAAAATATTACTTAGTTCATAAAATAATTCACACAGATCACAAACATTCATTTCAAGAGCTAAAACTTTACCTACATGATTTTTTGATGTATTCGAATCTATAAAAGAAGTTTCAATAACATTTGAAGACCTCGTATTTTTAGCGCAACAACGGCTCAGCAGATACTAATGTTCTTGAAACACATATACCTGCGAGTGAATCTCGTCAGTCACACGGCTGTCACAAGCCTTCAAAGTCCGAATGAATGCGAATCTAATTAAGAGAATATTTCGAGAGTCTTATATATAGTGTGCCTAGCATCCACCAGATGGCAAACTGCGAGTAGCTCCTGTAAGTGAAATTGGTGTGTATAATATATAGAAAACATCTGATCTGAATCGCTCAGATGTAGTATCCCATAGTACTCGCAGGCCTTTGTAATATTTTAAACATATTACAGCTCAAATTCATCAGTACTACCAATTTCTTTTGCTATACTTAGTTGTGAACTGCTTGCTGACTCTCACGTGGTAAATCCAGCTGATCGACTTAATGCTCGCGGTACATTGGGAAGTATATCTTCCCGCTGAATCAGCGGCATACTTTGTCATTGTGCGGGTTATATTAGTGGACCAAATTAAACGCACTGCGCTTACATTTTATTGATAGTCCTCTTTTTAGTCATTCTTAGCTGTGTTTTGTTAGCGATTCAGTGCATAGTATGTTTTACCCGTAACGTCAATCCCTGACGCACTCGCTCTCATATCGGTCTTGCGCAAACCGCCATATCATTAACCAGATCTTACTCCGAGTATGGGTATTGTCATAGTCTATATTATCATTTATTGATTAGCCGTATTGAGCGCCGAGATTTACACGACAAGCCGCGATATGCTTCACCTATTTCTCCGAGCATACAATCGCTTTCTGCTTTGATATTTTGCATTCACGCATACTTACTCACACTCTAAATTGCACAGTACTGTATGCATTTTTAGAAAATTTTTCTTTACTTTCGTACGGTATCTCGGGAACGGCTTGACCGATCAATCTGAAACTTAGCTACATTCTACTACATTCTACTCGGCTCAGCGAAGGTAATTCGTCTGGTTACAACGGTATGTATTAATATATTCATATAATATATTGATATATTACGATTTTTTTTTAAAGTTAAATTTATACTACAGCGTCTACTAGTCTTAACAGTTGTAATTAAGTCGATTTGAAGGTGTATATTAACTATATATTAATATATTCAGACAATATATTGATATATTACATACGGCGCGCTCCGATCAAGTTTAAATAAAAAGATCTTGCACCTCGCGAGTTTTTTTATAAATCATTCCTGGGATATCTTCCGATGATTTTAAGCCTAAAATGAAAATAATCCCTAGAGGGATTTTCAAATAAACTCGATATTTGATAATTTTCGTAGGTTATCGTGACTATTCTCTATATTGCATCTTGTATTTAGATTTCTTAGGCTTTAAAAATATATTTCAATATTAGAAATAAGTTTATTAATTCTTAATACTCATTAAACTTTTAAAATTCATATAAATTTTTTTAAATACTGCTCAAAAGTTAAATTTTTTAACTTCTTATTTCAAATATTTTTTTGTTCGCTCGAAGTTTCTTTTTTTTTTCTTTCATCGAGGATAAATTTGGTATTCCGTTGCCATGGCTGCGATAAATAAACTTATGCTGATTTTACGGTTAGTAAAAATGCCGAAGGCAAGAACACACGATGAAAATCGCCATCAATTTTGTTTATTTTGCTTTGGAAAAACTAAAGTAATGATTCCTGTAAAAGGAGAATTAAAAGTGCTTGTTGAAAAACAGTTTGAGTACGATACTAGTGATGACCGATTACCTCTCGTTCTATGCAGTAGTTGCAAAAGAGATTTATACAGAATTAGAAACGATGAAGATATAAGTGTGAATCTACCAACATTTTCTGATCTTCAACCTTTGAAGAAATCTACTAGATCAAGCGACGATGTTTTATGTGCTTGTCATATTTGTGAGCTTGCGAGAAAACCCTCTCCTGGAAAATTTTCAAACTTTGCAAAGAATAATGTTATGCCTCAGCGACATGGAATACTTGTTGATGTGACAAATATAAAAGTTCCAAGTAAGCTATTAAAACATATCTTTTTCTAGTTATAATAACTACAATATAATAATACAATTTTAATCTAGATGAAAGAAAATCACCTTCCGTTGAAAGCCGGTGTAGTTACTGCTTTTCTTTGTCGGGAAAAGGAAAATCTCATAAATGTAACTTTACCGTACGCTTGGAGAATTTGACTGAAAACATTATGCAAACAAGCCCAAGAGCTACAGATCAAGTAATTTCGTCTTTGCTTAAACGCAAAATGATTACAGAAAATACACAAAATACTACAACTCTATCACTTTTTCAAACACGCGGTAAGCCTCTTAAAGTTGCTATTGGTTCACAAAATAACGAAGCTTTAAGCAAACCTGAGCTTTTTTCTGCAGACGATTTTTTAAAAATCCAGACCAGTTTACATTTGAGCCAAACGAAGACACTTGCGATTGCTACAGCTTTACGAGTAGCTACCAAAAATGCTAAGGTCGTGGAACCGCATTTAAAAAAAAAACTATCAATTAAAAGTCACTGTGTTGATAATTATTTTGGTACTAAAAACTTTGACTTTGTTCACGTCAAGGCTGATAAAGTTTCATCTGCGGCCGAAACAGTCGCTTACTGCACAAATCTTGATGATTTAATAGAACACATTTAAGAAAAACGCTCATTGTCTGAATTTCACTTCAAGTTTGGTATTGTCGGGGGAGGGGGTTTTCTGAAGATATGTTTATCCATTCAATCTACTTCAGAAAATGAAAAGCTAAATAGACACCGGCAAAAGTTCGAAGATGGTATTTCTGCTAAACGGTTTAAAGATTCAGGTGTTAACAAATTATTGATACTAGCATTAGCAAACAGTTCTCCAGAAAATTATGAAAATGTATCGCAGCTGTGGTCTGCAATAAAAATAAACAACTTTCAGGGAACTATTGCGACAGATTTAAAACTTGCTAATATTATGGTTGGCATCATGTCGCATAGCAGCTTTTACCCCTGTACTTGGTGTTTTGCATCGAAAAATGATTTAAGTAGCTGCGGAATACCGAGGACAATAAATAATACGTTTCAAAATTATATAAACTGGCATCAAGCCGGATCTGTCAAAAAAGATGCGAAGAATCATAAAAATTGTATTCATCCGCCTCTTTTATCAACTGATGTAGACAAAACATTTCTTCAGATAATACCTCTACCTGAACTTCATTTGATGCTAGGTGTAGTAAATACATTGTATAGACACTTATTGGCTGAATTCGAGAAAGACGCTCTTCTATGGGCACAATCATGCCATGTCACTCGTGATATACGTCAGGGTAATACAAGTTTTAATGGCAATTCGTGCAAGATATTATTAGACAAACTTGATTTCCTGCGTTCACGAAATCACAATTTGGGATGTTTGAAATATGTAAATGCTTTTGAGCACTTCAAAAATGTTGTACATGCCTGCTTTGGAAAAAATCTTGACCCATCTTTCAACGATAAGATTAATGCCTTCAAGCAAAGTTATTTACATTTAAATGTACCAATAACGCCCAAAATTCATGCAGTATTTTTTCATGTGCCTGACTTTTGCGAAGAAGTTCAGATGGGATTTGGATTTTATAGTGAACAGGCTATGAAATCTGTCCATGCTGATTTCAAATCTGTGTGGGAGAAATATAAAGTTTTTAAGAACCATCCAGAATATGCAGAGAGGTTGCAACGTGCTTTATGTGAATATAATAGTTTACATTCATTTTAATTATTGTACATAATAAAGATATTTTTTTAATGTAATAAAATGATCGCAAAGTTTGAAAATTCGAATACGGTTTTGAAAATTTTTATGAATTTAAAATTTTTAATACCTATTGAGCATTTATAAACTTATTTCTGATGTTGAAATATATTTTTAAAACCTAAGAAATCTAAATACAAGATGCAATATACAAAATAGTCACGATAACCTACGAAAATGATCAAATATCGAGTTTATTTGAGAATCCCTCTAGGGATTATTTTCATTTTAGGCTTAAAATCATCGGAAGATATCCCAGGAATGATTTATAAAAAAACTCGCGAGGTGCAAGATCTTTTTATTTAAACTTGATCGGAGCGCGCCGTGTACAAGTTATTTTCCCGACGATATCTCGTGAACAACTTGAACGATTGAGCTGAAATTCGGACTATAGTTTCTACAAGATCCAACGGTAGTAGATGATCTTAATTTAATTGAATATAATATATTGATATAATCTTAAGTTTCCACATCTAAGAAATAGTAAAATAAAAAATGGAGCAAAAAACTTTGAACCTTCTAGAATATATTACAAAAGGTCCCATCCCGAAAAAAATGACTCTTTAAATGATTTCCTCATTTTTTTACGTCCGAAACTGATTTTGAAACTTTAAGTTGATTTTTCTCGAAACGAGTTTTTCTCAACGAGCACGCAGCATAACTTGAACAGTTTTCATCCGATTATTAATTATTATATTTTGAAGTGAATCACGTAGGGGATTTTTAATAAATTTATTTAAACAATTTTTATAAAAAAATCGTGCCTTTTTTTCATGAAAATTTTTAATTTATTTTCAATTTACTGCCAAATTTGCCAAAATCAATTTTTTCCAAATCCCCTACGTGATTTACTAGCTATTGACATCAAGAATAAGTGGATTTTTTTTGTTCCAGGTTGAAATGTGCGATCGGTACAGTGCCGCGGAGCGCTTCCCATGCAAGAGGCCTCAAGAGATTGGCTATAAATCAGCCATTTTGTATTTTTTTACACAATTTTTTTTTTAAATATACTATAATATTAGATTAATAATACAGCCACACAAAAAAAAAATTTCTGACCCGAAGAGGAGACTTTCATATCCTATAGTATTTTGACTCGCTGAATCCGAATCCGGCCTCTGTTTGACCCCATCACGTCAGGCTCAAGGTCATTTCAAGGTCAAATTGACAAAGAACCGCCCAAGCGGAAGAAAATGCTGCATCTATATCTTTTCGGGGTCGTTGAATTCGAATCCGATGTTTGTTTGACCCCAGCACGTAAGGGTCATGGTCATTTCAAGGTCAAATTGACAACGAACCGCCCAAGCGGAAAAAAATGCTGAATCTATATGTTTTCGGGGTCGCTGAATTCGAATTCAATGTTTGTTTGACCTCATCACGTAAGGATCAAGGTCATTTCAAGGTCAAATTAAGTAATCGCTAAAAAATTTGTAAGTTGAGAAAAGTAACATTCATAAACGTCAGTCAGTTTTATTTACTATGCATGATGAGCATTTCTCGCTCCATAAGTCTATTGCACATGATTGAACGTCTGCATTCAATAGAGACTGTGACCGTCGGCATTAGCATAGCCCGATTTACACCACAAGGAGGTTGAGCGAGCGGATTTTGTACATCATGTAGCCCTGATAAGGGCTGATTTTTAATCTAGAATAACTGTTTTGAAATTATAAAACAAAAATTACTCATTTTTCTTTTTACTGCTATAACGTGTTCTCTTTTCTTCAAAAGATCTGTGCAAAGGATTTTTTTTGCGTTTTTTACCATTCCTTTGCGTATCTCTCTTAAGCATCCAACAAAAATCTGCCATCATATTTTCATCCCACCTTCCCTGGTATCAAGTTTCCATAACTTTAATGTCTTGGTGAAAACGTTCACCCTGCTCTTCACTGAAGTGTCCAAGATTCTCTGGAAATTTATTAAGATGTGAATGTAGAAAATGCAATTTTAAATTCATTAAGTATCCCAATTTTTGAAAGCTCTTCAACATTTCTGAAACAATTTCCTTATACTGTGGGCTTTTTCTATTTCCCAAAAAGTTTTCTGCAACTGCTTGGAAACTAAGCCAAGCTGTTCTCTCTACTTCATTCATTGTACTAATGAAAATTGTATCTTTAAACATAGTTCGAATTTGCGGTCCATCAAATACTCCTACTTTTATTTTAGCATCGGAAATCTTGCGAAATTTTTTGCGTAAATGCTGAAAGCATTGACCTGTTTTATCTAGAGCTTTGACGAATTGCTTCATGAGTCCAAGTTTTATATGGAGAGGTGGAATCAAGATTTTTGTTGGGTCTACTAGGGATAGGCGAATGACGTTTCGTGAACCAGAATCGAATGTGGTTCTTACTGGCCATTCAATTTTTTTGTAATGATTCTGTCGATCTCTACTATCCCACAAGCAAAGGTAGCAAGGGTTTCTCGTGAAACCAGATTGTTGTCCAAGAAGCAACGTTATAATTTTCAAATCTCCACAAACCTGCCATTGATGATTCTTGTAATCGATTTTTTCTAACAGAACTTCCATACTTTCATATTTTTCCTCCATGACAGTTGAGTGAGCTATTGGAACTGGGGCATACACATTCGTATTGTGGAGTAAGACGGCCTTTATACTTCGTTTCGAAGAATCTATAAAAAGTCTCCAATCTTCAGATTTATAGCAATTTTCCTTCAATTCATTAATAAGTCCTTTGACATCTGTGCAATATACCAGCGATGAAACTTCGTCCTTCGCAAAATATTTACGAAATTCTCGGTCTCGGTCTCGATAAAAAGAAACTTTCGTATGCTGCTGTAGAAGATTTCTTTCCTTAAAAAATGATGCTAGGTACTCTGCGCCATCTTTAGGTAATCCTAAATCTCGAACTAGATCATTTAATTCCAACTGTGAGACTAGTGCAGGAACTTTTGATTTTTCGTAGTCGGGAATATATTTTTCTTCACTAATATCATTTTCATCACTTTCAAAATTACACTCTTCGGCAGAGTCTTTGTCAACTTCTATTTTTTCAGGATCTTCACATACACTAGTTTCCATTTCTGTACTCCGTAGTGAATTAGCTAAAATCGGTTGCATTACTGATGGAACAGTTATGTAAGTGATTTTGTGTTTATTTTTGGTATTGAAACCTTTTATATCATTCGCAGAAAAGTAACAATCATTTTTACTGCACGGTTCTTTCCATGTCGCTGGAACAATATACTTACATTTTTCATTTTTCTCCTTTTTCCAACGATATAGCATCAGCTTGCATGAGTTACAAATGATTTGCGGAGCCCAATTGTTACACTCATCTATCTCCAAATTGAAAAGTTCACTATATGTTCTTTTTATATCATCATCTATTTTTTTCCGTAGAGTAAGAACCTCATATTTACAACAAATATAGCAGAAAACATCGTGATCTTTATTGCAGGTGTGATATTGCGATTCATCTACAGATTTAGTGCTTGTAACATTATACTCTGCATAAGCCAAGTCACCAACAAATGCAAAGCTGCGGTCGCTTGATAACGACGCCTGCGGGTCCGCTTTCTCACCCTGACCAGCCGCCGATACTGGGGTTTCCAATCCCTGCATCGTAATAGGTATCTTACCTGTTTCTGCCATGACTGCATAAATGCTGTCTTCCAGGGACTTAGCCAGATAAGGTAATTTTGCCGTTGCCCGCCGTCACCGCGTGGAGGTGCCCTGGATGCAGATACAGATAAGATATCTATTACGATGTATAATGTTACAAACACTAAATCTGTAGATGATTCGCAATATCAGACCAGCGATAAAAATCACGATGTTTTCTGTTATATTTGTTGTAAATATAAAGTAGTTACTCTACGGAAAAAATAGATGATGATATAAAAGAAACATATAGTGAGCTTTTCAAATTGAAGGTAGATTTGTTAGATGAGTCTAACAATTGGGCTCCTCAAATCATTTTTAACTTATGCAAGCTGATACTATATCGCTGGAAAAAGGAGAAAAATGTAAAGTATATTTTTCCAGCGACATGGAAAGAACCGTGCAGTAAAAATGCGAACTATGTTTAAAGATACAATTTTCATCAGTACAATGAATGAAGTAGAGAGAACAGCTTGGCTTAGTTTCCAAGCAGTTGCAGAAAACTTTTTGGGAAATAGAAAAAGCCCGCAATATAAGGAAATTGTTTCAGAAATGTTGAAGAGCTTTCAAAAATTGGGATACTTAATGAATTTAAAATTGCATTTTCTACATTCACATCTTAATAAATTTCCAGAGAATCTTGGACACTTCAGTGAAGAGCAGGGTGAACGTTTTCACCAAGACATTAAAGTTATGGAAACTTGATACCAGGGAAGGTGGGATGAAAATATGATGGCAGATTTTTGTTGGATGCTTAAGAGAGATACACAAAGGAAAGGTAAAAAGCGCAAAAAAAATCCTTTGCACAGATCTTTTGAAGAAAAAGAACACGTTATAGAAGTAAAAAGGAAAATGAGTAATTTTTGTTTAATAATTTCAAAACAGTTATTCTAGATTAAAAATCAGCCCTTATCAGGGCTACATGATATACAAAATCCGCTCGCGCAACCTCCTTGTGGTGTACATCGGGCTATGCTAATGCCTACGTCACAGTCTCTATTGAATGCAGTCGTTCAACCATGTGCAATAGACTTATGGAGCGAGAAATGCTCATCATGCATAGTAAATAAAACTGACTGGCGTTTATGAATGTTACTTTTCTGAACTTACAAATTTTTTCAGCGATTACTTAATTTGACCTTGAAATGACCTTGACCCTTACGTGATGCGGTCAAACAAACATTGGATTCGAATTCAGCGACCCCGAAAACATATAGATGAAGCATTTTCTTCCGCTTGGGTGGTTCTTTGTCAATTTGACCTTGAAATGACCTTGACCCTTACGTGATGGGGTCAAAGAAACATCGGATTCGAATTCAGCGACCCCGAAAACATATTGATGCAGCATTTGTTTCCGCTTGGGCGGTTCTTTGTCAATTTGACCTTGAAATGACTTTGACCCTAACGTGATGGGATCAAACAAACATCGGATTCGAATTCAGCGACTCCGAAAACATATAGATGCAGCATTTTCTTCCGCTTGGGCAGTTCTTTGTCAATTTGACCTTGAAATGACCTTGACCCTGACGTGATGGGGTCAAACAGAGGCCGAATTCGGATTCAGCGAGTCAAAATACTATAGGATATGAAAGTCTCCTCTTCAGGTCAGAATTTTTTTTTTTGTGTGATTGTGTAATATATTCAAATAGCATTTCTTTATAACCTTTCTTTGCATTAAAAAAAATACCCAAAAATACGCTTTTTTTTCGCCATTACAGTGGTGTAACCCCTTAAAAAACGAAAATTTTTAAAGCGCACTTAAAACGTAAAAAAAGTAAGGCAAACGATATGATCTAATTTTTATTAACGTCAGTATATAATAAAAAACGAATAAATTACTCGAGAGCATTGTACATGTGAACGGCTTCGAAATTATATCGAGTTAGTCAGCTTACTCGACTCACGGTAAATGGGATATTGTAGATGTCAGAGTACTCAAACGGCTTTAGTGGGGATTCTAGAAGATATTATTATAATATTGTTCGATTTTTCAAATGCCTTTGACACTATTCCTCACGATATCTTGCTCCTCAAACTACGTGATATTAACTGCTCCGATACCACGTTTAAGTGGTTCTTTAGATATCTTCATGATCGTTTACAAGCAGTCATTGAAAGTGGGAGGTCTGGTATCTGATTAGTTCCGATACCACGCGAGCGTACATCAGGGCGTACCTCACGTGGTTAGGTAGTCGCTATATTAATACCTGATTTATCTACAGAGTATAATTATACCAGTGCTGACATATGTCTGTTTCTCGGTTCAAAACTAATCGTGCTCGATTTTACTCTACCATTATATATATATTTAATAGTAGAGTAAAATCGAGCACGATTAGTATATATAGGTCATTCTTTGTGAAGCGGACACCCCCCTCTGTCCAAAATTGTGGGTCACCTAGAAAACCTTAAGTGTGCTTAAAATTTTCCTCTACACCACCAGTTTACGATGCAGCGTGGTCTTTTAAAAAATCCAATATGGCGGCTCCAATATGGCGGCTCAAACCTAGATTGTTTCTAAAAAAATTTCGAAATTCGATGATATCTTATTCAATTTTGATGCTATACGTTTTTCAAGGCTGGAAATGAATTCAACGGCAAATTTTACAATTTTTATTTTTTATTATTTTTCTTTTTAATTTTCTTTTTTTTAGCGGCGAGTTTTTTTTACCTTTCGTACCTTGGAAAATAGCTTAAGTAGTCAAATTCTATTGATATATTGTAAACTAAGTGCAATACACGAGATTTATGAAGCTAAAAACATTTCAAAGTCTGTATTTCGCGAATGATAGAAAAAAATTTTTGACCTTCAAATGACCTTGAAAATATGACTTTGAGTGCGATATCATATATCCATGTAAAATTTACCGCATCAATCTAGCATTGGGCCGTCATATTGGAGCCGCCATATTAAAGAAAATTTTAAGCAGACTCATGGTTTTCTAGGTGACCTACAATTTTGGACAGAGGGGGGTGTCCGTTTCACAAAGAATGACCCATATATATATATATATATATATATATATATATATATATATATATATATATATATATTGTAACATGTAACATGTCACAAGAATAGTTAGCAGCTAATTTAAAAGCAGTAGTACCTGTAATAAATAACTCCTGAAAAAAGAAACATAGGTAGCTTTGGAGTAGGTTAGATTAGGTCAGGTGAGGTTGGATTATAACAAGGGAGTATATTATTTATTTAACGATTAAAGGGAATATGCACGCCGACACCGAACGCACGTGTTTAATTTAAATGATTAAATATTAATCGCGCACGTTTGGCTTTTTATGTTACATGGGGGAGCACGACAACGCGACACACACACAAGTACGTGACCAGCACCACACACACATTGCAGACGCAGCAGCAGCCCATTCAACAACAGGCCAGGAGATGCCCAGCCAAAAGCTGAGCAACACGAGGAGAACCAGACGACAGAGCAGCTGTCGAGTCCTTCTGCTCTTTTGTTTTAGATAACTGCAGCAGAGAGAAAGAAACACAGAGAGAGAAAGAGACACAGAGAGAGAAAAGACACCGGGAGCCTGGCACTGCGGGTCAACCGTAGCAGCAGCAGCAGCAGACGATATCCACACACACATACATACACATTCGCGTGCGTGGACATCCGGGAGCGCGACCTTAGCGCGAGGAGTTCGAGCGACGTCTTTCACGAGAACGACGCCGAGAGACAGGCTGATCGCCGTCCAAGCGGACGAAGCCAACTGTGGCGCGCGAAAAAGAATCGAGTACGGAACGAGAGAGAGAGAGGAGCGCGACGCCGAGAAGGCTGCAGTCCTTCCGCCTCAATCACACTGCTCCGGACCGCCTCAGCATTCAGACGTATTTTACACAGTAGCTGGTAACAAAGAAGATTTTCGAGTAGACGCACATGGGGAGAGACGAGAGACGCAATTACGCGAATTTGAGTAGTCGTTGCATAGGAGTTTATTTGATTGGAGATTGCTTCAATGTGAGTGAATATTATCACCAGCGAGTTCTGCTACAGAGCGCCCGGCATTACAGATAATTTTAAAGAGAAGTTATAATTTGGACTTGTGACCAAATTAATTGGTGAGATCTTTACTTAGTTGAAATCTTTACGTACTTCTCTGCTTAATTACAGGTTAAGTGTTGCTGTCCAGTGCCTGGAGAAGGGCGTAGAGTGCGTGCTCGTGTCCGGGTTTGCGATATTTCAGTTAGCATTTGGCTCGGCGTGCGAGCGCGAGAAAAGCTAAGAGCGGCTATTGCGAGCGAGGCCGCGTGCGAGCAGCAATATATTATATCATCGAAGCGAGCAAAACGTATCAGATAATTTAGATTAATTGCGTGAATATAAATTGATATTAGTTGTCAAAGTAACTCGGGTTTGAGGGTAGCTACGTTCTAAGTAAATTGTCGAGTCAAGAAAGGTAAATGGAGGTCAACTGTCTGGGTAGAATAATAAAAATCCGTCATATAATAAATATTGTTAATATTCAAACAAATCATTCTTCAGTAGTTGATTACCCGAAGTCCTGCATTCACCTAAAAAACAATATAGTTATTTAGCTACATTAATATAAATAAAATAATAACAAGAAATGGCTCCAACACTCGACGATAGTGCAACGAGGGTTTCGTCAATTGTCCGGGTGGAGATTAGCAAACGTCCTCTCGAGATTCGAGCAGTCGGTAGGTAAAGCGGAAGCGAAAAGGGCAAATTGATAAGGATTGCTTCGTGAACAATAAATAATAATGCTGGTATTTAGGACAAGCAAATACTCCATTATAAATGGCGCCCAACGTGAGGCAATGCTGATCAATCAATTAATTGATTAAATCGAGTGCTGGAGAAAAAGTAGGAACATTTTTTTCTCTTTCTCTTCTCACACTACCCGCGTAGGACTTAGACACCGGAGCGCATGCAGGAGCTTAGCTGCAGACACGGGCGTAGGACTTAGTCGCAAACGTGAGATTGAAAAACTTAGAAAGTTCTTCGCGATTGAGAACTTAGTAAATTTCTGCGACGTAGGGACTTGGGGAAGTTTCAGGCGTTGGGACTTTGGTTAATTTAAGTTAAGTTTTTTTGTGGACAGCTCAACTTAGTTTTTTGTTGTTGTTTTTCTCTCAGGGAAAAGGACTTAGTTATTATCGAGCACTGGAACTCTAATAAATTTTCTTTTCTTGCGAGTGGTCTGTTAGGAGTAGGACATAGCATTTAATTTTTTTTTCTTGCCTCTTCTTATTACATAGCACAAGCACGAGCAGCACACGATACTTCTCCAGCACACTAAGGAGAACTCACCAGGTTTTTTTTATTTTTTGTTATAGGCACAGGGCGTGTAAAGGTGATACGATATTGTAACAATATTTCATAAAGATTATTTTTATTTTTATTCTTACGATTTATGGTTGTACTATTTTTCTGTAGTTGCAGTATTTATCGTGTATTGATGATTGGTGGAGAATTTATGTGGTAACCGTACCAGCCTCATAACAAAGTATAAACCCTATATTAGGACCAGATGTAGACACACATAGATTGTTGAGAATTATTGGATTTTGACTACGGCATAGACCATTTGGGATTTGTTTTTTGTCTGTTACAGGTCTACAGATATTTCTTTTTCAGACTAAGAGGATTAAATAAAGAAATGGTGTTTTGTTGTAAAGATTTCTTTTCGGGTTGACCTCTCGAGTTTAGGAAGAAGATATTTTGTTCACTTTCTGTTTCAGGTCAGGACACTTTCAGGCAGAAATAAAATCGAGTTTTAGTGATCCTACCTTTAATTGCGTGTATATAATCTGTGTATGTAGTAGGACCCCTATCCAAATTGTAGGTAAATCCCTATTCAAAATAAATATGCCCCGACCCAATATTGCGTAGACCCTTGAAAATTATTTCCATAATTAGTGCTCCGTGACGATTCGAGAAATCCATTGTTTTTTTCGTGTTTGGGAAAGGATAACTGAGACAGAAGAAAATGGAAGGATACGAAGGTAAAATGAGAGACATAATGCAGAGATCGAGAGAGTTTAGAGGCATACTCCGAGATATAAGTAGATTGTCTGAGCAGAAGATAACTACACGACTGGAAGAATTGAGACTGAACGTAAGGGGAAGCGCACATGTGAGGCAGGAAAGATTGTTTCGAGTGGGACTTACGCGTACTGGGAAGCTCAACGATATTCCCCGATACCCCAATGTCGATGAAGAAGAGACAGCAACAGGGGGGAACAACACTGCCACCCCCGGTGGTGGATTTTTCAGATGACGAATCTGGTGGACAAGGTGGCGGCATGGAGGCTCAAATGGCGGCGCAGAGACTGGTGGAGCAACCGAATGTGAAGACAGATCGGACGTTAGCAACAACTACCGTAGCTACTACAAAAGCCACGATGGAAACTATCACAACTACCACTACAGTGCCACAAACGACTACCATTACAACAACCAGCACTTAAACTGGGACCAAAGCCACATGGAGGACAGATGGACCGATGCTGCAGAACAATCTAACGGGAACGAGAAGGAAAGAGTTGCCAACCAAATACCCGTTAACCAGTCATTTATTGGACCAATTAGAAACTGACTATGAGAACCTGAACATACAGGGACTGCCGAGTCAACATAGGCTAAAACGCAGACTGACTCCTCCTCGTCATATCTAGTTATGGGATGAAGAGGAGGTTGATGCGTCGAGAGAATGGAGGGACAATGCAAGATGGGAGCTACGATCAGCAATAAGAGAGCGAAGAATGCCAGTGCTGCCACAAGAAAAAACCTTGAACAGACCAGTTACGGAGGAGAAGAGTCATAATAATTGGAATAATCTAAGGGAAACGGAATCAAGAGGAGAAGCGAATAAATTAAGGAGAAACCCTGCTCAAAGCCCATGGCAGAGGAGTAGGAGTCCACCCAGGGATAGAAAAACACCTCAAGAGCGGGGACAAGAGAGAGACAATAAAAACAGAAATAATAGAAGCACTTCGAGGGATAATTCTAGAAGCAGAAAACATCGTAGCAGTTCCAGAGACAGTCGCAAACACAGAAATAGTAGAAGCAGCTCGAGAGAGAGGCACAGGAACAGAGACTACCGTAGCAGTTCGAGAAACGGTCGTAGAAATAGAAATATTAGCGAGCCAGTAGCAGTAGTTCCGAAGAATTCTATGGCAGACGGCGTACCCGACATGGTCGTCGTCGGGACCATCGTCGAAGCAGGAGCGATAGCAGCGAATCGGATAACAGTTACGATCGAATGAGACGAAGAGGGCATAGAAGACATCGAGTCAATGTCACGGAGTAGGCCCAACAAATACTCAACTCATCAAAACACTGCAAACATAGTGTACGAAATTTTCTGGGGACTGTAAAGAAGAAGCGGAAGAGTTCATAGAGCAGGTGAACGATTGTCGAACGAGCGCTATGATGTCGGATAGACAAGTGGTAGCAGCACTACCATGCGTGCTGACAAAATCAGCGAGTACGTGGTTTAGAACAATTCACCGAGACATAGGGTCTTGCGAAGAATTTAAGAGAGCGTTCAAAAATAAATGTGTAGGAAGAATCGGCCAAAAGGATGTAGAGAGCGATCTACGTAAATGGACTCAGAGACCAGGAGAGAAAATTACGAACTTCATTTCGTGCTTCAAACTTATTGTCAGCCACTTCAGGCAGCCACCTTCGATGAGAGAGCAGGTGTCGACAGCGTACGAGAAAATCAGGTCTGAATATAGGAACTGTATGAAAGATAAATGACTAAGGAGTCTAGACGACATCGAGCATTACGGTCGAGAGTAGAAGCGGCACAAGGAGTTAAACGAGCGTTGGGTACTCCCACCATCCAAAGAGAAAATGAAGATTCAAGGAGCAGCGTACGTACCCACGTCAAAGGAGGTTAAGTCAAGTATAGTGGCGGCGGTAGAAGAAGAGCCGTCGAAAAGAGGGAAACCACAGGCGAAAGAACAGACGAGACAGTCATAAGTGGCAGCACGAAAGGAGACACCGGTGCACGCTGCAATACAAATCACATCTCAGGCAGAAGGGCCTATGCCGACAAGCGACACCTATGCTCAAGCGAAGCAAGGGGGAAACTGTTATTATAATAACCGCCAACAAAACTGGAAAAAACAGAGTAACGCCAGAGGCAATAGCCAGAATTGGCTAAGGAACAATAATAATAAGACAATAATAATGTTATTGCAAGTTGGAGTCAACAGAGAGGCCAAGCAGAAATGCGAAACTACCAGAGCGGGTTTAGTCAATCGAGATTGGATACAACAGCGACAAATGGTGCTACGTGAGGTCAAGCTACTGGAATTTCCGCGCCTGGGAACCAGGGCAACCAATCATTTTACGGACCCTGCTTTCAGTGCAGAGCAGTAGGGCACAGAGCGGCAGAATGACCCCAAAGGCGGTGCTACAAGTGCAACCAAATAGGTAATCGCAGGGCGGATTGCAGAGTACGGGATATACCACAGTAAGTGAAGCAACTGAAAGTGGGGGAAGCGAAGCAGTCTTCGATCGAGACTATCGGAGGTGCTAGAAGGAAGAATAACTTCGAAAAGAAGCAGTCGAGTGAAACCATAGTTAGATCATCGAAGGATAGCGAAGTAACAGAAGCAATAGAACGGAAGAAAAGGAGGACAACGCAATCCCATTTGCAGTCACCCCAAAAGTCAAATCGTTCGAGTATCAGGTAGCAGAATAGCAAAGGAGAGTAGAACAACCCAGATTAAAGGCACGTGAACCCCAGTTGAAGTAAATAAGGTTCACAAGCAAGAAAAAGAATAAAGATAGAGAACCAATCATCGAGCGGGTCGAGAGATCCCAGTCGCAGACGACCAATGCGGTGAGGTTCGTGGAGGAGGATGGAGTACCAGTGCGATAGATGGCACGAGATGAAAAGCGTCCCCAGTCGCAACTCTTTCAGGTGCAGATGGCCAATGAGTTAGATAATGAAGTTAAACGACCACTCTAGACCATAGTGCCCGGAAATTGCGGGGAGTACGATAATGAACGATTGATAGAAGAGGAAAAGCGATCTATATCACACACACCTTGAGTCAAGGCATTTGGAGACGCAACACTCAATTTAGGGCGGTCAATGGAGACCGACAAGCGATCACTCTACGCCACGTTGTCCCAGCGTGAGTTCGAAGAAGATAAATGTCAATCTAACACCGGGTAGAGTAACAAGCAATCTCCATTGTAATCACTTCGGGTGCCGGCTTAGAAAGAGGCAAATAAATTAGAGAGGAAGTGGACTGATGAACCCGATGAATCGAGAAACATTTTTGCAGTAGAGAACGCACCCCTGACCAATCTGTGAGGAATTCTCCAGATAAGAACATAGCAATATACGTACTTAAATTTTTTTTATTACTTTTCATACAAGGTCTCAAAATTCATATTGCCATTTCAAAAATGTATATATTTGTAGGCGCAAAAGTCATTTTTTCTGAAAATCCTTTGTATTGTTTATTTTCGTAAAAGCAGATTCAAACCATATAGCATTTATATTAAAAAGAAATATATCCTATATACTGGAACTTTCATTAAAGGCATTTAAGAAAAATAAACGACAAATGTGTTAATTTAAAAACATAACTTTTATATGCGATTAAACTCATAAATATTATATAAACTCATATATATATCTAAAATATCATATGCAAATGTATATAATTTATATTTAAATCATATTCTAAGCTAAGCAGTTACATACGGCATGAAATATTGAATGAAATGTAAATATATAGGATTTTTGAATAGTCTTTTTGTATACTTACGAGTTATAAGTTAACAGTAATATAACAATATATATATATATATATAGTTGCATTCAATTTATATTATCTGTTTCATACTTGTAAGAAATATTAACAGAAAATGGCGGATTTTTAGCGAATTATACAAAGCGATGCGTTTATTAAGATTTCATTAGTTTGCGATTAAGATATTTAGGCATACAATAAGATATTTAGGAATACAATAAGATATTATGTCATGCAAGTATATTATTATATTATAAATAAGCACAATCTATGTAGCAATAAGATTTACCATAAACCAATTCAATTCTAAAATATTTATACTAAAAAAATATACATACAATAATTATATAAAGAAATCTAACAATTAAAAAAGTATATATTCAAGGTTGAATTTATAAAAAAAATGATCTTAAATCTTGCCAATAAAGGTTCCTCAATTATAAGTTTGATTTTTAGTTATGTTGAATTGAATTATCGTAATAATGGAATAGAATAATCAGATTACAAGTAATTGCAATCTACAAGGCAGTTGCACAAAAAGATTTACAACTTTAAAAGCCTATACAAATGAGTAGGCACAAAAAGAATGTGAACCATGATTATGGTTAAATGGTCTCATTATGAACAAAAAATTTTGTCAGTTAATGACAATTAATAAGCAGATAGTTTATCATTCTGCAAATTATTGGCAATAAGGTCAATAAAAATCAAACAATCATGTTGTATTTCATGTGTTCACTGTTCTCAGTTACATGCAGATGAAGATCTGTAAATACTTTATATTTTCAAACAAGCTTCACCATAACATTCAAATTCAATGTTTGTAGTAATACATCTTTAACAAAGAAACTTTTTGAAGCGATTTTATTTACTATACCATACTCTAACTAAAACAAGAAAACATTTTTTTTGTTACATTTCTTTTAATGTAAGTAAAATAAGTGTACCGTAAGTTATCTCTAAAAATTATACTTATCAACACTCGATAATACACTATCATATTTAAACGATTTAACGAGAAACGTTAAAAGATATATAAAAATCCGTATTAGTACCATTGTATTAGCACCTAGTAATTCGCGGTCGAATCACTAATTGATAAATTAATTAAATTTATAGACCATTGTATAATCGTTTAGTCATATAATATATCGCATTGTCAATATTCAAATAAATCATTCTGCAGTAGTTAGTTACCCGAAGTCGAGCATGCACCTAAACAATTATATAGTGATTTAGCTACATTAATATAAATAAATTAATAATAAGAAGCGGCTCCAGGACTCGGCGATAGTATAAGGAGGGTTTCGCTAATTGTCCGGGCGGAGATCAGCAAACGTCCTCTCGAGATTCGAGGAGTCGGTAGGTAAAGCGGTAGCGAAAGGGGCAAATTGATAAGGATTGCTTCGTGAACAATAAATAATAGTGATGGTATTTAAATCAAGCAAATACTCCATCATAATATATATATATATGGGCGATTCTTTGTGAAATCGAACACAGAAAGAAAATTTTCCCTAACCAATTTTATCATGTATATAGGGTTCTTATAAGGTCTGTGAATTTTTTTAGATTTTTTGACCAAGTATGTTCGAGTTACAGTGGGTCAAAGATGGCAATTGTCGCTTTTTTTTTGCATTTTGGAGCTGTTTTGAATGATTTTTAGCTCAATATGAGTGCATTTTACGCAAAAATTTAATTTGTTAGTTTATTATGCAAATTTTCTGAATTTATCAAGAAAAATATTTTCTAGACCGTATGACCCTTCATTACATAGATTTAGTCACTTTAAAAACTCAAAAGTTCAAAAAAAGAGAGTTCAATCACTCGGTCAACTATCAAAAAATTCATGGAGATGCCTTTTTTAGTAAAAAAGTACCTATACAAGTCCCAGAACGGCAATCGAGATGTATTTCTTGTTAAAAATAAAAATAGAAGTCAAATTATGCTAAAATATGATTATAATGCCTATTTAGCACCATTAATAATGGGTTCGATCATTCGGCTCAACACCAAAAAATTCATGGATATGCCTTTTTTAGTGCAAATGTACCTGCATAACTCCCCGAATGATAATCAAGCTGCATTTCTTGCTAAAATTATAAATAACAGTCATATTATGCTAAAATATGATTAAAATGCCTATTTAGCACCTATAATAATGGGTTCGACTACATGGATCATCACTAAAAAAATTATGAAGGTAGCTTATATTAGTACGAAAGAAACTGATATAGTGTCAATGCAGTAATAAATCTGCATTTCTTGCTAAAAAAAGAGATACCGTAGCGAATAAACTCAACTATGCTAGTCCACAAGTTCAAATATCACAGTCATCATGTGCCAAACACGTAATTCTACACCAATACCCATCCACTCAGAGAGTGATTTTAACATCGTAAAGCCCTATATCCCACGAACCCCTATCCAACCACATCAAATGGATCAGGAAGCTACTCTTCTAGAGCAAAATACATCCACCTAAGAATGTCGGTGTTTAACCTAGTCGAAGATTATGTTAGTTTAAGTAACCATAATATAATAACTGTTACTAAGACGTTTTTAAAACTCTTCAATCAGATTCTGCAATTCACTTAAAGGGTTATAATTATTTTAGGCTCGATATAATAGGTAGGGAAGGATCAAAATATGATAATGTACCTGAATTTATTGTCCTTAAAATAATAAATGGTAGTAGTAAATTACTCTTTGCTGTTATTTATCGACGACCTGATGCTGTATATCCTCATCATATTTTTAAATGCCTTTCTGAACTAATGCCACAATTTAAGAATATTTTCATCACTGGTGACTTTAACATTGACATAAGCGTTCAAAGTGGAGCAGCAACCTTTCTTGCCCCGTGCATCCAATCTCGTGTACTCTTTCTCGTCCCATTCGAGATCACGCACCACACAATTACAGCAAGCACAATGTCGCAAACATGGCTTGACTTTTTTATAATCGATGACCCTGATTCTCTAGTGTCTTATACAAAATCAAACGCTCCATTTTTCGCCGGCCATTATCGCATTGAATTAAATTTCAGATTCTACAGACCTATTAAAACATAAAATAAGTAACTTTTCGAGGCCTTAATAAACTTGACTATAATTCTCTTACATCCTTAATAAACAGTAATCTACAGCGATTATTTCCTCCCGACTATGAAACAAACATCCCTTCCCCATTAGATAAATGCCCAATTATTCAGCAATACAGTTATAGAGGCGCTGGATAAACTAGCATCCTCTTCGAACCGTCACGCTCAGCTCTTAAAGGAAACCCTGAGATTCATTATAAATACGCAGCCTGATGCGCGAGCGCGGTCATGCCTTTAAAACTGCGAGGCAGTCTGGCCTATTAAGAAATTATAAAATATTCACAGCACTGAGAAGCTCAATATCGAATTTACTCGACACTGTGTATAATATGTATTACGCTAGCAAAATAGGGTCGGCGCCCAATTCACGCACAAAGTGAAAAGAGCTACGTAACCTCGGGCTTAAAAGCTTGCCGCTCTCCTCACCCTTCTCATTTTTCACTCCTGATTCATTAAAAGCTCACTATACTTCTATATCATCAAACGCGGCACCACGTACCACTGCTGATCTTTATGCAGCACTGCTTGAAGAGCCAATTTCTCAATGTGTTAACTTGTTCGATGTCGCCAACGTACCCGGATTCATCATTCTAAACGCCATCCAAGGATCGAATTAAAAATCAACAGTTATCTATGGTATTTCCATTTACCTGCCAAAATCCATTTACCCGGTCGTACTCCAGCCACTGAAGTATATTTTTGATAGAGCTATATCTACAGTCTCTTATCCAGCTTTTTGGAAAAAGGCCATATTAATGCCTCTCTCGAAAGTCAAGTCGCCTCTCTCCGCATTCAATACACGACCTATTGCCAAATTACTTAAGCAATTATCTTGAATGCAATAACTTACTTGGTCCTAGGCAAGTGGGATTTAGAACAGGTCATAGCATTCAATCGGCACTGCATGGTATCCTACAGGACATCCGAATTGTGATTAATGAACGAAAAATAACTCTTCTAGTATTCTTTGATTTTCAAAAGCTTTCAATACCATTTCCCATAAGATTCCACCATTAAAACTACGACGCATGAACTGTTTCGACACCTCCCTAAAGTGTTTCTACAATTATCTACATAATAGATTACACGGTCGTTGATCAAGGTGGTATATTGTCAGATTGGCTGGCGTCCCTGGGTTCCGTGCTTAGTCCGCTGCTATTCAAATTTTTTATAAAGTTATTATAAAGTATGTGAATTTTGCAGATGATACTCAAGTATACTACTCTTCTTTCCCAAACGATTATGAACTCGGCCTCGTATATATATCTCGAGATACCCAAGCGGTTGCAAATTAGGCCACAGAGAACGGTCTGACTTTAAATCTGAATAAGACTAAAGCGGTGATTCTAGGTAGTCTTCAGTTTATCTCTTGATTCGACTCACAAAATTGCCCTAAAATCATTATAGATGGGCACCGCATACTCTACGTTTCTGAAGCCCTGAATCTGGACACATGGATAACACGGAGCCTTAACTGAGGAAAACATGTTAAAAATGTTGCTAGTCGAGTCGTCGGGGGGTACTCTATACTCCTTAAAAATACACCGTCGTGAGCTATCCCGTGATCTGCGAAAAAACCTTGCGGAAACTCTTGTTTTTTCACATTTTGACTACGCATGCGCTGTGTGACAGGATCAAGATACGACACAAACTCTAAAAATTCAGAGAGCACTTAACGCATGTGGTAGGTTCATGTACGGCAATTTACCTATTCGTGGCAATGTGGCAGCGCATAGAATTGAATTAGGTTGGTTATCAGCTGAAAAGTGCAGGGAGTACTTTGTCGGTGCTCTCGCTTTTAACACCATTTCCTACGATAAACCGACTTATCTGGTATCCTTATAAACTCTGCTAGACACAAGTGTTGTTCACCGATCCGCACGTCGACATTCCGACAAACTTCTATACGCGACCCCTAGAACTGAAGCAAAGAAAAATTCTTTCCTAGTAAAAGCGTCGAATCCGGTAGACTCCTTTCCACCCTTTAAATTTAACAGAATTAATGCAAATACATTTAAACCATTTCACTTCAACGAACATTTCCTGAGAGACCAATCAGAGTGGAATTCGAAAGCATGTCTGCGTGCCAAACTTTAACAATGTATTTATGTACTAATTGTTGTTTTGAAGTTATACAAACTCGACGTATTTCGCTTGTCTATTATATTACTGTGATATTCAAATTCGCCTATTCTACTCTTACAAACTACTGCGTATATTGACTATTAGTTTTAGCATTATTTCTTACTTAAGTTGTAAATGTTGTATATCCCGCGGCGCTTCAATACATCTAATCTCTCTCTCTCTCACTCTCTTTCTCTCTCTCTCTCTCTCTACATAGTTTTTTTTAAACTGTTTTTAAAAAAGTTTTTAAACTGATAAAAGAAATACTATATTACAGTAAAACGAATGAGTAGAAAGAAGTATAATTAATAATCTTTTCGAAATTTTACAAGCAGTATTAAATAAATTAAGGATAAAGTAAAGGATAGCCACATGGAAAAAGGTTTTCACTATAAACATATGTGCCAGCAGCGTATTAATCGGTGAATGGCACTCAAAAATTTTTTCTCATTCTCTTAAAATTTCTTAGGTTTTTCGTAATTTTCCGGGTTTCAATTTCAAATACATTAAATTTTATGATTTTTGATTCATTACAAATCTTAAAAAGTATTTAATATAGTATATGTCCCAAAGTATTCATGGATGGATCATAACAAAACCATGATATTTAGTAAATGTAGTTCTTTGTATAGAATCTTAATAAATCTTATTCGAAGGGGGTTCAAAGGTTCATCTTAAAATAAAAAACAAAATCTATTGTCTGTAATAGGAATAAATCTTAGAATTGAAATATAATAAATTTCATTAATATTGTATATGGAGAACTACTTTTACTAAAAATCACTATTTCGAATGCATCTATCGATGAACATTTGGAACTTGCACTATTTGAAATGATTTTCACTTTAAGATAGATTCAAATTAATAGTTAAAAATGTGTGTTTCATAACAAGGAATACACAAATTTACACAATATATACTTATTTAGATATTGTGTCTCGATAAGTTCTCAAACCAAGTTAATAATATGTAGATTAAATTCTCATATGCAAGAAACATTTTGAAGTTGGTTAGTTTTCATCTATCTTGATTGGAAAACTATTGATCAATAATTTATTAATTACTTATTTCGTATTTTAGGCTATGAGTACCAGGCAAACTGTCCAAAACACACGAATTCGTTTAATAATTTCAAGAAGGATATCTGTCATGGAGTTAGAGAAAGGCTTGGTTACATTCTTATTATTTTTTGATCTTCAAATGCCTTTGATTCAATTAATCATGAAGATCTTCTGCACAAGCTTAGGGAGCTGATTTTTTCTGATGAAGCTATTAGTTGGTTTCACTCATATTGAACAGGTTGGTCCCAAGCTGCGATTCATATTGATGGTAGTTTATCCGATTTTGTGGAAAAGTAATCATGAGTACCACAGAGCTCTACTCTGGACCCAATTATCATTTTTATATTTATAAATATGCTAGTCTAAGTTTTAGATAACTGTAAACATAACTGCCAACTTTTTGCGGATGATTTCCAATTTTTTATGCAGTGTGAACCAGCTGAATTGCCAGTTGCTATTTCCAAATTAAATGAAGATTCTGCTGCTGTAATTAACTGGGTAAAGTCGAACGGACTGATTCTTAACTTTGATAAAACCCAAGACATGCTTTTTGCGTCAGTGCAATATCACATAAAAAATATCTTTCACCTATAGTAGTTGATGGCTCAATCATACCGCTTGTAAGTAGTGCAGCAAATTTGGGTGTTATTCTTTATGAAGACTTGTCGTGGAATGCTCATGTATCTCAAATTTGCTCTAGAGTACATAATGTCCTTCATCTGCTCAGATATAGAGGTAGATGTCTATCAAGTCAGATCAAAACGCAGCTAGTCAACGCATTAGTATTTCCCTACTTTACCTTCGCTTGTCTAGTATTTAAAGATTTATCACAGAATCCAAGATGGCGGGCAGGGGATTGCCATCTGAGGCAATTCCTCCCGGTATATATTTTAAATTACATTCTACACAAACAGTTGGTGTTGTCGTTTGTATACTATGTGATAGTGCATTTAAAGAAACTGCACTTATAACGAAATTAAAGGAAGACGTCAATAAACAAAATGCAGTATGTAAAAAACTTGAAAACAAATATAAATAAGCAAAAACCAATTATAATTTGTCAAAACAGAATTACGATGACTTAAAAGTGATTGCAAAAACAACAAGTAAAAATTACCAATTAAAGATTGATAATAAACATCTAAAGCTATTAAATAAAGAATTACAAGGAAAGAGTGAAGTATTAAAAGATTTGAATTTAGAACTGAAGAAGAACAATGGATTGTTAAAGTAAAAAGTGTACACGCAATCGTTTTACGTTTTTTATAATTGTCATACCAAACAACAAAAAAGGAATAAATGATGTTCTGATTAAAGCTAAAAGGACACTAGCACAAAAAACAAATATTCTGATCAATAAAATATTCGGATCAATAAAATATTTTCAACCTCAGACAAAATATTCATCAAATGTAAAACTCTTTATGATGTAAATAAAGTTTCGGAAGCTCTAAAAAATATAGAAAATTTAAATTCGAAGATTCAAACTGAAACAATGAATAACCCTAGAATTAGAATAATTGGAGTTGAAAAATATTTGGAATAAGAAAGCAACGAAAAAACTAAATGTGACATCAGTGAAAGAAATTCGCTGAATGAACACCAAGAGATAAATATAGTTCATAAATACATACGCTAGAAAACTGATACACTAACTCTAGTTGCAGAGGAAACAGCTGATGCCAAAGAATCTTGTGGAACATATAAATATTTATTACATACAACAATACAAACAACAGATTATTCATACAACCCAATAAAGAACAATGGCAGGTGAAAAAGTGGGAATAGAAGAATTACAAGAAAATATTGTATATCACAACAATAATGATCAAGAAGAATTCGTTAAAGAAATAATAATGGAAGACACAGTTACATTCCGCGGCATATTATAATAATCTTTCAATAGATCAGAAAAATATTAAATTTAATAAAAATGTTATAAAAAAGAAGATAAAGAAATGCATAAGAAATATGAATATATTATAGTATAGTATAGTATTACAGTAAAATTAATATAATTAAAATGAAAGGATTGATAATTAAAACTAAGGAAACATGATACGATTATATTATTTGAGTTTTTACAATTTATACCACAGCATAAATCATACAAGCTATATAGTTAGCGTTAAGTAGTTTCTACGCAGCTTATAATTGTTATTGTAATTTTTTTTATTTTTGTAACCGGGCTGCGTACATATACGTGTGGATCTCTGCAGAGTGCAATATTATTATAGCATAATGTTATTATAATATATTATATTCTATTACTAAATGTCACCTGGTGTATAAATTAATAAATAAATAACATCTTATTATAAAACTACAGCGTTTGTGCAATACTGTCGTACGATTTATGTTTTGCTTTAAACGTGATCCAGCTCTGAAGCCCTATTATAAGCAGCGAAATATTTCATAAATTATTTCCGGAAATCAAAGATGACGTACGTCATTCAGCAAGACTAAAATTATCTTGTTAATACTACGAGAACTTATAAACACTCCTTTTCTATTCAACCTACGAAGCTTTGGGATATGCTGCATATAACTATCAGATTTAACAAACTGTTAAATCGTTTAAGGTGGCATTTTACGAACATATAATAAGCTTAGAATAGTTTAGGTTAAATAGAATTTAAATAAAATTGATATTTTTTAGTTCCGTACTCATTCGTTATCGCTATAAATATTTTGATAAAGGGCCGAATATTTCAATATATTTCAATATTATTGCGTTACAATGTTATTGTTAATATCATTATTATTTTTACTTACATTACATATGTGACAATAATTGAAAATGTATAAACATTGTTGCTTGCCATACGGTCATGATGACCTTGGCATTAATAAATTTGTTCTCAATCAATTAATCGTTCTTTCTCTATGGTGAGTACACATAAATCACACGCTTTTTCATCACGCTATCTTCTGAACGTGATTTATAATATATTTTTGGCCTCCCCGAGTGTAAATTCTTATTGCATGCGTCAAGATCTCGCTGGCTCTTGCACACTTGTAATTGGCACGGCTTGTAATTTGAGCCAGGGATGCTTGAATTTGCTTGTTACGGAAAAATTAGATTATCCGACTATTTGACGTCTACTTTCTCTGCCTGACAATGAAGTCAGCGGTGACGGTTACCTTGGCCGTCATCGTGTCCTGAATCAATGAGAAGATAAGCCGTGCTTCTTACTCGCAAGCTCGTGCTATACATTCCACGGCACGTCTCTTCGTATGCCAAGCGCACTTAGCACATCTTAGTGACTCATCAACTGCAAGTGACTGTACGAGTGCTGTGTTATTGTTGTAACACGGTACCAGTTTTCCAAATTATTGTTAAAATGCTACTTAAAAGTTTTGTGTTGCCAAGATATCAGTTATATAGTAATTTTCATCAATAATATTAAACGTTATATTTTACTTTTTCTATAATATAGAGATTCATATTATGCATACTTTAATACTTGATAATGTTTTTCGCAAGTGTATCAATATACTTGATAGATTATCACTTTTACTTTAAAAGAAAATATAAAAAGTCTTTTAGAACGTCGTTATTCAACAAAATATATTTTAATAAGATTTTTTTTCTTAGAAAGCAATGAATGTTGCGAATTGAAAATTTGCAAAATTAAAGTTCTATATAAATATAATAAAAATATTACTAAACACACGGTATAACAAATCAAAAATGGTATATTTCGAATCTATTGCGGTATCAAATTGAAACATTCTATGAGTACTTTATTGTGCAAAAAATTTGTTTGCTAAAAAACATTTCTTCATCAAAAATTTTCATAATACCCAAATTTAAAAATGTTTAAATTTCGAAAAGTGGCTATCGAATCAAAATAAGTTGACTATTTTTGCTGAAATTTTAAAGCCAATCTTAGACATGGGTAACAGATATGCATGCAAAGTTTGGTCAGGTTTTACCGAGGCATAATCAAGCGCGCATGAGCGACACACACACACACATCCGTGCAGCGGACATTTTTTGAGAGTAGCTTATCCGAACTCCCCAAGTAATATAATATGTTTTTGCGTTAAAAAATGACAAAAAAAATAAAACCAAACATAATTATCTTTAAATTTAATATTTTTTAACAATAAGTTAGATTATTAAAATATAAATAATGCCCGTTTTAATCAATAATTCCATAATAGTAATTTCAATAAAATTATAGAAGAAAATGAATTTTTCTGTAGAATTGCTCATGTAATATATATATATATATATATATATATATATATATATATATATATATATATATATATATATATATATATCGGACGTTTCACGTCAACGGGCACAGTGGGCTGTCCAGAATAAAAAGTCATCAATATTAGTGTTCGACGTGTCAAAATCTTCATATTTAAAAACTCTATCAAAAACCGTGTGGTGATTTAAAACAAAGCAATCATGGCGGTTGCAATATGTCGGTCACAATCATGAACAATTCTATTTGATGATTAATATTGATAGATTAGAAACATAAAAATACTGTTTTGTAGACTGAATCACCGTATCTATACGTTTTTGGCGTTGCTGAATTCGAATTCAATGTTCGTTTAACCCCTCCTTACGATAAGAAACCCCGAATTTCTCCCTCAATTTCACCCCGAAAATTCCCTCCAAATTCACCCCGAAATTAACCCTTAAATATCAGGGGTATTTTCGTACCCCCTATTAACGGTGTATCCCGAATCGGGATGATACCCCCTGATTGCAGGTATTTCCCCGATTCAGGGTTACACCTCGAATTGAGGTTGAACCCTGAACGGAGGTTATACCTTGAATCGGGGTTATAGCCCGAATAGAGAATTATACCTTGAATCTGGGTTACATCCCGAATTCGGGTTACACCCTGAATCGGGATCACACCACCAATGATGTTTGTACCCAAAATGTAGACTGAATCCTGGAATTCGGAATTATAATCCACATTGGGCAAAGACCCATAATATAATTATGATCCGGAATAATTATGATCTTCTGTGGCAATTATGCGTAAATAATTACATGTATGTAATGCTGAAATATTATAGGAAATACAACATCTTTATGAAGGTTGTCAGTTAACGAGAGAGGAAAGTGATTTGCTTATTATGGCTTATCTGATTCGTCATTGAGCAACAGATGCTGCGCTAGAAGATCTTATACAATTACTGAATTGTCATTTGCCTGTTAATCTTTATTCGTCCAAATATATGTTTTTGAAAAAATTTTCTGACACAGCTGATGTTAAAACAATTTATTATTGACCACATTGTGTTCAACAGCTTAATCATGAACAAAGAAATAAATAAGCCACATGTACATTTTGTCAAAAATTTCTGTGAATTGAAAACATTGCTGAATTTAATATTTTGCAATCTTAAGTAAGGCTTACAAACTTGATCAGCTACGTATTGTAGCATATTTCTAAGTATGTGATTATAGCCTTCATAAGGGAAGGCAGGCCATGCCCATCGAGCTGCGAAAAATTGAATACATTTTGGTATATGAAGCAGTAGATAAATATTGTACTTCATGAACTTTGGCCCATATAATTTTTTTGTATCACATACGAATTTTCGTAAAGCCAGTTCACCGTTTTTAAAGTCCTGGTTTGAAATTTCATTTAGACGAAATGCGTGCATTACGAAAACAAGCAAAGGCCAATGCTTATAATAAACAGGAGGAAGAGGCATCTTTCAAGCATGGCATTGAATCATATAAAAGAAAGCTTTTAAACTCTGATGCTTTCTAATATTTAACATCATCTAAACTTCGAGGTGTCCGTGTAACTTCACGAGGAGAAAAGATGTTTTTAAGTCTATCACTTACCATCTGTTTGCATATATCTAATCTTTCTTTTTGCACCAATATACCATAAATTAGTAAAATAATTTCAATCAAACCATGCATTAATGAACATGTTGACAACACCAAGTAAGACACAATGCATGTACTCAGGTGGAAAGCTATAAATTATACTAAATAGAGGTAACAATAAAATTTGAGATACACCTTTGACTCCACGAATAACCTCACCAGAATTGAATGCATTTTCTGCATATTGTTTATGCTGCTTCAATGTTCATGCAACACCTTCGCCACCTTTGTAAACGAGAGCATGTCCTCGCTCCACTTCAATATGCTCACCTGCATTTAAACAAAATGTGTAACCAAATTCACTATTGTATTGATGCATATTCTGTAATGCGCACCTTGCAACTAAATCGACAAGTGCTAAAATCGTGTAAACTTTTATTGTTATTGGGTGTTCAAAACCAGGTGGATGAATCTGTATACCATTTTCATGTAAATCTCTGAGCTCGTCAACAAATGGTTTTAAGTACCAGTCCATTTCTGGTTTATACTGAAAAACCCATAAACTTGTGAGAAGAATATGTTCTTTTCTTAAACTATATTGAAATTCATTAATTTGAACTTGGATTGGACTCATAGATACTTTTGACGATTTAAGGGTATCAACACCATCACAATTCCACTGCAGAGTTATATCATATTCAGAAAACATTCTATTCTCGAGTGATGTATATATTTGACCGCTATTGCCATCTGACAATACATCAGGATCTGTACAATCTCTGTGCAGCTAGTAGAATAATGGTTCAGACAGTAACTCTTCTAACTGTTGTTTAAGTGGAATATGTACAAAATAATGCCCATATATTTTTAGAGTAACTAAATAGTGACGCTTTTGACAAAATATACATATGGAATATTTATTTCATTGTTCATGATCAAGTTGTTCAAAACAATGTGGACAATAATAAATTGTTTTAACATCAGCTGTGTCAGGAAATTTTGTTCAAAAACATATATTTGGACGAATAAAGATTAACAGGCAAATGACAATTCAGTAATTGTATAAGATCTTCTAGCGCAGCATCTGTTGCTCCATGACGAATCAGGTAAGCCATAATAAGCAAGTCACTTTCCTCTCTCGTTAACTGACAACTTTCATAAAGATGTTGTTTTTCCTAAAATATTTCAACATTACATACCTGTAATTATTTACGCATAATTGCCGCAGAAGATCATAATTATTCGCAATTTAAAGCTTCTATCTAATTCCAGGGCTAAATGTATATGGTTTTTCGTCCAATGTGGATTATAATTCCGAATTCCAGGATTTACTCTATATTTTGGGTATACACATCATTCGGGGTGTGATCCCGATTCGGGGTGTAACCCGAATTCGGGATGTAACCCGAATTCGGGATGTAAACCAGATTCAAGGTATAATTCTCCATTCGGGCTATAATTCCAATTCGGATTGTAACCCGAATAAGGGATATAATCTCGATTCAAGGTATAACCTCTGTTCGGGGTTTAACCTCAAACCGAGGTGTATCCCTGATTCGAGGAAATGCCTGCAATCAGGGGTATCACCCCGATTCGGGGTACACCCTTAATAGAGGGTACGAAAATACTCCTGATTTTTAAAGGTAAATTTCGGGGTGAATTTGGGGGAATTTCCGGGGTGAAATGGGGAGGGGGGAAATTCGGGGTTTCTTTTCGTGAGGGTAGAAACTTTCAGGTTTTATCGAATGTTTAAAATTTTAATAAATTGTATATAATTGACAAAATCAGCTTATAGATTAGCCGCTTTCAATCTGTTAAATAATATTGTAATGATCGGGTTCGGGTAATGAGAATGACAACACGTATTTATAGAAAAGCACACTTGAACTCGGACTCTTTATTCGAACGTAAACACAAGTGTTCTCAACAGCTATCAGAATCAGACTAAACATAAACAATAACATCCGCGACGTCGTTGGTCTCGTTGCTAGGGGTTGCTATGCGCGATTCTCGGTGTTCGAATCGCGCAACGTTCGAGTTCGGTCACAACATTGCCCTCTCCGTTTCAGATTGTCGTCCCGACAATCATAACCATCCATCCTTCAAGCGGGTTGATCCTCTTACAATCCAATGATGACTTACAGTAACCGACACCAACATCCTCTACCTTGACCCATCCTTGGCATCAAGTTACCGAGCAATGCTTACGGATGCGATACTAATCATCACTTAACAGGACTAAGATGGATCCGTCTCTTGAACAATCTACTTCAATCATCCTTCTTATTTAGTCGAAATCGGTCTTCAGACAAGAGGGGGGAAGTTGACATGCTGTGGAACCTCACCTCAAGTCCCTGCTCCGGTATTTAGCTTCACGCCCACGGGAAAAAACCACAGCTCAAAAGAACCGTGAGATGAGCAGTCTTCATTATCGGGTGTCTCTCTCAGTGTAAGTCACAAGACGATTGATGTTGACTATCTTGGATTTATGTCTTGGTGAACGACGAATACAATAAACGACGTCATTAATTTTCCTCACAACTTCCCAAGGTCCTACCCAATTTGACTGGAGTTTTGGTGCTTTTCCTTTTGTTCTTTGAGGGTTGAAGAACCAAACTTTTTGGCCTTGGGAATATTCAATGTTGAGAGCTCGTTTGTCGTACCAAGACTTCGTTCTTTCCGATTGTAAGTGAATCCGGTCTCATGCCATTTTGTGGATCTCGCTGAGTTTCCTCCGAAGCTTATGTACGTAATCCCCGTCTCCTTCAATCTCGACCTCCTCTGGTGGACATCCTCGAATCAAGTCCAAAGGAAACCTCAGATCGAAACCGGTGTACATCTCAGCCGGAGTAGTTCCAGTCGTCGCATGTTTGGAGGATCTGTAAGCTATCAAAAATAGTGAAACCCAGCGATCCCAGTCTTTTTGATTTTTATGTATGTATTTTGTGAGATAGTGTAGAAGTGTTTGGTGTAGTCTTTCTACTTGTCCATTTGATTGTGGGTGTAATGGTGTCGTTCTTGTCTTCTTGATTCCTAACAACTCAGATAAATTTTTAATAAATTTCGAATCAAAATTCGTTCCTTGATCAGTATTTACCTCTAAAGGTAAAGCCCATACCTACAAACAATCTGATCAACAAAAATCTCAGCAATGGTTTTTGTTCTCATATTTGAGAGAGGAAAAGCTTCAACTCATTTTGAAAAACAGTTTGTCACAACTTAGAGGTATTTATTGCCCAAAGAAGAAAGTGGAAATGAGCCTAAGATATCCATTTGAAGTCTTTCAAATGGAACTTCTCAATTATAAATTTTCATCTCACCATGACCTTTATCTGGAGGACCTTTCTTTGAAACACAGACTTCACAAGATTTACACCAATCTTCTACATCTCTTTTACAAGTAGCCCAATAAAATCTTTTTCTAATTTTATCTAAAGTCTTGTTTACTCCGAAATGTCCTCCAGATGGTGAATCATGTGCTTCTTCCAAAATATCTTTAATTTTATGTTGAGGAACAACTAATTGACGGATTTTCTAATCTAAATTCGTTGAAACCCATTCTCTATACAAAATCCCATCAATTAAATCTCTTGCCATTCTGGTTTCTTCTGTAATTCTTTCGTTTGACAAATGAAAGAAATAGCTTCATCTTCTGCCTGACTATTATTCCATCCTTCAGATGCGTTTTCTTAAACAATGATACGGCAAATTGTTTCTACATTATTGAATTTTTCTTCTACTCTGGAACAATATTTGCAGGAGAAATCTTCACAAGGCTGTCTTGAAAGTCCATCAGCATTTTCATGTAAATTGCCTATCCTGTGAATAATTTTGTAGTTGTACTGATCCAATTTCCCTAACCAACGAGCCAATTGTCCATCCAATTCCTTAAACGACAATAACCAAGTTAAAGAAGAATGATCAGTCCTAATAATGAAAGGTTTACCGATAAGGTAATGATGAAAATTTGTTAACGATTCTATAATAGCAAGGAGTTCACGTCGAGTGACACAATAATTTCTCTCTGATTTTGAAAGGACTCTACTATAATAACCTATGACACGTTCGATTCCATCTTGTTTCTGAGAAAGAACCGACCCAATTCAATAGTCAGAAGCGTCAATATCTAAAATAAATTCAGAAGAAAGAGAAGGAAATACCAAAATTGGAGGTGTTGTAAGAACCTCTTTCAATCTTGAAAAAGCTTTTTGACATTTCTCTGACCATATGAACTTAGCCGATTTTTCAGTTAACCTATATAAAGGTTTAGCTCTGTCAGCAAAACCTTTAATAAGTCGCCTATAATAACCACAGAAATTCACGAAACTCAACACAGCCTTTCTGTTATGAGGAATTGTCCAGTTTACAACAGATTCAATCTTCTTTGGATCAGCTGTTTTTCCTTCTTCTGAAACGATGTATCCTAAATATTCAACTTGCCTGCTGAAGAAAACACATTTCTTCTTATTAAGACGTAATCCTGCTTCTTGAAAACGAACAAACACTTTCTTCAGGTTAATTATTAACTCATCAAATGACTTTCTCAATACCATAACGTCATCCAAATAGACTAAACAGAATTTTGAAAGATAGTCTCTGAGTAATTTTTCCATTAAACGTTGAAAAGTCGCAGGTGCATTGCATAAACCAAATGGCATAACTGTAAATTGCCAAAGTCCTTTTTCGATTGAGAAAGCCGTGATTTTCCTATCCTCTTCTTGAATCTTGATTTGCCAGTATCCACTCTTCAAGTCCAAAGTACAAAACCACGAATATCCTGCAAGTTTATCAAGAGTATCTTCAACTCTTGGTAAAGGGTACGAATCCTTAATTGTAATTGCATTAATTTTTTGAAAATTAATACAAAAACGAATTTTTCCATCCTTCTTCTTCTTGGGAACTACAGGTGAACAATACGAGCTGTCTGATTCTTCAATAACTCCTTGAGAATGCATCTCAGCAATACATTCATCCAATTCCTTAACTTGATGAATAGGGAGTCGTCGAATAGTTTGTTTAATTGGTTGATTATGGAGTAATTGAATTCTATGTTCAACCAAATTACATTTTCCAGTAACGTCATCATCTTGAAAAATCTCTTCAAATTCATGATGAAGATCCGCAAACTTCCGTCGTTGATCTTGATCCAAGTTTTCTGAATTCTTGTCAAAAATTTCTTGTAATGTCTCTGGTACATCCTCACGAGAATCAACTATTCTCGAAATCTATTTATTGATGATTGAACTTGGAGTATTTAAAATAATTTTAGTTATCGAATCTGTAATACCAGTTGTATCAAGGAAATCACTACCAAGTATACAATCATCAATAATATTTCCAATAAAAACATCTAAATTAGCTGAATGGTCACCCAATTTTATCGAAGCTGAAATCAAAAATTCCACTGGTACCTTATCTCCAGTCGTATATTTAAGAGTTGTAAAATTAATAAGAATTCTTTTATCTTTTGACTCTACAAATTTCGGATTTATAATAGTCACATCAGAACCAGAATCTACTTTAAAAATACAAGTTTTGTCATTAATTAAACCATCAAAATAAAATTTATTTGAGTTCCTATTAATTCTTCCAACATTATAATCAATCTGACAAGAGTGTGTGTTTGTTGGAGTCTTGTCAAGTTCTGTTGAACTCGCTCCAAAAAGTTCAACATAACCTAGTTTCCCTGGTCGCTCATCTGATTTGGACAATTTGATCTAAAATGTCCTCTTTTACCACACGTCCATCATTCAATATCCTTAAAGAAATCTTGAGATCTCTGTTTGTCCGAAGATTGATGGCCTTTAGACTGTGAATTCGAAGAGTTGATTCCAGTCTTATATGTGTCATTTGTTCTCTTTGAAGTCTGAGATCTCTTATCTAAATCACGAATAACCTTCACTCCCATAGCTCGAGCAAGAGTAACTTTCAGAGAAGTTATCCTTTCTAAACGAAGGATCTCCCTGATCGATGAATCAAAAATAGCAACTATAAATTGGGCACAAGCGATTTTATCTTGGACTGCAAATGGACATTCCGGATAAACCAAAGTAGAAAGTCTCTCAAGATTGGCAGCCAATGTTGGGAAATCTTCACCAAAACATTGACATCTGTTCTGAAATTGTGCGTAATAAGTGAGTGCTAAGTTTATATCACCAAAACAAAGTTCGAGACGGGAAACTAAATCATCAAAATTTGACGCAGTCGAATCAGATTCAACGAGAATAGATTTTGCTGTTCCTTTCAAACAAGAAATAAGAGCTGCTGATTTATTTGCAGGTGTCCAATTGTTTGCTCTAGCGATGACTTGAAATTGAAGCAAAAATTCACGAAGAGGTGATGATCCATCATAATCGTCAGCTTTCAATTTAAAAACCAAATCCGTTCCCGAGTTGATAGGTCTAGTGTTCGGTAAAACAGAATTACCTACATTAGAACCTAAATCACGAGTATCAGTAATCAAAGGATCAATAACAGAAGTTCCTAACCCAAGTCTATTCTGAATTAAAGATAACCCAGTGTCATTGATTCTAGCGTTCTCTGTTTCTGTTGTATGTGAATGTATATCTCTATTCTGTAAACGACTTAGCTGATTAATTTGGCGTTGCTGTTCTCGCTGTTCTGCCAGCAGTGTGTTATTCAGGGTCCGAAGTCTCGATATCTCTTCGTTCAAGTCAGTCCTCTCCCTCTGCTCTCGGTCACCGAATAGTTCTCTTCGAACTTGTTGATCCCTCAGTAGCCTAATCTGTGCTTCAAGATTCTCATTGTGATGACGAGCATCCAACAATTCCGAATCTCGAACATGGAGTTCCTTGTGTAAATTCAATGCATCCTCGTTGCATTGATGGAGTTCTTGAGTAATTTCCTCTACACGTCTCTTCAAGCTTGTTATCTCCAAATTCGCTGCAGTGAGAGATGCTTGAGGCTGCTCAGTTGAAAGAGTTCTCGGGGATGGAACTGGTGTTCTTGATACCACTGACATCTTCCCGGAACGTAAAAAGCATAAACTTTCCATTAAATCACTTTTTCGAAAACACTATTCTGGACGAGCCCACAAAATGTTATGATCGAGTTCGGGTAATGAGAATGACAACACGTATTTATAGAAAAGCACACTTGAACTCGGACTCTTTATTCGAACGTAAACACAACTGTTCTCAACAGCTATCAGAATCAGACTGAACATAAACAATAACATCCGCGACGTTATTGATCTCGTTGCTAGCAGTTGCTATGCACGATTCTCGGTGTTCGAATCGCGCAACGTTCGAGCTCGGTCACAACAATATATATATATATATATATATGTGTGACGAAAGTTTAAAAATAGCCACGCGCTAATACATATATATATATATATATATATATATATATATATATATATATATATGAGGCATTCTTTGTCAAGTGGGCCACCCCCCCCCCTTTGTCCAAAATTGGTTGGACTTTAAAAATTCGTAACCCGGCTCAAAAGTTGCATAAATTTATGTAGTTTTTGATGCCATTGGGCGCTTTTCGTTAATCAAGATGGCTGACGCACTATAGTGTGTGTGATCCGCAAAAATCACCCTATAATTGAATCATCTTGTTTATAACGCGACCAACACTTTTTTCTTTGCCTCAGAATCGATAGCTTATGATTGTCTGAGATTGTTGCTATCTAATCAATCTAAAAATTTCAATTTTAAAGACGGCAGATGCAATATGGCGGCCGTAAGTTTAAGAAAACCACTATTAGTAAAATGTTATTTCTCAGATGGACTAGATAAGAGTTACGTATGTAATTTTATCATGCTAGATCCAAGTCTTACATCAAAAATGAAGCTCCAAATGTCGGATCCAACATGGCCGCCACATATACCACACAGGCACATAATAAAATAAATTGTCGAAATCAGAGACCAGAGCACATAAACCTGTTTCGGGGTTACTGATTCGAAATCCGCTGTCCGTTTGACTCCGTCAGGTCCACCTGTTACCTGGATAAAAATAATTATTTGTGAAGAAGTATTCAAGGGCCTCCGACTTATACTTAGTAATAAATAGTGGTTGTTACTCTTGTACTCTTGTTACAATTTGTCCGAAGTCTTGTTAAAATTTGTCTATTATGCTTGTTTATTGCCTTTTATATTAATTATTCCCATTTTTGACAAAATTTTCGACGACTATACTGCATCAGCCATATTAAATTTATTTCCCAAATCAAAGTGAAGATCAGCGACTCTCAACACCTCAGGCACACAAAAAAAAAAGTTTTCTGAACCAGAGTAGAAACAACTTTCCATTGTACCCAATTAGATCAAGATTTTCCCTAACCGCAAAAAATACTCGAGAAAATGTTGAATTAAGCATATGCATGGTGATATTACGGAAAATCCTGACAGGATAGGGTCAAAAGGACACCGGATTCCGATGCAGCAACCCCAAAAAGATAAGGAAAACATGGTTTGGTTCGTGGACCAGCAAAATATAGTTTTTTGCTTTAATTTGTTTATTTAGAAATACTATAAATTGCATTAACAATAATTTGTCTGCTTCATGCACCAAACTATTATTTCTTTATGTTTTCGAGATCACTCAATCCGAATCCGATGTTGGTTTGACGCCAGCACATCAGGGTATCTCTTATTCTCGCCCAAATAAGCCAATTTGACCATTTTAGGGGTATTTTTTGAGGTTAGAAAAAAATTCTGACCTGACGGAGTCAAACGGACAGCGGATTCCGAATCAGTAACCCCGAAACAGGTTTATGTGCTCTGGTCTCTGATTTCGACAAATTTTTTTATTATGTGCCTGTGTGGTATATGTGGCGGCCATGTTGGATCCGACATTTGAAGCTCCATTTTTGATGTAAGACTTGGATCTAGCATGATAAAATTACATACGTAACTCTTATCTAGTCCATCTGAGAAATAAGAGTTTACTAATAGTGGTTTTCTTAAACTTACGGCCGCCATATTGCATCTGCCGTCTTTAAAATTGAAATTTTTAGATTGATTAGATAGCAACAATCTCAGACAATCATAAGCTATCGATTCTGAGGCATAGAAAAAAATGTTGGTCGCGTTATAAACAAGATGATTCAATTATAGGGTGATTTTTGCGGATCACACACACTATAGTGCGTCAGCCATCTTGATTAACGAAAAGCGCCCAATGGCATCAAAAACTACATAAATTTATGCAACTTTTGAGCCGGATTACGAATTTTTAAAGTCCAACCAATTTTGGACAAGGGGGGGGGGGTGGCTCACTTGACAAAGAATGTCTCATATATATATATATATATATATATATATATATATATATATATATATATATATATATATATATATATATATATATATATATATATATATAGTATAGACATATATATATATTATATTAATATATTCATATATATATTGAATAGTTTGAATTGAATAGATTTTGTTCCCAGTATATATATATATATATATATATATATATATATATATATATATATATATATATATATATATATATATATATATATATATATATATATATATATATATATATATATATATATATATATATATATATATATATATATATATATATATATATATATATATATATATATATATATATATATATATATATAAGAAAAACGTGATTTTTGAGGGTAAACTTTAGGGATGGTTTTCACCCTTTAAAAGTGGATGTTGGCACATAAAATAACACGTTTGCCTCATCTTGTCATGTACTACAACAAATCCAAAAATTATCAAAATCATCTCAGATTCTCGATGGTGAGATTGAAGTACTTGTTCGGATATATATATATATATATATATATATATATATATATATATATATCCGAACAAGTACTTCAATCATATATATATATATATATATATATATATATATATATATATACTGGGAACAAAATCTATTCAATTCAAACTATTCAATATATATATGAATATATTAATATAATATATATATATATATATATATATATATATATAGTATAGACATATATATATATTATATTAATATATTCATATATATATTGAATAGTTTGAATTGAATAGATTTTGTTCCCAGTATATATATATATATATATATATATATATCTATATATATATATATATATATATATATATATATATATATATATATATATATATATCCGAGCAAGTACTTCAATCTCACCATCGAGAATCTGAGATGATTTTGATAATTTTTGGATTTGTTGTAGTACATGACAAGATGAGGCAAACGTGTTATTTTATGTGCCAACATCCACTTTTAAAGGGTGAAAACCATCCCTAAAGTTTACCCTCAAAAATCACGTTTTTCTTATATCTCGGCATATAATGGATGTTTTTTAATGAAACAAATTTGAAAATATTTCTCATAAGAAGGTCGAGATATTAGGTGTACTTTTGACCCAAAGGGTTGCAACCCTTATTTTATATTTAAAAAAAACTACGTTTCTTATCAATATATTTAAGAAAAACTACATTTTTTATCAATTTTTTGATCGTGAAAATCAGGGTATGAACTGAAGAAAATTAAGAAAAGCATTTTCATTAACTACCCCTAAAGAACTGTTAACTACCCCTTAAAGCGATGGGCCACATGTAATAAGTAAAACATATCTTTTTTTCTTGAAAATTATTCTACCTGTAATCAGAGTATGATTTATAACAAATGCAAATATGTTACAATTTTTTCCGCAATAGTAGTATTAATAGGGTGTAAAAAAGTCACCCCCAGAAATGGTTTATCCAATTAAAAAATTGAAGATATTTATCAAAAAAAAACAATAACAAAATTAAGTTGAAAAATACGTTAATTATGTACTTCATTGTTTTCAAAAGTTATGCTACGTGAGCAATGAAGTGTTTATCCTATACCTTTATTTGTATATTACAGTTGAGTCGCGCAGATTGAAAAAGCTTGGGCCCGAAACTGATAAGGACTGCAATGTGTATTTAGTATTAGAGCCTTCCAGTCCCCGATACATCCCCATGTATAAGAGCATTGCAGTTCCCACGTAATTTCAGTCCCCGAGTTCTCAGTCCCCGCGACTCGACTGTATTGATATTCTTATTAAAATTAATTTTGGTTTTCGAGTTAGCAAACATTAACTACCTCTGCATAGGAATACATTTAAAGATTGTATGTAAATGTTGATACAAATAAAAATGGTATAAATTTAAATGTAATAAAATATTACTTGTTTCATGTATAATACATCACAATATTTTTAGTTTCTAAAAAAGAATTTTTTGATTAAAATTTTTCAGTTATTGAATTAAAAAATTTGTCTATACTTTCCATGTTTGAGTTACAGTATATTATTCTACAAAGTTTCGACTGTAATGATAATCTTTGTAAAATTGTTTGAAACATAACGATTTTTTACAACAACTACATCGTATAATAGCAATATTTGTGCATCCTTTTACTTCGCACCGTATATTGCAAGAATCTCCAAAACTAAAATGAACAGGATTTTCAATTTTACCTTGGTTTTCATCTATGTAACTACTTTTGTACCAGGAATATTAAAAAATCTTCGTATATCTCGGCGATGAAAGCTGGTTGTGGACTAGATATTGAATTTTTATGATTTTATTTCTTAAATGTAAATTTAAATCATAATTCATTAAAATCACTTGATCTGAGAATTGTCGAATGAAGTTCTTCCACACGCGGAATCCATATACATCAAATTTTATTTTCTGGCATTGTTTTCTCTATAACTTTATCACAGTGTCCACTCCAAGATTCGAGTAATAATACGGACTGACGACCTACATCTGGATAAAATATTTTTTCTAACCAAACTTTAAAGAGATCTGTAATTAAACAATTTATTCATCAACTCATTTTCTATATTATTGCATAATAATAAACAAAAATCTGCTCACTTGTAGTTAGTTTTCCCGATTTGGATGCTTCCACATACAAGTTTTCTGGTCCAATTAAACTAGCTTCTACAATAGGACCAAATTGACCACTTTGCTAACACTATAAAAAGTGGTGATAGTAGTTGTCCAGTAGCTGATATAAGTGGCTGTATGGTGTAACTGTCCGTTGTCGATGAAACTGACTATACCACACATTGCACAGATTCTTCTTCTTCATCTGCTAATATTCTTCCAGAATGCATTTCTAATTGGAATCTACTCTTATCTGAATTGTACAAATTCTGCATTCCAATTGTTGGTATACACGACTTAACGTCAGCCAAATGCATCTGCTTTAGTTTGAAGCATGGAACCACTTTCCGATGTTTTCCTAGGAATAAAGTTATTTACTTTTCTAGATATTATTCTGTGATCCTTTTTAAACTTTAATAACCAATTTTTAGAAGCTTTGAATCTTAAATCTTCAGAGCAAATTTCTTTTATAGCTTGAAATGCCTATCTACGTATATCGCGATCATAAATTATTAAACCAATTTCAACAGCAGCTTTAAAATTATCTAGTGTATATTGACAAATTCGTGCAATTTTTTCTCTATATGTTCCACCTTTATGAATCGTATGAGCCGAGCATTTTAACTGACTGATAGATGAGACTTTTCTGAATCTTTTTTGTACACTTTCAATACTCAAGTTTTTCTTTTTGCCATTTCTCAAAAATTCTACGGCTTGTTGTTTGTATTCGAAACTAATTTATTCACTATCTTCTGTAAACTGATTTGTCGGTGCTACGACAGAATCAGGAAAGTAATGTTGTATTTCATCCTCGACTATCTTAGCATCATAGTGTTTATATTCTTCATGATAATCCAACGACTCTTCAATGATCATCTCTATATCATTAAAGTAATTTGTTGCATCTATGAATATCTGTTTAAATTTTTCTGACAACTGAATTTCTTTATAATTCGTCACGCAATCTAGTATTTGTAAGGTTTGAAAATACGCTAATAATACATTCACTACGATTAAAGGATTAATCCTCATCTTTGAATCTAAAAATGAGAAAATATGAAATAAGAAAAAATTGCAATGTGCATACTAATACTACATAATATTTAATAGAAAAAAAATTAACATGATTCGAATAAGAACGTTTGCTTGAAAGAAGCTTAAAAACGTTAAACACACTATTTTGAAATTAGTAAAAATAAATTAATATTTAACTTTTATATTTAATATTTCTTTACTATTCTTAAAAAACTTTAGAATTAACGTAAATTAAATATTCAAATAAAATTATATATGACAAATGACAGTTAATAAAATAATAACGTGATTGGTAAAATAAATTAACTGATTATTTGTAAGCACATCTATAATACTTTTATTTATATATTTATTTTATTTATATATATTATTTATATATTTAAGAAATATATTCAAGGAAACTAAAAGATTTGATATTTTTAGTAGTCAGTGCTATAAGTGACCTTCTAAATGCTTCAATTGTCTGAAACTTTTGTCAATAATAAGAAGTTGGGTGAAACTCTTTTCTGCGAGCCATGGATAATATTAGTGTATTTACGATAATATATATTTCTTCGGCGAGCTATAAATAAGATAAGTGTAAAAAAATAACATCTAGCTTCAATTGAGTTTAAATATTTATAATTTTGTCGAAATAGTAGTAATAATAATAATAATGATGAGATAAACACTAAAAAAAAACAAAATAATAACGAAAACAAAAATAATAATGATGATGATGATGATGATCCACGGCAATCGCGCACTTGATGTCCGTAGCCCAGACATCTGAAGCACCGCTGAAGCCGCTGCCATCTCCTCAGTCGGCAGTTCATGTACCCGACTTTTAGGTGGTTCTTCGCAAGGAGGAACTCTGCCTTTTCCTGGTCCATCTATATGATGGCCAGACGCTGCTCCCTGGTGTTCGGCTTTGTCAGAGAGACACTGACCTCACCCGTTGTGACTCCTGCTTCATCAAAGACCTTCTTCATCGCCGTCTCCACCTCTTCTTTGATGGTGAGGCTCTCCAGGTCTCTGACTTCCACATTCGTCTTGGGTGTGAGGTTCTTTATGACCCCCGACTGGCCCATTGCCTTCCTGATGGAGTCTCCTACAGTCCCCAAATCCTGGTTATTGCTGTTTTGGTCCAGCTCCATAAGGAGGTCGTCAGCCCTGGTTTTTCTAATATAAATGTCAGTGGTTGGGCACTCGGCGGTCACCTTTTTGCGGACATTTGTAAGGATCTCCGCGTAGGTGACTCCGTTTCCAGGTTCTTCTTTGGAGACTTTTAAGCAGCCTCGGTCGTCTTGTTAGCCGGTGTTCTGGCTGTTAGGGGCTTCTGTTGTTGCGGTTTCTCCTGCAGTTGTTTTCGCAGGTGCTGGCGTTCTTCTTGTTGGAGACGCAGTTGTTCTTTTGTCTGCTGCTCCGGTTGCCTCTGCTGCTGGTGCAGTTTCTTTACTGCAGCTTTCTCCTTCATTGACAGGACCGTCACAAAACCGGCGACCTCCGAGGGTCCGGTGGCCCTAGCCTTCTTGTCGATGACTGCTGCCTCGGCACTATCGGAGTCCCCGTCCTATGGTCATCCCCTTTTATTTTGAGGCCGCTGAATGGAGATAGCCGCGGCTCCTAGAGTCCCTGTTGGGCTTTGCTCTTCGGTGTTTGTGAGCAGGCGGTCCCTCCACTTGTCGAAAACTTCGACGAGCGTTGGGATGGAATTTCATTTTTTTAAGGAGTTCGTCTACCACCTCGACAGTTCTTATGGGGCGGCTTGGAAGTTGTGTGCAGCCCAGCAGTAATTGTGGAGCAAGCTTCTTCACAACCATTTGGTCATCGCAGGTTTGGTGCTTACCTGCCTCCTCGTTTATCTCATGGTTTTGTAGGGACATTTTCTTTGTTGTTTGTTGACCGGCGCATCGTGCGTAGGGAGGCGGGCCGAAATAGCTAGGAGCGGGTACACCCTCGGATACTTTGATCCTACCCCAGATCCCTGAGGCCCAGCATTCATTTTCCCGGTCCCGGGAAACAATAACAATAACAATAACAATAACAATAACAACGACGACGACGACCACGACCACGACCACGACCACGACCACGACAACAATAACAACAACAACAACAACAACAACAATAACAATGACAATTATAATAATAATAATAATAATAATATATTTTTTTCTTTTTCGGACGTCAGAGGGTGGGTTAGCCTCTGAGTGGCCCTAATGAAACTGCATAATGGCCGTCTGGGAACTTTGCGCTTATGAATACTTCCAGACGGCCGCTTTATTTCTTCGCCCGTCTTCAGGGCGCCGACCTTTGTATCATCTCCTTACGTCTCCCGCTTGGGAAGTTCAGGAGATGTCTCGCGCATTCGTCTAGGGTGTGCCGAATCCCCTCAACGTTTTTCCATTTACTTACTCTTTTGTTTGGCCGGGTGACTCTAGCTTCCAGAGGTCCGTTGTATGCGGGTCGCTCACGTGCCACCAATAGCAATTGCGATAGCGATAGCGATAACGATAACGATAACGATATCGATAACGATAACGTTAACGTTAACGATAACGATAACGATAACGATAACAATAACAATAACAATAACAATAACAATAATAGCAATAACAAGAATAATAATAATAATAATAATAATCGACGACGTCGACGACGACGACGACGACAATACTAATAATAATAATGTTTTTTTATCTTTTACAAGGGTGAATGGTGAAAAATCTTCGAAAGACTGTCCAGCAACCTGTGCTACTAGGCAGTGATGGATTCACTCTGTGGCTGGAGGTCTACAGGTGCCTACCACCTAAAAACACCGGCCCCATCTCCTTAGGACCTGAGTCCACCATGGTACTACTTCTGATTTTGCTCCAGGGTGGGGTCCATTTTACGCCTGTCTAGACGCCTTCTTTTTTCTTCTTTTCTTTTCTTTTTTTTTCGTCCACTTGTCTGCCCGTTACTCCGGCAGTTGCAATCTAACGATAGGCCACTAGATGTTCTTCGGCTTTTTTCTTCCGTAAAACGGCCTCTACGTACTCCGCTACAGCGTTCCAGTTTTGCTCATTTTGGAGCCTTAATCCCATGATGTTATCAGGAGTGACTTTTCCGACTGCAGCTTCCAGCTCATTTTTCTTCTGTTGCCATCTGGAACAGCAGAAAAATGTGTGCTCAGAGTCATCCTGCATGTCCGTACAGTATACGCAACTTGGATTCTCCACCTTACCCATCTTACGAAGGTATTGAAGGAAGAACCCATGTCCCGTAAGCAACTGGGTGAGGTAGTAATTGACCTCCCCATGTTTTCGCTCTACCCATTCCTATAGGTCTTTAATCAGCCGGGTTGTGGATTTTCTAGCCTTGCATCGATTCCATTCTTCTTTCCAGGTTTCCATGGCTAAGATCTTCGCCTCATCGATGGCTTCTCTCTTTCCTATCTCATGCTTCCTCTCATATATGCGCTTGCGTTTCCATGCCATTAGCTTAATGGGCATGATGCCGGCCACTACAATCACCGCAGCCTCAGAGACCGTGCGGTATGCACAGGCTACTCTGAGGGCACATCATTACTTACTTCTACATTTTATTCCTAGCCCATCCGCCCAGATCTCCGTGCTATACAGCATGATGCAATGTGCTACGTTCATTAGGAGTTTTCTCTTGTGAGGCTTCGGCCCTCTAATGTTTGCCATGATTGAGCTCAAGACCGCTGTCACTTTTGCTGCTTTTTCCGCTGATTTACATACTTGGTCGAAGAAAAGTAACTTCGTATCCAAGTAAATACCAAGGTATCTTACAGTCTTCCCTGGCGTAATCAGCGCGTCTGCTACCCTGATTGGTATCATGGTATCGATACGCTTGCGAGTAAGGACCACAATTTCTGTTTTGTGCGTAGCCAATTGCAGGGCATGCTCCGTCATCCACTTCATTATACGTCTCGTAACTTCCGACAGAATACTCTGCGTTTCCGATGTGTCCTTTGCTATAATAATTATTACTAAATCATCTGCGTATCCTACGAGGATAACGACGGGTATGTTTATGAGCTCCAGAAGTTCATCGTACGTGATGTTCCAGATCTCTGATCCCAGCACTGAGCCCTGTGCGGCTCCAGTCGTCACCTCTTTTGTTCTCATTCCTTCTAAGGTTTCGTATCTCAGTATCCTGTCCTTCAAATAGCTTTGCATTATCCGTAACAGGTATTGAGGGACTGCGAACCGCCTCTTCATCGCATCTAAGGCATCTATCCACCTCAGTGAGTTGAAGGCGTTTTTAACATCGAGTGTTACAAGGGTGCAAATTTTTTCCTCTCTTTCAGCTCTTTCCACTGCCTTCATTACCACATTCACTGCGTCCACCGTCGATTTTCCTGGCCTGAAGCCGAACTGTCTCTCTGACAGGCCTACATCTGCCCCTACTGCTCCTGTCAAACGTGCCTTTAGAAGTTTTTCGAGGAGCTTCCCCGCCGTATCTAGCATACACAGCGGCCTGTATGAGCTCGATGAGCTAGGGTCTCCCTTACCCTTGCTGAGAAGTACCAATCGCTGCATTTTCCACCTTCTGGGGAACAATCCCGCCATCAGGCATTTGTTGTACATGTCCAGGAGCAGCTGTGGACAAACACGTACTGCCACTTTTAGTGCCTCTGTTGGTATCCCATCCGGGCCTGGTGACTTCTTATTCTTGAGCAGCTTAACGTCATACCTAAGGTCGTCCATACTGAAGAGTGGGACATCCCCGATCTCATCAGTGTCATCTTCTCCCCGCAGGGGATGCGCGGGAAAGAGGGTATCAACAATATTGTCCATCGTCGCCCCATCCTTTATGGCACTTGGGCTCGTGAATCCCAGCTTCTTCATGATTACCTTATATGCTCCACAGGGGTTTTGGTTAATCTCCTCTCCCAGCTCTTTCCATTTGCGTGCCTTACTACGTTTTATTGCATATTTTAACCGTTTCCTGGCAGCTTTATAGTCTGCTGATTCTCTTGCTACATCCCTTGATCTCATACCAGCCCTGGTAGCCTTTCTGCGGCACTGCAGGCACTGCCACTTAAGTTCCCCGATTTCCTCCGACCACCAGTATATTGAATTATTTCCATTAAACGGCCTCTTTCTTGGCATCAATGAATCGCATGCCCTGTGAAGAATGCTCATGGTAAAGGCAACAGATTCTTCTACGTGTTTTTCTCTGTCGGGGTCCTGCACAACGTTTCCTACATTCCTGTTACCAACAACTAGTGCGAGGGCATCCTTGTTGAGTTCCTAGGTGTTCCATTCTATCTGCCCCGCCTCCGCGGATCTTGGCGCTTGTCTCCTACCGTCATTAATTTCGAGGGCAATGTATTGATGGTCACTCGCCGTGCAGTCCTCCAGGACCGTCCAACCTTCGATTCTACGTACCAGTGTCTCTGATGCCAAGCTTATATTAACTTTGCACCCTGGTTGCAGAAAAGTGGGCGTGTTTCTCTCGTTTAAGACTGTTAGTCCAAGTCTGTCGGACATTTCCATTATTTGTCTACCTTTTACGTCCGTTTCTGGCATCCCCCATTCAATGGCCTTGGCGTTAAGATCCCCTGCGAGAATGACAGATCCAGCATGAATGCTCTGTATCTCATCTTCTATCTTTTGAAGTTTAGCTCGAAAGATCGCCCTGGGTTCGTTGTGTGTAAGATAACAGCTGAAGTAAGTTACTTGTCCACTTCTTACCCAGACGTATCCATCACCTGCCCCTTGGCCCTCTATCGGCACCTTCGCAGAATTTTCCACCCATATCGCTGCTGTGTCCAGGTTATCCGAGAACCAATTCTGATTTTCGGGGTTTTGTACTGCTCACTTCTAATAAACAGATGGGCTTGTTTCTCCTTCTGTATGTAAGGAAGAAGATCGTCCGCCAGTCTGCTTCTATGCATGTTTCCTTGTATTATCTTAATTGCCATTTTGTCGCTTTTGTATTTTATTCTCCATTGCCTTCTGGAACACTTTACATTTATGTGTACCCGGAATGTGCTGCATCTTAGTCTGCTTCTGCAATCTTCCTTAAGGCTTCCCTTACCTCTTTTTCTTCCGTCATCTCGTCTAGATCCCTGATTTCCAATGTGGTCGTTGGGTGTAACTCCTTTACGGTTACGTCGTTGCCATCACCAGCACTCATTGTAGTTCTAATAGCGCTACTAAAACCAGTCCTGTTATCGGTTTTATCTATTTCGAACAAAACGTGCCCCGTTTGTGTTCGACGTATTCTGTGAATTACGGTCCCCGTGTACTCCAGATTAACGTTTGTCCTAACCTTCTTAACGACATTTGCGCTGGTGCTCCGGTCGGTAGCCGCACTAGTATCGCTTCCTTCTTCGTGTTACTACTGATCGTCTTCCTGTTTTTCTTCTTCTTTTTATTCTCCTTGGCTGCTCGGTCCGTAATTTGCGATCTAACAGGGTATGCTTGTTCACCCTTTCTTTTTCGAGCAGCCAGCTCCCGCCTTTCTCTTCTGCCAAGTACTTTCCGGTACCCATCAGCGTCATCAATGTTATCTCCCTGCTTAAATTTGTTTCTCTTGTCATCCCTTGTTCTTTCGGTTTGATCCTCCGGTGTTACGGCACCCCGATCCCTCTTCTGTGCTATGGGGGTTACCGCGTCTTTGGCGATTGATGGTTTTCTCTGTTTACTCATCAATGTCTTTTGTAATTCGTCACGTGCTTCTCTCCATCCGCACCGATGTTTCCAACTTTGTTTAAGAGCTTTCTTTGCTTTGTTTATAAGTTCTCTCAGTTTGCCTTTAAGCTTCGGGTATGCCTTCACAGATATACTCTCTATGAGCTCATTCAGGTAATCCTACACTATATTCAGTTGCTCTTCCTCCCTCATTTCGTTCTGAGACACTTTTTCTTTTAGAGCGTTTGCCGAGAGCACTTTCCTATTTATCGGTGTATCTTGTGAAACTGCGGGAAACGTCCCCGGGGTGTTATGTTTCTCTTTGGTAATCTGCTGGTTGCTCGAGTTGCTTTTCGCTACGGTCAAGCCAGTCTCGAAATTCTCCAGTGCAGCACTAATCTGTTCTTTTTGGTATCCAGAACTCGTCGCGCCTTCCTCATCTATTTCTATCCGCCCCTCCCCATGTAATAAACGATCCATATTCTGTTTCATACTCCAAAGTACGGGGCAGTCTCCAATCGCGGTTGCTTAGGTAAGTTGGGGGGTGATCACGCTCTCAGCTATCCCATGACTACGAGCGCTTTCGACTATGGGACGGGAAGAGAACATCCGCCCGAGTCATGCACCTTTCCTCCATCATCGGCATTCCCCACACTTCCTGGGAGCGGCGTGTGGACGCCGGGAGCTACCACGGAGGCGTGTGCGCTGCATTGATCATCCACACATCCCTTGCGGGCAGTGTCACAGCACCCGCTGCGCCTCATGACCCGTAAGTGAACTGCTTCTTAGTTTGAGTAAGCCCCCTCACCCGCCACAGTCCTGTAAGATAAAAGGTACTGTGCTTCGACAAGGTCTTGCAGTTCCTAGAGGGGGTAATAATAATAATAATAATAATAATAATAACAATAATAATAATAATAATAATAATAATAATAATAATAACAATAATAATAATAATAATAATAATAATAATAATAATAATGATGATGACGACGACGACGACGAAGAGATCGCCAGCTGCTCTTAACGCTGCATGTAGACGAGGTCTTATCAGCTTCTCCAGGAGTTTTCCGGCAGTGTCTAGCATGCAGAGAGATCTGTACGATGACGGCTCGTTCGTTGGTCCTTTACCCTTGCTTATCAGCACAAGTCTCGCCTCCTTCCATGGGGAGTAAAAGACTCCCGCCTGAAGACATGAGTTATACGTGGCAAGCAAAAGTTCTGGGTGACTCCGTGCCACTGTTTTCAGAATTTCCGCTGGAAGGGTGTCTGGCCTTGGTGCTTTCTTTTTTCTCAGGCTCCGTACGGCCATATTCAGCTCTGTCCTTGTAAAGGATGGGGCCTCAGGGCCTTCTGGTATGAAGGGGCCATCCGTGCGTTTTGGATGTGCTGGGAATAGGACACTTACAATGTTGACCATCATCGTCGCGCTCATGGGAGTATCATTTTTAACCATTCTCAATTTGCGGGTGACGATCTTGTACCCTAGCCCCCATGGATCGTTGTTCAGATCATCCCCCAATTCCTTCCAGCGGTTGTACTTACTAGCCTTAATGGCTCGGTTGAGAGCTCTTTTCGCCGTTTGATGCTCTGCGATCTTGAGGGTAGCATCGCGGTCGCCTCTTTTGGCTCTTTGTGCTGCGCGTCTGAGTCGTGTGCATTGTCACCGCAGTTCCACAATTTCACCCGTCCATCAGTAAACCGGACGTTTTCCATTTCTCGCTAACTTCTTTGGAATAGCCACCTTGCAGGCATGATTGATAATGCGCATGGTCGTGTTTGCCATTATCTCTGCCCGCTCTGCTGGCGTTGCATGGGCTGGAATTTCCACCAGGGTTTACTAACCGCGTTCTAGGGCCAGAGACAGTTTCTCGGTGTCCATTCTTGCAACGTTGCACCTAGCAGGTCCACGCGCCAGCGGGGCTCCGATCAGTTTTTTATCACGCACGCGGAACGTGATATACTGATGGTCACTGGCTGTGTAGTCTTCAATGACCTGCCAGTCCTGTACTTGTGCAGCTAGGCGACCCGTTGCCTGGGAGACATCGACGATGTTTCCCCTGTAACCGAGCCTCCTGAAGGTTGGCGTAGAGCCGGTGTTTAGGACCACCAGTCCCAATCTGGACGCCATGTCCATGATTTGCCTCCCTCTGGAGTTCGGCTGGTTTTCACCCCACTCGAGAGCTTTGGCATTAAAGTCTCCGGCCACGATTAGCTCCCCCTCCATTTCTCCGACAGCGTCCTAGAGGGCTTCCAATTTTTCATGAAAGCGCCCGATTGCTTCATTCGGTGTGAGGTAGCAGCTGACGTAGTTAACATCGCCTAACCCACACATGTCCACTGCCGGATCCATGGCATGTCACGTGGAAGCGGCATGGGTATGGAACCCATATCGCCGCAGTTCCAAGAGCGTCGCGGTACCAGCCCCCATCTTCTCTATCCCGATATTGTTCACTGACGAGAACACACAGAAGGCGGGACACGCTCCCGAGCCCGCTATGTGGTTACGAGACTCAGGTTTTCCCGGCTGCTCAGGACAGAGGAAGCACTTATGGGCAGCGGAACAGTCCTTTGCTTTGTGCTCACTGTCCCCGCATCGGAAGCAGAATGCGCTACGATCTGGACCTTCGCATCTGGTGCCATGGTGACCATAGTCCAGGCATTTGTAACACCTGGGAACTATGGTCCTCCTCCGGATCCTGCAGTTTATCCATCCCACTTTTATACGGGCCGTCCTCATTAGCGTAATGGCAGCGGATTCTTCTACCGTCACCGTGGCCATACATTGCCCTCTCTCGTTTGGCTGGGACAGCGAGACCTTCATATACCCGTCGTAGCCTGTCAGGTCCTACTGTAGGGCTTCCTGTATCTGTTTCTGGGTGGTGCATACATCGAGATCCCTTATCTCGAGGACTGCTCTGGGGACAAATTCTCCTACGGTATACTGTTCCCCTACTGCCGACGTAAGGGCTTGCGAGTAGGTTGCCCTAGAATCAGCCGAGCTCTTTTTTAATTCGAGAAGGACTTGGCTTGTTCTCGTTGACTGGATGCGTGCGACCTCCACTCCGGTTGCTTCCGGGTTGACAGATTTCCGGATATCGGCAATAATCTCTGCATATGTCTTGCCGCCCGTGGACTTGATTATGATCGCGTCCGGCTTAACTTTCTTCTTTCGGATCTTATTTTCCCGTTGATCTTTTGACTGCTGTTGGTGTCCCTGTCCTTGCTGCTGCTGCCGCCGTTGCTGCTGTTGGGCTACGCGTCCATCGGTCGCTGATTCTCGCTGCTGCCTTCTTCTGCCTTTGTTGGATTGAACCTCGATCCATTTATCTTCTGCTGGTATCAGCTCCTCGTTCGCCTGTGTTCCCAGAGATGTTACTGTTGACTGAAGTGCTGCTGAGTCCTTCTTCTTCTTCTTCTTTTGTCTGCCTCCCTCTCCTTGTATGTCCGATGGTGATACAGAGGGTTGTCTTTTGCTGTGACCCCGGCACTGGGCATTGGAGATATGCCAGTGTTATTTTCGGGAGGGTCTCTCTAGATCTCTCCGCTAGCGTACGGCGTGCCTTCAAACAAGCTTGTCGGCCTTCTTCTAATGCCTCTAGCTTGCCTTTTATAAAAATGAGGCCATCTTTTATAGTTTTGTTAATGTTCGGCTGTCTTTTGGCAGCCTCCATTATTTCATTTAGGACATTTCTTAATTCTTGAAAGATGCCCGATGCTTGCTCCTCCGTTTGCATTACACTGCGCCTAATGACCACTAGTTCTTCGTGACTATCGTTTGAGCCCCTAGCTCTTATTTCTGACACATTCGCTGCGCTGCCATGAACCTCTTTAGAAAATACCCTGCATAATGGCGTATGCGGAGGGGTCTTCTCCGAGTTCTTCTCTTCTTCTCCTACAATTCTTGGTATTTGTTTTGACATTCTGTAACATAAAAGTGAATTAAGACGGTTCGCCCATCATGGGAGCCCCACCGCAGTGAGTCTACTATCTCCGCCTGAGATATTTTCTAGTTATGGATGACGAAACCGAGAAGCGGCTTATCGGGAGGTCAGTCACCCCTATCGAGTGGGCGATGCCGGTACCGATCCAACACCTGGCCCAAATCTCAGGCTAGACGGTGTGCGATTTACCCTACGCATCTTCGGGTATAAGGAAATATTGACCAGATAATCCTTCATACCTGCGCCCAGACTACACTGGTATCAACCCCGTCATAGGCTCCAGTCGGCGATACCAGAGCGGTCCTCCCACTTTAAACATGTGGTTGCATGGCGCCGCCGCCCAGCCCGATGCGGTCGGAAGGGGAGGAGCACGCCATCCCCCCACAGAAGTAAGGTACTGACATCTCGCATATCCCCGGTCAGGAGGCTACTACTCCTCCCGTGATTAGTCTGACGGGAATATCCACCAGCCGCCGGCCGCAGCCCATTCATCCATCGTCATGTTTATCTGTATGCGTGTATTTATTGTATATACGACGACGACGACGACGATGATGATAATGTTAATAATAACAATAATATTTTTTTTTTATCGAGGTAAAATTTAGCAGGAATTTTGCATCAACCGAGGATATCGCCATCGCGCGGTGATGATGATGATGATGACGATCACCACGACGATGAAGACGACGACGACGACGACGACGATGATGATGATGACGGAATTCATAAGCTATCGAAGCAAGATGTATATTACCCGTATCCAACGTCAAAGCTTTATCAAGAAGGTTAAAGGTGTGAAGGGGTCCGTGGTTAAGAAGTAGCTGACATTCGAGGACTACATGCGCTGCCTCTTCGAAAACATCATCGTCTCGATATGGCTATCCGATGACTCTCACGCTCAAAACCACTGTGACTGTTTCCACGAATCATAATGGCACGTACAAATCCACCTGCGCTCTGCATAACGTCAAGCTCATGAAGCAATTTTATCTCGACCACATCTAGATGGAGTTGGAAGACATCTCACAGACTGTAGAATTTCCTTAATTGATATAGTAGGGAGCAAATAAAAGAGTAGATACAATGCACGCAAATATTTACAGTGCATGGTAAATTGCCCCGTTAGTCTCAGAGGCAAGAGTGTTGCCTTCCGTGCGGAAGGTCTCGGGTTCGATTCTCGGTTGAAGCAATTTTTTTTCTTTTCATTTTAAATACAAAAAAAATTATAGGGGTGCGGGTCGGGGGGTCTATCAAATGCACGGGCTGGCGTAGAAATATATATATATATAGGTGTCCTATCATATTCATTGGTTGGCCTATGTCGGGTGGCAGCAGCTGGAGAGGGGGTACGCTGGACTATGCTGCTGGCCTACCCAAGTATACCTATATAGGTGGCTGTGAACCCGCCTATCGTATCTACTATATATATTTCAGTTTATTAAATATATTATTACATGTATATATTATATGTATATACACACACACACACACACACACACACACACATATATATATATATATATATATATATATATGAATTGTTTAAAGTGGAATTAACGACGTGCAATAAATGCTATTATTGTTGTTGTTATAGAAATAAGTGCATTTCAACATTCACTCGCCTCACACACTCCTAACTCCTTACAGGCGCTAGTTTACCACGGCAATCGGTATCTCGCTGCACCCGCTCGATGTTAACACCGCGCTCGACTAACAAAATAAAGGTGCAGCCGGTTAACGAGCGATTAAATATATTAATACTCTAACTATAAAATTACAACAGTTTTATCGCGTAATATATTGTTTAATATAGGCACTCTATTACTGAATTTATTAAAATTTTTAATTCTTATACAAAATTTTGTATTTCCTAATTACGTAAACTTCTCCACTCTCTAGTAATCTCATCTAGATTCAAGCAAGACCACAGCAGGCATAAATATTATGTGATATCAGCGGCCATGCAAGCTCTATTACTGCAAACCCTTACTATTTGGCCATTAAAATAATAATAATAATATACACAATTTTGAAAAAAACGATTTATGTCTGCTAAAAAAGAGAATAGGAGATGATATTGCTAAAAATGCTGTTGAAATTTAGACTATGATTGTGTGTGTCTTGAATATGTTTAATCAACAATTGCTTGAAGAAGCACTTGAGCTCCAGATATTTACATTGTATAAATTAGCCCCATTCTTCCCAAAACCAATTCTTATTCCCTTGTACAATTCCCGTCCTGACGGAAAAAGCTTACGACCTTCCCGTAGGTTTCCACTGAGTAATATCAGTTTGTAAATTTTGTATGTAATATTAAATGTATATATATATATATATATATATTATGATTTCCTCATATGTTGCGTCTGCAGTTGGCCTTGGAAGCGTGTGCATCGGATGCACTGACGAGTGAGTCTTCTAATCCGGCTTCGAGCATGCACGATCCAGATGACACGCAGTATATGATTAGAAGCTCGGCCACATGACTCTCTCTAGGTATGACGATCGGATGCTTCTCGTTTTCCCCGAGAAACGTGTTTTGCAGGCGTCCTCCGACCCGCATCAGGCCCTCAGCATTCCGGAAGGGCAGAGACCGGAGGAGGGCGCTTGTGGTAGGCAGAGGGCGTCCAGCGTGCAGGCAGGTTGTCTCAATCTCGTAATGGTCTCTCTGGGTGGCGAGAATGATAGGGCGTCGTGTGCGCCCAAGCTCCTTAGCACTCAGAGTCGTTGTTGACCGATTTTCCTTTCTGACTCGTGAATTCGATTGCCACCTGAAACCTTTGACCATGTTGAGAATGTGGCTAAAAGAGCTTGTATCGGCTTCTCTTCAGCATGTTCGAGCGGCGTGGCGAAGGCAAGGCAGTCCTTCTTCTCATCGATAATGGTTACGTGGTGCTTCTCGGCAGACTTCCACTTTTCCCAGCAGGTGGTGAGACAAGCAGGGCCCTTCCTCCAAACAGAGTGCTGAGGTAGCTGCAGGGGCATTATACCTCGAGTAGCGAGATCAGCTGGATTCTCTGAGGTTCTCACATGTCCCCATGATGCAGTTAGCACCAAGGTCAGGACGTCGCTAACCCGGTTGGACACAAAGGCCCTCCATCTTGAAGGGTGGCTACTCAACCAGGCCAGCACGACCTGGGAGTCTGACCAGCAGTATACTCCCGCAGATAGAGACGACAGCATCGACAGGATCCTGTTGAGCATGCGAGCCAGCAGTAGGGCTCCGCATAGCTCCAGTCGTGGGACGCTGATTGCCTTGACCGGAGCTACCTTCGACTTGGCGATGAGCAGAGTCAAGCGCGGACTTTCGCCCTCAACCTCGGTGACCAGGTACACAGCCGCAGCATAAGCGTAAGTCGAGACATATGCAAAGCCATGCAGATACCACTTTCAGGATCCTCGTGTTCCAATCCAGCAAGGGATCCGCAACTGATGGCTGCTCAGAAGCTACTCTCGCAAGGTGACCCAGGAGCTGAGCACATCGTGTGGAACATCCTGGTCCTAATCACAGCCATTCATCCAAAGCCTCTGGATGAGGATTTTCCTGGTTACGATGACTGGCGCCAGCCAAGAGCATCACCCTTTTGAAGATTTTAGGGGCCTCTGGGAGTAGCGCACTGAGAGTAGCGGAGAGGTTGACGAGCAGTGCAGGCTCGTTGGCTGACCATTTGTCCAGCTCCATCCCTGCCGCTCTCAACGTGGTGATAAGCTTGTTCCGAGAGTGAGGAGAGCTTCTTGCAGGGTGTCCGTCGCCGCCAATGCATCATCCATATAAATGTGATTCTCCAGAATCTCTGCTACCCTGGGTAATGCATGACGTTCGTTTGACGCTAGCTGTTTCAAGGTGCGGATTGCTTGGTACGGAGCGCAAGTTGTGCCATAAACCACAGTGCGTATGCGGAAATCTATAAGCTCCTGCTGCGGTGTGTTTTGCCACACAATCCGGAGTCAATCTCTGTCTCTCTCCTCCATGGAGAATTGGCGGAACATCTTAACAACGTCTGCTGAAAAAACAAAAGCAAAAAATCTCCTGCTTGTTAAAACCTCAATGATTTCCGCTTGCAGGTTTGGACCAGTGTGCAAGCAATCTTTGAGAGAGACTTCGTTAGACGTAGGCTGAGAAGCGTTGAAGACGACCCTGATTTTCCCAGAGCCATCCTGTTTGACCACAGCATGGTGTGGCATGTAGAAATTCTTGCTGGCATCCTTCTCTGCTTCTGGAACCTTCTCCATGTGACCCAAGGTTTGCATTTCTCCAATAAATTTGGAATATGCTTGCTTGAGTGCCGGCTTGGTTTGCAACCGTCGTTCAGTCTGCATAAACCTGGCTTGTACTGTCTTCTGCGAGTCTCCTAGTGCTGGGGTGAGGTGAAATGGTAGGCGTAGCACATACCTGCCATCGCAGTCCCTCCGATGAGTCTCAACAAAGTGTTTCTCGCAGGCTTCTTCTTCTGGAGAGGGCCTAGGCTTCGTGAGGATCTCCTGTATCTCCCAGAACCGTTGAAGCTCTTCACTCGTAGTGGAGGTGAGAGTGTGGAAACTGTGAGTACTTGCACTCACTTCACAGCTATACGAAGCCACTGGAGCTGTCACTACCCAACCCATCACTGTCTCTTGAGCAGCTGGCTTGAGGTTGGCTCCTAGTCGCACACCTTCTATGAGCATGGGGTAAACATTACCTCCTAGAATGCAGTCCACACGAGCAGGCTCAAAAAAGGCAGGGTCAGCAACCTCCAACCGTTCCAGATGAGGCCATGTCTCCTGACAGCATCTTTCCTTTGGCAACAATTTGGCTAAGTTTCCCAGGAGCATGGCTGAAAAACTTAACGAGAAATTGGGCTTCTTGGGAGAGCGAAGGATAGTCTCTGTTGCAAAGTTGGAGGTTAGGTTGATCTGTCCACCGACACCAATCACTGACACTGAGCTTTTTCTTCTATTCAGAGAGAGCACTTGAGCAACTCTCTCTGTGATGAACGAGCCTTCTGAAGCTTGGTTGATTAGTGCTCTCACTCGCACTGGAGCTCCAGCGAGGGACTCCAGAATGACCCAGGCAGTAGGCATCAGAGTGATTCTGCTCCTTGCCTTGGACGAACTTGATAATTACAACAGTTTTATTCGCAATGGTTTACACCACTCACTTGAGTTGTGTATATTGAGGTTGTAGAAGGACCCGGTGAAGATTCTTCCTGATCCTCGCTCCGGCCTCCATCAGCTGGCTTCTGAATGTGGAGTAGGGTATGATGCTGGCCTCCGCAGTCAGACACTGAACAGGTGCACTTGACTGCGTGCTTTTTTGAGAAGCAGTTAAAGCACAAATTAGCTGCTGTCACATGTTCCCGCCTCTTCGCCCAGTCTGCCCTCAGAAACGCTGGACAGTAGCTGACTTAATGGTCGCCTTTTCACAGACTGTACCCGCCTCTTGATCGCTGGTTCTGATTAGGTGAAATTGTGGTCGAAGGACTATAATAAGCGGACACAGTTTGATTCCTGACCGGCTGCTTCTTCACTAACGGAGTCTTGAACTACGCACTATGACCACTTTTTGCAGTCTCCAGAGAACGGCCTAGATTTTCGAGAAAATCGACGAGCTATGTATATAAAGAAAAGCCAGCAGTCGACTCCAAGGACTTTTCCCAGTCTTCTCTGGTTGTCGTAGCGCTTGGTCAAACTCGTCCAAGCTACAGCAAAGTTTGTACCCACCATCTCCAGGTTGCTGAGCCGTTTGGCTGCTGGGCCTTCAACGCACGACAACAGGTACTGCAGCTTGGTGACGTTGGAGAGCATGGGCACATTTACCACCATTGCGCTAAAACGCTCCTTGAATGTCTCCCACTCAAGCTGCTTTCCACTGAATTTAGGCAGCGGAAGCTTGGGAAGCGATGATGTGGCCAAGGCGCCACTCAAGGTTGGTTGCGACGTAGCAGGTTTGGCATCTAGAGCTGGTGGTTGCAAGACAGCGATCCTGCGGTCCAACTCTGCCTTGGCCAGAATGTAGGCCTCTTCATAGGTGACAAAGAGGTTGTCTATCCAGTAGCTGTCTGTAGCATCCGTCTCCGTAGGGGCTTCCATCTCACCATGACGGTTGAGAACCTTGGACCAGTAGGTTTTCAATAAGGCCTCTCTCCCCTTTAGCATTCACAGTATAAGGGTCCCTGGAGCACTCCTATCAGTATTGTGGATGAAATTGCTTATCAACTGCCCTTCCGACAGTTGTTTTGGCATCTTGTCAACCATGATTGAGGCTAGAAATATAGATAGTATAAGGACGAGAATACACTAATAAGAAAAACCACCCAATATGGCAAAGAGCCACTAGCATCAAATGTAGCAAAAAAACTAGCAAACTACGAAGCAGGAAAATGCAGCAGCACCAAAGCGATAGCAGTAAGTGGATGCAGTATTGTAGCAGGTCTTAGCAAGTTAGCAGTACGAGAGGCGAAAATAGGCTGTGATACTTATGCGATTTATTGCTGCAGTCCCTTAATTCCAGTACAAAGTAACCAGTTGTTTTGCATATAATCCTCCCAGAGAGCCGACAGCTTTGAGGTTATAGCTGCAGCGCGCTTCGGCAGATGACACTGGGGGCTCGACGGCTTCAGCGGGATGAGCGGCCTCGATTTGTCCAGCAGGCGCGCCTCTCGTGGATCGAGATCGTACTCCGTCAGCGTGGACAGGTACGACCGCTGCATCGGTAATGCAGGGCGATGCTTAGAGGCTGTTGCGGAGAGCGCGAGCGACCGCGTGTGCACTATAGCTCTCGTGGTGGGAAACAAGGCGGGCGAGAGAGAGAGGAGCAGAGGTAAAAGTAGACTCTGTCTTTCTCGCTCTCGCGGCGCTGCCTTCTGCGAGCTTATAGCGTGACCTTGACCTTGGTTTTTCGTTTCGAAATTTCTGCGCGAATTTTCAAATAATATTCCACAGATCAAAATGAATGTACAACCAGATTTTCAATATGGTCCGTTAATTGTCACTTTTTTTTATAAAAAGCACTGCACACACGGAGAGTCACTTTTGTCGCACAGATTCGGGAGTCTTTCGGAGCGGAATTCAAGTCCGAATCGGGTAGCACTATTATAGATAATCACTGCACTTAAATTCACTCGCGTACTCCACCTCCTGCACGCAAATCTGGCTTGAAGGACCAATGAATCGCGCGTTAACCGGCTGAACTTTTATTTTGTTAGTCGATCGGGTGCAGCGAGACACCGATTGCCGTGGTAAACTTGCGCTCCTAAGGAGTTAGGAGTGTGTGTTAATATTAATATATGATACAATTTAAAACGAGACTCTATTAAATTATGTGACTAGACAAGGCATAAGGTGAAGATTAATTTTTGTGTCATTCTTTTTTTAAATTTTAGTTATTCATTGAGTATAAGTATCCTAGTCTCTGCCGATTGATACAAGCGCCTCTGTAAAAAATTACATGTGCTTTGTTTACAAACACACCGCAGACCCCCGTCGTCGATTAGCACCACAAACATGGCGACGTTAATTAAAAAAAAAAAAAAATTGAGTATAAGTCATCACCTTATAAATGCAGTAAATTAACCCTTTACGGCCAAGACCCTCCACAAAATTAAAATAAACTCTGTAATATTTTCAGTAATGTGTTTTAGTCCTTAACCAGAGGACTTTTGCAATAATTTTATTTTATAATTTTTTGAGTTTCCTCGTGTTGTGTGAAACCAAAAATGACTTAGGCTCCAGGTTGGAAATTGTCCACTTTGATCTAACCCATAGATTTACTTTACAAAATTTCGAGTTTATCACGTAGAAATCTAAAAAAATAAAAATAATTTATGTATCATACAGAAGGCATAGGATACTTTCGGGTTAATGGATTTTCTTAATGCTTATTGCACGTTTAAATATTTATTAGGAAAAATTAAGATGTCTTAATTTTTTTTTCAAAATTAAGAAGAAAATTTTGAAAAACAGATGTGTTGTCTCTTAAAAATAACAATCAAACTTTTGTCTAGAGTTTATCTAATATGTGTATACAATACAATAGAATTTGAAAGTGTTCTACTTCATTAATACAAGAATACCACTTTTCTCTTTTTGTACCAATTGTATCCACTATTGTAATAAGCGCATATTTCTGATAATGCTTTTTTAAGTTTCAAAAACGCTAATTTTTTATATAGAGAACATACAAACGACCTTTCCGAGGGAAAATTCACCTACCAAAAGAGTATAACAATAATCTACTAATGTACTTGTATATTTATTACACATACCGTAAATTTTATATCGTAAATTTTCCGATTCATATATCGTATAGCGAATTCCTTTTGATCCAATATCGTAAAATAATAAGCATGGTATGTGCAGAGAATATTTCCCCTGATAAAATAAATTAAGCTATTTAAAAATGTATTTTTAATGTAGAAATTAAGATTTCATATTGCTAATGTTACGATAAATTTATTGCTTCTGATGCTAAATAATTATGAATATTCAAGCAAATGTTCTTTTTTGAAGTGAGATATTATTTACTTTACTTTATAATAATCTTTTTCCAGCAGTTTATATTAAAGAAATAATGCTGAAATAATAAATCTTCAAAATAAATATGTTGAAATTTAATATTTTAAATCATTTCAAATGTAAAAGTAAATAACTTTTCATTTAAGGTAATGCTAAATCCCTCTGTTACTGGCATATACGGGGAACAACTTTATTCATTATAATTTTAATTTTTAGAAAATATCTCTAGAACGTTGTTGTTTTTGATTCAGACAATAACTTTCCAGAAATATATATATATACTCAAAATTAAAAATTTAATGAAAAAAGTGGGCCTTCGTAATTTTTGTTGACGGGATGCTTTAACATCAACTTAATATAAATACATTGCTTTAAATAAATAATGTTCTTTAATTAGTTAATATTATATAAATCACGTAATATTGAATCCCTACTTGAATTTAAACAAGAATATTATTAAGCGTATCTTAATGTAGATGCACGTTCGATTCATTTATGTCAAAAATAACGTATGCCTTTACTGAAAGTATAAACTTATAGGTACCCCTTCTTTTAAAACGTTGAGTGCTATGTTCAAAATTGGCGTTACCCCAGAAAGATAATATATCTCAATAAATAAAATCTTATGGCTGGCCAAACTATAAATGTATTCCTTGTCAGCAACAGATTTTCCTCAAATGGCTACCTGCTGCACAGGGACCGCCCTAGTCATAAGCGACATTCTTCGACAGTTTATCGATGTAGGGGCATTATGAGATCAAACAAAGAGTAATATCAGTATTGTAATGATGTACATACTATTTGTAGTACATGAACGTCTTACTGGAGTTCTCCGTCTATTTTGAGCAAAAAAAATAAACGTTTTGTCTTCATTAAACTTCAAAGTCTGACAGACATTTACAGAACATAAAAAACACATTTACATACATGCTCGTTTGTAATTTTTAATTTTTAATTGAATACAAGAACAGTACTTTTTACCATAAAAATTTCATTAATAGAAACTCTATTTGAATAGTTTAAGGTTAGAGTACACCTGATGGGGTACAAAATCAACTTTTCTTTATTCAAAAAGTATTCCTTGAAGCCCACTTTATACGTTAGAAAGCTCCAAATTATATTTTAAAGACTCCTATAAGTTTTTTGAATATTTTTATAGTACTTAATTACACTGGCTTATATGCAATTTTCCACTTTTAAAGTCGTTTTTCTCAGAACTTCATTTTCGGTCTTAAGAATGCTCCTTGCACAAATGCGCGCAGTGAAATAATTTGAAACATCACAGGATTATTGTTTTCTAGATTGGTATAAACATATTATCAGAGCGATTTTTTTATATAACCTTCGTATACACATTTTCCGCACGAACTTATGAAATATAATTATGTATTTCATTATACTTATGTGAGTAAAATTTGTATACGAGAGTTATATGAACAATCGCTCTGACAATGTATTTATAATGTAAATACACTGAAAAATTGATTTTATGAATATACGACAATGACATAATTGTTGGTATATTAACCCTTTAAGTCTCAAGATCTTTATTAGATTGAAAAGAAAACATGGGAATCGGTTAATTAGCTTAAAATTAGTCTAGAAAAAATACACAAACAGTATTGAAGAGAAAAAAAATTTCTGACGTTTCTAAATAACTGTATTAAGGATATGCAATGACTCGTACCTAGTCGAATGATTTATGTTAAAAATTGTGGGATAAAAATCTAATTTTTATATAGTTATCAAGTAATATACTTAATTATATAAATAAACGTGGTCATAACTTTCAAAAATAAATCTAAATCAGGTCTATGGGTCGGGTCTGGCCGGGTCCGGGTTTTCGAACCCGACTTATAATTATAAGATTTTTTAATTATTTAGATAAGTTTTCTGCAATCGCAACCATGTAACATTTTTTAATTGACTATCACACTTCACAGGTACTAAGGAATTTCTAAAACAAATCAGTAGGGTACGTGCATACCTCTAAGATGTAAGCATTTTGTTCATTGGCCAGTAGAGTATTTTTATTTTTCGAATTGAACAAAGCCAAAATTTTGTGTTCATTTTTACTGCTTCAAATAAATTTATATAGAACGTTAAATTGACAATTTTTAATACGTTCAATTACTTCTAAAAATTATTATAAAGCACATTGTACATATTTTATTGTCTAACGAGACTTTAAATCTTTATATGTTATATGTTAAAAGTTGCGGCCGAGGTTTCAATCCTCGCGCCAAGCGGCTGTTGGATCGCGCCGCGGGTCACTTGTCCATCGCGTGACCGACCGTGACATATCTGTGGGAGGCCTATTCGCAGGTTGTATAGCATCGAGCCCGACGTCTCCCTTCCGCGTAATTTTTTCCTCCACTTTTGAGGAGGCGCAAGGATAGCAAAACTCCTTGCTCGCCCGGTTTTCGGCATCTTCCGCTCTGCTCGCGGCTCTATCCAGAGCACCTTCAAGACCCTACGTAACATTACAAATTTTCACCACGTGTCGACCCTTTTCAAATTCAATTAATCTGTTCCTTTTATACACACATAGTCAAGCATTTATATAATGACATAATATAGTTGCAGACTCTTGGCCGACCGGTGACTAGCTGGGACGACTGGTTCATTTCATTTGCTTCGGATGCTTTAGACCAAGTCACTTGTCGGGACTGGGAGGAGGAGCTGGAGAACCTCGACCGGGTCGCGGAAGGTGAGCAGAGACCTACACCTAGCTTTGTCATGCTCACCACCTTCCTCCAACGCCGATGTCGCACATTGAAACTGCTGGAAACTAGTCGCCAGGCAAAAGCCGCGACTGGCCTCGCAAAGGGGATCGCTCCCTCATTCTCAGGGGCTCGTCAAAATCGAACTCTTGCAGCTGCTACGGTCAACTCTTTTCGCTGCGGCACATGCAGAGGCATTCATTACATGGGACACTGCAACCAGTTCAAGAAACTCAATACAGCTGAGCGCAGGAATTCTGTTGTGAAAGAACAGCTTTGCTTCAATTGCCTACGGGATGGCCACTTCGCCAGAAATTGTCCGTTTCCAACGCAGTGCCATCTCTGCGGTGCCCGCCATCACACTCTGATCCATGAGGGACCTCACAAACGATCCGCGGCGCCCGTTGATTCCGGGATCCCAGCCGAGATGTCGAGGGATGCCACTGCCATGCTCGCTGCTGCCACGTCATTGGACAATGAGGCCCCGCGCCACCATCGTCTTGACTAAGCCTGCTGCCCACGGCAATGGTCGAATTGGGCCATAGAGGGAAGGCACGAGCGAGGATAAGAGCACTGCTCGATCCATGATCCGAATTTACGTTGGTCACTCTACCTCTGGCTGGCCGGTTTGGACGAGATTTGAAGAGAGTCAACGTTGGAGTTACAGGCGTTGTTGGTGACATCATGGGCCTCCACGCTCATCCGAACTAACCTGCCATTGTTCATTCCAGGTTCCACCTGTCCTCTCAGGATCGAAGCTCACGAGCTCCAGCGCATCCGAGTGAAGACGCCCTCTCGCCGTCCGAGCATTGAGGTGGCCAGGCTGTGCGAAGGACTGCCACTAGCAGATCCTAACTTTATAACACCACGTGGAGTCGACATGATTATAGGAGCCAACGTCTACGGCACACTGATGCTCCCTGGTGTAGATCACCGTGGCAGCCTCCTGATCCAGAAAACGGTTTTCGGTTTGATAATCGCGGGTATACTCGAGGACGAATCTCCCAGATCCATCACCTCGGCCTGTACCACGGTCCATGAGCCTCAATATGAACTCTGGCATGGACAGCTCATTGAACTAATGCAGAGATTCTGGTCGCTGGAAGAAGTTCCTGAAGTCATAAGACGATCACCGACCGACATGGACTGTGAGCGCATCTACGCGACCAAACACACTCGCGACTCGAGTGGATGTTACCTAGTTCCTCTGCCCATCAAACAAGGTCGCTACAACCTGCTTGGCTCAAGTCTGGGACAAGCTCGCAGAGCTCTCTCCACGATCCATCGCAGAATGAAACAGGACGACGAATTCCGAGATGAATATGAGCAGTTCATGGAAAACTATCAAAGGTCTGACTACATGCGGCCACTTACTCAACAGGAAATGAACCAGTTCTCCCAGAACATCAACTACCTTTCTCATCACGGAATCTGGCAGCGGAGTGACGATGGACGGAAGCTCCGCGTCATCTTCAATGCCTCTTGTCCGACGTCATCTGGCAGAAGCCTTAACGATACGCTTTATTCAGGCCCAAAACTGCAGAACGACCTCGCCTCTGTTATTACGCGGTGGAGGAGATGGCGAATAGCGTTCTGCGCAGATATCAAAATGATGTTTCGGGAAGTTTTGGTCAATCCAGGAGACACACGCCTACAAGGGATCCTCTGGAGTCGATGAGAGAAGGTACCAGCAACACATTTTTTGCTCCTCATGGTCACCTACGGTGAGACTTGTGCTCCCTACTTCGCCTTACGGACACTCCATCAGCTTTGCGACGATGAGGGCGCCTTGCTACCCGAGGCAGTCGAAGCAGTCAAACGAGAATTTTACATTGATGATTTTCTTAGCGGAGCCGACACTGAGGCGGCCGCTCGTTGTCGTCGAGATCAGCTTATCCAACTGCTCAAGGCGGGCGGCTTCGAACTGAAGAAATGGGTGTCAAATACACCCAGCCTACTGGAAGATATATCCGTGGAGAGTCGACTGCGCCCCAGCTGGTTACAACTTGCCACAGAAGGCCCCGTCAAGATCTCTGGCGAGCAAAGTTAGACTGGGATGAGAGCCTACCTGCCTCAATGGATCGCAACTGGCGCAGCATTCGCACAAGCTTGAAGGACGTCACGGCCTTGACTCTACCAAGATGGTTTCGCTGAACTCCGGCCCGCAGCGTCCAACTTCATGCCTTTGCTGACGCGAGCCGTCGGGCAATGGCGGCTGTTGTCTATACAAAGGTCCAACTATCTGACGGCTCAACCAGTGTCACCATCGTCTCGGCCAAAACGAAGCTAACGCCCATCAAAGGCTTGACGCCCCCCCCCCCCCTCCCCAAAGCGGCCGACTCACCGGATGACAATTCCTCGTTTGGAACTCCGGGCAGCATTGCTCGCTGCTCGATTGCTAACCTCGGTGGCCCAAAGTTTAGACGTCTCGCTGTCCAATTGCTGCATTTGGAGCGATTCACGAGTGGTTCTGCACTGGCTGTGCTCCACCGAACCTGTCGGAAATGACCTTGTGGATAACTACATCAGTCATATCCAGGAGACGTTCCCTCAAGGAGTCTGGAACTATGTACCGTCCAGCCATAATCCAGCCGACATAGCAACCAGGGGCACGAGGCCAGCTCAGTTATGTCGAAATCATCTCTGGTGAGCGGGCCCAGCCTGGTTGACGGAATCGCCATCCGCCTGGCCCCAACATTCTTCGAAATATCCCGTTGCTTCGGACTTCACACCTGAGGCCCCCTCACGAACATTGAATTGTCTCCTTACCCAGATAGCGGAGCCCTCATTCATCGAGTAATTCTCTTCCCTCAAGAGGCTGCTCAGAACCGTCAGCCGATGTCGACGCCTCCTTCGATCCAGGACAGAAATGAGGGATATGCCGGCACCACTTGCACCAGTGCGGGCTGACGAGATCCAAGATGCCTTTCTCTCCTGCGTCCGGCTCAGTCAACAGCAGGTCTACGCTCTGAAGATTGAGGAGCTCCTTCGAGACAGGCCAGTCTCCACAAGAAGCGCCCTCCGGAGGCTCGATCCCTTCCTTGACGAAGCCGGGATTTTGCGTGTCGGAGGCAGACTAAGACACTCTCTTTTACCGTACAAGGACAAACATCCTCCGATATTGGATGGGAGCAGCTACCTGGCAAAACTGATCGTTGACTGGGCTCATCAGCGGTCGTTGCATGGTGGGGTTCGACTGACAATCTCGTACACCATGCGACGACCATGGATCATAGGAGGTGAGATGAAGATTAAATCGCATCTTCGCAAGTGTGTGGTATGCACTCGCTTGACGGTCCGTCCCATGAGCCAGGTTATGACGTCTCTACCTCCAACTCGGGTTGTCCCGTCCCGGCCCTTCAGTCGCAGCGGCGTCGATTATGCTGGCCCCTTTGAAGTGCTCAGATCTAAAGATCATGGGATCGTTTCATCAAAGGGGTACGTGGCAGTCTTTGTCTGCCTGAGCACCAAGGCTATCCATTTAGAGCTCGTTGGGGATCTAACTACGGCCAGCTTGCTCGGAGCATTAGTTCGTTTTTCAGGGCGTCGTGGCAAGCCCTGCGAAATTTGGAGCGATAATGCGACGAATTTCCGCGGCGCTGATCTTGAGCTCCGCCGTTAACTCCATGAAACCGGACTTGACTGGAAACTTGTCACTGGCACCTTGGCGATGGAAGGGATAGATTGGCGATTCATCCCGCCCTTGGCTCCTCATTTCGGGGGCCGGTGGGAAGCTGCCGTCAAGTCAATGAAAAATCATCTGCGCCGAATTGCCGGTACGCGACGACTCACATACGAGGAATTATCTACCTTGTTAGTGGAGATCGAAATGGTCGTCAACTGTCGACCCTTGGCCCCACTCCCTGGTGATGCCGATGATCTAGATGCTCTGACACCAGCCCACTTTCTTGTTGGTGGCCCTCTTGTCTCGCATCCGCGGCCCAGCACAGCCGAAACCAACCTCGACCACCTGACCCATTGGGCGCTGGTCAGAGGAATGCGCGACCACTTCTGGCACAGATGGAGCCGTGAATACCTCAACACTTTGCAGCAGAGAAGCAAGTGGATACGACCTCAGGACAACCTCACAGTGGGAGACTTGGTTCTGATCACGGACCCAGCTCTCCTCAAAGCTAATGGACGATGGCCTCTCGGCCGCGTCATTCGCGTCTACCCAGGCCAAGATGGCTTCATTCGAGTCGTGCAGGTAAAAACTCCAGCCACAAGTGCTAGCTGAACGCTCGACCTGGATCGGCTGAGACGGTGAACCACGGCGCGCGGTGACTTCAATTTTCATCGTTCCAGGAACGAGCCGGGAGGCTTTGTGCAATTTTCCTCTTTCTCAATACGTCGAGCACTGAGCTTGGGAGGTTGGCCGTCGGATGGTGCTCGGCGCGCCGCTCCCGGCGGCGCCTCCCGGCTTGGCGGCCGACTGGCCGCTCTCCGCGTTCAGTCCGACTTCAACCAGCGACACAGCCGGAGCTCCGCCGCTCTCCGAACCAGCGGCGTCCATCGGAGTGGCATTCTTGGAGCGGCGATCGGACGCGCTACAGCCGGTTCCGAATCGACGGTGTCGGGCCGTAAGCAGCAGACCAACGCCAGTGTTCTTCTCAAGTTTGTCCGCGTTCAGGGCTTGCCGCGCACCAAAGTTAAAATATTTATTTGTGAGATTATTTTCCATTGATGAACGGCTTGGGTACATGAGACTCTTATTCTTTTGTCATTAAATAAAATTTCGTTAAAGTTTACCCAGTGTTTCATTGGATCGCCTCCTCGCCTCACGTTACTCCTATTCGACAATAAATTTAACAATGGTCCTGTGAGCCGGATGAGGAGGTTGTGTCTAAGCCACACTGGGTAATCACGCGGAGTGATAGCGCACAACAACAACGGAACACGCGAGTTCTTTGCACACGCGGACAACGGTTTTCGCATCCACGCGCGCGTTCTATCGCTCTCTCGCGCTGCAACCATTTTCACATTCGACGCGTTCTCTATGGCTCTCTCTCGTGCGCGAGCTGGGGCGCGGGGGGCGCGTCCTCGCGATGCATCGCCGCCATGCTGTGTTCGGCGCATCTCTCTCTCTCTCTCTCTCTCTCTCTCTCGCTGTTCAATATATATGGGTCATTCTTTTTGAAACCGACCACCCCTCTGCCCAAAATTCAGTAAGTCGAAAAAATTTCTGCGAGGGCTTAAAATTTAGCTTTTTATATATACTTTTCATTGCTGAGTGGCCTTTTAGATAAATTTGAAATGGCGGACCGGTACAGCCTTAACAGTACACAGATTTCACTACGCGATAGTAGTTACATGTCCTAGAAACTCGCAGGGGCAGAGAAAAACTTGGGGACAAAGCTAATTCTTATGTATTTTGGACTGCTGCACACGAATCCATGGTTATTTTTGGTCTATGGAACCACCTTTCGTTCATAACCTCAAAAAATACTGCAAAAAAACAATAATACGCTGTTCAGACTCGTAAAAGTGGACAAAAAATCAAAGACAAAGCTAACTCTTATGTATTTTGGACCTTTGAATACGAATCCATGGTTATTTTTGGTCCATGTTGCCACCTTTCGCCCATAACCACAAGAAATACTCCAAAAAAGCAGTATTACACAGTTGGGACTCGCAGAAGTAGTACAAAAATTAAGGACTAAGTATGTTTTTACATATTTCGACTTCTCTAGCCAAAACAAAAAGTAACTTACCAGAAACGTATTTAATACACATTATGTGCAGAAAGTGATAGTTGCTGAAACAATAAACGTCGCAGATAGATAGTTTTTAAAAATAAATAAAATCAATAATAAATGTAAAATTTGTAAAAGTGTTTGAGGCATTATACCATCACACTTTTCGATTTTAATAATCACGATAATAACGTTAAATTAATTATTTAACTCTAATTTTTTAGGTTATGTTGCAGATATTTTGAGCACATTTTGTATTTTTTATTAAATATTTGTCAAGATAATTACATAAAGTATACGCAATTTCTAATACTTACATAAAGAGTACAAAAGTTCTAATACTGAATGTTCAAATACATGAAGTTACATAAGTAACTGTTCTCCATTTTCAAAATTCTAATATTTTTCATTAATAATAATATTTGAGATAAAACAATAAAACCATGATGTTTTGTGATTCCCGTTACTGGTCTTGCCTCTCCAAATCTTATATTCAGTTTTCTCTTCGTTCTATCGTGTTCTATCGTGCTGGAGTAAACTATCATAATAGTCTTGAAAAATTTTTCTGCCCAGCTCACAAGTTCTTCAGGTGTTAAAATTGGTTTAGTAGGTTCCACTAATAGACTAGCTCGATAAGCTTCCCATTTTAATGCAGCTCCAATGCCATCAAAGCAACTTTTTCCATGTACTGTGACAGTGAAAATCCACTCAGCTTCGATGTTAAAATCTGTTTTATGATTTAATAAATTTGATATTCGATATTTATTTTTAAAATGTTCTTTTGCCCTATCTGTCATGTAAATTTTTTTTTTAAATTATTTACATATTTCTTAATTATTGGAATCAAGCTATTATTGAATTCAGCTGATGCTGAATCGTGTAAACAACAGCAGTGTCATGTTTAAGACTATTTCACAAAAACACAATACTTTTATGTTTTAATTATATACCTACGTTGTAATAAAAAATTACAGGAAATACTGTGCATTGATCATTATTGAAATGAAATGCTTGTGAAGCATTTTGAGCTGTATAAGCAAAATTTTTGGAGAAGCCACACATGACAATCACTTCATTTTCTGAAATTTCTTTTTTTTTTGTGCAGGTAATATTCTACCGATATAATCAGTTTCACTTAGAAGTTAAATTATTGTTTGTTTTTGGGAAAATTTTTCAGATTTTCTAAGCTTGTTTCTTTTATTGTCGTTTTTTATTTGATTTGTATTGAATTTTTAATCAATATTTATTATTATAGGTATCAGGGATTTTTTCATTATCATAAAAACTATCATTAAAAATTTTTTAGCTCTCCATATTGCATTAAAATAATTTAATTTCACAATTTACTAAAACAAATTGAAAGTATAATCAGCGCCTTGGGTATCTAGTCTAATTTAGATTTCGGTAACTTACTCGCCATCATTAAAAAATTTTCTAACTCTTTATTATGCATGGAAATAATTTATTTTCAGGATTTAATAAAGCAACCTTTTTGTTTAAAGCGAATTTTTTTAAAGTCCTCCAAAATTGAGTAACGGTTACACACGAAATAAACAAACGATTTGGTAGGAAAAAACCACAACAAAATGTTAACTCAGTAAAAAACATTTCTTATTACTTTTGAACTTTTTTTGCACTTAAAAAATAGAGTTTTATTATTACTGTATTGTATTGTATTGCAAGTGTTTATCTGTGTTTAAAAAAGTTTATATTTGCTTGAATTTAGATATCGCAATATTGCACCTTTGCGCTAATCAATACACTTTGAAACCCTTTAGAAGATTAATAAACATTTATAAACAAAATTGATTTTTACCAAGGTTTTGAGTTATGAGTACGTTCTTCACAATGAAGCTAACTGTATTTATGTGTATAATTAATACAGTATAATATCATAAACGGAATTCAATTATAATTGTTCTCACAATTAAAATACATTAACATGATTGAGATTTATTAATATTATTGCATATTGAGTATAAGAGCAGACAGCTTTGACACAGTTAAGGTTCAAAAGAATTCATCATTAGCGATTTAATACATATATTTAATTTAACATACAAATTATTAATCTTAAGCTCCTGACTTATATATTTATACATACAATATCTACTAGTTGTTAAAGGAGACTCCCCATCATATGCCGTGCGAGGTGCGATGTGCGACGTTTCCGTTGTATCAAAGCTGCGATTAATCGAGTATAGCAGAATTAACCAATTGCAATTTTGATACAATGGAAACGTCGTATGTCGCATGTCGCACGGCACCTGATGGAATATTAAAAATATAATTTATCGTGTTATGAAATGAAATGCATTAATATAAGATTTTTCTTCATTATATTAAAACTTGATAAAAGTAAATAATACTTATACTAGTGAGTGTTGTAGTAAGTTACAGCAATAAAATATCTGCGGATAAATATTTGTGAAATTGTTTACAATGTTTCAATCACAATAAACAAAGCCTTATATAATACAATATGTTTATTTGAGTCATTCTACAAAAATAAATATAAAAATAATAAAAATATAAAATAAACTTTTTCTGAAAAATTTTGAAAAAAAATCTTTTTATTTAGTTTTTTCACGATTTTTACTGCTCAAATCGATGCTAAATAATTCAAAAGTCATATTCTAAATGGCGTTAAATTCATTTTAATTATTGTGTGTTATACAGACAGTTGTCTATAAAATATAAAAAATGAAATATGAGAATGCTAGTTTACATTTCAATGTCATTCGAATTATTAATACATTCTTTCAAAGCGATATATACATAAATATAGTATAAGTAACATAAATATAGTATAAGTAACATATATATATATATATATATATATATATATATATATATATATATATATATATATATATATATATATATATACATATAAACTCTATAATGATACTTCCTCCATGTATACATATATTGTATCGGTCCAGTGTTTTATATGTTTTATAATTGCAAGAAAAAAAACGCGTTCGCGTACTGACTCGATTATCGTAGTTTTTTTTTCTTTAAACCCCTTTCCTTTTCTTTTTGCTCTCGGGTCTAACGGGGCCCAGGCTAATTTTATGCCTAAGCCTCGTGATCCGCCCCCCTGTCGCTCCTCGATCCTCTCGAATCGCTAATGCGTACCGCCGAGGAGAGAAGCGTTGTTTTTTCCTAACTCCTTTTGTGGCCGCGCTCGGTGCACTCTGAGCGACAGATCGAATGCTCTATCAAGCCCAGAGTTTCCGTACGCTGGCCTTTTGGCACAGTACACGCGTCGAGTACGCGTGCTGTGATCCTTTTTCATGCTTTTCTTTTTGTTTTCTTTAGACGCTGTAGTCGCTCGGCGGGAAGCAAGCGACTAAGGTCTGGATGATTGCTGCAAGCAATTTCTTTTGTATTCTTTTTTTTTTCATTATTTTTTATGGACGTATAGAGGGAATAAGAGTTTTCAAAAATGAAGAATAAATAAAAAAAAAAAAAAAAAATATATATATATATATATATATATATATATATATATATATATATATATATATATATATATATATATATATATATATGTATCAAGTACGGTTTTATTTGCAGCTTTCTTAAGTGTAATGGAATTTAATTAAATTAAAGCTCTACCACGTATATATGGAAGCTCACATGTACAAATTTTGCCTCAGGAAAGCTGGCAATGAGAGAGAGGCTTGAGATTATTTTAGCTCTTATTCGGATCTATCGTCACAGTCTAACCAAATGGGCGTGGGCCTCGTTCGACCTCACCAGCGACAGAGCTGAAGCTCTATCAAGCGAGTGAAGGAACAGAGTGCCCGAGCGACTGTCCGCCCGGGTATTTATATTTTTTGCGGCTCTCTCCATCTCTCTCATTTCCACCTTTCCTTTCTTCCTTCAGCTCTTCCCTCCGCAAAGGGCCCAGCTGCGCCGCTCAATTTTCGCGCCGCTCGCGTTCTTGCGCTGCAGGTAATACTGCGCGTCGGTAATATGCCGGCGCACCCTGCAAACGCGCGCTTACCATCGTGGCCTACGCGCATATAATACACGTTGGGTTAGGTTTTAATTCTCAAAATAACACTCAGTACGATCTGGGTGTTACATTGCCCCCCAAATTAAATTGTTTTATTTTTTATAAATAAGTAACAAACTAAAAAAATTTCATTTCCCGCGTGCCCAACGTGTTATTATTATAATATTTTCCGATCGCCCCCTCACGTCGATGGATAAAAAGGTATTTAATAGAAAATTATACTCTTGTTTTTTAGGGACAAAAGAAAACATGATTTATTATGACAAATTATATACAAAAGACACACACACAAACATAACCCATACAAATAACAACAAAAAATAAAAAACCTCTTTTCTTTAAAAACTAATAATAAATAAATATACACACATATCCCCACCAGGGATGCCATACTACTCAATTTTTTTTAACCATTCAGCAAAATCGCTTATCTCACACTCCACAATATCCTCCTGATTCCCGCACACCCCCCTCCCCTCGAGATCGGCAAAAAGCTCATCGAGCTCCTCAGGCTCGAAGCTTTCGCAATGTAACGGGATGGGGGGAGCGCCCACCTTGCTCTCCCCCTGGCCCCGTGAAGATGGTGCAGGTGATGTGGCAGGCGAAACTGGTGCAGGCGGTAAAGCGGTTGGAGCTGGTGCTGGTGGAGACTGCAGAGGAGCCTCTCTGCGAGCTTGCCTAGCGGCCACCATCTCCTGGATGGCTCGCTGATCCCGGGCGATCTCTTCCTGGAGCTCAGCGATGCGAGCATCAATGGCGGCTCGCTTGCTCGTTGGCTCCTTGACATCGTGCTTGCTGTCGGGGCGTTGTTGCGGCGCGATCGGTGCGTCGCTGCGCCGATTGTCCGCGACCTGCTGCCCGGGCCTTATGCGTGGCCGGCGGCGGCGTCGAAGTGGTGCCGTAGTTGGCGTCCCTGGCTGGACTGCCTCAACTGGTGCAGGTGTCGGAGCTGCTCCTGCTGGCGGGGTCCGGGGCTCCGTCTGTGTAGATGCCCCGAACACCCGATCGGTTTGCGTGTCCGCCCCGCTTACCTCCGCGCCATTGATCGGAGCCGACCATCGGCTTGCTCGGCCCGTCCGGACCCGAAGGCAGGCCACGGTGCTGCAGGGGTGCCAACGCGCGTACGTTAGGCGTAGGTCCAGGAGGCGGTCATCCACCTGGGTGGATGCGTCGCTGGCTGCCATCATCGTGGTTTGTGTCGACGCGTCCATGTTGACACTTCGAGATGTGGAGATGGAAAGAAAAGGAGCGCACCACGTGATACCCTCCCCCACAACCCCACTTTTACCACCAAATTCTTCACTGTAGCGGGGCGTGCTTGCAAGTCCCCTACAGTTTTTGCGGTCACTATGCACACACACTGTTTTATCACGCATATATAACTTTTTACATTGATATCTTAGAATCTATTACATTTTAATTCTTTATATTTACAAATCCGCCGAGGAGATAGATTGAAGTGAAAAATCGACCTTTTACACATCGTGATCTAATAAATGTATTTGAATATTCTGCACTCCTCAGTGGATTTTACATAATGCGCATCCCTATACTATCCGTTCTAAATATATCTCGCCGCAAAATAAACCATGTTTTCTCTTTTATTTTTTTTTTATTTTTCTGTTGTGCACCCCATATTTTTTCTCTATATATGTGTATATACACTCGTACCTTTTATTTTATACTTCCTGGACCGTCACATATTAGGCTTAAATAACAAAATTAACCTTTATTTATTTAAACAAAAGAAAAATTTTTTTTTATTGCAAAATATGGCTTCAAATTTGCCAAATGGAATTTACCACGCTCCTTTTTTAACTCGTCGTCTACTAGAAGATACGTATCGATACCGATCTTTTCTTTTGCTACATACGGCCCCTCCCATATATTAAAAAACTTTGCGATCTTGCAGTTTTCCGCGTCTGAAACGTTTTGCGCCAACACTAACACTTTATCTCCGCTATTAAATATAAAATGTTTTTTGTTAGCGTTTAGTTTTTCGGCCCGATTTTTTAGATTTTTATGCAGATAATCCCGTGCCAATAATATTATTTGTTCGCGAGGTTTAACGTACTCTAATTGCGGAATTTTTATATATTTTTCCCAAACTCGTGTGGGTTTTATATTTAAGTGTAATTCAATTGGAGTTACGTTCGTCGTCTCATGGTATGTTTCATTTATTATATTTTGTATTATTTTTACGTAGCGAGCCCATCCCGCGTGTTTTTCCTTAACAAAAGTGCGAAAGAATCTACCCAATTCTCTATGTACGCGCTCTACCATGTTACTCTGTGGATGCCGGATGGAAAAAAATACCGGACGTATATTTTCTCCCTCCAGGGCTTTTATCCACCTATCATTTGTAAATTGTGTACCGTGGTCCGAAATAATTGATTCTGGCTTACTTTAATTATATAATCTTGTAAGATTTTTCGGCCGACGGACACTGTGTTTGCCCTTTTTAAAGGATAAAAAACAACATATTTACTAAATGCATCAATCGTCCTTAGCAAATATTTCACTCCACCGGTGGAGGTAGGTAGGTAATGGACCATAAAAATCAATCGACAACTCGTTTGGTTTACTCGTCAAAATTGGTTGCAAAATTTCGCGGTATTTTATTGTTAAATATTTTGTTTTTTGACATGTATCGCATGTCCGCAAAACTTTATGTATTATCGGTCTTAAATTTTGCGAGAAAAAATGCTCAAGAATCATTTTGTGCACTTTCCGTGCGCCAATGTGCCCATATGCTTCGTGCACTTCAACGATAAATTTCTCGAGGACATTTTCTGGCAAATATATTTTTAATCGATCGGGCGTAATTTTACATAACAACCGATCATTTAATGCGTATCGTTTTTTAACGTGTTCGTTGTTCGATGTTAATTTATTCAACATCGAAAATGCAAAATTATCCGTGCTTTGCGATTTTTCTAAGTTCTTACATATATTTATAAGCTCGCGACTCGGTTTTTGCGTCGTTATCGCGGCAATTAGAATTTCGGATTTACTTGCTATATCTTGAGGCGCGAAATCGCTCATACGGCTTAAATAATCCGCGACAACATTGTTTTTTCCCGAAATATATTCTGGGGATATATGAAAGTCCTGAATCGCGAGGTTCCACCTCTGCAACCTAGCATTGCCATATTTACATGTTTGTAGGAAGGTGAGCGCCTCGTGATCCGTACGGACAACGATCTTAATTGCTCCCCTCAAGCATTTCCTTTTCCGTAGTGAAGTAGGAACATTCACTACCCTTTAGTGTTCTACTTACAAAACATACGACCCCCTCCTCCCCTTCATCGTTTAATTGAGAAAGCGCGGCGGCCACCGAAAAATCGCTCGAATCGCTCGTGAGAATATACGGACGCTTAGGATCGGCAAATTTTAAGATTATGTTCTCGTCAGATAAAGTTTTTATTTCATTGAAAGCCATTTGTTGCTCGGCTGTCCAATGAAAATATACTCCCTTTTTTAGCAACTCGATAAGAGGTTTAGTGTAGTTTGAATAATTTTTTACAAATTTTGTGTAAAAGTTAACGAAACCGAGGAAGCTTTGTAATTCTCGAACATTTCTGGGCCTTTTAAAATTTTGTATTGTTTTAACTTTATCGGGATCTGGTCTTATTCCCCGAGAGGAAATAAAATGACCCAAAAATTCAATTTCCTCGCAAGCAAATTGCGATTTTTTAAAATTTAATCTTAAATTGTGCTTTAGTAAACGTATGTACAATTTTTCCAAATGGCCCAGATGTTCGTCAAAGTTTTTTGATTTTATAATTAAATCATCCACGAACAATACCATGAATTGATCAAAATCATGTGTGGTATCGTCCAATCCTCTTATCAAAGCCGCCCCACTAGTCTTTACTCCGAATGGTACAACGTTATGTTCATACACGTGATTATTGCTTAATTGCTTACTTGCTTCCGCTAAGCGTATTTGCCAGTAGCTGCACGTAAAGTCGGCACTACTCGTAAATGGCTTGTCTGCGTAAAGGCAATGTCGGACGTTTTTTAAATATATCTAAATTTTCATAATAAAACTCTTCCGAGATTGCCGTGACCTCACTACCCGTATCAATTAATGCCTTTACATTAATGTTCTCTATGCTAATAGCTATTTCCGGGCAACAAGTTATTTGTATGTTCGCGCCCTCGGGCTCTATATCGTATAATAATTCTTTTCGCGGATCCTCAATAATTGACAAAATGCGGGAGGCTTTAGTTGCATTCTGCACACTTTTATTTTTAAGTGCGTCCGAATTGCACAATGCAACTACGCCTCGTTTCCCGACGTTTTTTTCGCTTGAGTATCGACGCGTTTATCGCTCAAGTCGATATCTAGTACATTTATGTCAAGCTCTTTTTTATTACTCCAATTCCCGAAATTTCGGCTATTGTTATTCGACGCATTTTTTGTGCAGCCGTCGCTGTCGCCTTTCTTAATACCGTTCCCGCTTGTTTTTTGCACGCTTGCGGTGTTTATATTGTGACTCTGCCACGGTTTTTTAGTTTGAACGTTATCAGCGGCATTTTGGCGAAAATTCGTCGAATTACTGGCGGGTTGACCAACATTTTGTAAATTAGATTTGTTTGCAAACGACCGTGCCTTTTGACGTTGATCATCGTTATCATAATTGGCCAAAATCTTTAACAAATTATCCTTGTCTTTAACTTGTTTTCCCGTAATTGTGTGACGTATATCCCGCTCAAAATGCTCGCTGACTTTCGGTACGATTTCCGATTCCGAGAATTTTATTTCTAATTCTTTAGCGAGACCAAAAATGTAAATCGCATAATTTACGCGGTTCATATTACCGTTCGGACTGTACTGCCCGAATTCTATTTTACGCCTCCCGGTCCGCTGGACATTTACGTCCCAATATCGTTCTTTAAATTTTTTCACGAAATCCTCGTAATCTTTTACCTCCCCATCCTGCAAATACCACCAGTTTTGCGCATCGTCTTCAAATGACTGTGAAATGATGAAAATCATTTCATCATAGTCGGGTTGTGTAATAGTCAAGTACTTTTTAACACAATTTAATAGTCAAGTACTTTTCTAGTTCTAACAAGAATTTTACGGGTCTCTCCGATGCGAGCCCTTTAAATTTCGGTAGACTGACTTTGAATCGACGTGGCGCATCACTGGGGACAGTATTAGCAGGGGCAAGAGACGTGCGTTTGTTTACGTTTGCTTCCAGAGCTTTCAACGCGCCTTGACTTTTACTCGCGACGTCGTCAATTTGCGCGAGCAGATAGGTTTTTAATTCGCCGTATCGCTCATCCTCATCAATTTGTCTTGTTAAGTTTTCATATTTTACGTTGAGATTGCTATATTTTTAAGTATTTTGTCGTTTTCTTCCTCGAGCAACGTTACGCGGTTTTTCAGCGCGGTTATGTCTACACTCTATTGCGCGATTTTTTCTGCCTCCGTTGTACGGTCATTTTGCAATTGAAGAAGTGAATCCGACAATGCGTTTATGCGCACATTTAGATCATTATTTATTGCGTCAATGCGCGACGTTTGAAAAGATGGTGACGCTGGTATTTCCGGTTCTTTTAAGAAATTTTCAAGCTTATTATCGAGCTCGTTTTGACGCTCGTCGAGGCACTTTAGCTCCTCTGAAACTGCTTTTTCCCAGTCTCTGTGCTTTTTTTGAGCTTTATTCAAAGTGTCCTCGGCGGTCGTCGTCTCGATGTCGATCATGTACGCCCCGGACAAACGCTTGTTTCGCGGCATTTTTTACGCGTGATTTTAAACCTGTAATATTTTATAAAATAGTAAGTTTATTATTTAAATAAGAAGTGTCCTTTTCCTATTATTTGTTTAATTTAATTTTCATTATGTATATTTTCCCTCACTTCTCATTTAAATTTTTAAACCATATATTTTTTAGCATCCTTAAATTTTAATTAACTTTAAGCTCTTAAATTATCTAGAATAATAACCAATTGTTTAGTTGATTTTAAGTTTTTCTAATTTGTTAATTACGAGGGCTAATTTTTCATCTTGCTCGTTTTGTTGGATTGAAATCCTTTTAATACCTTTTAGAGTTGTACTCGTAAGTTCAACCAAATGAGCTCGAATTTGATCACTATTTGGTGTCAATTTGTTTATGGTATCAATCGCGTCATTTAGGGAACTTGAGAGCACGTTAATCTCTGTAGATTGACGCAAAAGACTCGACCACGGACCAACGCATCTCATCGTTTTCCATCATATACTCGAGTAGGGCTTGCAGTTAATTTATCCGCGAGTGGATGCGACCCTCGTTAAACGATAAATCCCTCTCCGGTATCATGATATTATTTAGTATTCGATTTAGAAAAAGCTACTATTTTACACGGGTTTGTTTTTAACTACTATCGAGTCCCTGTTCGGGCGCCAAAATGATGTAACGGTCCAGTGTCTTATCCGTTTTATAATTGCAAGAAAAACAACGCGTACTGACTCGATTGTCATAGTTTTTTTTTTATTAACACATTTCCTTTTCTTTTTGCTCTCGGGTCTAACGAGGCCCAGGCTAATTTTATGCCTAAGTCGTGATCCGCCCCCCTGTTGCTCCTCGATCCTCTCGAATCGCTAATGCATACTGCCGAGGAGAGAAGCGTTGTCTTTTCCTAACTCCTTTTGTGGCCGCGCTCGGTGCACTCTGAGCGACAGAGCGAATGCTCTATCAAGCCCAGAGTTTCCGTACGCTGGCCTTTTGGCACAGTACACGCGTCGAGTACGCGTGCTGTGATCCTTTTTCATGCTTTTCTTTTTGTTTTCTTTAGACGCTGTAGTCGCTCAGCGGGAAGCAAGCGACTAAGGTCTGGATGATTGCTGCAAGCAATTTCTTTTGTATTCTTTTTTTTTTCATTATTTTTTATGGACGTATAGAGGGAATAAGAGTTTTCAAAAATGAAGAATAAATCAAATATATATATATATGTGTATCAAGTACGGTTTTATTTGCAGCTTTCTTAAGGGTAATGGAATTTAATTAAATTAAAGCTCTACCACGTATATATGGAAGCTCACATGTACAAATTTCGCCTCAGGAAAGCTGGCAATGAGAGAGAGGCTTGAGATTATTTTAGCTCTTATTCGGATCTATCGTCACAGTCTAACCAAATAGGCGTGGGCCTCGTTCGACCTCACCAGCGACAGAGCTGAAGCTCTATCAAGCGAGTGAAGGGACAGAGTGCCCGAGCGACTGTCCGCACGGATATTTATATTTTTTGCGGCTCTCTCCATCTCTCTCATTCCCATCTTTCCTTCCTTCCTTCAGCTCTTCCCTCCACAAAGGGCCCAGCTGCGCCGCTCAATTTTCGCGCCGCTCGCGTTCTCGCGCTGCAGGTAATACTGCGCGTCGGTAATATGCCGGCGTGCCCGGCAAACGCGCGCTTACCATCGTGGCCTACGCGCATATAATACACATTGGGTTAGGATTTAATTCTCAAAATAACACTCAGTATGATCTGGGTGTTACATTATATATATATATATATATATATACATGGGGGAAGTATCATTATGGAGTTGTTTTCATTTCTTAATTTATTATTCAATCGCTCTATCTTGCAGATTTCTGTCTGCAGACTGTGCCAATGATGCCTCTAAGTCGTCTTCTGGCTCTCCTCCTGTCGTAAGATTCCAAGGGTTGTCAGCGATGGTATCTGACTTCTTTGATGTCGGCATGTAATTTGATGCCTCTGAATCATGAGCCAGCCAGTGAGGTGCTTGGGCAACTTCTGCCTACTGCTCCACAGTTACTGCTGTTGTCGTCTGGACGGTATTGCTCGGCATCATGTCGATTATTGGATATACCATCTGCCAGCCCAGTTGATCCACTGATGCTCCATGGTTTCCTATCAAGTTCTATAGCTTTGCTGGTGATTTTGGATTCCCAGATGAGGTCCTCGGGTGTAATCTGTGCCTCGTCTGTGGCTTCCCGAATTGGGTCGCATGTCTTCTTTCGATCGCAAAGTGAGTGAAGTGTTTCTTGTTGCGGTATCGTCTTCCAGCATATCCATGACGATGATGACACTGATCCATGTGTGTGGTCTTCATCAGACTTGTTGGCGTCCTCGTCGTTAGGGTAATTACCTAACTGGTTTTTTATGTTTGAGTATTGTATTTCTGTTGTACACAGATAATTAGTGTTAAAAGTTTCAGTTTTTACCTTTGTGCTTTGTGTATTTGGTGCTGCTGATCTAGTGATATTAGCTAAGTCGACGAGTGATACCCCTATGACGTTGGTAACCTCTGTGTCGGTTTCTGTCTCTATGTGTTGGATCATTTGCTGCAGTTCTTTATTTTTTGCTTCTACCGTCTCTCCCTGGTTTCTTAATAATCATTTATGAGCTATAAGTGCTTCGACCAGTTCTTATCTTTCTTCTTCTACTTGTTTCTTTAAACTTTTAATTTTAAAACACATATTAAATTTTGAGAGTATGTTGAACGGGTTTTTGATTCTAATTAGGTTATGCTGAATGATGTGGGAATGAGGTCCCGTTGCTCCTTTTATATCTACCCCCTCTAAAGGGAGGTATATCAAATGGCCTTCGGCCGTTTGAACTTCTTGTAGACCTTTTGGTATTCTAACATTTTTTTCACTATTAAATTGAATTATTTTTCTATGTGTATTCATAACAACTTCATTATGCGTTAGAAAATCTATTTCCAATATTATTAGTGACTGGCATTTTATATAATTAGAAATTTTGCATTATTATATCGCTTTCAATCGTTATTGGGAACTCTCCTTCCAAACTAGCATAAATATTATTTTCTACAATTCCGTGTATTTATTCTTGAAATAATCCATTTTTTATATTATATCATTCCCCTTCTAGTTCAAAGAGTATTGTTGCGGCCAATATTGATCTTATTGCCGCAGTGTCAATTAATTTCTGTTAAATATATTTTTACTGGTACAATTGGGCTTACCCTGATCACTATAACTTCTCTTTTATATACGTTTTCGACGACCTGAGAGGAAATTATTGGTCGAGTGCAGCGTGATTTGGTTGAGCTGTATTCGAAATTCCCCTGATTCTTTTTTTATAGGGATCCGTTGGCGTGAATTGAAGGTCACTTTAATTTTTCCTACTTTGTTCTTGTGTAGAATGCCCTTCATAAAGTTTAGTTAATTTAGCATAAAATTTTCTTGCTTTGGTCGATAATTGATCAACCTTTTTCAATACTAAATTGCCTATCTTGTACTTTCTCGTCTTTTTTCATTTATCATGGACTTGATTTCTTTTTTGAGCCTCTGTTTTCATTTTTTCATAAATTTTTTTTTGTGATTTAATATTGCTTCAGTCTTCTACCAGCTGGTATGGAAATTTAGGGTAAATTCTCTATATCAGCTGGTATGGCTCTTGTGCTTTTGGGTTAAGTTAAATTTAATCATACTAGCTTTAATTCTTACTCTGGCCATGTTAAAGAACTTTAAAACTTTTTGTGAGTAATATATAAGTTTAATATTGCAAAAAGCATTTCTGTGAGAAACGCTTAACTACCGCATAATTATTTTATATATATATATATATATATATATATAAAATAATTATGCGGTAGTTAAGCGTTTCTCACAGAAATGCTTTTTGCAATATTAAACTTATATATTACTCACAAAAAGTTTTAAAGTTCTTTAACATGGCCAGAGTAAGAATTAAAGCTAGTATGATTAAATTTAACTTAACCCAAAAGCACAAGATATATATATATATATATATATATATATATATATATATATATATATATATATATATATATATATATATATATATATATATATATATATATATATATAAATAATTAAATAAATTATCTATAAATATCTACCAAGAAATTATATAGAAAAGATTTTTATTAAATTTTATGAAAACTTTTCATTCATACTAACAAATGCATGAAATGTACAGAGTACACATGCCGCTTGCTATTGTAATATTTAGCTTGGCGTTCTTGCGATTTCGATGAATTTTCTGCTGCTAAATCTCATACTTCACGAAGTTTGTTCATGCGGTCGTTCCAATTCTGTAATACAACTGTCTCTGCTTCATGTGCTGCAGCGAGTTCGTGGTGTAGCCGCAACGTATGCCGAAATTTAAAAGCTGATGACAATTCCGTAGACTGTTGCACCACCGTATTATAGGCGACCACTAACTTGGGACTATGTAAGTCCCAAGTACTACGGTTTTTCTCTATGTACAACGTGTTTCTAAATTAAAACTATCTTGTTTCTAAATTCTGTTCCATTATCAGAGTCTCCGGCACTCTGAAGCATAGGAAGATCTTCTCTATGAGTTACCTTTTAGTCGTATTCGCATTTGTCTTTCGGATGGGGATACGCTCCAGCCAGCGCGTGAAACACTCCATGAATACTAACAGGTACTCATAACCGCGCGGTATATATATAATATCTCCAGCTACTATCTCCCACGGCCTTGATACCATACGCCGGCCCATCGGTCGAGTGGATGCTAACTGGCCAGCATCGCATTGCTGGCATACAGCGCAGCAATGCACGTAATTCGCTATGTCCATATAAATTGACGGTCAATAACACAACAATGCGATACGCTCATATGTTTTTGCGCGTCCCAAATGTCCAACTGTAGGTTCGTCATGCCCTTCGTGCAGGACTTGCATCCGCTTTTATTTTGGTAGGACTAGCTTCCAAGCATACTGGTCCTCTAAAAGCTCATTGATCGAAGGATCTGATCGATAATAGTGCAGTCTGTTGCCAACTATTTTCCTATGTCGATGCTCTATAGGATTGGCGCGAACTTTCTCTTTTATCGCCAGATATCAGGCATCACCAGTATCCTCCTCTGGACAACTGACTGACAAAACTGGTACCGTAGACTCATCCTCGTACATGCGAGATAATGCATCTGACACCCAGTTTTCAGTGCCTTTCCTATACTCAACCTTTAAGTCATAGGCAAGTATTTCAAGAGCTCAGCGTGCCAAGAGCTCACCATCCTGCGGGGTTCTGAATATTTTGTAACCATTTGAGACTACGATGGTCTGTAATGACTTTGAAGTGATAACCTTCTACATAAGATCGGAACTTTCTTATGGCACGCAGTACTGCAAGACACTCTCGCTCGATTGGTGAGTAGTTCCATTCAGCTGATGTCAACGTGACGCACATCAAAGCACAACACGTATTCAACTCCATCAATAGTTTTCGTGAGCATCGCTTCCAACCAGTGTTGCTAGTATCAGTTTGTATGACAAACTGATGGTCAAAAGAGGGACTATGCAATACAGGAGCAGATGCAATAAGCGTTTTAATCTGTTCGAACGCTATCTGCTGGTAATCATCCCTTACATACTTGAATTTTGGGTCCGCAATCGTGGCGATATCGTTAATAAATTTCCGTTACCATGATGCCATTCCTAGTAATTGTTGAAGTTGTTGTAGATTCGTCGGAGCAGGTAACTCCAATCCTGGGGTGATCTTTTCTCGATCCCGCCGGAATCTATCTCGGTTCTCGAGAACCCCTAAAAATATATCTTCGCTGCGGCAAAACTCGCTTTTCCCAAAATTCATGATGAAATCCGCATCAATAATTCTGCCGAGAACATACTAAAGCCATATTAAGTGCTCTTCGATAGTTTCTGTTGTTATAATCATATCGTCCATATATGAGTAGGTGTGTGGCTAAAGTTCAGGGCCAGTAATTTTATCGCCCAATTCTTGGAACGTTGCGGGCTCATCAGATACGCCATACGGAAGAGAACAGAACTCGGAAAGGCCAAGACCTGGCACTGTATATGCAGTCAAGTGTCGCGATTCGTCCTCTAACGGCAATTGATGATATATACTGCTTAGGTCAATACTGGAGATATAGCGTGCTTTCTGCAGCTTTCGCAGAATAGAATCCATGTAAGTATGCGGATACGCAGACTCTAGTCACTCCGTGCAACTTCCTGTAGTCGACGTAAAAGCGGTCAGAACCGTCTGGCTTGCAAATCATTACCACTGAACTCGACCATTCGTTATTGGATCTACGAATCATCCCTGTATCCAGCATTTTACGCACCTATTTATGCATCTCATCCTCTAGTTTCTTTGGTACTGGATAGTATCTTTGCTTTAGAGGTCGCGTAGATCCCACATTTATCTTATGTTTGATTAGATTGGTGCTACGTAAAGGCATTTTGCCCTTTTCATTACAAGCGATGCACATCGGAAATGTCGACAAGTCCAACAGAGGAGACGGCGATTCGCTCATCGACCCCTACTGCCGCTACCTCAAGAGAGAGAAGTTCCGCAATCCCATCTAACTGTAATTTATTTTCACGAGGCAGAATGAGCGCGTTAAACGCTTGCTTAAAATCTATACTGAGAAGACATATTTCTGATAATTCACTAATGATACTTCACTAACTCCCGCTTGCGTCCATCAGCGAGAGTAGTCTCTTTCGTTGTAAGGAGATGATTCCTCAGAAGCGCTATTCGCATCGTGAGATGCTAACGGTTATCCCTCTGTCGTGATCGGTGAAAGTACAATCTCAACTTGCGCTTGTACTTCGTTGGTCTCATTAAAGTGAGACGGTGAGCTCCTTAAGTTGACTGCAGGAGTGTGAGGGACCTAATCTGCGCACCCCACTTAAGTAACAAGCACTTATTAGCTAGAGGTGGCTCTTTTCAGTTAAGCCGCACCTCCACGGCAGCTTCTGCCTGCTGCGCCAACCGAATCCGCGTGTCCAGATCTGTGGTATTCTCTTTACTTACGATCGCTTGCAACTCTGGCGACAGATTTTGATGATTTAATTGTAATTTTCTTTCCTCGTCCCAAGGCATTTCAAATTTCTCAATGTACGAGAGCAGAGAAAATATATAGTCGCTGACTGGTTCAGGAAATACTTGGGTGCGCGTCGTAGCTTCCGTCACTAACCGCTGTTTATAACGGCTATCAATGCCGTAACAGCGTCGTGCCGCCTCGCAAAAGTCTTGCCATGTTTGCCAATTCTTCCTGGATTACGACACCTTTGGAGTGCTGCTTCCTTCAGCAACTCCGTCATAGAATTCAAGAGGTCCTCGTTCTCTATGCGCGCCAGTGTGCGGCACTAATTGACGCATAGCTGGAGTTCTTCTATACTGCTAATATCATTTATCAAATGATTGGAAAATGTACTGTTCTGCGATGGTTGCATAGTCTCAGAGTGTGAAGGCACTCCCCTCCCCGCAAACTCTTGCCGGGTTGAGAGAGTCTGATCACTCTGGGGAGCCGTCGATGGTAGTCTCTCTTTTGGTTGTTGTAGCATTGAGATAAAACTTGGAGTATTCGCGTTAAGTCGCGATCTACCACCTCTTGCAACAACCTCTTTTGTTGTTCTAGGGTTAGCTGGTGGTCCTCTTCATAACGTAAGACGACCGTGTTTTGGAAGATGACGTTCGTGTTATTCTTAGGCCTTGTACCTTGTCCTTAGTACGTGTTCTCCGATTCGCTACTATGCCTTGTCTCGACATGCTGCCTGGTACTTGACATTAATTCCACCACTTGTCCTTGAAATTCTAGGACTTGTCTATACTTTTGAATTAGTGTTTGCGTACTCGCCATTTCTATTGCCACTTGCCTAGGAATGCAGTACGTCGTACCGTCTGGCAACGTCATCCTTATCATATATGTGTTTTCAAGCATATTCGCGAATTGTCTTATACTAGTAGAGAATACCGTACTTTGATTACTCCTTCTGCTTGTACCTCTAGAACCGGTTGCTGTCGCAGTTGTGGTTGTAGTTTCAGTACTCGTTACTGCAACCATACCCGGTGGTACTATGGTACTAGGCAACTCAATTCCCCAGAGTGACAGTTGCGGTGATAGTCGTAGTGGCGGCGATGTGAGCAGTCGTGAAGGTGGTTCATATACCGGAGGTAAAGGTATTTCTGTAGGTGGTGTATGCACCGGTGCTGTCGTAACAACCACTACAGCCGCTGCTCCTCATGCATGTGCACCGTGTTGTGTATTGCCAGGATTTATTTGCCAATTGTCTTGGCATGGCGTCATAGACATATTCACAGAACCCATTGTTGTACAATAAATAACAGTATTTGTCACACAAAAATAGAAAAAAATTGCTTCTTTCAGTGTATTTGATCAATACTAGATTGCGTAAATTGCGTATCCAATAAATATTATTCAGTAACTATAACTCATAAAATATTAATCACATATGCAAAGCAATAACACTGAAAGAATACTGTTTTTATCCGATATCAATTTGAATTAAGTAACTTGTGTAAATCGCTATAAATAGAAAGAATACAAAAATCACTTTTAATTTTTCTAAAATAATGAAAATAAAATTTTCTGCGAAAAAAACACAAAAAGAAAATTTTTCCAATAATTAATTAATTAAATAATAATATTATTTTTCCAAAATATATAAATAATATTAATTATTAATTAACCCAATAACAATCGTTTCTTAAAAAAAAACGATTATGCCAAAAATACAAAAGGAAAATTTTTAAATTATTAAATAACGCCGGTGACCCGGGTTCGAATCCTAGTCTCTGCCGATTGATACAAGCACCACTGTAAAAATTACATGTGCTTTATTTACAAACACACCGCAGACCTCCGTCGTCGATTAGCACCACATAGAAGCACAAACATGGCGACGTTAAAAAAAAAAAATAAATAAATAATTAAACAATAATATTATACTGTAAAAAAAATAATCATAATTGACATTTAAATTAATAAACAATTGTTTATTAATTTAAATGTCAATTATGATTATTAAACATATTAATAACGGTAATATTATTTTTAATTAATTAAATAAGCGGTACAATTAATATGCCCACGCAATTATTCAGCGGATTAGTCGCAGATGAATTACATAGACTACACTGCGACTACATAGACTCGCACCTGCACAACTATCTGTAGTCTATACAGTATAGTTACTGTATATACGTTCAGTGTCGATACTACGTATGCTAAACCCTAAGTACGCGCTGCAATAATATTTACGCACGCACTACCAGCATGTATTTTTCGTAAATTGAATAAACGATCACGTAAACGACTAAATAATTTAGCAAGTAAACGAGAAAGTGGTGAAACGTATTGTATTGTTCACAAAATTATTTATTTAAACATAAATTAATTCTGCAACACGTTTGTCATAAAATAATGTGTCGGTATTATTTATGCGATTTCGCTTCAAATACATGAAATCAAATTTTATTCACTGCTACGTGTGTTCGTTAGTGGATTCCGTTCATCGCTAGGCCAAAACCAGGTGAGATGTGCACAAAGGTGGAGAAATGATCAAAGACGGATTGAAATGATGGGGAAGGTTTATTGATAAATATATTAACAGAGATTGATTCGAAAGAGAGATCCCGAGTGTAAGTAAAGTGTGAACTCACAAGGAGAGTTCACGTCCTGCGCGAAGCGATTTTTGCTGAAGCTTCAGGAAGTGGTTTCTGGTACCTGGAAAGGATGACTAGCATCCATAGTTTCGTCTTATATGCCCTTGGGGTCATAATATGACCTTTTGTATGAAAAATATGCATTATTTTAGTAAAAATGTAATTTTGTGGCAAAGTTACGAACAATCAAAATTGATGACAAAAAATGCTTGAAAATTGGAGGTTTGCCAGCTCTTTAAATTGAGTAGTTCTTCATGCATTTTTCGTCATCTTTTTTAATTGTTCATTACTAAGCAACCGAACAATATTTTTATATGAAACAAAGCTTAAATTACAGCTCTTTTAGTCAAAATTCTTTTCGTATTATATAATTTCTCTACCAAAAAAACTTACACAGGTATGATTCGAGGTATAGGTACCATTTTTACTTAAATAATGCGAATTCTTAATACAGAAAGTCATATGATGACCCCAAGGGCCTATGAAATAAAACTACAGGCGCTAGGCATCATTTTCATATGCATCATATCTTGACCCTAAGGACCTATGAAATGAAACTACGGGCGCTAGGCATCATTTTTAGGTACCAGAAACCACTTCCCAAAACCTTATCGAAAACCGTGTCCTGCAGGTCGTCGACTCTCCATGTCAGAGAAGGTTCGCGTCTCCACTAGTGGTGGTCCTCCTCGTGTATGGTCTCTGATTCCTGACTACTGATAGTCATCTGGTAGTCGAACGTAGAATCGCTCGCGAGTGGGCGTCGGTGCCCCCTTTTATAATGTACGTGCAGGCTGCCCCCTGTCGACCCCGCTATTCGGTGCTCGAGAGTCGCGGACTTAGCCGGCGAGTTACTATGCTCGCGGAAATTGGTGGACAGCGATTTGGCTGGTGCGATGCTTCTAGAGCCATGCTCTATAACGTACGTACGAACTATCGTATGTAATACGTCCGAGGACACGGGTCGTCGATCTTGATGACCTACCCCTAACCCAAAAATCTCAATAGGTCAGTGAAGTTTTCAAGGAAGAAAATCTTTGCGAGATGGTTTTATATTCTCCGATTCTTCTAGCTTTATCTATGATTGCGTGAAAATCGTGTTCTAATTTGGTCACGTGGGCGAGCCTCCTTGCGAATTAAGAGTATTTAAGGCTTCCTCTTTTTCTAAGGTGTCTTTAACATAAAACGCGTATGCTAAATTTGAGTTATTTACTATCGACATCATGTATAATGTTGTTTCATTGAATAAAATTGTATAATCAGCCCTAAATTCGCAAGCAGCTACGAGGCGTATACGCCTGTGCATGCATTACAGCTGTGTTGCAGGCGCAGCATTCCGGTTTCCTCAATATCGAACGCGCTATTTGATCACCGTTTGTAATTAGTGAAAACCCTTTCTTTTTCGTTAGTTGAAAAAATCCACGTATTTAGAATGCTACTTCTTGTTCAAAATGTATCCCTTAATCTAATTAATGTTATCTTACATGAAGGAAGGTCTAGCGGGGCTTTATGTACGCTTAACTTTATTTCGCGCGCGGTGTTTTCGTTGATCCTATGCGTTTGTTCGGTTTCTTTACACACACACACACACATATATATATATATATATATATATATATATATATATATATATATATATATATATATATATATATATATATATATAGCTTATTTAGAGTTTTACATTTGTTTAAAGTTACTAAAGACATTGATATATATGAATTGAATCCTTTCTCTTACGCAAAATATTGGGATTCCGGCCAAATGTAAGCAAATTCCGCCGTTGTATTTAGGAAGATTAGGCGAACTGGTAAGGGCAAAGCCTTATATAAATCGAATGATCCATAATCTGGTAACGGTAATCCTCTGTATTATACTAGGTGGAAGTTTGAAAAGATTATCGAGACATCTGATATCTTAATTAGATCCGTGGTTGGCGCTGATGTTATTGTGGTTGAGAAGTTCCCTTCTGATACCGTTTCGGCGGCTAAGCTTTCGGACTTCTCGATTTATTCGGGTGTAACGAATTTTGAATGGACTATGCCTCGCATCGCGAATAAGATGGCGTCTGTCAATACTTATGTATTTAGTTTGTATTGTAGTAGATTATCTTCAAGTAGTACAAGGGAGAGTTCGTTGGCCTTGACATGTACGACTCCAAATTCGGTATAAGTGAGCTTCGTTAGTTTAGTTCTTCCCTTGCTTCTTCGTCGAGGGTCCGAATAAGGAACGGCTTATTTTCCCTATTGCCGAGAACCAGGCTCTTCGGATTCGGTCTTTTTTGTGCACTTCATATCCTTGCAGCATATCCCTGATTTTGTCCTCGTTTTTCATGGTGTCCTTAATCTGGTTATACATCTGTTTGAGTTGTTGTTTATGTAGACACATGCCATTTGGGTGCGCGCATTTTCCATCTAATGCGTGCAATGACTCGATTAGTTTATTTCCTCGAGAAATGAATGGCTTGAAATTTATCCGCTATACTATGTTTCCGGTCATAGATGCCGTTGCTAATGGGTTGAGTCTCTCAAGTAACAGGCAAGGATTTCTTTCGATTGGCTATAGATTTATTCCTCCTCCGATCTCCCTGGCCGATGCACACCTGTAAGAGATTCTTCTGTAATGTTTTTCCCTCGTTTATTGTTGCTGCATGTCTGCTGATATGCAACCCGGCGTACACGTATGTATCACTTATGGGATTGATATAGCTATACATTTGCCTATATTATTTTGGTTATGCTACATTCTTTTAACGTTGTTGTTACAATATTTTATCTTATTATCTTAACTTTATTTTATATCTTTCATGTTTTATTAATGTTATAATATTGTTATAATGTGTTATAATATTACGTTATGTTTTTATTAACAATATATTTGTTAATGTGGGAGATTATATTCTCTTTAAAATAATAATTTGCTGGAGGTGAATTGTGCATATGTGTGTACGTGTATCCCATATGCTAGGGTTCTACCTTACCTATGTTATGAACTTACGCGAATAACGAGCTTACAAAAATTCAGGGTCGTGGGTTCGATTCACGACGTGGATATTTTTTATTATTTTATTTGTTGTTTTTATGCCTAATATATTTAAATTAGTTATTTTAGATAATTAGTTTAATTAATTGGACCAGTTTATAGTTTATAGTATTGGTTTAGTTAATTAAATTTCATAATTACTCTTTCCTAAAATCGGGAAAAAAAATGTATTATTTATTTAGGGTATTTTTTTTTATTTTGGAATTGGGCTCTCCTTCTTAGTGTTAAAAATAATTATTTCGTATAATATTCTGAGTAAAAATGTTTTCCAGATTTCTGTCAGTGTTTCATACGTTTTTCTGTGTTCGGCAAGTAGGCGCTCAGGTATCCTGATAACAGAGAAGCTGCGCTTGTACTTATGTTATACTGTTAGGCCAGCAGAAGCGCGTTTCTTCGCTACCTTTGCCGCAGTGCTTCCTTGTACGCTATTCGCTATGCTTCACTTTTACTTCGATTTTCGATATGTCTATATATTATCTCATGGTGCTTTTTGCGGTTATCCGCGGCCAAGTCGAGGGTCCGTATGTGATGGTGAGTGATAAAATTTATAGTATTCTAGACTTGCAAGTTTCCAGCAGAGAGAAAAGAAAATTGTGTCCTTTTACTTTTATTTATTATTGTTCATTTCTATGTTCAGGACTTCAATGCGTGGGAGTATGAGGAGGAAGAGGAGCAAGAGGAGGAAGAGGAGGAAAAGGAGGAAGAGCAGCAGGGGTCGGAGGTCTTCCCTTGCCATGGTATAGCGGGGCGCGAAGCGGTGCTCGGAGGCAGGTGTGTCCTCTGCATGCAGACGACCTGTTCGCCTGCCTATATCGACGTGGTCTGATACCGAGATGGCCTTAGTGTGAGTACTGTAGGTTATTTCTCTCTCTCTCTCTCTCTCTCTCTCTCATTCTTTTTCATTTATTATTCGTTTATTTATGTTGTTTCCTGATTTTTCAGTTTTCCTTAACTATAATAACTCTGGACCAGGTGGGCGTGGATGCAAATGTGGCCCCAGGTACCTGAACCTCCTGTTGTCCTCCCACCTTTCTTTTTTATTTACATTCTATATATTTATATATTTCTTTCTTGTGTGTTTTCAGGTGTTGACGAAGATTCAAGCGGCTGTATATTTTTGAGGAGCTCAACGCAACATTCGAACACAACATTTAATTCATTCGCGATAATTTGTGTGCTTTTTTTTAATTTTACTGAATGTGTATTAAAAGGAACGATAATATATATAAGGGCCGTATGTGATGCAGGACAGGTAGTCTGGGTCCGTGTTTAATTCAACGTTTGTCCCTTCTTATCCTATTAAGATCGTTTCTTATCGTAAAAAGAATCATTTTATACGTTGAACTTGTCAAAAATATGTACGTTTTTATAAGGTAAACGTCATTTTCTTTCATTTTTTGATGTATGTAACAGTAACTTCAAATTATTTTGTAGAATAAATGCGAATTTCAGATTATTCTTTTTTACTTATTCTTAACCCTTTTTTTTAATAAAGAAAGAGGTTTTACAAGAAAATTTGCCTTCTTTAAACTATTCCAATTTTTAAAAATCTTATTTCGTATTTATCTAAAATTGAATGTTTTTTTAACATTTGCGTGACAAAAGGTTAAATAAGTACGCCCTAAGCAAGGACGTAAAAGTCCCTTTTTCATAAAAGTCGAAACCGTGTGACAGTGGTAGACTAAAAAAACTTCATTCAATAAAACAAAAAAAGGGATCATAAATAATTACGAATTAACTTTTATTTAATTATTACTAGAATTTTACTTTAAAGTAATTTTTCTCAATTCTTTGTTCTCATAACTTTCAGTTGCGTTGTATGCACCAGATTTTCTTTATATATTTTAAATGTATGTTAATCTACTTTTTAAATCAATTTTTTTTTTCATAAATCTATGTTGAGACTTATTGATAAGAGTTTAAATACAATTTTAGCTCGGCAATAATTATAATTAAACACATGTTTTTTGTGGAAATAAAAAAATGTAAACTTAATTTAGCTATTGTATTTCTTTTGAACAAAAGAAATAATATTGTTACATAGATTTCTAAGTTTTACTTAAAAGAATACACATATTCAAACTGATCAAAATTCACCAATGTTAGTTGCGCAAAATGATAATTAAAATAATGTCCTTTTTTATAAAGGATTTTTGGTTCCACTGATATTTTAAGGGCAGTTTATGGGAATTTTAACAAGTACAAATATGTTCTTTTTAAATATTATTATGTACAAAAAGAAAAAATATATTTGTCAATGCTTAGCAGATTTTGGGTTTTTCTGTATGCTTATTCCCTTAAAGCAGTAGCATAAAGAATTGTTTTTCTAAACAAAATTGTGTTCTTCTTAATATTTATTTATGCATGGTGGGTCGAATGTGCATGAAAGTATCTCAGAATATAATAAAACGTGTACAGGTTATTTATAAACATTAAATGTATCCCCTCGAAAAAGTTTTAAACCTGGTTTCCAAATAAATTTGAGAGAGAAAAATTACTTAAAATTGTTTATTTTTACACACGTTTTATAGGAGTCGACGCGGATCTGGGGAGTAATATTAAGATATTTTTCACTAAACTTCAGAGCAAACTAAAACTAAATAACTAAAACTAAAAACAAGGTATAAAAGTATGAAATCCATACGTTCTAATGGCTCAATGAAAAATTTGGGAAGCCGAACTTATTTTTTTTTTTTTTAATTAACGTCGCCATGTTTGTGCTCCCATGTGGTGCTAATCGACAACTAATATATTAGTATATATAGATGTACTGCATGGCTGAGTACGTTAATGTCAAGTTAGGTGTGTATAGTGATGGCCGCGGTAGCTATTAGGTTAGGTAACGTGTGAACTGAGATCGGTTTACTTAAATAAATTAGAAATAATTAAATGAAATAACATATAATAAATGCGGATTGAAATAAGGATGTTTTAATTAAGAATGGTACTTTCTCTATGTATCTAATCCGGGCTTGAGACTGGATACGGCCGCATTAAAAGTGTTTGAAATGAGAAATAACGAAGAGAACGAATAAAATGAATATGGCGAGAAAATCCACGTGTTCTTTAGCACACCTAGAATTTGACTGACTTTTCTCGTGGTCTACAAATTCGTTATAGCCTGTTGAGCTCCTCTCCTTTTACGGTCCCTTTCGTCAATGTAGTCTATATAGAGGCTGCTTCCAGCCTCGTTTTTAAGTTTTTTAAGCTGTTTTTAATTTTTTATTTTGACCAGGTTGGATCTAAAAATCTTATGTATGAATTTTTTTAAAGCTCTACGTATTTTAGAAATATCCACACCGAGTTCTTAGGGCCAATTTAGAGACCAATACCTGATTTGAGACGGTATGGAAGCTAGGGTGCTCAAAATTGGTTTAGGAATATATTATTACTTCTACTTCTAACATTTGTAGTCAGAATTGCTTGATCTAATTTTTATCTCTTGGTAATCAAAAATTTGTGCGTATACTTTCTATACTACAAATGCGTATTAAGGGGAGGTCGTAGCTAACGCCAATTGGTAAAGAGTCAACCTAACCTCCAAAATGTATACCATAAAAATAAAAGTTTGCGGGAATTTATAGTGCGAATATCCGATTATCCCCTCTTCTTGCTATAATAATAAATGTTAATAAAAATTAAAATCTATATATTTAAGATGACCGTCATTTTTATCGTTTTTCATTGGTCAATTATAATAATATTTCAAGATAAAAAACTTTTTACCAAAAAACTGCATTCATAGTCCATTCTTTGATGACTGTCCTTTACTACCATACAGCGTTTCCAATCTTTCAAGCATCTTAGCCGCTGATGTGCACACACTAATTTTTAATGCAATTCTTTCATCAATGTTCAGACCAATAATTATTTGTGCTTCAATATATTTCTTATAATAATTCTATTATATTACATTTGAAATATAATTTTAGAGATAGCGCCTTCGTGTATACACAACCGGACTCATAGGAACAACGCATATCGAACGACAGTAAAACTACTCACACGCATACAGTGGTGTAATCTACCGACTTTACATTCAAATCCAACACTCCTCCTTGAGTAGGTTTCAACGCAAATAAACAAATGTACCTTTGCTCAACGGTTTGGTAAAAATGTCCGCGATTTGATCCTTGGATTTAACGTGAATCGAGTTTACAGTGTTTCCTACATGTTGATTAATAAACTTTCTTCTAATTTCAATATGCTTTTTACCTTTTGTAATTTTTCCTTCCTCAACATTTTCCAACATAAGAATTGACGCTTTATTATCAATAATTAGCTTAGACGGTTCAGATACATCTTGTAAATTTAACTCTTTAATTATCCTACGAATCCAACACACTTCTTGAATACCTGAAACAGCTGCACGATGTTCGGCTTCTGCAGACGAAAGAGCTGTTACCTTTTGTTTTTGTGCATACCATATAATTGAACTTCCATTTTCAACTAAAACACCGCTCGTAGAACACATATCTGAATCGACTCCGCTATAGTTAGTCAGTATAAACTTGTAGATTACACTTCCCATCAAAGAATATTCCGTACTCTTTATTCCTTGTAAATATCGAAATAATCTTTCAATCATTTTCCAATGACTTAGATTTGGTTGACAAACTTGATGACTTAAATAGTTGACAGCAAAACTGATGTCAGGACGTGATATTATAGAAAGATACGACAAGCTTCCAACTGCTTCTCGATATGGCTTATCTTTCAGTTCTTTATCATTAACTAACTTTTCAATAATCATACCAGGTTCCATAGGTGTATAAACTTAATTTGCATTAGCAAATCTATATTGTTTAAGAATTTTTTTGGTGTACTTAGGCTGACTTAGGAAAATACCATTTTTCATTAGATGAATTTCCATACCTAAATAGTACAACTTTCCTTGTTTCAGACTTTCAAACGTAATTTCAAGTTTATTAGCTAATTTTAAAAGTACATTGTCAACTTCCTTTTTGTCTAGACCAATGATCTACTTAATAATAAGCTACTTAAATAACTCGTGAACTTTGTATTCCAGGACTTTGAGGCTTGCTTTAAGCCATACAAGGTTTTGAGCCGTCTACATACTTTTCCTGAACCATCGTCAAAGCCCTTGGATTGAGTCATATATATTTCTTCGGTTAACTCTCCGTTTAAAAAAGCGGTCTTAATGTCGAATGTTTTAGCGTGACACCGGTTTTTGGCTGCATAGCTTAACAATAATCGAATATTGGGGTGTCGGGCGACTGGTACTAACGTATCAGTATAGTCGACACCTCGCTGTTGATCATAGCCTCTAGCAACTAATCTAGCCTTTAGGCGACCATCTTCCTTGTCACGCAAAACCCACCGACAGTTTAAAGTTTTTCTACCTTTAGGAGGATCAGTCAGTTTCCAGGTTTTCATTTGTTTTAGAGAATTCATCTCATCTTCCATTGCACACTTCCACTGCGAATTATTCAAGGCTTTGTCAATAGAAATATCGTCTACTTTTCCTATCAAACCAAAAAAATTTGTAAAATAATCACCGTACTTGACAAGAGGTTTGATTTGTCCTCTGTTCTGTAAACTTCGGACAGGTACATTAAAATTTTCTTTTCTATTTTTTTTTATCTTGACTTTCTTCAGGCTTACTTTCTTTTTCATTTTCGTGACTTTTACAGTTGTCTGTTTCACTTCTACTGCTACTTTTCTCCTCCTCTCTTTCAATATCTGATTCTGACTTTTCCTTTTTCTTTGGTTCTAATAAATTTTCTTCCTGGATTTTTTGGCTTTTTACTGTCTTTTTCATTTGTAAAATCAACTTCAAACGATTTTTCTCGAAAGCTAAAATTTTCTCTGAATGTTATGTTGCAAGACACTTCAACACGACGTTTAAGTGGAATGTAGACTCGATATTCTTTCTCTTCTACGTCGTATCCAACTAACATACCTTTAGAGCTTTTCGGGTCCATTTTTTGGCGTTGATTTTCTGGAGTCCATTCGTAACATTCATAACCAAAAGGTTTCATTGACTTGACATCAATGTGACGACCAAACCACAAGTCAGCTGGACTTTTTCCTTTGATTGAACTGGTGCCAGTTTGGTTTATTGTAAATACTGAATAGTTGAGAGCTTCTACCCATAAATTTACGCCTAACTTTTGTGCATAAATTTCAGCACGAGCAGCTTCGACGATTGTTCTCATTTCTCTCTCAACTCTGTCATTTTACTGTGGTGTGTATGTTGCGGACCGTTGGTGAAATATGCCCAGTCTCTCAAAAATGTAACGACTTCTAACATTCTTTATTTCTGTTCCATTATCAAACTTCAGCACTTTCACTTGACGACCAAATTGATTTTATACTAGGTTTAGAAAGTCTTGCAGTTTTTCCACAGCCTCATACTTATTTTTCAAAAAATAGACAGTCCGAAAGTGACTGTAATCAACTTTGAACATCAGGAAGTATTTGGCTCCTCCTAAAGAATGTTGGTTCATTTCACCAAGATCAACATGCACAAAATCTAAACATTTTTCAGCTACAACGGGATTTATTTTATGACATACACGACACTGCTTCCCATAAGCGCGACGTTCACATACATATCCGTTCCAGTCATCAACAAATTTGATATTATTCCTTTTAAAAATTTTCTTACATACCCAACATTCTGATGAGCCAAGCGTTCATGCCAGGTTTTGATTGAGACAGCAGAAAGACCATGCTCAATCGTTTTTCTGCGAAATTTCATCTTGAACAAGCTTCCACATCTGTCAGAAACTAGGACTGGCTTACACTTTCTAAAATAACAGACTTACTAGCATCAGCCTTTAGTTTATAACCTAAATCCAATACAGTTGTTACAGAAAATAGATTAAATGATAAATGCGGAACAAACAAAATTTTACGAAGTAAAACTAGATACCATTTTTCACCGTCACAGGCACTTAAGTGAATATCACCTATACCCACTGCATCTAATTTAGTTAGACTGTCCTTTTTCTTGACTTTTATTATTTTTTACAAACTCGTTTTTACCTTTTGACAGCAATACATTTCCAATGCTTTGTGACTCTCGACTATTCATTCGTTGCTCTTTATGCTGAGGATGTTCCATCAGTTTGGAGAGGGTTTTGTCAGTTTCTGCATAAGATTCCCAAGCTGAGTAAAAATGATTAAATTTCTCTGGAAGACTATTCAAAATACGAGAAATTATACAATCGTCCTTTATTTCTTCACCGGCAGCACGTAACTCTTGCGCTAGCCCATCGAGTTCCAAGCAATTATCTATTACAGTTTTCTCCTCATCATACACGTACCCAAAAAACTGCATTCATAGTCCATTCTTTGATGACTGTCCTTTACTACCATACAGCGTTTCCAATCTTTCAAGCATCTTAGCCGCTGATGTGCACACACTAATTTTTAATGCAATTCTTTCATCAATGTTCAGACCAATAATTATTTGTGCTTCAATATATTTCTTATAATAATTCTTTTCTGCGTAGTAATAAATTTAACTTAAAACGCCAGGCAGTGTAATTGCTCTTTCCAGTGTTCTCATAAACTTCAACTTACGTTGACAAATGCAATTTTGTTTCCGTTTTATTTTTATTTAAGATTCTCTTTGACTGACAAAAAAATACTAACTTTCAACTTTCTTGATGAATTATTTTTTTTTTGAGGTTAGCGTTTCTATTCTTTCAATATTTCTGACCACTTTTACGTACCTGGTCCCATAACCTATTATAAAATCATCCTTTACTAGCAGTGATAAGGGTTATTAATAACTGCAGACAAATATTTCTGAGTAAAAATAATCGATTTGTTTCTTGAGCACATTTATAACATGGTTATAGAGTCGGTCTCTTTACCGTTTTTGTCTTGATCGGTTTACATTTAAAATATAATTTTAGAGCTAGCGCCTTCGTGTACACACAACCGGACTCATAGGAATAACGCACATCGAACGACAGTAAAACTACTCACACGCATACAGTAGCGCAATCTATCGACTTTACATTCAAATCCAACAATAACAAAAACTACAACGCGAGATGAAGGTTATAATGGTAAAGTCCGCTCCGGCATCCCTTTAAGTGACTGGGTTTCTGGAATGTTCTGATTGATTTTTCTGATTCTATTCTATGTGGGACTTCCAAACTTTCTAAATAGTCTGTTTGAATGTATTGTTGATGATTTTATGGATAGGGTTTGTCTAGAGTTTTATTTTCCTTATTACAGTGTATTTCTTTGTATCTATTTTGTTTATCAATATCCGGTAGGAATTTTGGTGTTTTAACATATTATATTTAAATTTCTCTTAAAGTTATAGGTATTAGGGTTCAAGACTCCGTAAAACTAGTTTTTCTACATCCATTCTTTACTATTACTCTGGCAATCATTCAAAAAAAAATTTATTCCTGACTCGAGTGCACTGTATCAAGTGGGTTTTAGTGCAAAAATCATTTTTTTGATTTTTCATTTGGAACAGGTTCCACCTAAACATCTGAAAAAATTCATAGATTTTTCCCTAAATTTTCCCCATATGTATCAATTTTTTTAAAGCTCTAAGTATTTTAGAAATATCCAAACCGAGTTCTTAGGGTCGATTTAGAGACCAATACCTGATCTGAGACATTGCTATTTTTGGTATGGTTCTTACTCCTATGTTATGGAAGCTAGAGTGATCAAATTTGGTTTAGGAGTATATTATTATATGTAGTTCTAAGATTTATGGTTAAAATGGACCTATCTAGTTTTGATCTCTTACCCATATGAATTTTTACATATACTTTACGCAATATATGGGTATATTGATTATCCGATAAAAATATTTTGTCAAGGCTCTTGCTCCCATGTTTTGGAAGCTAGAGTGCTCAAATTTGGTTTAGAAGTATATTATTATATACAGTACTAAGATTTGTAGTTAAAATCGACCTACCTAATTTTGGTCTCTTAGCCATACGGAATTTTCACACATGATTTACGCAATATATTGGCGTATTAGTTGACTGGTAATAAAAATTTACCAACGCTCTTGCGCCTATGTTTTTGATGCCAGAGTGGTGAAACGTTCTTTACAAGTATATTATTATATGTAGTTCTAACATTTATTGAATTTATTGATTTTTATTGAACTAAAGCATCAATCTCTCTATGTTCAAATTTTGCTTTGTATATCAATATATAGAAAAAAGTATGTATTTCCGCTATTTTTTCTTAATTTTATTATACGAGATTTCATGATATTAGAGTTTATTATTTATGATAATTGTAACGCTCTTCGTAATTAGTTTTTCTTTTATTTTGCGGTTTGCTGAAATTTGCCTGGTTTCCCTGCAAACAATCGCGCGCGAGTTGATAGTGAAGGCTACTGAAGGCTACTAAGTGACCTTGGCTCAACACTCGTGGTAGTCGTGTGCTATAGTACAGACTGCTACACTGCCCTCGTATCTGCTTTAACCTGCAACCATTGTGTGTGTACAGTATTTTCCTGTTTTATTTCTTTTTCTTCAAAATGTCAGGGCGAAAAGTTGATTTCCATTCTGGTAGCAGCATGCCAGTTTCGATTTGGAGTACGCGGGATATTCGCTGGATCATGTCGTTGAAATTCTGCATAAATCACCGAGCGTTAATGAACGCTATGCGGTTCATGTTGTGAGTGTATCTATAAATATTTTATATTAATATTTATGGTAAATGTGTAAGTGCTCCTCCCTTTTTTTTATATTTTCTTGTGGAGTATTTTTATATGTGTTACGCTTTATATATGTACCGTGCATATTGGCATATCGTCTATGTTTATTGTGCTTGTGGTTATTCTGTTATTTGTTATTATTTGTTATATTTAGAGGGATGGTGACCGATAGGTTTCAAATTTCAAGTTTCGCGGTGTCGGATGGCGATCGATATAACCTAACCTTCCCCGACCCAGTCTTATTATGATTTCGGAGGTAGTGCCTGTACTAGGCTGTTGGGTTTAGCATTTCGTAACCATCTTTTTTTTACTGATTTACTGCTGGAATCTATTCGAAGGGAGGTAATTATCATAATAGGAGGTGAAGTGTCGGTGATTCCTCTCTTTTTTAGGTCTTCTAGGTGGTACATTGGCTGTGATCGTCTCCTATGTTTTAGATGAGTGCTTTATTTATATTATGCATTGATTGCCAATTACTTGGCTGAATGCGTGATGTAAGTCAAATTTTATTTGACAGCGCGTCATCATAACTGTTCAACATGTATCATGGGGTATTGTTTGCATCGTTTTTAAATTAGGGAATACATTATCCTTTGAGTTGATTGCTAGTTAACGAGACGTGTAAAAACTATCTGGAACTTGATTTTAAGAGTGGTACGTTGGAGTGCGTCTCTTCAGTTTGGATGTGGAAGTTTGATGAAAGTCGACCAATGCCTCAGTATCTGTACTGTTAAGAGGTATTAAATAAATGGACACCTTTTATGATCTAGTTGGGGGTTTATTTACACATCAACCAGATGTGCACGTCTTAATTCTTGTGTACAATAAAATAGTCACGCGAACCTCGAAAAGAAAAAGCTACTTCGGAGCATGTCGACGTGTTGCTCGTTGTGCATATATATACATGTATAACGCGACCGTGCTACGCTAACTCTTTCTTCTCGTGGGACGCGAGCAGCACGCATTGGAGAAAACCGTTGGGAGACGTCGTGATTGTACTAATCGAACGTTCGAGAAGCGCGCGCTATTTGAAAAGGAAAATGCGATAATGATGTTATCTTAACACTCCCCCTATTTGAGCATTTTCTATATATATACAGTCTCATTTCCATATACAAATATTGAACTTATTGTGATCGCTTTTTGTTCGGAGTTTCCGTGGCCGCGCGGATCGTGTACAGCGTAACAAGCACAAGACCTAAATTCCACTCGCATTTGCTATCAGTTCGCACGGCTTTGGCTGTGCGTTTATTTGAAGTGTGAGGACTCGGCTAGCTGCAGCATGCGCACTGAAAGTGCGCCCATGGAGGCGGCGGTAGTCCAAAGGAGAGGAGAGTTTTAAATAAAGAAGCGCCGGTAGTTTCAGTAAAACTGTAACACCGATTTATTTACTTAACGATGAATACGATTTCATGCGGCACTCGCGGTGTCGCGTGGTGCAAGCCGGCGTCGCAAGAGAGCAGGAAGTTTTCGCTCGTACGCGTGGGAGAGAGAAGGAGAGCTGAAGTTACTTCTGTTGCCCTCGCCTCGTAGCTGTTCGTTCGACGTCGGCCCTGGGGTGTCGCTAGCCCTGGTCGCTTCCTCGGCAATATCGCACGCTCGCTCGCGTATTCGCTGTCGTATGTCTCGTTCGTACGCCAAGGTGGGACGTCTTCGCGCGGAACGTGCCGTTGGTACCAGAAGCGAAGCGGAACTGCCCGCGTGTTTCTAAGGCCGGCCTTGATCTCGGCCGGCTAACTCTCTCCCTCTCTCTCTCTCATTGTCTCTATTTATCTCTGCTACTTACCGAGCGCACAACATGTGCGCTTCGCGTCGACTGCTCTCTGTCCTCAATGCTTGCTACAGTACAAAATATATAAACATACATGTAAGAATATGTGGCTTTCGCCCGGAGAGGCGATGTGACGTTTTAGAAGTGAATGCGATAATAATTGCATGAGCAATAAAATTGTCACATTATACATAAATATATTTACATGAATTACAGTGCTTTTGCATAGCATGAGTTAGTTAATTCTTTTATACATTCCAATGCATTCTCGGAGTCGTTTAAAACCATACTTTGGCATCGGCTTAGTAAAAATGTCGGCCAGCTACTTATCACAAGAAATATAACATACGTCTATTTCACAACTCTCATACTTCTCACGGATGAAGTGGTATTGGCTGTTTATGTGCTTGGTGCGCTTAAGAAACTCTGGGTTTTTAATAAGGCGCAAAGCGCTTTGGTTGTCTATATGCAACAGCATCGCACCATTACATGGGTATCCAATTTCCTTGAGACTGAGAGTTACTATTCGCTGGCGTTGCGAGCACCACGAGATCGGCTCGCCTAACAATTTAAAAACATATGCCGAGGTCGACCGACGCGTGTTGACGTCTCCTGCGTAGTCTGCGTCTCAGAAACATTGTAAGTGAGTGCTTTTCTCACCGCCGCTGTACAATAAGCCAAGGTTTTGCGTACCTTGCAAATATCGCAAGATCCGCTTCGCAGCCTCCCAATGGGAAAGATTATAATTATTTAAAAATCTGCTTATTACATTTGCATAGAATGATAAGTCAGGTCGCGTTACGTTTGCTAAAAACATGAGTGATCCGACCACTTCACGAAAAGGCACATTAACGTGCTCCTCGCGATCATTTTCGTCGACTCTCAGATCCAGGCTTGTATCTGCGGGTATACAGACTGACTATCAATATGTACGCCCACAAATTCTCCGGGATCCGTGACCGTAATTTCAAAATCGGCTTTTAATAATTTGATCACCGTTTCAAGTATTTAACGCGAGCGCGTTAGAATTAATCCGTCGCCAACGAATAAAACAAGAAAAACTTCATAATTATCAATCATATCGATATAAACAGACGAATCCGAAGAACATGTCTTAAAACTGTAGCGCGATAAGAACGCGGTGAACATTTTGTTCTAGCAGCGCGAGGTCTGCTTCAACCCATACAAAGCTTTCATCAACTTACACACGTTTCCTTTTAGATGATCACGTACGTAGAGACCTTCTGGTACCTGCATGTAGATTTCTTCATCTAGCCCTCCATGCAGGAAAGTCGTCTTGACGTCGAACTGACCGATCTCAAGATCGTCGCGTGCAGCTATTGCCAAGAGCACTCGTAGCGTGTCGTAGCGGACCACCGGAGAGAAAGTCTCTTCGTAATCAACCCCCTCCTTTTGGCGAAAACATCTCGCACACAGACGAGCTTTATACCGGTTTACTTTACCGGATTTTGTAGGTTGTACCTTGAATACCCACTTCGAGTCGATCACGTTGCTGTCCTTAGGCCTCGGCATCAACGTCCATGTGTCATTTACTTCATGTGCATGAAGTTGTTCTCGTATTGCTTCATCCCATTTGTTGGGGTCGGAACAGCTGATCGCATCGTTGTAGGTTAATGGTTCGTACATGCTTACAAAATTTGCCTCGTACCTTGCAGGGGGACGAATAGACCTTCGATCTCGTAGTTGTGGTGGCTCGACAGGTGCCACACGATTTGCTCTGCCCTCTGTCTTAGGTTCAATACGTGCATGTACCTCCGCAGCATTCTGTTCAGCCTCTCCGGCAGCTTCTTCTTCGATGGCATGTGCAATTTGATGTACAGCTTCCTCTCCCTCATCGGGTAGTACATGTCGCTCTGGGTTCTCCTGTTCGACAGCTTCAACGATGAGCTGTGGCTGTTCCGCTGCCACCTGGCCGATGTCATTGTCTGGGTCAAAAATGACTGAAACCATCTTCTCGGTGTGGATTCCAAAAAAGCTAGGTGATACGTCCTCCTAAAAAACAACATCTCGAGATTCACTTATTTTTCTCGCTAGAGGGTCATACAATCTTTAGTTGCAAGAATCTGATTGGTACCCAACCAGGATAGGTTTACTGGCATTGAGGTCAAGCTTCTTTCTGAGTACCTTCGGTATACGTACAAACGCCTCCACTCCAAATACTCTTAAATGTGAAACATCTGGTTTTTTCCGGTCCAAATCTCATAAGGTGTTGTTGCAATGCTTTTGTAGTTTGGAGTCCTATTTAGGACATACACAACTGTGTTCATAGCCTCTCCCCAGAGAAACATTGGCAGGCTCTTCGCTGTTAGCATGGCTCGGGCACACCCACCACAGTGCGATTTTCTCTTTCCGCTCTTCCATTTTGCTGAGGTGTATGCGGTGCTGTTGTCTGGTGTTGAATCTACTTGCTGCACATATATTTCTTCATTTGGCTGTTGCAGAACTCCAGCCCGCTGCATGTACGAAAGATCTTTAAAGTATGACCATGATAATTAGTTACGTATCTTTCTAGATCCACAAAACAATCATATACATCAGACTTGTGTTTTATAAAATACACAATCCTATATCCGGAGCTGTCATCTTCGAACATTAAAAAATATCTTGACCCGCCAAGTGAGTCTACTTGCATGGGCCTACAAACATCTGCATGGAAAAACTCATCTGTCCTGGCGACAGTTTTAATCTCACTGTATTTGTGAAACGGTTGTCGATGAGACTTCGCCAGTAGACATGCCTCGAAAAAGAAATTCTTATCAGCAGACAGCACAGCACCTTTGATGACTTTCTTGTTAAACATATCTTGCACGGTGGCTTCGTTGACGTGTCCCAGCTTTTCATGCCACTTGAAAGCATCACACGTAGATACGTTTGCTTGGTTGGTGACCATCACTGTTCTTACGAACAACCTGTAGATGTTATTCTCTTGTATTATACCTCGTGCAACAAGAGTCTCCCCCCAGAGAAACTTTATTTGATTTCCGTCAAAAATAACTGTATGTTTCTTGATCGCACGTGTGCCAACATAGTAAATTTTTCTTCAGGTTTGGGACGTAGAGTACATCCTCAATTACACCTGGAATCCAGCTGCCTCCAATCATCCTTTCAATTAAAATTCTTCCTATCCCTATGACTTCGCAGGATGTGTCATCGCTCAGCATGACATACTGGCCGGAATGCGGCGTGAGCTCCATAAACAACTCACGATGCATCGATATGGGACAGGAGGCGCCACTGTCCGAGAGCCATACTTCAGGAATGCTCCGATTGAGTATTTCGGCTTCGTCACGACAGATGGCGACATTAGCTTAAGCAAGCAAAGCCGGCCCGCGATTTTTAAGCGTCGTCGATGTCGTTGCTATGAAATCGTGTATACCTGAGTCAGCAGATCTGTCCTTGGTTTGCTTTCTGTCGCTGACCTTTCCTCACACGGCAATTTCTAGTATAATGCCCGGGCTTCTTACAATGAAAACACACATTGTCAGACTTCTGTCCCTCTGATGACCTCCGCTTTGACCTTCCAGACTGTTGCCCAAAAGTTTATTTTGTTAAAAACTTGTTCCCATGCACGCATTGATTACTATCTCCTTGTCGGAAATTCTTTTCTCCTCGCAAAGGAGACGCTTGAAGGACGCCGATTTTCTGGTCTTTTATGTCGACGTTATTCCATGCGGAAACGAACGCGTCAAATTTTGACGGCAGCCCTTCAAAAATTTTCGCGATAATGGAAAGGTCTGATATTTTCTCTCCTATATCCTCTAATGCTCTAGCCTCGTTCTTGATTGTTGTTACAAATTGGAGCACAGACTCTTCCGGTTCCATTCTATCGAGTCGATGAAATTTTTGCAATAAGCCTAGCTTATTGGTTTCAGATTTTTGCTCGTGAATGCTGCTGAGATACTTCCACATCTCTTCAGCCGTATCACATATAACGAGGTTTTGGAGTTGGTCCGGAGTCACAGAAGTCGAATGAATAAACATCGCCTTGGAGTTTTCTTTAATCGATTTTTGCCCAGCGGGCGTCGTCTCATCGTCAGGCTTCTGGCTTGTTCCATTGACGATGTCTTGTAGTCTGTTCGACATCATCACTGTCTTGATCTGAAACTTCCGCGTTTGGAAGTTTGTTCCATCGAATTTCATCCTGTGGTGCGTGTTGAGCTCCGCCATGTTGAATGATTCGACAATTTCGAAAATGGACGAGAGAAATTTTATTCTCCAGATTCGAGTCAGCATGTACGCACGCCACTGAGATGAACTTTTCACAATCTCACTTCTGCTGCGTACACGTTCGCGAATATTTATCGCCGGTTGTCTGGGCTCATAACCTGTTGAGAGGTATGAAATAAATGGACACCTTTTATGATCTAGTTGGGGGTTTATTTACACATCAACAAGATGTGCACGTCTTACTTCTCGTGTACAATAAAATAGTCACGCGAACCCCGAAAATAAAAAGCGACTTTGGAGCGCGTCGACGTGTTGCTCGTCGTTCGTATATATACATGTGTGGCACCCTCGGAGTTGCCGCCACGACAAGTGCGCACGCTCCTGCCGACAGGCGAGCGGCAGCACAATCGGCGCAAGCAGCGACTGGAGCCGAGAGCGTTCTTCTAGCCTCGGCCTCCTATCGCTGTCTCTCTCTACACTCGGCTACAGAGCCCCGAGAGTTGCACGCACAGGACTGCACGCAACAGCTCGCTTATACGCCACAGCTCTGGCGCATCGTTTCCAAGATTTCAAAGCTATCTTTACGGCTAACACAGCCATCTGCACTTTCTTGTATATATCTTTAAATAATTGTATATAGTTTAATATAGTGCTACAAAATACAAGGTGTGTAAAACCCCTTTTCTCTCTCCTGCCATCGTCCGCCTCGCTCCTGTCCTCGGCGCAAACAGCGCTGCACCTGCTGGGGCGATTCCCAATGCGCCCTGGTAACCCGCGGCATAGCCCGCACATTGGTGACCCCGACGTGATCTACGGGTGCAGCACGCCGAGCAACAGAGTCAAGTAGGACCGTTTTTCGCAAGGAAAGAAAAAATACGAGGTGAGCGAAAAACTTTTCCCGCGCTTTTCTTGGGAAAAGCGAACATGGCCGCCGCTGCCGCTGAAAAAGCGCGCGCTCGCGCACGCGCATGCTGAGCATGCCGCGCGGTGCCTCAACAGCAAGGTTTGTCTGGCGCGCCGCCGACGCCGCCGCCGCCGCCGCCATCGTCACCACGAGAGTGACACTGCGATAGCCGCCGGCACGCCGCCGCCGCTGTCGCAGCCGACACCGCAGCAGCCCTCGCTCCCACACGGAGGCCCGCCAGCGCCGCTAGCCTCGTCAGACCAGCAGCAGCAGTCGGCGCTCGCCGCTCTCCACGGAGCCATGCTTGACGGCAACATTCAGCTCGCAGATCCCGCCGCCGCCGCAGCAGCCGCCGCAGCCGCTGCAGCCGCCGCCGCCGCTGCTGCCAACGCCAACATTGCACCCCCGGTCCAAAGCGTCACCGCTTGCCGGCTGCCTCCCTTCTGGCGCAAACAACCGGAGCTCTGGTTCCTGCAGATCGAGTCGGTCATGCAGGTAAATCAGGTTCGCACAGACGCCACGAGATATCACCTCGCAGTCGGCGCGCTTGACCCTGAGACTCTCATGGAGGTCTCGGACATTTTAAGGAAACCTCCAGAGGGGAACAAGTACGCGACACTAAAAGCACGCATCCTCGAGCGCCTGACCGACTCAGCGGACAGGCAGCTCGGCCGCATGCTGAACGAGCTGACGCTAGACGGCAGGAAGCCGTCCCAGCTGTTCAGACACATGCGCTCCCTCGCTGGGGACAAAGCCACGGACGATGTGCTGCGCATCAGGTGGAAGTCGCTGCTGCCTGCGCACGTGCAGTGCGTCTTAAATATTTTTAAGACCAACACCGTCGACGAGATGATTGCGGCTGCGGATATGCTGATGGAGACGCCCATCTCCGCACCGGGCTCCTGCTCCGTGAGCCCAGCTCCGACACCCGAGCCGACGTTCGCAGAGGTCAACGCTATTCAGCGAAGCACAGACTCCCTTGAGATTAGGCAGCTGCTGGCTCAGCTTATCTCAGTCTCGAGGGAGATTTTAGAAAAGGTGTCCGACGACAGAGGCCGCAACGACAGCTGACGTAGCGACAGAAGCCGCAGCGACAGAGGCCACAGTGCTTCATGGCAGTCGCGCCCTCGCTCGCCCTCACCACGACGCCCAGCAGACGGATTCTGCTGGTATCACGCGCTCTACGGCACAGCAGCACAGCGCTGCAAGCAGCCTTGCAGCTTCAGCAGCCGCGCGCAGTCCAACCAGCAGGGAAACCAGTAGGGCTGCGCTCAGTTCAGGCAGCAAGCGACAGCCCCTGCTCTACAAGCCTGCCATCTCCCAGAGAGGTCCGACTTCACGTCTTCGATCGCAGATCAGGCCTGAAGTTCCTGGTCGACTCGGGCTCTTCAGTTTCGCTGCGGCCGCATGTGCCAAAGAAGGGCAGCACGGCCAGCTCCACGCTGAAGCTCGCCGCTGCCAACGGGACGCCCATCGCCACGTACGGGCACAAGATACTGCCCCTGGACCTGGGCATCCGCCGCAGCATCCCCTGGGACTTCGTCCTGGCGGATGTTAAAATGGCCATCATCGGCGCCGACCTCCTGGAGCACTACGGGCTCCTCGTGGACCTCAAGCGCCGCCATCTGTGGGACTCCACCACACACCGCAGCGCACCAGGCTCCACTCATCGGGCATCTGTCTACGGCGTCAACGTCGAGAGCCGTGACAGCCCAACCGAGGACCCCGCCATCAAGGCGCTCATCAACGAGTACGATAAGGTTATCCAGGCCACGTCATCACCTACCGGAGGCCCCTCGGCCCCGGTGTAGCACCATATCGTGACAACGGGACCTCCAGTTTATGCACGAGCACGACGGCTAGCAGGCGAGAAGCTCGAGGCAGCCAAGGAAGCCTTCGACTCGCTTCTCTTCCACGGCGTCATCCGGCCATCCAGCAGCCAGTGGGCCAGCCCGCTGCACATGGTGGACAAACCGGGTGGAGGGTGGCGCACCACGGGAGACTACCGTCGATTGAACTCCATCACCGTCCCGGATCGCTATCCGCTCCCGCGGATAGAGGACCTGCTCCGCAGCCTGCACGGTTGTGAGGTCTTCACGACGCTGGACCTCAATCGGGCATACTTTCAGGTCCCAGTTGCTCCAGGAGACGTCCCAAAGACTGCCGTCGTCACGCCGTTCGGACTCTTCGAGTTTTTGGGCCTACCTCTGGGTCTCAGGAATGCGACCCAGACGTTCCAGCGGTTCCTGGACACTCTGTTCAGAGGGATGCCCTTCGTGCGGGTCTACGTAGACGATCTCCTCATCGCCTCCCGCAACCGAGAGGAGCATCTGCGGAACATTAAGGCCGTACTCGAGGTCTTGGCAAAGGCCAGGCTCACCCTCAATCGTGGCAAGTGCCACTTTGCCTGCCCTGAGGTCAACTTCCTGGGCTACCACCTCAGCGCCAACGGGTTCGAGCCTCCAGCGGCCAAAGTCACGGCCATAGCCAACTATGCACGCCCGGTGACTGTCATGGACCTACGACGCTTCATTGGTATGCTCAATTATTACAGGGCTCTCATACCGCGTGCAGCAGCTGTACAAGCGCCACTCACGGACCTTCTTCGCGGCGCCAAAAAGAAGGACAAGCGGGTAATAGAGTGGACTGAGGAGCGCGCGGATGCATTCAGCAAATGCAAGGAGAGCTTGGCTGCAGTGGCGCAGTGGAGCTTCTTCGTACCCGGCGCCCCTCTCGTCCTCTCCACAGACGCCTCGTCGACAGCCCTTGGGGCCTCACTGGAGCAGCTCGACGGCGACACCTGGCGCCCGCTAGGCTTCTTCTCGCGGAAGCTCGCCCCACCGGAGGTGAAGTACAGCCCGTACGACCGGGAGCTCCTCGGGGTCTATGCAGCGCTCCAGCATTTTGAGCATCTCCTCGAGGGGCGACAGTTCGTCATCCGGGCGGACCACCTTCCGCTCACGAAGGCTCTTGACCAACGACCGGACAAAGCATCCCCTCGTCAGGTGAGGCAGCTGGATTTTATCAGCCAATTCAGCGTCACCATCGAGCACATCTCCGGAGAAGACAATGTCGTGGCAGACGCTCTCTCACGAGTGGAAGCCATCGACATGCCGACAACGCTGAGCCCCGCAGCCATCCACGAGGCCCAGCAGCGCGAGGACATCGACGCCGATCACGAGCTATCAAACTCTTCGCTGAATCTCCAGCCCCTGATGATCGGCGGCCATAGGCTCCTGTGTGAGACGTCCACAGGAGTCGTTCGGCCCTACATCCCCCAGGAGCTGCGAAGGACGGCGTTTGACGTTGTTCACTCGCCGGCGCATCCCAGCGGTCGCACCACCTCCCGTATGCTGAAGCAGAAGTTCGTGTGGCCCGGGATCAGGAAGCATGCACTCAAATGGGCGAGCGAGTGCCTTCTCTGTCAGCGCGCCAAGATCCACGGGTACGCCAGAGTGCCGCCCACCAACATCGATGTGCCTGACCAGCGCTTCAGCCATGTTCACCTGGACATCATCATCATGCCGCATCTCGACGGGTACAGGTACTGCCTGACGATGATCGATCGGTTCTCCAGGTGGCCTCATGCGATCCCGTTCAAGGATATACAGGCCGAGACGATTGCAGCCGCTTTGTACAGTAGCTGGATCGCCACCTTCGGCACACCGCTCACCATCACGACAGACCAGGGAACTCAATTCGAGTCTGCGCTTTTCGCTGCCCTCTCCCGGCTGATTGGAGCGAGTAAGATCCGGACAACGCCCTACCACCCGCAATCCAACGGCATTTTGGAGAGGTGGCATAGGACGCTAAAGGCCGCGCTCATGTGCCATCCCGACGTGCCTTGGCTCGAGCGGCTACCAACCGTCCTCCTTGGACTCAGGACGGCCTACAAGGAGGACCTCAAGGCTTCACCGGCACAGCTGATGTTCCGCACCTCTCTGCGCATACCAGGTGATTTTTTCACCACGCAGGAGTGCACTGCAGATGTTTTTTCTTTTGTAGGGAAGTTGCAGCACCACTTCCGTACTCTGTAGCCACTGCAGACCGACCACCACGTCACTACCAAGCCCTTTTTCCACAAGGACTTGGCCACCAGCACGCATGTGTTCCGGAAAATCAACGCTGTCAAGCCGCCCTTGACACCGCCCTACACAGGGCCGCACCGTGTCATGCGCCGCCTTGACCAGAAGCGTTTCGTTATCGACGTCGACGGAGAGCCCAAGACGGTCTCCACCGGCGACCTCAAGCCAGCGTACATCGCTGGGGACGAGACCTCGATCCCCATGGACCAGCGCCCTCAGCGACAGCCTCGCCGCACCGTCACGTTCCAGGTGCCACTCAGCGCTACACCTCCACAAGCGCCACCAGCACCATCATCGTGCCCTACACAGGCGCCACCTCCAGCACCATCATCGTGCCCTCCACAGGTGCCATCACCATCATCTTCATCGTGCCCTCCTCAATCGTCAGCCACTAGGGGGGGAGTGGCTGTGGCACCCTCGGAGTTGCCGCCACGACAAGTGCGCACGCTCCTGCCGACAGGCGAGCGGCAGCACAATCGGCGCAAGCAGCGACTGGAGCCGAGAGCGTTCTTCTAGCCTCGGCCTCCTATCGCTGTCTCTCTCTACACTCGGCTACAGAGCCCCAAGAGTTGCACGCACAGGACTGCACGCAACAGCTCGCTTATACGCCACAGCTCTGGCGCATCGTTTCCAAGATTTTAAAGCTATCTTTACGGCTAACACAGCCATCTGCACTTTCTTGTATATATCTGTAAATAATTGTATATAGTTTAATATAGTGCTACAAAATACAAGGTGTGTAAAACTCCTTTTCTCTCTCCTGCCATCGTCCGCCTCGCTCCTGTCCTCGGCGCAAACAGCGCTGCACCTGCTGGGGCGATTCCCAATGCGCCCTGGCAACCCGCGGCATAGCCCGCACACATGTATATCGTGACCGTGCCACTCTATCTGTCTCTCCTGCTCGGGATGCATACGTACGAAGCATCGAGAGCTATCTGCCTATTCTTGCGGGACGCGAGCAGCGCGCACTGAAGAAAACCGTTGGGAGACGCCTTGACTCTGCTAATCGAATGTTCGAGACGCGCACGTTATTTGAAAAGGAAAATGCGATAATGGTATTATCTTAATATGTACTTAGACATCTTGGTAATCTAACTCGTTGAGGCTTGAATTGGGCAGATGGATTTTTATTTGGTGTTAGTATTATTTAATCATGTATATAATTATGTGAGTGAAATAATTTGTTGATGTATGCATACTGGATCGGTGGTGTAATGTTTAAAAAAATATTTGTTTAAATATTTAAAATTATACAATTTGTAATTAGTTGACGTTAATTTGACTCTAGGGCTACGAGGTGGTAAACGTGAGCTCGTCTGATAATAATTGCTATTATATTGCAATTATTGTGTAATACATTAAAGATTATTGTTATTTTGTTAGTTTTTATGTATTCTTAATTCGGTTAAGAGGGCTCTCTGGTGAAAAAACTTCTGTAGCTCTAAGGCTGAAATATATTGTTTGCTTGGTATGTTTATAATGATATTATCAATTGAAACTTACATTTTTTTAAATGTATCAATTAATCATTAAAGTTATTGAGAATAATAAGTTTATTTATAGTAAAATTAGGCTGTACGATAAAGTTGTTGGTGCACACCACAATAACATTTATGAACCCAAAAAGTTTTATAGTGTTTTTGACGTTAAAATAAAAATAAGTTAGCTAAACTACAAATTTTTGCTCATTTATGTGTTTTTTTTTTAATAATTATTTGTTGTTTAAGGAATTATTAAAAAACAGTGCAAATATGTTAATAGAATCATTTAACATGATTTTTGTCATGGATATTTAAAAATATTTCAACTAGCCAATATTAATAAAGCTCCAGAGAACGTATTTTAAAAGTTTCATCAAGATTGAATATTTTGGTATGCGCCAACAGCATTTTGAAGTTTGAAAGGTTAAATAATGAGAAAACAGCAATTGATGAAACAATGACAAATGCTGCTTTGTTTTATAATGCGTTAAGACGAATTTATCAAACTTTATTATTTTTATAAAAAATAAATAAAGGGCTTTTAAAAGGAAGGTATAGCTTATTTTCAATATAAGAAAACAAAAAACTTACTTTTATTCAATTTTTACAGCCTTTAAATTACAAAATTTAGGCAAAATAAGGTGGAATTGCAATAAATAGCTTTGACTGAACTATGAAAATTTTCGCTTAAAATGTAAAATATCATTATATTGCTGTTTTCACTTATTAAGGGAGTGTTTTCAAAGCTTAAAGAAATTGCGAAATTTTAAGGCAGTACTCTCGGTTATAGAATTACCGTTCGGATTTTCATAAAACTCCATATACTGGTACATATTAGCCTATATGTGACTTTAGATAAATTTTCTTTGTGGAGCCAGGGAGGGGGGGGGGGGGTCGTGAGGGAAAAGTTATTAGCATTATCATTATCACGCATTTAACACGGAGTCTTATGGGAAACAACAAAAATTTACGTATATTATGGCAGTGACCGTTCAGTTTTCGTGGAAAGTCTTTGTAGTAAGAGATAATTGTTTGCTAGACATTTATTACTTCGAAACTGTGATTAGGTACCTATAAGTTTAAAATAACTTAATTCCACACGGAATGTGTATTTAACCCCAATAACAGAGTCAAATCGGCATCTGCATTAAATAGGTCTTAATGTTTTTATAGGCGTGTTAGAGGCTTATTATTTTTTTACGTATTTTCCCATTCCCCAGGGGAAGAAAAACATTTACCATTCTCTTGTTTATGTATATTTTACAATATGCTTTTTAATTTATTATTTGTTGTTGAAATGTCTGTGCTGGTTGCTATGCTTCTGTTTTGTTTCGACTTGTTTTCGGTATTGTTTGTAGTAGAATATAAAAAAAAAACAGAAAAACTAAAACTCCAAATTCGAGAAATCGAAAAATAGCTAAATCAACACTATATTATAAACTATGTTTACTATACTTATTTAGCGGATTATCCTATGCTTGCCATTACATATTAATAGATAATTAGCAATAACTATTATTAATGTAGCATTTACTACTAAAATAAAAGTAATTATTGCAATTGTGCAACTAAGTCCCGGTATTACCATACGAAATAGTAATTTTTACTAGGCCATTGCCTTTCCTTGTCACTTTCCGTAGTATCTTATGGTTTTCTCATGTTTTCTTACTCTTATGAAAATGCTATGATAATAGAGTATTGTGAAAAATTTAACTATAAAAATAATTACAGGTTGTTGTTTTGCAATCGTTAATACTTGAAAATTCTATTTAACTTAATCGGTGGGTAAAAATGTAATATGATTAAAATAATATAATATTATAATATATAATAATCGTAATATGAACACTAACGAATAATAATTAATACTATTACGTTTGAAACGGTAATACTGAATCTAAATCATACTAAATCTTACATAATTTAAATAAAATCTATACATTAAATAATTTACCCCTTATCTTAAATTATTCTATTCAATAAATAAATTAAGCATAAACACACACACACACATATATATATGTGTGACGTTTCACGTCAACCGGAACACCGTCCTGCCCAAAATTTCTTTCGTCCTAAATATTTTCAAAAATTGGAAAATTTAGCATTTTTTTATGTACTTTCGACTAGCGCGTGACTATTTTTAAAATTTCGTTTTCAGACGGAGCTGCACGTTCCATAACCTTAAAGAAATACTACTTTACGCCATGATCAAGCTGTTAGAAATCACAGGAGTTCCGAAAAATACCACGCAACGACTATTTTTATATATTTTGAGCTGCTGAACATGACACCGGCCCTCTTTTTTAACGATACCTTAAGCGTTCGAGTCCCTAACCTCAAAAACACCCCAAAATTGCTGTTTCACGCGGTTGAGAGGTAGGTCCTGCGATCTACAGGAGGAAAATTATTAACAGAGAGTATGTTTATGAATTTTGAGCCGGTAAACACGAATACGAATCTAATTCTATTTGGTTTCTATTAGTTGAGTATATATAACTAAGGGAACCAAGATCTTTTAAAAACTAAAAAATTATATAGTATTACCTTTAATTTATAATTGCTAAAAACTTTTTGGTCCTTCTCTGACATATCTGTTAAGCCTATACTGATTCATGGATTTGTGCACTGACCGTAGGATTCCAAAGAAATAAATGGATTAAACGGAGTGACTCCTTTTGGAAAATGATTTAAATACCTGCGAGACAAAAGTTCCAAACAATAAAATTCTTTCACTATTCCCAAAAAGATTATGAAAAACATCAAGATAACTAAAGAAAAGATTCTCAACTGCACCATCTGTTACAAAAATTTCAGAAGGACACACGTTTTTAGTGTCTTCCGACAACAAAATTACTGTGTTTAGATAATCTAATGCACCAAATCTATTATCAATAATACAATATTAATAATTGAATTTTAAAAATGTTAAACAACATAATACAAATATACAAAAAATGACAGTAAATAAAAAATTAAAAACTTTAAAAATATTAGAAATTACAAAATAAAAAAAATGAAAGTAATGCGGGGTTTGTAATAAAGACAGTCTCAACCCTATAAAATGCAGAGAGCGTTCATAGGAATCAATAAAAAAGTTTCATAATAACTATATATCAGTAAGCAGTTATTTTAATTGAATATACGTGAGTAGAAGTAAACAAATAAAATTTAGCTTTGTGTTAATATTAAGCGACTCAAAATTCATAAAAATAGTCTCCGTCGATAATATTTCTCAATAGACTTACGTTTTCTACCGCGTAAAACAGCAATCTTTGGGTTGTCTTTTGAGGTTAGGGATGAACGTTTAAGGTATCGGTAAAAAAGAGGGTCGGACTCGTGTTCAGCAGCTCAAGATACATAAAAATACGCTCTGTCAATAATTTTCCTCACGTAGATCACAGGACCTACTTCTCAACCGCGTGAAACAGCAATTTTGGGGTGTTTATTGAGGTTAGGGACGAACGCTTGAGGTATCGGTGAAAAAGAGGGTCGGAATCGTGTTCAGCAGCTCAAGATACATAAAAATACGCTCCGTCAATAATTTTCCTCACGTAGATCAGAGGACCTACCTCTCATCCGCGTGAAACAGCAATTTTGGGGTGTTTATTGAGGTTAGGGTCGAACGCTTGAGGTATCGGTGAAAAGGAGGATCGGATTCGTGTTCAGCAGCTCAAGGTACATAAAAGTAGTCGTTGCTTGGAATTTTTCTGAACTCCTGTGATTTCTAACAGCTTGATCATTGCGTAAAGTAGTATTTCTTTAAGGTGAGGGAACGTGCAGCTCCGTCTGAAAACGAAATCTTAAAAATAGTCACGCGCTAATCGAAAGTACATAAAAAATGCTAACTTACCATTTTTTTATAATTTTTTGGGTCGAAAGGAATTTGGGCAGGGCGGTTTTTCGATTGACGTGGAACGTCACCTATATATATATATATATATATATATATATATATATATATACCTATATATAGTTAATTCGCTAACTCTACCACCCAGCCCCCCCTCATCTCCCCTCGCCACGCCTCACCCCACCCTCGACCCCCCATCATCCCACCTCAGCCCCTTCTCTTAAGATATCTCCCCAAAATAGCGTTAAATTTTACCTTTTTTAAATTATTTTTCACTTTTGTAGACTTCCACATGAACTCCCCTCATCCCTCCTCATCCCCCTTATCCCTCCTCATCCCTTCTCATCCCCACTCATCCCCTCATTTGACCCCCTCACCCCCTCATTTGACCCCCTCATCCTCTCCCCTCTTTCCCCTCCTCATGACCCCTCCGTCCCCCCTCTTCCCCCCTCATTGTATTTAGTTTTATATATTGTTTTTAAAAATCTCTCATAATGATTAAAAGAAAAATATCCAGACTTATAAATAGATAGAAACGATCTTTCAGGTAAATAGAGAAATTGATAAATAGATAGTTGCGTTTTTTTGTGTTATATGGAGTGGTTACATTATTTGAAAAACATTTAAAAACTTAAATTAAATTCAGTTAAATTGTTTTAGGAATTCAAGACAATTTTTTATTGATAAAGTTTTCAATTATCTTTCTTCTATTTTTTCCACACAACCCAGGAGGTAAATAGATGTGTGCGATGATTTTTTTGTTTTGTTTAATTTAATATGTTGATTAGAAATTTAAGTATTACTGATGGTTTATGTAACGGTACAAGATTAAAAATAATAAAATGATTTAAATATAATATTGAAGCAGAAATAATAACAGGAGAAAAAATTATAGATAGGGTATTCATTCCACGAATAACCTTAAATACTGGAGAATACCGTTTATTCATTATAGAAAACAATTTCCTATTTTATTAGCATTCGCAATGACTATAAATAAATCCCAAGGTCAAAGTTTTGATGAGATAGGAATATTTATAAAAAAACGTTTGTTTTCTCATGGCCAATTATGTGTTCTTTTATGTAGATGTAAAGACCCAGAAAAAGTATGTATTCAAAATGAGTCTGAAAATTTAACAGAAATTGCTAATGTAGTATGGCAAGAAATTTTTGAAAATTAACATCATCTTTTAAAATATAATTAAAATATATCTATAAATAAATAAAAATAAAATAAACTATTGGAAAAACAGTTCTCATTACATTTTTAATATATATTCGAATATTATAAAGATGGATAACATGGAACGGAAATTAAATCAAGATCATAACGAAGGAATGGAAAATTTACGAAACAGAATCTTTAGAGGCTTTAGATGAACAAATTGACGATAGTATGGAGTGGGATCCAATTCAAAATTGTTACGTTAAGTTAGAGGATTTACAAAATGTCGAAGATTTACAAAATTTACAAGTTTTAAACGAACAAATTGATGACTATTTAGAACAGGAAGAAGAATATGAAAATTAATTACATTCTGTAGATAAAAATTTATATTACACTAAATTAAATAATGAAATAGACAATTTTGTTGGGAAAGAATGTAATTTAGAAATTTTCAAAAATTGGGAAAACGTACCATGTTATATACGGTTGCAGGTCTCTGAAATTTTAATGTTAAAGATAGAAAACAATGATCCAATTTTAAATTATTATCTTTCAGAAAGTTTGGAAAAGCATTATAAATTCGTTACAAATATTGCGGGTATTGTATGGGTTATAAAATTTGGTTAATCATTTATTTATTTCGAATACGCCATATTTCCACTTCAAATTTTTAATGTTTCATATATTCACATATTATAACTAATTATTAAAATAAAGAAAAATTAATAAAATATTCAAAGCACATTAGCCAATCATAAAAGTAATCATATAATTAACTAGCGGCTTCGCCCGCGATTTGAGTGTCTGGAATTCATTTGTTAATAGAATTCATTCAATCATATAATTATGATTTTCTGTTTCATTTGTAATAATAAATCAATAAAAAATGTCTTAGTCTAAAACTTCTCTGTAACCTACGTTAGCGACGTTGCCTTTTGGAGCTAATATTACCAGATTACTGGCGGAGCCTACCCTAGAACATCCCACATAAAACTGTCCGTGAGAGAAACAGTTTTCTATCAAGTCGATGCCAGCCATTTTCAATGACTGCCCTTGAGATTTGTTGATGGTCATGGCAAAGCACAACTTGATTGGAAACTGTATTCTCTTAAACTCAAACGGATAGTCTAATGGGATTAGAGGTATTCGCGGAATAAGAACTGATTCCCCGCGAACACTTCCAGTGATTATTGTAGCTGCTATAACATTTTTACGAAGAGTTTTATTTGTAGTCTAGTTCCGTTACACAATTTAGGAGGACAAAGATTTCTCAGCAACATTATAGGCGCTCCAACTTTGAGGTTCAATCTTTAAGGTGGAAACCCGGGTGGAATCAAACTATTTAACAATTCAACAGGGTAGTGGACAGCATCATCGGTTTCAATAACAGAATCAAATGATTTATATTCAGCAATCTGTTCTTCAAAAGCATTCAAGAGTAGCTCATTAATGGTAGCTGCTTTATCATTTTTTGGCGTTAAAATAGCTCGCTCGCACAACCAATCTAAGGGTTTATCTTTTATATTATTCACATCAGGATATATCTTGGAAATAAGTTCTGATAATGTGGTGACTACCGTACATAAATTTGATGGAATAACAATCTCATCTTCTACGGACGGGAAAGTTCCGTTGCCTATTTGGAGTAGTGTTTCTGCGAAAATTCCGGCATATTCATCATTATTTAAATAAACTCTCATATTTGTGTGCAGAGAAAGTTTTTGAATATGAGGCCATAAATATGACTTCTTTATGCAAGAATTCACTTCATCCGCACGTGTACCTCTAGGTACAACAGGCAATGTTTGCCGGAAATCTCCAGCTAATAGAATAGTGACTCCCATCGATCTATCATTTCCCCTTATATCTTGCAATGTTCTATTGAGAGCCTCAAATCCACCTTTATGGGCCATTGTGCATTCATCCCAAACTATTAACTTACACTCTTTCAAAACTTGTGCCATATTAGACTGTTTTGAAATGTTACAAATTGGTGTCTGGAGTTTATTTAAGTTCAAAGGTAATTTAAAAGTAGAATGAGCAATTCCTGAAGAACCAACAGCTAAGGCTATACGCTTGTGTTTTCTTATCTTCGAAAGTAAAAGATTAATAAGGAATGTTTTACCGGTTCCTCCAGAAGCATCAAGGAAAAACATTTGACCGCTACTTTTCTCGACGCTTTCTAAAATTATTCTGTAAACGTGAGACTGTTCATCGTTCAGTAAAATTTCGATATCAGTTATAATTTGTTCCAGAGCATTCGTATCGTAACTGATTTCTCGAATATAGTCTCTGTTTTGTAGAGATAACTCATCTCTAGATGGCTGAGGCAGACCATATTGCTGCAGACATTTACCACCCATTGACAACAAACTATCTTCCAGACAAACTAAACATTTATTATAAATTTTACTCAACATTGAGTTGATGATCCCATCTTGTAAGTGAGCTTCCATTTCACGCCGAATATCTTCTGAAAGATGATCTTTGTACTTTTCCCAAAGACTTGAAGCATCAGATAAATGACAAAATAATAACATAACCGCAAACAAATTTCGCAATCTGAGTGGAGAGTCACAAAGCACTGCTTCTTCCAAAGTTGCATCTAAGTGCTTTTCATCTTCTAATAAACCTAAGGCTTTACACGCTGCCTGAAATGTAGGTTGTACAATGCCATCAACAGTTTTCAATTCCAAAAAAGATTTTGGATCTCGAACTTCGTGAAGCAAAAAGCGTAGATAATAACACTCAGAGTTATTAGGGTGGATGGTATATACTCTACCTAGAGCCGTATCTTTCTTTACTTCAGGCCAGCCACTGACAACATCCCCACGTTCTCTTCTTTCAAATTTATTTTTCTTCGATGTGTAATAAGATGGAACTTCAACGTAAAGAAGCGTTCTTGCAAAACTATCTACCTGGCATAATTCAAAAAATGCAAGAAGTGTAGTTTTAGGAGGATGATTTATGATATTCCTCAAACGATTAGAATCTTTTTGATCGAAGTAGACGCGTTGACCATTTTCTAAATGAACAGCGAGGTGAAAGACTGTTGGAAATCTTTCATGAATAGGGAAACTTAAGATTCTCCATACTGCCTCGGAACTACTGATATATCGACCACTTTCATAAATTTTAACTTCGTCTTTTTTATCTTCTATAGCGAATACATCCTGATCACTGCCTTTGGTGATATATTTACAAACATACTTTATCGATTTAACAGAGTTGCAGTATTCCACATTGATATGAGCTTCAAAAATCCGCGATAGAACAGGATTGTATGGTACGACCCAGCGGTTATCAATGATGATGCCATTGATTTCAACAATAAAACCACCATCTTCCGGTTTCCTACGTCGATATTTTGGGTATCCATCATCTCCTGTTTGAGTTTCTTGCAGAAATTCTTTAGGAAATTTTTTGCTGCAACAACCTTCTTTCATGCAGGGCGACCTGTTATTTAAGCTACCGCAAGGTCCGTGGATCATGTTGGCCTTGACGATTTCATAAAGAAGAGGATCTTCGGCTGGGTCTGGTATTTCTGCGCTAAAAACAGCATCTATCTGATCTGGAGTGAAACGTAGTTTAAGCCACAATAAAATATGTATGTGAGGTAAACCTCGCTTCTGCCATTGAACAGAATACATGTAACATTTCATTTCTCCAAATAATTCACCCTTCGTTAATAATGCTATAAGCGATTTCACTTTCAAGTGGAAGACCCTAGCTATGATATCATGCCGGTCGTAAGACTTTTGGCCATGTAGTAATGCTTCTGTAATGTCGCTCCATCGGGGATTACACGTAAATGTTATAACTAAGTCCGGACGACCAAAATTGCGGACGTACGTCATAGCATCCTGGGCCTTTTCATGCATATACCGTGGTGATCCAGTAAAAGACGATGGAAGCACTACCATCTGACCTAGTTCGGCGACATCGGTATCTTGTCTTCCAATAGCATCTTTTAGGTGCATATAATTGTCTACTCTAAGTTGCGCCTGGTTGTTCCGAATAAAGTTTAATCGTTCTGTTTCAATTTTCGCGTACATAGGACAGTACAGTAAATGGTTGATCTCTGTTTCTCGGATCATGATGCGGTATGAATAGAAATTCATTGCAGATACTGTTTTTTTAAGAGGTAAATTTGTTTTCGGATCGATCTGATAAACATCTGCAGAGTAACCGTCCTCACCCCGGCAAAACAGTAAAGGATACTGTAAGGCATCATACGAACGATGCACCTCATTTATTTTTTGTAACTTATCATCATGACTTTGTAATACAATATCCCTTTTTACAAACTGCTGCCCAACTATGACCAATGCAACTTCACTTGCTGCTGGAGCATTATATCGGCCACGATGAGCATTGGCTGGTTTCCTATCAGCATGAATTACAACTTCAAAGTATTTACAATTTTGAGGTATTTTTTCGAGAGTAGTCTTCAAATCCTTTATGTAGGAGTTATAACGATGCACCATCGTCTGCAGTTATTTGACCAGATCATATACGTACCTCTCTTTCATCCTCTCCAACAAAATAAATCTGTAGAAATTGAGGATTTTGTTGGGGCAAAGGTTGTAGACCACCAATTAAATGATACACTTGACCTTGTACTTTGAAAGTAGGCAGAAATCCATGTTCCTTGATTTGTTTGGCTCCGAAAGATGTCATTTGGAAACAGCTATTATATTTTTTAATCCTGTCCATGAAATGTACATGGTCCGGGTGAGAGCCCATGATCAAACTGAAAAGTGGTTCGGGAAGACGCAAAGTAGGTGGCAGTTACACTTTGCCGGCACTGCAGCACATTCCGGGTGGCTCAGTTTTGTACTTTAAAGCGCCACAGTGTTTGCATTTGTGACTCATAGTGCCTATGTATTTCATTCCGGAAAGAGCTTTAATCTTCCATGGAAGTAAGCGCCTTTCTGAGCGTAATCCTGGACGGCTTTGTTCATAAACACTAACAGCGGCTCTATGAACTTCCGGATGATTTTGCTGGTAAGAAGAAGCAGCGGCTATATGAACTTCCGGATGATTTTGCTGGAAAGAAGAAGCAGCGGCTCTATGAGCTTCCGGATGATTTTGCTGGTAAGAAGAAGCAGCGGCTCTATGAGCTTCCGGATGATTTTGCTGATAAGAAGAAGCAGCGACTCTATGAACTTCCGGATGATTCATCTGATATTTTTTAGCGGCTCTTTTGAGTTGATTTTTCCTTACGTTATTTGTGAATCTTGCACGACGTTTCTTATTACGCTTAGCAGAACTGGATATTGGATCAGAAATTTCCATACGCTTTGCGGGACTCGGTATTTTATCAAAAATATTTTGAACAGTTGTAGCGTCATTGCAAGGTAAATAAACATCAAAATGTCCGTTTGATAAGTCTAATGTGAAACGAAGTCTCTTAATGGGACTTCCTTCTACACTGAATCTTTCATACAGATGTCCATTGCGATATACCTCAAAAGTGAAACCAAATATTTGTGCAGCAGCTACTAACTCGCATAAATTTCCATAAGTGGAATGTTTTAACATATCGATCGAGTATTCCTCAGAATTTCTATAATTATTTCCTATATCATCATGAGACATGATCGAGAAATATTGCCAATTGTTAACAATATGATCTACAATCTGAATACGAATCTCCCGAGACAAAACTTGAGTGTCGTACAGACGAAAAGATATTGCATTGAAGAGGCAAGCACCATCCGCCAACATGGGAACTACTTTATGTGGCGTCATAACGCCATTTATGCTCAATATTTCCACAATCATCGTGACAACGCAGGAAAACCGTGATATTACTCACAATAGGCTAGAGTTCTCAGACTCCTAATGCCTTTTCAAGGCTTCATCGCCTCTATATATAATGAGACTCGATTATTTCTCTTGTGGTTGAAGCTCGGCGTAGCCATCTAGCGGCTCTTTATCGGTATTACATACTTTAAAATTCATGAGAGATATCAACACTGCACGTTCCCTTCGTATTATCATTTTGAAACTTACGACACGGAAACAATCTCGCTCTGTTATACTGAATTTTTTTTCTCTGCGAAAATTTAGTAAGAAATGGAAGAAGCGTTTCAACCGTTTGCACGCACGGAGGGTGTCATTTTTTCGAATTGTTTTTTTCCTAATGTCGTGCCAGATATGATGCCGCAAGAACCATCCTGAAATCTCTTTCCCCCACATAAATATAGTACAGCTGGAAAAAATGCACATTTGACGCATTTCACCCCCTGGGGGTGAAATTTAAAAAGCTAAGAAATTTTTTTCTGAGTAATGATATTCCAGATATAATGCCGCAATAACCATCCTGAAATCTCTTTCTCCGCAGAAATATAGTGAAAAAACGAAAAATGCATATTCGACGCATTACACTCCCTGGGGGTGAAATTCCGAGAAACCCAGAAATTGCATTTTTCCTGATGTTATTCCAGACTTCTTGCCGCGAGAACCGTCTCGAAATCTCCTTTTCCCGAAGATATATAGTAAAAAATCGAAAAAACACATTTTAACCCTTTCCATCCCCTGGGGGTGGAATTTCAAAAAACCATTTCTTAGTGAGCACCTACTATGTGGGTAGAAGGTACTCACAAATTTTCAAGTTAATCGGATGAGTGGTTTTGGCTGGGCATTGATGAAGCAGTCAGTCAGTCAGGACAAGTATTTTTATATATAGAGATAACGTGATTATTTAATATTATTTCAAGACATGGTGTAGTAATGTTTTATAAGCACAGCCTTACTAGGTAAGAAATCATTTCATTTTATTGTATTAAAAATTTTTGTTATATGTTTTTGTCATTGTAATATTTTTCAATTCAACAAGTTTTTTTCCTTTTAAGAGTATATTTATATGATTAATTTTTCATACCCATTAGAAAAAAATTAACTAGAACATATTAATTTTAAATTGATAAATAGATCTAAATATACACAAGTGGTATATATAGATGTATTTTACAAGTTAAATAGTGTTCTATAAAATTTTATTTTATTGGGTATACACACCGGAGATTGGAAGGAGCCAGATGGGTAATCTCTATTGCAAATGAATAAATTAAAAATTATAACAAATACTTGAATGATAAATATAATATAGAATTATCTACGTTAATTATTATACAGGTTATCGTAACTATTTTTAAGTTAATCTTTTTCAATAGAGGTGGGCAAGGGATTCTGCTAATTAAATGATAATCATGAAAAATATATGTGAGTTTATCATGTCAATAAATCACATTCATTTATCAGTACATTATTAAATATGATTATTAGTAAATTAAACAAAACAAAAAAATCAACGCACCTTTCTATTTACCTCATAGGTAGTGTGGAAAAAATAGAAAAAATAATTATCTTATTTCCTTATAAGAATGAATAATGTCAAGCAAATAAACAATTTTAACTATTGTTGTAAGATGTGGGGGTTGGTGAGCGGAGCGAGCAGGGGGCGCAGCCCCCCTAGTATATATATATATATATATATAATTATAGTAATATTATAACCATATAATATTATTAGTACATTATGTAACAAGAGAAAATGTCGAATATTTTTCCCGTGGGTGAGTTTACTGCCTGAGCAAGCGAAGCGAAGTGAGAGCAGTATCACCCGAGGGAAAAATCGAGTTTTTTCTCGAGTTACATATAGTATTTTACGCCCATCTCAACTGTGGTCACTTTGTGACTTGAAAAGCGAGACTAATGGACTGTTAAAAGACAATATTGTTAAAGGACAATCGAGAATCAGGGTTATTGGTTTAACTGGATTATGTAACGAAATTTGGACTAGTTCTAGTGAAAAGCATCGCAATTTCGCCGCAATTCTGATGCAATCGAGGGTGCAATCATAAAAATTGCAGTAGCCGACGTGCGGTGTGCTTCACAATTGGACTAGGTTTCTGCTGCATGACAATTGCGACAGATGCGTGCAGCAGGATTGCAGCAGCAGTGCAACCGACAAGTGCAACTACGGGGGATGAAATAATGCACTCGTGAATGCAGCAGCGTTGCACCCGAATTGTGTACGACGATTACAGGAGACGAGAGTGACAGGATTGCAGCAGACGTGCAGCCAACAAGTGCTACTAAGGGGGATGAAATAATGCACTCGCAAGTGCAGCAGAATTGCACCCAAATTGCGTACTACGATTGCGGTAAGATTGCAGCAGACCTGCAGCCGACAAGTGCAACTAAAGGGGATGAAATATTGCACTCGCGAGTGCAGCAGAATTGCCCCCGAATTGCGTACGACGATTGCGGCATACTAGTGCGACAGGATTGCAGCAGACGTGCAGTCCGCAGAGCCAGCGGAAGCAAAGCGTATAGTTCAAACGTCGCGGCCGCTAGGCGTCGAGCGCATCAGTTTTGGGCTCACTCGACTAGTTTGGTGTGGTAGATATTATAAGAGAGCGCATACAAGCCGTCTGGGAGATAAAATTCTTCGGAGCTCTTTTTTTGTTACCATTCTCGGTGTTCCGAGGATTTCCGCTACGAGGTGTGTGTCTCGTTATTGAAGTATATCTTAATGCACTCGCAAATGCGTTACATCATACCCCTTATTCACATTTGTCAGCTGCACGGCTTTTGCAATCCTGCCGCACTCGTCTTCCGGAATCATCGTACGCAATTCGGGTGCAATCCTGCTATACTCGCGAGTTCATTATTTCATCCTCCTTAGTTGCCCTTGTCGATTGCCCGTCGGCTGCAATCCTGTCGTATTCGTCTGCCGCAATCGTCGCACGCAATTCTGGTGTAACTCTGATGCATTCGTGAGAGTATTGATTCACCCCCCTTAGTCGCACTTGTCTGGTTGCACGAGTTGCTGCAATCCTGCTGCACTCGTCTGCCGCAATCGTCGTGCACTTCGTGTGCAATTCTTCTGATCGCGCGAGTGCGTTAGTTCATTCCCCTTAGTCGCACTTGTCGGCTGCACGTCTGCTGCAATCCTGTCGTATTCGTCTGCCGCAATCGTCGCACGCAATTCTGGTGCAACTCTGATGCATTCGCGAGAGTATTGATTCACCCCCCTTAGTCGCACTTCTCAGCTGCACTTCTGCTGCAATCCTGCCGTACTCGTCTGCCGCAATCGTCGTGCAGCAGAAACCTTTCGAAGTGTGAAGCAGACCGTGCACTTTCGGCGCAATCGCGGGAAAGTAATTTGTGGGAAAAAAGTAACTTTTTTTCCGCTAATCATTTTTGCGAGCAAAAAGTATAATTTTGGTCTCGTTTTTCAGGGAAAAAAGTGGCCATTTTCGTTCAGATGGGCATAACATATATTATATAATATTATTTAATATTTTTTTTATTATATATATGGACCTCCGATTAAGGTCTAATGTATAGGCTAGGACTATGTGTGTTCTGATAATTCATTGTGTGATGCTACATTTTGAGCGCGATGGGGAACGATGAAGGCTACCTAAGACTACCGTTCGAACTTGATAATAGATTTGCGGCTGCCGTTTGCGAATATGGCGTTGTCGGCTAATGTGTTGCCGCTCTATATCCATGCGCTGTAACTCATGGGTATATGAGGATGTTGAAGGTTACTGAAGGCTACCACTTGACCTTGATAATAGGTGTGCAGCGGCCGTTCGCATATGTAGCGCTGTCTGGTAATGCGTTGTCGCTCTATATCAACGCGCTGTAACTCATGTGTATATGAGGATGATGAAGACTACTGAAGACTACCGTTTGATCTTTATAATAGGGGGCCGGCTGCCGTTCTCGAATGTGGCGCGGTCGACTTATGTACAGCCGCCGCGGGAATTATCCGTATTATTTTCTTTTGTTCTCATCTCTAATAATAATACTTATTGATAAGGTAAGTGGTATATATATTCCTGTAAATAAATTACCAGGGTTTTTTTCAATTATTTGTAGATATGTACATACATTATTAGTATAAGCATTTTGAATGGGGTTTATGTCGTCCCCTTTCTTCTTTTGTTCTGTACCTGATAGTATGTCATTTTTACTTTCTCTCTTTCCTTTCAGTACAAAGATATTGTGAAGATCGGACCTCTTAAGGATTATTTATGTATATTAAGAAAATTGAAAAGCGAGGAACTGATCTTTAAACGAATGAAGCTGCGCTGCACGTTAGTGCTGGATTTAATGATCAAAGATAAGGATGGGGTAAGTTCGATAGGTCCGCAGAGGATTTACTGGAAGCTCTCAAGGTAATTTTTATTTATATTCTACTTGCTTATTAAAACCTGGTTGTGTTTATTATTTTGTTTTATATATATATATATATATATATATATATATATATATATATATATATATATATATATATATATATATATATATATATATATATGTGTGTATCTCTACCTTTGTTTACTAGAGGGTTCCTTTAAGAAACTTACTCGAAGTGGGCTGTTTATCGGACACCTACTCGGTGTGAGAAGCTATTCGGCCGTATCCTTGAGGATGTTGGTGGTGACGATGTAAAGTCCGTGTACGGAATGAATTTGGTTAGAAATTATTTGGGTACGACTGGTCGGCTTAGCGGGCTCTCGTAGAATGTAAGTCCGGAGAGAAACAGTTCTCTGAACCCTTCTACCGGTGTTAATGTTCTGACCTTCTACTCGGCTGGTTTGTACATGTTTACCGATATTGATCTCGAGGATGGATATCTAGATAGTGCTAACCTCATCGATTAGGATGACAAGGATGCCTACAAAATATTGCTGTGTATACATCCAGATGACACTTAGCGGCATTCCAGATTCATGAAGAAACGCATTGACGCCTTATGGGAATTGAAACAAAACGTCCGCAGTTGGCTTCCTGCGTGTTCCACTCCCCATCACCACAAGAGGCTTACAATAACGACTGCCCTTTTGAAGAAAACTACCATCCGTTTTCAACTGATCGTTCAGCGCCCTGGTGATTTGATGTATATAGGGCCTGGGGTCAGTCATAAGGTTCTGAATTTAGAGATTAGTCTGGTGGAAGCGACCAATATTGGTTCTCTCTACTGGAACTCGTATGACCATTTGTTCACTTCATGTGGATGTTCTGATAAAAGGATTCGCTATATTCGGCGTAACCCTGACGTATACATGATGGATGGTTATGGAAAAACTCCTAGCCCGTTATGAGTGCATCGTCCCCAGTGCGCTTCACTATCACATGCAGACAGTTCATGGCTATCCTGCTCTAATTTCCGGAAAGTATGTTTGTGCGTTTTGTTCCCGAAGTGTTATACACAGTCAGACTTTGTATAAACATATGCTTGAAAAACATGTGCCGGGTGCTGTTGCAGACGTGGTTTGCGTTTGTTTGATGGAAATTTTGATGATGGTACATGGTTAAAAAATAACACATTGTTTATCCGGGACGAATAACATACAACTTGTTATATTACCTTTACAATCAATGTGTTCGTAGTTGGTTAACCACCAAATGTTTGTTACTTGTGTGTACATTATCAATAGCCCTAGAAAATGTAACACCAAAATCTCATTTTAGATATTTGAAGTTTATTGTATTAACAAATCAATGTGTGTTAAAAGTAACAATCAAATTTTAACAACGAAACCAAACATTTACGAATTCGTTTTTAACCGTATACTAATTCGATCATGCTCGGTGCGAGGCGCGTATAGTTATATTATGTGCATGTGGTTGTCGTGTTTTTTTCCCGTACAGAAGTCGTGTGTAGTTGTATTTGCCTAGTCTGGAGGGATTTACCTTTAGGATTCAGTACAATTCGTATACAATTATATTACTTGGTGAGGTAGGCACGTAAGATCAGCTAATCTAACAATGTGCACATTTAGCGTAAAAGTGCTGCTCTAAGTTTTCGTTGTTACCTGATTTGATGCCGCTAGGCTGCACTAGGAGAATGCGACTCTCAGATAATTTTATTTTCACATCGGTTTTCTGAGTAACCAAATGTCGAATATTTATCGCCTTTGATAGTCTATAATATTTTTTACTATATTCGATTTGCATAATTTAAGCATAACTGTAGGTTATTTGGATGTTTGACGTACCATATATTGTATTGCGTTATTGCCGGCCTTGAACGATATCATCATTAGCCTTGCTTATTTATTATTTGTCGGTGGCCCTAGAAGTGCTCTTGTTAGTCCGTTCATTTGATATTGATATATTATTTCGGTATATTCTATATATTTTCTTTTCATTATTTTCCTTTATATTTTATTTTATTTGTCTTTCGCTTTTATATTTTCATTCTTTCTTTCATTTTCTTATTTCTTATTTTTTTTTCTTTTTTTCTCATCACGGCTTCTACTCATTAGGTCTCTTTAGGTCTTTACTTTTTCTTACGTGCGAACTCGTTTTTCTTATAGCACGGACGATGACGCGTGAGCAGTCGCCAACGATTACAATGGTATATGTCACGACGATCCGCTGAAACAGCGTACACATTTTTGTCTTACTCAGCTGCCACTACGCAGGATGTACCCCGAGTGTATCATTTTGATACATTTTTATCAAAGATCGTGATTTCACTTCTTTTCCATTGGAATATCGTGCGCACCACTTGGAATGCCTTATATTTTACGAGTCTGATAGATGGTTCACGGTTAAGGGTGGCCCCGAGTGCTCTGCCGCTAGTTCTAGTGCGATCGGGGATACCCGTTGTTCCTCGATAACTCGCCTTTCTGGATTCTCCGGGAGCGCCCGTGTCGCTACGACTGGTAAAAAAGTTCCTTCGACCGGGGGCGCCAGAAACGGCGCACCAAGCTGGGTTTGTAACGTAGGTAGGAGCGCCCGTCACACTACAAGGTACTTGTTTGTTTGGGAGCCCAGGAGCGTCCTAATCTCTCCTACTGGTGAAGGATTTTTTGTTATTGGAAGGGTTGGAAGCGTCGCTTCAAGTTAATGTGTTATCGCGAGCGGAAGCACCTTCTGCGCTACAAGATCATACTTTTCCGTAAATTCCAGGAGCGCCAGTATCGCTGCAACTGATAAAGAATTCTTTGCGGACCGATACGTCACTTGCAATACAATTGGTCGGATCTTCGGTATAAGCTCAAGTTGACTCGCTGCCAGATTGGTCTCGCGATTTATCCGGTTTGTTATCGGTTTTTGCCCGATTCTTTGCCGAATGAAATCGCGAGTCGTTCAATATCGTTTGTAAACAACCGATGATTCGAGTGATTATCTTTCCGTTTCATCTGAGCGAGAAATGCAGGAAGTTAATGAGGATAAATTATTACGTATGCTATTGGAAGAACCGAATTCTGCCACCTTGCCTCGTCCAATTTGTTTCGAATATATGTTGAAACTGAGTTATCAGTGTACCAATTGGCATTCAGTTTGTAGTTTCTGTTATATGGCGCCTTAGCGCGTCCATTCTGTAGGGACGTTTCTTACTCTGGTCGTTATCAACCGTGAGGCTGTCGCGAGGTCATTAGTCCAGATAGTGGGACTTGCCACGTTTCGGATTGCATTTTTTCCTTCGGGCGCTGTGCTGCGCTAGGTGGAGTTGCATCCCCTCTTTCTATCGCGCCTACCGAGTCTCGCGTGTTGCTGGAGAGCTTATCTTTCGAGAGTGATCGAACACCAGTCGTCTGTGAGTCTGAAGATTTATAATTTCTGAGGTCTTTATTTCTTTCTCCATTTTTCTATATATTTTTTGCTATGACATTATCCTATTATTTCTTATTCTTACAGAGTCGTGGATGCATGGGTTATTGTGACGAAACCGCAATATCTACTGCTCCTGCTCTGGCGTCGCTTGGTACCAATGCTTCATCTAGTGCGTCGTCTCTACCATCCTGGACCGACCTCAGCAACGTGTTAGGGGTCTGTAACTCTCTCGGTATTATTCAGGTTCCGAAGGTGAGGCTAGGTTTTCCTTCTCAGGGCTGGAGTTGGGTACGATTCAGCTCTCTAATAGCCTCGATAACATCTCCGATTTCTTCGGGAACTTGTACTATGAGGTTTGCACCGATGCTGAAAATAAACCGAACATTCCACCTAGTAGTCCGTCATCCATTCCTCCACAGCTTTCACCTGCTACTAGGCCTATTGCCTTGCTGCTTCCTGCCTTACCGGCCGTGTCACCAGTTGCTAGGCCTGTCCGATCCCCTGCTCTTGGAGATTTTAACCTGCCGTGTGTGTGAAGATTTTATCTACTCGATCTGAGTTCTGCCAATGTGACAAAGGGAATGCGATTTGCCCTGAGTGTGCGGACCGTCGTGTCAGCTACGAGCATTTCTGCCGACAACTTACGCCGGAGTGGTGTAACCTTTTACTTTAGGAGATAGCCGAGAGTATTCGGTTCCCCTGCAGATACCTTGAGCTCGGACGTTCCGAGATCCCCGAAGTTCGGGACTGGTACTTCCACGTCTTTATCTGCGGGCATCGACCAGCACCCTTGTCGCCTGAAAAAATTAATGAGATTGATAATATAACCAAATTACTTCCAATTGACTTAGAATGTTATTTATTTATTGTCCTTTCACTAGATTCTCCTTGATTGCCTTGTCTTAAAAATATTTTCTTTTAATTATCAACTAATTAAAGCTTATTAAGTTTTCTATTTAATACATATATTATTACTTAACTTATTATTTTGTGACATTAATAATTTTTATGCAATTTATTTCCTTGTTTTTTATTGTCTAATTTATTTTTGATAGTTTTTATTTTCTTGATCGGTGATATACTATAATATAATTATATGCTCTATTACAATGTGCTATATATTATTTATTTATTCTGTTATACATATGCTTAAAATTATATTATAACTTAACCTATTTTTATTTATACATATTCATACTTTATATCTTTATTTTATATCTTTTTTTATATCTATTTACTGCATTGCCTTGACCGTCGGCGTTCGATGGCCGCGGAAAGGGACAAAATAATGTTGGGTTAGTCTGTACTTAGAGTATTATATTAATTGAATATTGTAATTTAGCCGTCCCTTTCACCCGGGGGTCGCGAAGATGTTAAGTAGAAAATGTGTGTGTGTGTTTGTGTGTTTGTGTGTTTGTGTGTTTGTGTGTGTGTGCGTGTGCGTGTGCGTGTGCGTGTGCGCGTGCGTGTGCGTGAGTGTGTGTGTGTGTGTGTGTGCATATGTATGGATGAGAATCAACATTATATCGAATATATGCATTAAAAATTAATGTTTCGGGGCTTATTTTTTTCTTCTCCTTTAAGAACGGCATCTCAAGAAAATTTTGTTTTTGTTTTTCGATGCACTTTTATTTTTAGCGGTTTCTAGAGTTTTAAGTTTTAGATCTTTGGGTTTCTTGATACCATAGAAATAATATCATAAATTCAGTGATAATGCAATTTATAGAGCGTAAAGTTACATATTTTTTCCCACCCAAAATTTTGAATAAGCTATTTCTCTTATTTTGTTATTCACGAATCGTCTGTTTCTTTCAAACGGTTATGTATGTGAAATATAAGAATGACAATTTTTGAGAATAATTGAGATGATTAGGAATATGAATAAGAAGATTGTGAAAAAATTTTTGACCCTTAATGTATTTCTTTTGAAGGGAACAACTCATTTCATAAAAAAAAAATCTTTATTCAGCTGTGAATACTGGAGAATATCGGAAGAATTTAATCTGAAACATTCCAAAATGGCTGCTCTTTACTATCTCTTATACGAGTTATTGGCACAGATCACAACGACCTATGTATTTCGAGATATTTGAGGTTATGTATTTCTTGAAATTTTTTTTTGGATCGATTATACGAGGGTAGTTCAATAAGTCTTTAGAATAAAGTATAAAAACAATTTTTTTTGGGTAAATTTTTTTTTATTTTTCAACATAATCTCCTTGGAGCTCTATACACTTGGTCAATCGCTTTTTAAGTTTTTTTAATCCTTCAGAAAAGTGCGTTTTCGGAAGTTCCTCAAAATAAGCACTTACAGAGGCAATGACGTCTTCGTTGTCCGTAAATCTCTGTCCACCGAGCCATTTTTTCAAGTTTGGAAATAAGAAAAAGTCACTGGGGGCTAAATCTGGTGAATACGGTGGGTGTTCGACCAATTCGAATTTTAGTTCTTCAATTTTAGCCATTGAAACGAAGCATGTGTGAACTCGGGCGTTGTCGTGATGAAAGAGAATTTTTTTTCTCGCCAAATGTGGTCTTTTTTTTTAATTTCTTCTTTCAGCTGCTCTAATAATGACGCATAATACTCACCAGTAATTGTTTTACCCTTTTCCAAGTAGTCAATAAGTATAATTTCACGTGCATCCCAAAAAACTGTAGCCATAACCTTACCAGCTGACTTTACGGTCTTTGCCTTCTTTGGAGCTGGTTCGCCTGTGGAAATCCACTGTTTGGATTGTTCCTTTGTCTCAGGAGTGTAGTGGTGTATCCATGTTTCATCCACAGTCACAAATCGACGAAAAAATTCCTCAGGATTCCGACTTATGCGCGCCAAAAGAGCCTCAGAGGCGACCACTCTATTGCGTTTATTCTCAGCTGAGAGCAAACGCGGCACCCATCTTGCCGATAGCTTTTTCATGCCTAATTTTTCATGTAGAATTGAAACAACTGCACCTATAGATATCCTTGTGGCCTCAGCTAACTCACGCACTTTTAATCTTCTATCCTTCAACACCATATCGTGGATTTTATTGATGATTTCGGGAGTAGTTGCTTCTACGGGTCTTCCTGAACGTGGTTCGTCACTTATTGATGTACGACCACGCTTAAATTCATTTACCCAGTTATAAACCATTGCTAAGGCAGGGGCAGATGTGCCATGAACTGAGTCCAATTCATTTTTTATCTCATATGGAGTTAAACCCTTTAAATGAAAATGTTTAATTACCGCTCTGAACTCGTTTTTTTCCATTTTTCTTAACAAGCAATTTTTTTTTTCAATTGGTTATAAAAACACGTAAACTCAGAAGATGTGGACTATGACTGCACCATATATCTAGTCGGGAGTGGTGCTGACTGAAAACAGATGATTTGGAGCGATTCGCGCGCCATCTGTTGGTCATTCTAAAGACTTATTGAACTACCCTCGTATGTCGAAAATGGCGCAATCATTTTTTAGCAAACTGGGCTCATTATTTTCGCATTTTAATGAAGATTCGAAATTGAAATAGTATATTGTGTACCTAGGGCGCAAAGTGGGCTTTTTTTAGACCGAGTGTGGAGATTGCAGTTCGAGTCGAAGGCGAGCTAGCACGAGCTGAAGGCGAGTGCGTTTGCGAGCCGAAGACGAGTACTGAAACCACACGAGGTCAAACAGCCCACTTTGCCCTTGGTTCACACCATATATTTTAACGCAATTTTGCGTTTTTCTAGCATATTAAGCGGGGTTATATATATATAGCAATTTTCCGAAAAATTTTAGCGGGCGTAAAAGTAACTTTGGCACTCACTTATTACTTTTACGCCCGCTTATTTACTTTTTCGCCCGTTATTTACTTTTGCGCACGTTTATTTACTTTTGCGCCCACCGGTCATTAAAATTGTTCTTTATGCCCGCTTAATAGGTACAGAAAAACGCGAAATCGTGCTTGTGTTAAAAAAAAATTTAAAGATCCATTGACTCGTTTTTCTTTTATAACAATATTTCGATTTTTCGATTTTTGACGTTTAGTTTGTAACGGGCTACTCAATTTATTAATAATAATTAATCAAGCAAGCAAGTGTCCCGATGGCGTATGTCACACGTAGCGCGTGTGCGCGACTTAATGATCAGCTTAACCTTTGCTGTCCCACGGCGACTTGCCGCTGTAACTTAGAGTAGACTCGGTACGGGGAACAGGCGGGCCCGAGTCTATTAATGACACGGAGATTTTATTGATAACAAATAATAAACTCTATATTGTGCAATAATAATAAACTACAAATGAAGAAAACAATGATATATTATTAATAACAACGATGAATTTAATGAAGTTGACAAACAGTAATATTGCCCTCAGGTCGAGGGTCGTGTGCATGTTCAGCACGACCGTTGCTGAGTACAACGTCTTAATGAGAGAAGACTTCGAACACACGCGGGCCTCCCTTTCGTGGGCTATTCGGAGCCCTTTTATTCTGAGGACACGGCACACTATTTGTAGTGCGGCCTCTTCGTACGTACGCGTTTACCCTCGGGCTAGCTCTTACCTCTATTAAATAGAGGACGAAACATAGGAGACGTTGACGAAGCTTCTCTTCTATCCCTCTGTCTCTCTTTCTCTCTTTTTCGATGCTGGCCGGTAGCTTTGCCGCTTTCCCTTTGTCTGTCTCCCCAAGGCTTCTTGTTGGAGGCTTCTTGCCTTGGGTGTGGATTCTCCTTCCGGAGATGATGGTGGAGGACTATTTAATAGAACCCTGAAGAAAATTATCGCCTCCACCCGTTCCCTGTCACACACACACACACATACACGACGAAATGGCGAATTATATTCGTTGGAAGAACGAGCGCAAACTATGGAAACGCGAAGTCGTTCGAAAACGTCAAGATGGCGACGAGCAAGCTGTAAACGTGTAAGCGTGGCGCGAGAGCAACGGGTATAATGGCCTTTCTCCTCGGCCTCGGCGGCGTCTCACCGCCTGCTTACTCCTACCTAACTGGTGAAGCGCGCGACTGTCAGATGGCGAATCTTGGCCCATCTCCCTCCCAGACATTGCCCGGATAAGTAACTTCTATCAACCACTTAGAAGATGTCGCGAAAAAGATCGAGAAAATGGGTGTGACTAGTATGGATTAAAGGATGTTATTAAACATGATCCCTTTTCTTTTTCTAATTTATTTTCTTCATTTTGTGATCTCATTTTCCCTATTTCTTTCTTTTCGCCCTCTTACTGCGGGCTTTGCCACCCCTCCATAATGACCGTGTGCACTTTTTCCACATTAGGACACTTGAAGATGCTTTAGAACGCTTTAGGACACTTGGTAGCGTATCCCTGGTTTGCGGCAGATGCTGCAATACAGGTTGCTTCCGGTTACCGGGGGATTTGGTATCCGCGGGGGCGTGTCCCTCCTCTCCTCTTAAGAGCGGGAGTTGGGACGTCTCAGCGAGTCAGGCCCCCCTTGAGCTCCGGATGAGGTGCTGGTTTATGGCTGCCGTTCGGCCGGAATCTGGTAGGCCTCGTCTTTCCCTATCTCCTGCTGAAGCCATCTCAAGTCCGCTTCGGTTTCTGCTGCGGTTTTGCTGGGGGCCGCGACTTAGCGATTGGCGGATGCAATGTTCGCCGCAGCAACAGCTACCTCAGTTTTCTCCCGCTTCAGCCTCTTCTTTCATTCATTCAACCACACGGGGATGTGGTCTGATAGCTCCCGGTGTTTTGAAAATGGGACAACGCAGGTCCCTGTGTAGTTGAAAGCGTGCTGAAAATTCCGATGGAATTCGTCTCACGCTTCGACCGCTTCCTTCATGGAGATACGGTACCTTGACCACGAAGCACAAGCCATCTGGGAGACCATCTCTGTCTTGGCCCATTCCCGTTGTATTGCCGGCACAGGGGGTTCCTTTCGAGATTCCTGGGTATCGGTCCGGGATGGATCGGGCAAGGACAGCGCTTCGTCTGGCTCTATATGTGTGCTCATCGCCCGAGTGGGGTCCCTGACAGGGATTGTACTCCCTTTCGGCGGGTCCGCCGGCGACTTAGATGAACCCCCGGCCCTGGAGACCACGGATGAAGCGCATCGGTCATCATCATTGACGTCCTCCCACTCTTCGATAACGACAGAATTCCTCGCCACTATATCTCGGCGTTTTTCATGTTCATCCTCATGGAAGTGTGTTCCTTCGAGTTCGACGCGGGAATGGAGATGCATTCGAACTCCGATTATTACGCTTATTAGCTCCGTTGAGCCAACCGCGTTGCCGTTTCTGCGACGTTTCTACGTCGTTTGGTGGGCTATTCGGCGAACGGCCGGGTCTTATAGTTTTGACGACGCATACTATCTTGCGGGGTCGTCCCCATTTCACTTTCGGTGCGCCTCACGTGGCGACTTCGGGTAATGTTGCCCCCGCTGGGTCGCGCTATGCACTTTTGTGACGGACGAAGAAGGGTCACTGATCTCCTTCGACTCCTTCGGTGGTCAAGATGTTCCCGCACCTTCTGTTTCAGGGGTGAGGCCGAAGAGCTTGTACCAACTAGGTCCGCGTACTGCTGTCCCAATGAAAGGTCCTGCATACTTGGTTACCAGTTTTGCTGTGATGTCTCGGGCTACCGAGGACAGGACTCTGTTCTTCCGCCACACTCTCGGAGCTCGTTATCGTAATTGCTCACCTGCCTGACCCGTTCGGCGTTGGAACGTAGTGCAGATTGTTCTTGCGTTGCGCGCAATCTTAGCATGCATGCATTCCAAATCTGCAGCAGTTCTTGCTGTATGGGTCCTGACGTGGAGCTCTCCTGTTCCCATCTCACGGTGCAAGGGGGCGTCGGTTGTCTGACATAATTCAATATCGTTGGGCTTAAACCGGCGGAGCTGTGCTTGGCTGTGTTCATTGCGAACAGAAGTTTTGGCAGATTTTCGTCCCAGTCTTGTAGTTTTCCATTACGTGGGACGCGATAATTTTCTTCAGGGTTCTATTAACCCTTTCCACGGAGTTTGCTCACGGGCAGTATGGGGGTGGGGGAGTAGTTCATGGTGTTATAAATGCCTTGCTGTATCAGATATTCGTCGACGGCCTTATTTTTTAATTATGTGCCGTTGTCAGAATGGAACGTCTCTGGTGCGCCGAACCGAATCACGATCCTTCCGTGTAATTCCTTAATAACGGTTCTAGCGTTCCCTTTCCGGATGAAGATACACTCGACCCATCTGGTGAATAGATCTTGAAATACCAAGATATATTCAAATTCACCCCTACTGCGTGGCAATTGTCCGGTGATATCGCCGGCTACGATATGCCACGGTCTCTCTGCTGATCGTATACCCATCATCCTGATGGACGGTCTCTGAATTACCTTACACTGCTGAGATATCATGCAGCAATGGACGTACTTATGAACGTATGCATGCATGTGGGGCCAGAAGTACTGGTGTGCCATTCGGACGTACGTTTTTTCTCGTCCGAGATGTCCGGCAGTGGTTGTCATGGTTTTCCCGCATGATGGCGTTTCGGTGTTCGAGTGTGAATATCTACATCCATGCATATTAATTGCCTACGTGTCCTCGAGCTCTTCGTCGGGCTTATAGTGGTATAAGTTTTTTTCTGCAATCTTCAAGTTTGGGTGCTCCCGAGGGTTCATCGCCGTTGTATTGAGGATGCCTAGGTACCACTGATCTCTAGTGTCCGCTGACCAAGTTAAGGAGCCTATCGATGTTTCCTCCTTTTTGTAAATCACTGGGTAATTATGACCTTGTAGGCGTAACGCCCACCTTGCCAGACGGCCGGTGGGGTTTTTCAGATTACATAGTCACGCTAGTCTCAAGTGATTCGTTACCACTCGGAAGTGGTATCCCTCGATATATGGGCGAAACTTTTCTATGTCCGATACCACTGCCAGGCACTCTCATTCGGGCACGCTTTAATTCCTCTATGCCGAATTCAACGTTCGGTTGTCGAATTCCATTCTCTCCTTCGAGAGAAGACCTGTTCGAACGTGACTGGGCGTCAGAGTCTATCGTCGTCGCTTCAGCTTCGACGAATTTAACTGCCACTGAGGTGACGTTTTCTTCCGTAACCTCATTCAAGTTGTCCTTCTCTTTGTCGGATGGCGTGCCCGTTTGTGGAAATGTACTAGTTCCCTGCATCGTTGCTTCAGCTTCGATTGGGGGAGGTATCGCTGAAGTTGTATGGATGGGCAGACCTACTGCGGAAACCGTGTTTACTTCAGGAATAATCGCGATCCTTAGTGGCCACCCCTCACTTCGTTTCCTGAACATTTGGGGCAGTACTTTCTCATAAAGCTCAATTCCCCACAACCGAAGCATTTCAAAGGTTGCGTCGGATCGAACCTTTGCTTATTCCCTCCTAGCGTCCGGCCAGGGCGGTCTGACCCGGTATTATCTCGCCCTTTTCATGGTGGAGATTTTCTTGATTTACGAGTGTCGACAGACCTCTTGGGGCTTCTCTGACCCCCTTTCCCTTGTCCATTCCTGGACCGGCAATTCTCGTTTCTGTTTGATTACTGGAGTTGTTTTAATTTCTCATCTAACATATTCGCCAACATCGCCTTGATATCTGGCAGGGGAGGTTTCGATTCCTCCAAAGTCACGGCAGAAATCTTCGTTCTTTGCTTCTTTTGCCCCTGAGTTGGCTTGTACGCCAGCTCTGGCAGCAGAGAAGCTTCTGGTGCTGGTGGTAAACAGTACGCCCTCTGCTGTTCCAACGTCTCTTCAGCGTCGGTCGCCGCGTCCAGTAGTATTTCTACACTAGTGACGTCGGATCTCCGGACCAGCTTCTTCCAATTATTGAGTTTCCTCGAGTCGTGGTAACAGATTGTTAATTATAAAAATGATATTTAGGAAAAAATTTAACTGTTTAATTGAACGTTTGATTTAGGTTGAAAAGATTTTGTCTGTCTTGTAGTGCAGATGCTTTGAATAATTTGAATGTCTATAAATTAATGAGTGAAATAGCAATGAGATATATGAGTTGATTATTTGTGAAAAATATTGTTGTTAAGAGGTTTTAGTAATTTTTAAAGCTAAAAGTTCTTCTACTACTATATTGGCAGATTAGATGAATATAGTTGGAAGTACAAATCGCGGGTGCATCACCCCTTGCGAGGCAAATGTGACTGCATCCGTTACAATCTCGGTGTTTAATTTAAATTGAATTATGCCTTTATTTAAATATTGTATCGCGTTAACTATAGCGTTTGATTTAAAATAGTAGTTATTTGATTGAGAAATGTTACATAAAGTAGCACTTAACGTTTCTATTTTTTGGTCTATGTCAGTGAATTTTGTCACAACCAATTCTGTTTGCTCCACTATAAGTTTTGTTAATTGCTTGGTATCATTGGATGTTATCTGAATCAAATTTCGTAGATTCGCTTGAGTATTCTCATCCAATGTACCAAATAATATATTACTGATTTGTCCTATAAATGGTAAGACTGAGCGCTTGATACGCGTGTCACTGGAGATACCCAAGCCCGACCGAAGTTGTGTTACCCTGCTGAGATGGTTGATAGTGCCATCAATCTGTTGTTTCGAATTGTCTAGTAAATTTTTGTGTGGGCATGGTGAAATTAATTGTTCACAGGGATGATATAATTTCTGCCATTGATCGTACAGGTTCCTTTCTGTGTTAACATACGTATCTAAATTAACCTTATGAATGATTTTCCAATCAACACTGGAGGTAGCTAGTGGTGAAATATGTTCTAATGACATTCCTGGATTACTTTTTAATAGAGTTATAGTGTCCACATTTCTGGGATCATCGCCTGAGGTAACTCTGCAAAGTGAAAGTAAAATGTACGTGAGCTCGCTATCCTATATGACTCAGGATGTCGAGAGTTTAAATATTAAAGATCGACATTGGGTTATCTATTTACAAAGGCCTTATATTGATAGTTAAATGTGTTGATAATTTAATGATTTTTAAGAACACAGCAAAAAGAAAAAGTAAAAGGTGCCTTTTCTTCTATGTACGCCCAATAGCAGCGGAAAAAAAGTAACATATGTTATATGTATGAAAATTTATTGTTAAGAGAAATACATTGAGATAGCGAGTAAAGCATGTATCTGAGGGAAGTGAACCTCACATGCTTAACGATTCACTCTCGGAATCTTCAATAATTACGTGCTTATAATCATAACCTGCCGTTGGCGGATCTTTCAGAAAACCAGGTCTTTTTAACTTGTCTAGAATTGTGATATTTGTTGTTTCCCCAGTTTTCAATTTAGCATTTTTGTTTTTCTGATTAATTTCAATAATTTCATGAGGTACCTCATAATCAATCGTAAATTTATCTACGTGAGGTTCTTTCAAAAAATAAACCAATTCGCCCTCTCTGAAATCTTTTATGTTTAATTTTCTATCGTAATAATATTTAGATTTATACTTAGCTTGAACCGCGATACTTAGATAAAGTAAGATACTCAGTTAAGGTGTAGTGCATTATCTCAATCTATTCTGAATATTCTGGCGAACTGTTCTATTAGTCTGTTTTGAAAGTGAGTCGCCTGATCCGTACGCGATGCTGCTGGAGGGCCAAAGTAACACATAACCTAGTGAGTGAATACTCTTGAAACTTCTTCAGCTGCCGCCCTCACTACAGGAATTAGTATAACAGATTTTGTTAGCCAATCCTGGATAGTGAGGATATGTCTATAACCTCCTGCGATTTCTTGTAATCCTCATAAAAGTTAACTGATAATTTATGGAAGGATTTGGAAGGTATATCCGTTATTCTTAAAGGTAAGCGGGTCTTAATTCTAACTAGTTTGTTGGTTTGACATTGGGAATAGCCAAGGACAAACTGTCGCACATCCAGTCGCATGTAATAATAATCGTTAGCAACATTGAGATACGTTTTATTAATTCCACGATGTCCTCCCAAGGGTGCCTCATGGTACTTTTTTAATAATTTGTATCTGTGTTCCACAGGTGGGATTGTTAATTGTTTAAATAAAACATAGCTACTACTGGAACTCCAGCAAATATTCAGTCGAATAATTGAATAAAGGTGTTGTATTCATTGAGAGTGAACATGGCTAAATCTCTGATGATGGCAAACAAAGTCATGTTCTGATTTAAAACTTCGTCCTTCAGTTTCTTGAGACACTTGCGCATGTCAGCTTTAAGAGATCTGTCGTTGATGTTGTTTTTGACAAATAGTTCCAGTAGTTTCGAGTCCTTGTTGATGTACTGTCCCTCAATCATGGCTTCTAAAATTTATGCCACGCAGAAAAAGTCCGTAGTCAAAAAATACCCTAAATTTTCTTTATATCTAAACAGGTGCTCCAGAATTTGAAAAATTTTAACTAATGGTGGAGCTTCCTCTCCCTCTGGAATAGTCCAGGATGGTTTCTCACGGGGTGGTCGCGCTCTCATTACGAGACAACGTTCCAAAGCAGCGTGGTGGATCGATGGGGTGTTTGGGTTATCTACGCTATGCTTGGTGGTTGCACTATCACGCGATTTGATGACTGGTATGTCTACATGTGTTGGTTCAGGTGGTGGTTGATTTTCGTTGTCATATCTCTGGTTGTTGCTTTGATCTATGTCCCCTCGTGCTCCAACTGACGTCTGGCTCAAACCACTATATCCTTCTGGGATTTTCACTAATAGTAACGGAGTGAAATGGTTACCTATCAGGTGTTAGTGTATAAAATTGTGTGACCCACTGACTATAATATGCCAGAAATCTAGTTCTTCATCATAGTGATAATAATCAATACAGATATTCTAATTGAATTCTCTTGCAAAGATAAACGCACAATCAGCGTCTCCAAACTCAGTTGGTGACAGAAAAATGTCGAGTGCTTCCTGTAGATCTCCACAGTCCTGAAGAGCTGGTGAGTCAGCTAGTCTTGCTCTTAAAGCAAGAGCTGAAAATTTTAAATTCATAATTTTTATGAACGAATAAAATAAGCAATTTCCTAAAGGTTGCGATGGAATGTCCACATACCGTTCGAAGTTGCATTCTAGATTTGCGTAAGTAGTTCGGGGTTCAAATACTCTGAATCTGCCTGTATAAGAACTTATTGAGGGGTGTTGGAAAGGATTATCTGCACGCATTTGTATCGCTGTTACGAGGGATGTATTCGACATTGTCAAAACTGTCAAGAGGTTCCAAAATATCTACATCCTGAGGTAACTGATGATCTATTATTGGTGAATCCTGGAGTGCCCTATCTTGATCGTCAACTGAATTAACATCTACTACTGACCAAGACTCAATGTCTTCCTTTTTTTTATCAAGGAAAGCAGCGACAGTAGAAAGACTTGATGAATGGGGTGTATCGTCTACGCACTCGTCAATGAGTTTGTGAGACTGGGGTGCTAATTTATTGGTATAAGATGAAGTTATATTGTCATGGTGAGGTGTACCCGAATTGCCCATGGTATCTTTCTCACGCAATGCAGAACTCACTTTCCATGCGTTAATTTGTACGCCAATTCTTTTTTTAAATTGTTATTCAGTGATATCTACTCTCAGTTTAGCACGGAACTTGTTAAGGATGTCATCCATACGTGCACCAGGAGATGTGTGATCATATTTATGTTGCTGAATGGTGATTATCTCCACAGATACCTGTTTCTTTGGGTGATTTTTCTTCAGGTGTAATTTTGAAGTTGGCTGGGACTCTATTCAAGACTTGTAGTTTTAGAGGTTTGCGTTTGATTCTAGGTCATTTGATTATTTTCGAGAAAAAATTGCAGAGTGTACGCCAAATTGAAAATTCTGGTTTAGTTGATAGTTCAGTTTGAGAATTACTGGATATTTTGGTTAACTTGTGCAAGCCAGGAGAATTTGGGATGAATCTGGTGCGAGTTCTTTTACAATTCTTCTCTATGTTGAGCCATGGAACTCGTGTCATCTCAGTATTGAGATCTATGTCTAATACTGCTTTGCGTTTGTGGGTATTCTTTTCTTCCGCCTTATCTTTATATGGTTTCGCGAGCTGATGATCTATGCAAACTTTGAGAATCGCACGGATGAGTGTGCGTTCAGCTTCACCTAACTGGTATTCCCCTATCACTGCTACAATATTTACATCTGCTATCCGTGTTCTGTGGCGGGGTAGATTCCTGTGTAGGCGTTGGTTCTTTGGGTGTAGATGGCTCCCACTGTTCTGTGGTTAGGGTGCGTTTAGCGTTCAAATAATTATGTATGTACATAATCATTCGTGGGTTGTGTTATTAATTTGTTTAGGGAAAGCCTGGCACTCTGTTTGCATTCGAATTATATAGCTAGTCGAATTGCAGTGTGTCTGCATGTGCGCTCATAACCTGATAATTCAAGGGCTTATGCAAGCCAAACATGAATTGTTGAAGCGCATGTTTCTATTCCCCCCGTTTACTGCATTCTCGGTCAGCTGTCTCGATGTGTAGAGAAGAATTGTAAATGGTTAGTATTAAATTGAGCAGTTTTTGAACACGTAAACCGTAGTCTCCTGCTATTTCATCTCGATTCTGCGTGATTAGTTTAATTTGGCATAATATCTCGTCAGCTAATCCGATATTACTATACTGGGTGATAATATCGCTTAATATTAGATGATGATCGCTTAAACGGTAAACGCTTAATGTTGGATAAGCTCAAATCAAACTGTTTGTTGAGTGAGGTGGAAGGGTACTGTTGGTTAACATTCTGAGAGTGAGGGATACATTCTGGATATCCAATCGATGACTTGGTGCTCTATTGCTTGTTCTGGTTGTATCGATTTAACTCAAGGTATACGTGATTGCCGACGATATTGCCTCCTTATTGCCGACGATATGGCCAAGATCTGTTAAAGGAAGACGGCATTGTCGTCGCTGTCACGGGTGGGGTGAGTTAAGATACCTTGTGTTATCATGGATGGGTACGAATTGGGGATCCTAAGATTTAACTCCATGCTCAATATTGCTGCTATGGCATTGTTTGCCTTGCTGCAAATCTCCAACAGTTCCGTAAAGGTTGGTGTGATGTTCTCCAACTGACTGGATGTTGATAGTGGATTCGTGTGCGTGACAGATCTCGTCCGTGTGGTCATTTTGGGTATGGTATCAGTTGGCTGTTAGACATGAGATCTGTCCCAAATGCTCTGAGTGAAGCGGAGTATGTTGATGGATGAATGGTTCGGGGGCTTGCGTAGGCAAGGCGGTAACGCTCAAGGAAACTAAGTTGTCCAACAAGTGTGTACTGTCGTTTAAAGAATAAGTTGAGCCTTGCGATAAGGCCAGTCTTAGATTATAAATACTGTTTGAGACAAACTGAGAAACATTCGAGGTTATGGGCGTTGTTAATTGAGTTGGTATATTTATGTTAGAAAAATCACCTATGTATCTAATATCTGTATCGCCGATAAGACTTGTAGTGCTTTTACTCTTGCCAGGTGAGTGTCCCGGTGTGCGTTTACTGCCGTTTTTTTTTAAAAATGATCGATACAAACATTTTTTTGTTGAGAGATTTTTAGTAAAAATTACAAAATGGTGAGGGTGGCTAGATTAGAAAAGAATCAAAATTGTAAAAGAGATTCGAAATTATAATGACTCCCAAATTGCAAAGAGTTACAAGAATAAAGTTCTGGGTTCGAATCTTCCTGAAGAGTATTGATTTATAATTTAATTCTCGGTTTCTCGATTTACCGTATTTAGTATTTGTTGAAATTGAATTCTTAACAAATGTGTCAAAGTTCCAGGTCCAAAGAGTGTCAAGCTCAAAATGTTTTAAATGCAAAAAGTTTCAAGTTCAAAAAGCAATAAATACAAGCAGTTTCAAGTTCAAAAAGTTTTAAATTCAAAACATCCAAAAATTTTTTTTTTTTTCTCTTTATTAGTTTACTATATTTAGTATTTGTGGAGATCAAATGATGATGATGACTGTTCTAAAGATAGCGAGTTCAAAACTCTCTTAAAAATTGTTAATATTAATTTGATAGTTAGGATATTGTGTTAAAAGACTGTGAAGATACCAAAGTCACTAAATTTATTTAAAGGTATAAAAATCGCAAGATCTCTCGAATTAGTAGTGGTTCCAAAATTTGCATGAATTTCCTGGTTGCTGTAGTTATAAAGATTGTAAAAATCTCAAGATAGCAAGAGTGTTCAGAGTTGTAATAATTTAAAAACTACTAAAATTTTTTAAGTAAAAGTAAATACAAAATTGTTAGAATTTCAAGACTGCTAAAGGAAATTTTTATAGTTGTCAAAAAAATATTCAAAATTATGAAAAGTTTAAAACTGTGAAAGTCCAAAATTGTAAAGAAAAAAGATATTTTGAAATGTCGTAGTAATGTAAAATATTTAAGAGTTTTAAAATTGTAATAATTTAAAATTGTGAAAATTATAAAATTATAAAGATTATAAAACAGTAAAGAAAAATATTAAGTATTGAAAATTTCAAAATTATGAGAAATCAAGGTTGCCAAAAATTTTATATTAGAAGAAAAGAACCAAAATTTCAAAGACGCATGAGTTTTAAAATTGTGAGAATTGCAATTGATAAAGTTACAAGTTTGCAGAAATAGCAAAATCCGAATAATGGTGAAATCCCGTAAAACTCACGAAATTGTATGTTTCAATGATACCAAAATTTAAGATTCCCAAAATCGTAAAATTGTAAAAATTATTTATTTTGTAAAAATTGTTAAAGTTGTGAATATGCAAAATTAGTAAAATTGTAAAAATTATTAAAATTGTAAAAATTGTAAAAATTGTTGACGAGTTAAAAATATTAACATTGCAAAATCATTAAAATTATGAAAATTGGTAGAGTTGCGAATACGTTTAAAATAACAAAAATGCAAAAATTACTAAAATTGTAAAAATTGTTAAAGTTGTAAAAAGTATAAAATGCCACAATTCTGACATGTTATAAAGATCTAGAGAATGCAAAGATTTTAAAATTATAGAAAGAAAAATTCACAGGATTACAAAAATTTAAAAATGGAAAATATTACTAAGTTGTATAAACCCTAAAAATTGCAAAAAGAAGAAAAAAATGGGAAAAAATATTTTAAAAATCCATAGATCTCAAAGAACGATGCCCACGGTATATAGGCAGTCGGCACCCTAAAGATAACTACATAACCTATGCCATGGTTTAGAGCATCAATAAAAATGAATTTAAAAAAAATCAGCACTCTAGAGTGAACGGAACTTCAGATATTCAGGACCAAAGTTTGCAACCGCTAAAAGATAGAAAACAACTAAAAACCATAAAACAGCCACTTGGTAGATTTCTCAGCAATCGGATGAGGGCTCAAATGAAATATTTGAGCGATTGCATTTTGGGAGACGTACTCCCTTCGTAGTATTTTAAGACTATTCTTAAAATACCAGAAACAACCCTTAAATCATCAATATTGAATTCCCAGACTTAGCATACATTTCAGCAATCGAATGAGGGCTCAAATGAAAGATTTCAACGAAATGTATAGTTATAAAATGACTCCAAATAGGGGCTGCTGCATTTTCATCATTTTAGAGGGACATACGGTTCAGAAAGAAAACTACCCCTAAGGATTTTGATCAAATATGGTGCGTTGGCACAATTTTTTTTCATGAACGAGGTGGCAAATGAAAGCTGTCGTAAAAAACTACCAATTTAAGTGATCACTCATTGGAGGACGTGATCCTTTCGTTATATTTTAAGACTTTCTTAAAATGCCAAAAACAATCCTTAAATCGTCAATACAGAATTCCCCCACTTAGCACACTTTTCAGCAATCGGATTAGGGTATTACGTACGATGGCCTGTACGTACATTCTAGAGTATAGCTCTAGTGGGTTTGTAAAGGAACTGGGTATGATCGCGGTTTTAAACATTTAAACAGAGGCACCATCCTAAGTATTCGAGCCACTGCGCTGGTCGACGTCGTGCAGCACATAAGCCGATCACACATGGCAGGCAGGATGGAAGGATGACATGAGTCGTTATCACCCTCCTCATTGTTGTCGCCTTAAGGTAAGTGCCCTTCTAATTATAGTATTTTGTCCCCGAGGGTATTCTGCGAAAGGTAGGAACTTTTCAATGGTTATTAATAAAATAATTAAATTTAACATAGCTACGAAATAAATTCTGCTCTCCATCGTCATAAATGAATACTACTTAATCAAACTTTAGATATCGAACTTATATTTCAGCTCGCGTCGCTTTTAGCATAAAAACGGCTTTCAAATTACGTTCGACAGAGTTCTTTACCGCATAAAACTAAGCAAAATGGCAGTCGGTAGCCAGAAAATGGATCCGTAGTTTCGACGGGTAATGAGAATGGGCCAGCTGGGACATTGGGAAATCCGAAAGAGGAGGGCGCATTTGGATTTATGGGACAACACAACAATGCCCTATCAAATTTTACGTACACCCCTCCGAACAGAGAGAAACCATATCTCGATATTATACAAACCTTAGTGACTACCAAAATTGCTTTACAATACCCACACAAAGACATCCTGGAAATAGCCCTTTGCTCAATCGAGCCCGTTAGCAAGGCTGATAAACTTTCTGCCAAGGACATTAGATTTTTTATCGGCACGAAACAACATTTATTGAACAAAAAACGCTAGATATAGATCGCGGTGATCGCTTTGGTAGCTGCGGTAACACAGTTGGGAGCAACATCACAGACAGGGACAATCCCCAAACAACTTAATATCCTGGACTGCGACGCGGACAATGAAAATTATAACAATCATAGAGGAGAAAATTATAATCGTAACAACGACTCGAGAGATAACGGCCGAAAAATTATAAAGGGAACCGAGACAGGGAAAAACAGAACAGATATCAGTCAAGACCAAATTTTGAGAATTCTTTAAACTCCCAAGATGCTCGACACCCGCATACAGTGTCAAGCGGCCGTCAATAAGCCTAAGTAACCAATAAACAACACTGACAAGGCAGGTAACTATTAAGTTCGCAACTGCCAGACGGAAACCGCCAATCGTAGAGTTAAATTGCAAAAAATTAGCAGGGGGAAAATGCAAATTTATTGCCGACACTGGCGCGGATGTATCCTTTATAATATCGAGTTGTATAAACGCGTATACACCGATCGACACCTAACATAATTTCGATAAACGGAGTTACTCCACGGGAATGTATAACCTTAGGTCGCGCAGACTTATTCCTACAGGGATTAAACTGCGACGTGCACATTGTCGCAGATAATTTTCCTATAGATACAGATGGAATATTAGGTTGGGACGTATTTTTTAAATATGGAGGTAAGGTAAATGCTGCTCAGAAATGCTCAGAGTTCAACAAATTAATAATTCCCTTCATAAACGACGAATGTTTTGATATCCCTTCTTGCACCAGACAAGTAATTTATGCACGTGCCTTAAATATCGATGAACCAGTAGGGTTCGTCCTGCTCCAAAAATTAGTATCGGGAATATTATTTGGCAATTTTGTTGCTGATAATAGAGACGGCAAAGCATATTACGTATGTATTAATGCCAGGGACAAAGGGAAAGAGATAACTGGTCCGCTGGAGTTAACCCTGGAACCTTGTGAAAGTATACGAGTAAAAGATTATATACTCAATCTCGAAAGCGACAATAAAAAGGATATGATTGTGGAAAGTGAAAATATATTGAGAATATTCGATGGGGAGGCTGCGGACAGGATAACAAAAATCCTTGAACAGTCAGAATTTGAAACGCCTCACAAGATATGTACACGGGAACCTGAGCATGCAAACCCGACCTAAGAGAGAACAAAGACAGAGTAACGAGAATTTTTTAGCAAATAGATCCAAAAACACTGAAGGATCTCAACAAGTAGGAAATCACGCATATCGGAGATCTGATAAGCGAGCGATCGCAACTTTTTGGATTGTCTGGAGAAAACCTCAGAACAACGCACCTGGTAACGCATAAAATAATCACGACAACAGACGAACCCATACGTGTTAAAAGATTCAGCCACCCAGCAGTCATCAAGGACGAGAGGCAACCACAAATTTCGGACTTACTGAAGACCGACATAATCGAACCTTCTGAATCGCCCTATTCATCTCCGATGTGGGTAGTCTCTAAAAAGCCGGATGCCAATGAAAATAAAAGTTGGCGTCTAGTAACTGTTTTTGACAACTAAATGAGGTAACACTTGGAAACACCTACATCCTGCCTATTACCAGTGACATAATCGATAGCGTTGCCGCGGCAAAATATATAACAGCCATTCATCTAAAATCTGTATTCTACCAGATCCCTATGGATCCTCATAAAACAGCTTTTCAACGGTACGCGGACAACGGTATGGACCAAGAGCCCTCGGTACAAGTAACATTACATCCCAATCAAACAGTACCTGATAAGGAAATGAGTCCCTCGAAAAATCACGCGACGACAATACCTAGTAAAAGGAACGGAATTCTGCAGGAGGAGCAACAATTACCGGAGGCACCATCGCCTAACATACCCAAGACGCTCTGTAATAAAATTCGACAAACACTACCAATCAAGGAGAATAGGACGACAATGAAACGCTTCGTGGGCATCGGAGAGCAAGATATCCACGGAAAGGCAGGGCTACAAATTAATATTGTGGAAGCCGATGACGAAGAACTAGAGTCACGACCAAAACGGAACCGATTTCGGAAAACTATAATAATAATATTGTTATCTCTAACAGCGAAAATAGTGACGAATCAATAATTTCACATATCAGCTTAACCGAAGCATACATTCCAGAAGGGAATATGATATACCTTCCCCTTTACAAGCCCTACCATAAGCCCAGTACAGGAAGAAAACGTCTTAAGTAAGCAAATTGAACTAGAATACAGCTATGGACCACGAAAAGGGTAATACCACATCACACCAGTAATCGAAGAGGACCTAGAAATGGCGTCGCCAGGCAGACAACCATTAGAGCTTTCGCCCTATCAAGATATCAAAACCGTGTCCCTACCATCTAAGACGAAACGTTCGAAGGAATTTAAATTGCACCCAAGCATGACAGGGATAACGAGAAGTCCAAAAGACCAGACACCACCGGTTGCCTAGCCTTCAACTAGCTTACTTGCTAACAGCCAATATATTCCTTGAAACAGATGTACTAAGCGCGCTTGCAGAACGACGATACATAGACCCGGACGAGCTGTTACGTATGCCACGTACAGTCGGAGAGATAATAGTAACGGAATTTCGCGGAGTAAAGAAATTCGGAATTGTCGTAAAAATGTATATAAATAGCAAACCCTTAAGATCAGACATAACAGCCTACGTAAAAATATTAACATCATTAACCGATAAGTTTGAGATAAAGACATTGGAGATTAGAAGGGATTTAGGAGTACTCACGTTAATGGAATGGGGGAATTTTATCGAACAGTGTAATAGGTTATACAGAAAAAGACAAATATCGATTGTATTTTTAAAAAATAATTTACCGGTTCCACATATAGAAGAAAGATGTCGGTTAATAAAAGAGTATTATGTGTCAACAATAGGTGGTCATAAAGGTACTAGTAAAACATATGACAAAATAGCTGATAAGTACTATTACTGGCGAAATATGCAAGCGGACGTACGGTAATTTATGCGTCGATCAGCAAAAACGGAAATCAGTACGTACTAACAATGCTGAATAATTTAACCTAATTTTGCATATTAACACCAGTGGGACACACGACCGCCCAAGAGGTAGTCCGCATCCTGACGGAAAAACTTATCTGTTATTTTGAGGCTCCGATAACGCTCATCACGGATCAAGGCGCACATTTTATGAACAAATACTAGAGGACTTCGCGCGAATCTTCCGTATAAGCAAGTATTTGCAAGCGACCTAGAAGAACGTGGTAAGATATTCAGACGTTTGATGAAAAGGTTGGGCGAAGCTGCATATCACCCGCATTCGAACGACAGAATAGAACGCATGCACCATATCTTAAAAGAATATATCAAAATGTCTCTAGAGGGACACGTAGAATGGAATGAATTAGTTCCCATGGCCCTGCACTCCTATAACTCTATAGAGCACGACAGTGTAGGCTCTTCACCTCACGAAGTAGTTTTCAGACAACGCGTGTCGACACCATCTACTTTCTCCCCGCGAGAGCATTTATTAACCTACGATGAATACCTCGCCGACACAACGGAAGCCCTAACGCAGTTACGAACTTTAGCAGTTATGAACTTGACCAAGTCAAAGTTCCGATCGAAATATTGCTACGATAGGAAACTGAACGATCAACATTTCCGATTAGGAGAAATGGTATACCTATTAATAAAGGAACCAAAACAAGGAAAGTTTGGAAAGGAATATGTAGGACCATGCGAAATCATAGACATCGACTACGAGAAGCAAAACGTTACAAAAAGGCGAGCATACCCAATTGGTAAACATGAGTAAAATTAAACGTTTAATACAGAGCGTTAAGGACAAAACTCTCTATGCTACCCAATTAATGCATAAGAACCCGGAAGAAAATAACAAAATTGGGAAATAAACATATTATAGTACTTCACCAATGACCGTCGTCAGCAGCTCTGGCATTAATTTTCGCAATTCGCTCGGACGATAATGGCACTGGTCGGTGCTCACAGATAATGGTGTGAAAGTACCAGTCTCGAGTTTCGGGGATTTTGCAACATGAAAGTTCATGCTATCTGCAAGGGAAACGGATACTTTCAGCGATCTCCTGAAGTAAAATGTTGCACCACTCCGGCGTGAGGTTCCGGTAGAAAGGGCAGCTGACACAGCGGTCCGCACACCCAGGGCAAATAGCATGCCCGTTGTCACATTGGCGGAACTCGTGGAAGATGACATTTTCGCACACACGGCAGGTGAAGATCTTCAGGAGCAGGGGATCCGACGGACCGGATGACCGAGATCCAGCAGTAGGCCGACTACGCGGCACGGTACGTGGCTGGACGACAGCCGGAACGCTAACCTCAGTAGTAGGCAATACGGCAGGCAGTGCCAGAAGCAGGACTATGGGCCGAGCAACAGGTGGTATGGCCGGTAAAGCCGGAAATGGAGCTGGTAGGGCAATGGACCTAACACCAGGCGGATACGGTGGGGGAGTGGACGACGGAGCCCTAAGTGTACCACTCGGTTCATACTCCGCTTCAGTGCAAGCCTCAGTAAATAAGTTCCCGAAGAGATTGGATACGTTATCGAGGTTATCAGAGGGCTCAATAGCACCAAATTCCAGCCCTGAGAAGGAAAACCTAGTCTCATCATCGGAATCCAAATCGTACCGAGAGAGCTGCAGACCCCTAACAAGTTGCCGAGGTCGATCCCAATTCGGGAGACGTTCCACTAGATGAAGTATTTGTATCAGGCGATGCCAGAGTCGAAGCAACATATTCTGCGGTCTCGTCATCCTGACCCATGCGACCACGACTCTGTAATAATACGAAATAATATGTTAATGTCATAGATACAAAAACAAATAGAAATTAGGAAAGAGAAACAAAGACCTTAGAAATTATAAATTGTCAGACTCACAAATTATCACGATAACACACTAACATGACGCGACTCTTCTAACCCTTCGCTTAGCGAATCATTCTTTACCAGTTGCAGCGATACAGGTGCTCCTGGAACTTCCGAAACATTAGAACCTTGCAGCGCAGATGACGCTTCATCTCGCAAGAAAACATTAACTTGATGTGACGCTCCCGACCCTTCCCATACCAAAGAATCCCTTACCATTGATAGCGATGCGGATGCTCCTGAACTTCCGAATTAATCATAACAGCGCGGCGCTACGGATGTTCCCGCTTGCATTAAAGACCCAACCTGGTGCGCCGCATGTAGTGTCCCTGAAAGAAGGAAATTTTTCTCCCGTAGTAGCAATTCGAGTGCTCGTGGGGTAATTGGAAAAGCGACTTGTCAAGGTACGATGGGCACCCCCGATCGAACTAGGATTAAAGACCGCGCACTCGAGGTCACCCCTAATCGTAAACCACCGATAAGACTTGTAAAATATAAGACACTTGGCGCGCATAACAAAAGGAAAAAAGGAGAAATCACAATGCGTACGCTGTATCGGCGAATCGTCGTAAAATATCCCGTAGTAATCATCGGCGCTTCGCACGACTGCCCGCGCGCCGTCGTCCATGCTATAAGAAAAACGAGTTCGCGCGTAAGAAAAAGAAAATGTAGAAATAAAATCACGATTAACCAAGAGACCTAATGAGTAGCAGCCACAATGAAAACAGAATAAATAAGGAAAAGAAAAGAAAGAAAGAAAAGAAAATATATAAGAAAAAAGAGGAAAATAATAAAAAAAATTAAAGAATGAGAGAAGAAAAAAAAAGAAAAAAAATATGGAAGAAATAATGTATATATATGACATATGTACTTACGTGTAGGAAAATCCGAGAAGCGGACGGATTGAAGGGACAAACAGTTCCTCGTCGCTGACGTTGGGAAAGAGGCGTGGGCCTAGAAGTCACCGTTGCGTCACAGGGCACTGCGCAGACGTTTCATCAACAGAAGCGGGCGTCACACGACCCTCGACTCGTTGATCCGCCAAGGGCCGCCGAACAAGCGGAATAACGGAAAAAGCACGTCTCCCACGCTGCGAGCCATATCTCGGCTCATCAGTCCAAGGCCTCCCAGTATAAGCCATCTTTCCAAAAAAGGAGGTATCGAGGTCGGAAATCTATTTCCCGCCGCGGCATGAAGAAATCATCAGGGCGAATAAATACGTCCGAATTCTGTCGTCGTCGCATCTCACTGACAGCACGCCTGTTGGACGTTCGTAAATGGTATTCCCGACCAGCACATGTTCGGCACCACTGGTCATGGATGGCACTAGGAGAGTTGTCGACAGACCTGCGTGCGGACCGATTAATCCCACGAGACCGGCAAATGACCAGAAGAAAACATAGTACTACGTCGCATGTTCGGGTGCAGACTGGAACCCCTCGGACTTGAGAGACGTTCAAGGCCCGAGCGAGGTCCAGGCATTCCAGGCGGAAAAACGGTCAGGGGTTGACACTCGGTGCGAGCCATTGAACTGAGCATCTACTTGAGAGTAGCCTCATCAGAAACTTTCTGAGACGACATTTTCCTAAAAAGCAGAGAAAGAATTTCTATCAAAGAAGAAATCATCAAAAAATGAGGATAGAAGCACTTAAAAAAAATATTACTCACCAATAAATGACTGGAATCTACTCGAAGTAGAATCAAACGATAGAGAAGAGGCAACGCCTCGAATAAATTGCGACTGCTCTCAATAGGTTCTCGGCAAGGAATGAAACATCGACGCTGATCGAGTACACCATAAATATGCATTTTTAGCTTAATTTCCTTCCTTAGATAATTGAAATAAGGTGGGCAAGAAATTTCGTCGAGACAGCGTTCGAACCGCAGCGAGGCAAGCGTCATATTGCCCCCGAATAGGCTCATCCGGTATCCCTCGCGGACATCAGTAATCGCGAAATATAGTAGAACACATTATTTTTTTTGCATACAGACGAATACTGGGTAAGATCAATCGATATCTGATCGATCAAACGTTAGCGAAATCGGTAATATTGTGATGATAAATGATAACTAAAGTAGAAAATTCGATTCACGAGAGTTAAATATAAATTCAAATTACCGCGAATAAATGCAAGGTCAAACGAATAACATTTAGGAAATTATATATATATATATATATATATATATATATATATATATATATATATATATATATATATATATATATATATATATATATATATATATATATATAATAGCATAACGGAGAATACCGATAATTAATACATTAGAAATGAATTGCGTTGATGCATTGGAAGAACGGAGTATAGTCAAGCAAACGATAGCCGCGCAAAAGGTGTAATAAGGACCCTTGCCGTGGAAAGTGGTAAGATAATATGACAACGACAATACAGGAGGGGATAACCCAAATTCAGCACTATCCAGAACAAGCGACAACTTCATAGTCAAGTCCACCTGCCCATTACGTCGTAACCCACCACTGAAAAAGCCAACAAAATGTTGAAGAGCTGAAAGCTGTAAAAACTAGAACTCATACTAGACGAGAAGGAAAAAGAACATGTACTTAGATATAATATGCTGAAAATAGCCCTTGATAAACTGAAAAAGATAAGAAGGGTCATAAAAAGAACCAAAATCGAAATTAAAGCACTGAAAGGGTTACCAAGTCAAACGGAGATACCACAGTTTACCAATGGGATACTAAACGAATAGGCAAAAACGATAAATACTAGAAGACCGTCCAGGGGAACTATATAGCCAATGTCCCGCGATATTCTGGAAGAATGGGACAATCACCCCGTGGCGCCTATATAACATCTGTAATGGATGGAGCTGTGCTAATTGCCAAGAAAGCAGATGTAAATGCAATGTCCCATTAATAGGTGCAGACCGAGACTGGAAGGAGGATTCCTATCCAGAAAATTAAGCAAAAACTGATGTCTTAATGCGACCCACTACCTTAACATTATAATAACATTATAACAATTGACTTAGATTAAGTAGAACAGTAAGGAAATATCACGTATAAATAATAATAAGAATAAATAAAACTAGCCATAAGAAACAAACGTGTATGACGCGCTGGGATACAATACACGTTAACGCATCACGCCTGGTAGAGCTATAAGAAAAACCTATTTTAGCAATACGAGTAGTACCTACAAGGGTCAATAAAAGTAAAGATAGGAACAGTAAAGGTATTAATGAGTAAATTAATAAATATTCTATAAAGCAATTACAAAGGAACGGAAATGCTAAGACAGCATCTCACATTTCATCGTGAATCGATTCGAGTCGAAAGAATGCAGACAATTAAGGAAAATGAGAAACAATAGAAATATAGAATATACCGAATTAATATATTGATATCAAATGTACGGACTAATAAGGGCACTTCTAGGCCCGCTGCCGAATAATAAATAGATTAGGGTAACGATAACATACTGCAACACCGGCAATAATGCAATACGGCATATAGCACGTGAAACAACCTACTAAACCTATAGTTATACTAAGATAATGTAAATCGAATATAAATAAAAACCCTCTCAAAAGCGATAAATATTCGTCACTTGGGTATTCAGAAACCCGACATAAAAGCATTCGTGAGCCGCATTCACGCATGCATCCTGACGGCATCCAGTCAGGTAACCACAAACCCCAAGCGCAGCACTTTTACGCCAAATGTGCACACGAGTTATATTAGCTTACTCGTGTTCAGCTAAATCACGCCACCAACTAATACAATTATATACGATTATTCTGGATTCTAAGAAAAATCCCTCCAGACTAAGCAAATGCAACTAAACGCGACTCCTGATCGGATATGCACGAAAAACACGATATAATCACACATAAAATGCGCATAATACGACTATACGCGCCTTGCCCCTGGGCACGAGTGAATTAGTTATTATTAGTAGCACGATACATACTTACGCCACCTTAAATAACAAAAAAAAAAGTCAATAATTAAGTAACACTATACGCATGATTTAACAACAAAAAAAACGAAAATAGCAGCTAAGAAATTTTTTTGACCATTTTGAAGCACCTATTTAAACGGGAACGCCACTTTAGAAATAAAAAAAAGAATGAATGTTAAGACCGCAACGGCGAAAGTTTTGACCGAAAGCAATCAGCAAAAATATATACCCGATACTCGAGCAAAAGCGATAATAGTGGAACCGGAAACAATGTAATAATTAAGTAACGCATGTAATAAGGAAATCACAAATATGTGTAATAATAGTAATAATAAAATCCATACGTAGACGTACCGTTCTGGCCACCTTAAGTGTTTTTTGACTTTCGACAACATATTTATTTCAGTAAAATATAATATTTCATCATTCAACAAATTTGTACATATGATAAAGACATGTATTTGATAATTTCATAGTTTGTTTTATGAAAAAGCCTGAGGAAATTTCACAAATGATAAAACTAAAATAAAACTCATTTTTCACTGTTTTTGGCCACCTAATCACCAGTTTTGACCATAGAGATGTAACAGTTTTGGCCACTATCGAAATTGATGTTTACCATGAAAATATTTTCGTATTACCAATGCTTACTTAAATTAACCTTTTTACTTACTCAAAACGTCGTTTGAAATTATATTATCTATTTCGTAGAATTACGAAACTTAAAATAATCATGTAAAAAGTAAACCTGATGTATTTTTATGACTGAGGTACTATGGCCAAAACTAGTATATTAACGATTTTGTTGTACCACTTCTGACCACCTCTTTAGTTTCTATAATATTACAGTTTTCTTTGTAATTTTTAAATTTATTCTGAATATTTTAATCTAATTAATTGTACCTATGCAGTTATTTTTTACCGCAAATGATATTACTAAGTAATATGAACATTTTGGTCATCTGCTTTTCTTGTCGATTTGCGTAAGAAAATTCCATTTTCAACACACCGCAAGTTAAAAGTATTTCTGCCTTGTGGAAATTTAAAAGTTATTTAATATTTTCATACATAACCAACGTTCTGAAAATAATTTTTTATTAATAATATTGACCTCGCATTGTAGAGTAACCAAAAGTTCTCAAGAATATATAATAGACATAGAGCATATATAAATTATTTAAGATTTTCATAAATAACCAATGAAATATCAAATGTTATAAAAATAAATTTTGATTTACAATATTAACCCCATAGCATAAAGTAGCCAAAAGAATTAAAGAATATATAATTTACGTGGAGAAATTTAAAAGTTATTTAAGATTATCATTAATAGCCAATGTTGTAAAAATCGATTCTTATTAATAATATTAACCCAATATTTTTAAGTAGCCAAAAGGTTTGAAGAATATATAATAATAGCTTTGGAGAAATTTAAAAGTTATTTAAGATTTTCATAAATAACCAATGTTATAAAAATCGAATTTTATTAAGAATATTAACCCCAGATTGTAAAGTAGCTATATAATTTGGTCCTATCTGAGCCGGATAACCGGAAAAATAAAATAAATAAAATCGGACTGAGTATTTCAGAGTCGCAGCGAGCACGCGAGAGAACAAAGCCAGACGCCATATATATATATATATATATATATATATATATATATATATATATATATATATATATATATATATATATATATATATATATATATATATATATATATATATATATATATATATATATATATATATATATATATATATGGTCAAGGCTTATGCGCAGAAATATCTGACATAGTAACTCTTGTCTTGTAAAAAGGGAAAGTGCACGGTCAGATATTAGTTCCAGTGAGGTGGAAATCGCGACACTATTTTCCGAATTTAATCGGAAAATAACAGTGTGGAGTGTGTGATTACGCACTCTGTAAACGTGTGCAACGGCGGGAAGCGTTGCTTCGGGAGGCTGCCGCATAATATTGTCATTGACGGAGCACCGGGGACGTCAACAGCAGGACCAGAAGGTCGATGGGAACCCGGCATTGGGCCATCTGCGACAAGAGGAGAGATATCATCGGGGGAGCATTTCAGCTCCTATAGCAGTAACCTGCTATTTTTCTTGGACGAGTTCATTTTACTCCAGAAAAAGGAGTTTTGGCGACTACGTCGCTGGACGAGTCCATTCTCTATGAAGAAGAGGTGCAGTCGACAACGCACCACAAAAGCGGAGTCAGCACCAGCCTACAGTAGAAAGAGAGAGAGATATTGATATTGATATAAACTTTATTGCGCCTTGGGGTAATACCCCGTCTGGCGTTTTAGAGATACAAATGGATTATTCTATTATACAAAAGTAATTATTTACAAGTGAACAGGTGAAGTATTAAGATTACAAGAACAATTTGTGCAATTTACAAAACGTTTCTTTCGTCGATTGACGTGCGAATGACAAGCGAGTTTCGCTTTATGATTACGTTTCATTCCGATTTATGATTACATTTTTTTTACAAGTTTCACTTAATGACTAGGTTAATGCTCCGTTAAAGCTGAGTTAGAGCCGTAGGCCTTCATTCCTTATACGAGATGCCCAATCCGATTGGTCTCGCTTGAAGAGTTCATCAAACAGAGATGTTTTAAATGTGTTTATTGCCTTTACCGAAAACTCAATGACGCTTAAGGAATTTAGCATCATTGAGGCTTGAATGCGAAAGGATTGCTTCCAGGCTTCCGTACGCGGCGCGGTATAGACAAGCACGCTTGGTGGATTTCGCTCGGAACGGCGCAGAACTAGATCGACGTTTAGTCGAGTAAAACGGTTTGCAAGATAGTCTGGATTTTCATAGGCTAATATCGCATAAGCTAGTGAACCTAAGAAGTATTCCCGTCTATTCTTTGCCGAGAGCCAGCCTAATTCCAATCTATACGGAGTCACGTGCGCACGAGGTGGAATATTGCCAAAGTCGAACCGAATACAAGCGTTTTGAGCTCGTTGGAGCTTCAAGGCTCGCGTAGCGTCTAAGTCATTATATATATGCTCTGTGCTCGGTTTCAACTGTGGTTAATCTATCCTCTACGGACGTCAATCGTGTTGTTAGATTTTTGAGGATCTCTGTAGTTTCTCTGCTTGTTTCACGATATTCCGCGCGATGTTCATCGAAAACTTTCAAATATGCGGTAAACCATGCCGGCGCTGCGTCGCCCATGTCGGTAGTTATGTTTTCTGTAAGGCACTCGGGCCGCGGCGAATTTACGCGAAGCACAGCTGGGGCGAGTAGAGGTACGACGCGATGCTGCTTTGATGCTGGCGTGAGAGATACCTCTGGGGGAGAGGTAGCAGAACGCTTTGCCTGTGCAATGTTTGGTAATACCGAGGCTGGTGTCTTAGTTTGCGGTTTGTTAGCGGCGCAACAGCGAAGTGCTGTAGGACTTACATACAGAGACGTATCGACACACTTTACGTGGTATACACGAAAACAGACTATGCACTGCACTGACGGCTCAGTATTACGTACGATCGCGTTGTTACAATGTGCGCATTGACGCTTACTCATCACAACATGCTTATTGCTACGAGAATATCGCAATGTCTATCCTAGTACGTAAGCGAAAGATGAACTTAAAACAAGACCTTAAAGTAAAATAAATGAATTAAACTAGTTCAACTAGTTCAACGCTGTTAAAAAGAGCGCAATGAGGTTACTCTGCAAGCACTTTTATAAAAGTTAGTGATAGAAAATGAAAACGATCAGGCATCGGTAACGCAGAGATCCTTTACGCTCATATACATGTGTACGTAGTGGTAAAAAATTAAAATAGTTAGACAATGAGAAAAATTATTGAGCCCAGGTTATAGCGAGTATGATAAATAATAAAAATAAAAATATGAGCACGAGAACTATTTTCACTTTATAACACCGTACACAGTTCGCAGAAACAATAGAAATATATACTCTGTGTGTCCACTTTTGAAATTAAGAGTTTTCGCGCCGAATCACCTAGCCTAAACTGGTCGAAGCTAATGCTCGACTAGACCCAAATATGAAATAATAGTCACAACATGAATTTACTGCTCGTGAATGCACCTAACAATACAGATGCGTATCGTGATGAGCAGCGCAATCTTAAGTAATTAAAGTAAAAAACACAAAAACGAGACGACACTCTCTGTTGCGTATGAAGACAGTTGACATCACTGACACAGCAGAATCACGACATTGACACGTCACTGACACGTCAGGATGACGCAGTAAGGCTGGCTGCTGCCCGAATACACCTGGTAGTAAGCGTGCGTACTAACTGTTACCGCAATCCACGTCTGTTTCCAATGTAGAATCAAGGCCCGCATGACGGTAAGAGAGACGGACAGCTTGAAAGACGCCGCCAGGCCACGGAGAAGGACGCCAGATGCCGGATAATCTCAAAATGTCCTTGTCAAGCAAGTCTCAGAATCCCTGGCTCAATAAAACGAACCGTGCCTTAAAACTCGTAGTGCGCAAGAGCCAGCGAGATCCTGAACAGCCTGCAAAAAATCTTACTCTCGGAGGAGTACGAAAATTTTTTAGCGAAAGGTTTATTGTGCGGCGTTGCGGAAGCACATGTAGCGTCTAGGTACTCACCAGAGAGAGAGAGAGAAAGAGAGAGAGAGAGAGAGAGAGAGAGAGAGAGAGAGAGAGAGAGAGAGAGAGAGAGAGAGGTACGTTCTGAACACGCGGTGCATTCGCGGCAACGTCGGCAACGAGAAAATTATTCTCGAGTGAGGCAGCCGGTCGTGAGACGGCAAAGCGGTAAGACCGTAAGCCGAAGAGAGAGATAGACAGAGAAGTGAACAGCAGCGCGCGAAAACCCGCAAGCAGCAACAGCGGCGCGGGCAAACAGCTCGCGGGACACGGCTACAGCGCGCAGGAGAGGACGTGCGGCGTCGTTGGGGAACGGAGTAGGCAAACAGCTTGCTGGGCTTTCGCCCACCACTGCACGATTCACGCGCCACGACGACGACATCGAAGTGGGCGCACAGCTCGCTGGCAACACGGTCATCAGGAGTGGGCAAACAGCTCGCTGGAAGCAGCAGCAGCAGCGCGCGGCCTCGCGCAAGCAACACCAGCCGTGTAGCTGGCAAACATCTCACGGGACGTCCAGATCAGCGGGACAAGGCGAGAAAACAGCTCGGTGGATAGGAGAGGCAGTGCTCTGAAGCACTTACACTCTCAGCAGCGAACCAGGGGAGCAGTCGACAGGGACAGCGTGCGGAACCACGGCGTACACAGTACGCCACGCCAGCATCGCGGCGGTAACACAGCGGCAGCAACAGACAAGTAGAGAGCAGCTGGTGGAAGGCCGCCATCTTGAGCGGAGCTGCAGCCGCGGGCATCATCGGTCGACGGAGAGCGAGGCAAGCAACGAGCATGGAAGCAGAGAGCCACAGGCTGGATAGCGGGAGCGGCACTGACGACAGCGTGAATCGCTAATTACTACTACGTCTGCTAAGGTGGCAACTTAACCTCTATCAATGTTGGATGTTTGGTAACTTCGTTCCACAACATTTGCTAATTTTCTTTGTTTGCTTGGCTTTTCAATAAAGCTTTTCTTTCTGTTTCGCTTGTTCCCAGCCTTGCATTTATTTTTTTTTTCACGCTGATTTGGAGTTGTAGCTGTAGGCTTTCATCGTTGACTATGCTAGGCCTGGCGCACAAATTTTGAATCTTTCTGACTCTTTTCTTGTGTAAATAAAAAAAAGCACAATCTTTCCTTTGCCCTTTTTCTATTTTCCCACATGCTTATTATTTTGTATAAAGATATCTTGTATACATCTTTATGTAGTACATGTAGCAGCTGATTATTGCAGTCGAGCTGACAGGTGACAATAATAATTATTGGTCACTAGCAGAATCTGTAAATAGTTATTCGTTATTTGATACAATTTAGGAACTGAAGGATTGATCCAGTGGAGCGAGCGGATTTGCTGAATTATCCCTTTAATAATGTCATCCTGGCATTTACACAGTGCAAAGCTGAGGTTATTCTCTTGCATAAAACTTCTGCTGTAGATAAGAGTGTATTTGAGCACATTTAATCGAAGCATAATAGAAATGCATTAAGCCAAACAAGTCATACTGGCTTTTGTCGGAGCGGTTCAATAGGGTATGAGAGCATACTGCTTTGGAAGCTGCATACTGCAGTCGCCAACGCAACGACCAGCTACGGATATCTATTTTTCGGGCTTATTTTGCGTATTGCTTGTTGCTTACATTCTATCTGTTTAATTTTCTTGATTTTCTGGAATTATTACCAGATTTTGTTGCATTTTTCAACCCGTTGAAGCAGTATTCCATGGATCACCGAACTACTTTCTGCTTGTTACATTGGGAAATAGTAATTTTTTTTGTAGCTACATATGACAACTGATATAGTCAGTGTCTATTAATAGTTTTGTAGAGTAATTGCATTTGCTAGCTTACAAACAATTTTTTTTTCTTATACTCGATATAGTATCAAGGTAGGAATATTCGCTAATATTATTTGACGGCATACTGCTCATTTCTTATAATATTTAGTTGCATACTGCATATTTCTTGTAGGATTTTTTTGCACACTGCAAAATATATTTTCTTTATCACAAGTAACCTTCTGCACATATGAGTGTTACTATTTTGGCGTGACACTTTAAGGTTAGGTTGCTTTGTTATAAAATTTTACCCGCTTTTGATTTTTTTTCTGGTTTTTGGTTTAGATTACTTATCTTCATAGTTAAGGGGTCTACCCTAATTAGACGCGCAAAAAAATGACTATTTTCACGATTTTTTTTTCATTGTTTTAAATTAGAAATATTAATATGTGAAGTATGAGGCTTGATAAATACAATCTTGAAATACATGAAAAATTTTTTTTTTATTAATTTTTTTGTTTTTTATCGTATAAAAATGGAGGCCAAAAAAATATCCAAAAAAAAGATGAGTGCGCCCTGTTGATGAAATCTCCGGAGTGGATCATCTGAAACAAAAAAAAAGGTTTTAGATTCAGTAAGGTAATGACTATGTCGCATATCATACGATTTTTGATTTTTTCAAAATTGGCAAAATGGCGGCCATATTTCGAAAAGTAACGAAAAATCACCTTTTTTTCATCATTTTTTTTTTAAACCAAGTTAAACTCAAAATTTCAAAAATCGTATGATATGCGACATAGCTATCATCATAAAGAATATGTGGTAAAAATTTGGTAAGGATTGATGCAGTAGTTTCCGAGATTTTTTCAATAAGCCGTACAAAAATGTCATTTCGAGAAAAACGCGTTCAAATTTTTTTTAACGAAAAAACGTGAAAATTTCTTACCTATGCTTAATCAGCGATGCCTGCACCGTACATTATGCCTTCAGTTTCTTCATAATGTATTGTCTCATCCAAAATAGCCTTCCTTCGATTAATTCTGGCCTCCTTAGAGGCATCTTCACTGCGGCGGTTTGCAACTCGTACGCGCGTTAGATCTCGCTCAGCTACGAACTGCTCGGCGATATTGCCGATTTTGACGCCCATCACATCCAATATTTTCAATATTGGCTTCAATCCTTCATTGAAAATACACGCAGCTGTTTGACACGCGATTTCAACAGTTTTTTCCCACTAAAGATGTGTTTAGGAACCATCGACCAGACGCAGTTGTTGAAAGACTCGTTATTTTGCGTGTTTCCGCCGAGGCACCTTTCAAGAAGTTCTTGTTTTGTCAAATCCTCGTAGATTGGTTTGAGAACTTCTTGAACATCTTCAGCGAGAGCAGGAGGATGTTTAAATTGTCGAACGGTGTTATTTTCCACAGCTTTCGTATATTTACACCAGGATTCAGAACAGTATGAATGCTGTGGCTTGCTGTCGGTTGAAATCTTATGATTAAATCCTGCCCAGATCTCCCTGCGCATTTCTTCCACGGAATCAGGATGCCGTTGAATTGCTAAACCGTCATTTTTCGACAGTTCTTTCATTAATTTTATCGTTAAATCTTGAGTTTTAACAACAGGAACTTTTTTACGCTGGTTTTTCTTTTTTTAGTGACAACTTTTTTTGCTGGAGTTTTTTTCTCGTCCTTCTTTGCAGCTTTTTTTGCTGGAGTTTTTTCCTCGTCCTTCTTTGCAGCTTTTCTTGCCTGTATAAGTTTTTTTTTAGCTTCACTAGCACGTTTGAAAATTCTTTTTGCGACGTGTAACACACACTCTAACTTTTTAACGATCACTCCTTCACCATACGGGTGTGTAACGAGCAGTATTTTGAAAATTGCAATTAGAGTAGACCCCTTAATTGAAGCATGGTATTACTGGCAAATGCTTTGACTGCATCAAAAGTATCGATAGACATATATTTTTGTAAAATCCTCAGAATTTTTCAGACGCAGTTGAGCTTATACGACAATACTGTGGATTATCTCGACTGAGCTCACCACTGTTTAAATATAGTGAGCTCAAATAAGTTTAGAGTTAATAGTAAATTGTTTTCTTCTTGGTTTTTCAATTTGCGGTAAATTGTATCGCATATTTCTTGGCTGAAGTAGTTAGCCTAGTTTTTCATTTTTTTTCTTTTCTTCAATCTGCTTGTCATAGACCTAACCCATTGAGATCCAACTCTGCGTTGTGTATCAGACCTGAGATTGTGTGAAGCTATTGCAATGTTTCACCTGATTATTGCTTCAGTCTGATTAGTCTCAACATTCGAAGACGTAGGATTAGCCTGCACTGTAAAGTATTTTTGTCCTTTTGTAATCACATACTGATTAGTCAGTCACAATGACTACCATAGACAAACAACTAGCTCTTAATGTGAGAATTGCTAGAACTTTTGAAAATTTTAAGAAGTTGGGTCAAGCAAAAATGACGGAAAGTGCTTGCGTAGCTAGAATTGAATTGATACACCAACTTTGGGAAAAATTCGATGCAGATCACACTACACTCTGTGACGATGACGAAGTAGAGACCGACGACAACTACTTTAAAAATGATATGTATGATAAGACTGAGGAAATTTATTTGTTTAATTTAGGTCTCTTCGAAGATTATCTCACTGACTTAAGAACAAATAGAAACATAGGGGCACCTCCGATTGCGGCGACTACGGAGTCTTTAAATTTTAGGCAAGCTAAGATGCCTCCGATATAACTTCCCACCTTTTCTGGCGATATAAAGGAATTGGTGAGGTTTCGAGATACATTTAATGAGATGATTGTGAGAAATTCCAATCTACCCACAGTGTACAAAATACACAATTGAGAGGGGCTTTAAAAGATGAACCTGCCGAGCTGTTAGAAGAGGTTCCAGTATCAGGAGAAAGTTTTCTAGAGGCTTGGAAAATCGTAAAAGGGCATTACGACAATTCAAGGTTATTGATAACCAAATTGCTTTCAAATTTAATGTCAATAACACCTATGAACATCGAAGATGCTCATGGAATTTCTCGCGTGCATAATGGCACAAAGAATCTACTACAAGCGTTAAAAACGTTAGGCAGTCCAGTGGATCAGTGGGATCACTTCACTGTATTTCTAACCAGCAGTCGCTTATCTCCACAAATTCAAAGAAAATGGGAAGAAGTCGTGGCTAGATCAGACACTTCTCAGCAACCACCGACATTTCTATCATTAGATGCATTCTTGGAAACAGAAAGACTAGCCTTGGTCCAGTTAGAAAGTGCAAAGGAAGCAATGTTTTCAGCAGGCTTCAATAAAAGTAGTGGGAGTAGATCTGAGTTCTTCTAGCAAACATTTCGTTTTTAAACCTAAATCAACAAAATGTGTCAACGTCGTTCATACAGGGAAGAGTAGCACTTCTTCATGTACATTGTGCAAAGGGGCACATTGCATTATCAATTGTGAATCATTTTTGGCCAAAACACCTTATGAGAGGAAATAGTGGGCCTCAAAAAAGCATTTGTGTTTTAATTGTTTATCTGGACATAATGCCCAAGATTGTAAAAACATTAAGAGGTGTCAACAGTGTTCAGGAAAGCATCATACCCTATTGCATTTCGGCAACAGTAATAAGACTAACTCTACGAGTTTAGTGGAAACTAGTAAAATTTCAGAAAACGGCAATTCAAATACTTCTAGTACAAATCATTTATCAGTCTTTTCTCATAATACTGCAATTGCGTTGAACGAAGTCGATTCAACCTTAACAGATTCCATGCTGTTAGCAACTGCCTGGGTTTATGCACAGGCTAAGGGAGATTTCAAACATTTGAGTCGTGCACTCGTAGATCAAGGAGCCCAATCATCGTTTATTACGGAAAAATACTGTCAACTTTTAAACCTCAAGAGAAAACCGATCAAGGTTTCAATTTCGGTAATCGGGGGGGGGGGGGGGGGAGAAAGAATATTTATGTAGAAGTATTGTAGACTTCAATATACAACCACATTTTATATCTAACTTTTCTTGTAACGTAACAGCGTACGTTATCCCCAGAATTTCTAGCTATAAACCATTTACAGACCCAACTGCTGACTGACCACATCTCAAAGGTATCACACTTGCTGATCCCAACTACGGTGAACCGGACCGCATCGACATTTTGCTGGGTGCGCAAGTGCATGCGCGATCATACAGAAAGGAGTTCGAAAGAACACGAGCACCTCTGCACCTATCGCAATGAAAACACTGCTGGGATGGATCATCTCGGGGCCTACATCAGCTGATCGGATGGAGAGACCAACACCAGCAGTTCATCTCTCGACGTCTAACATTGAGCTGAACACGCTTCTACGCAACTTCTGGGAGATCGAGGGAGCTCCACGCAGAAAATTCCTGACAGCTGATGAGCAAGCCTGCGAGGAGTTCTATTCCAGAACGGTAACTCGTAACGAGAGAGGACAGTGTGTGGTAAGATTACCTTTAAAATCTAATCTTCCTAAGCAATGGGGCAACTCACACGATTTAGCAGTTCGCACGTTAGTTGGTATGGAGAGAAGGTTCGTAAAAAATGTAAAATTAAAAGAAGCATATGTATCTTGTATTCGGGATTATATATTGCAAAGGGTCACATGAGATGTGTTTCGAGTGAGATAGTAGACCTAGGTAGATACTACTTCTCGCCGCATCATGGAGTTTTGAAAGAGAGCAGTACCACTACGCAGATGAGAGTAGTTTTCAACGCTTCTAGTCTTACTTCTATAGGGTTAGCAGCGAATGATTGTTTTTTCGTTAGACCAAATCTTTTGTCGGAAATCGTTGATATTCTCACTAGGTGATGTGGAAAAAATGTTTCGCCAAATTTGGATCCACGAGGATGATCAACATCTACAGGCAGTTGTGTGGAGAGATGATGAATCAGAGGAGATAAAACCATACCTCCTTACTACGGTTACCTTTAGGTTCGCACTCTCTCCTTATTTAACTAGTCGTACTATCAAACAGATGAGTCGTGATGAAGCTCGTGACTTTCCATTGGCAGAAGAAGTCTTAAGAGAAGAAATTCATATGTACAATGTCCTATCTGGGGGACATAATATTCAGGAAGCTAGAGAGCAACAGGAACAGGTCATGAAGATGATGGACAGCGGTGGGTTCAATTTAAGAAAATGGATGTCCAATGATCGGAATCTAATTGATTGGCTTCCAGAAGGTCTTCGAGCTTCAACAGCTTCTCTTAAGGTTGGCTCAGGTTTTTCAGTTTTAGGTATCGCTTGGGATTCAAAACTTGATTGTTTTTACTTTAATATTTTTCTCGAATCACTAGATGGCCCAATTACTACGAGGTCAGTGTTGGCAAAAATAGCGAAGTTATACGATCCATTAGGATGGATTGCTCCAATAATAATTTCATTAAAAATATTAATGCAGTCGCTGCGGATGCTGACCAGAGAATGGGACAAGCAGCTACCACAGAAGTACGCAACACGATGGCAAGATTTGTATTCTTCTATTCATCCGATTGCTGATATTCGCATTAATCGTTGGATTGGTGTGCAATCTACAGGAACTAAATACGAGTTCCACGGTTTCGCCGATGCATTTAAACTAGCTTATGCATCTGTAGTTTATCTTAGGATATTAGGTGAACGATCGCAGGTTTTCTGATTGGGGTCAAAGACAAAGGTAGCTCCTACCAAAACGTTGTCAATTCCTCGACTTGAATTGTGCGCCGCACAATTATTAGCTAAATTGACAATACACTTTGTCGACATTCTGCACCTTTATGACGCTAGCGTCCATCTCTGGTCAGATTCTAAGGGTGTACTGTATTGGTTAATAGACATTCCAGCCAAGTGGCCGATATTTATTGCCCATAGGTCTGCCAACATTATCACTTTGTTGCCAGATGCTTATTGGCATTATATCAACAGCGCAGATAACCCTGCAGATGTTGTATCTCGCGGCTCTTCAGCGAACGACCTCAGAGATAATTTACTGTGGTGGCAAGAGCCTAAATGACTCTCTGATAGTCAGGTAGAGTGGCTACAAATCCACGATTTAGAATTAGATAAACTTAAGTTAGAGGAATCGAAATCTTCAAATTCAGTACCACAAACGGTATCAGTGCTATTCGAGCAAAGAACGTCTCAGACGTGCCCGTAAGTTTGGAGTCTGATCGACGATTTTTCTTGTTTAAATAAATTATTACGCATCACCGCGTACGTATTGAGATTCGTTAGCCGGCTAGTAAAGATAATTTCGCTAGTTAATAAGGACTCGTTGATTTTGCAACAGTTCCCCCTCACTTTCTCGTTATATTTAGGCGGCATGGATTTGCGATACGCCAAATTATTCTGGAGTGGTCCGACGCAGGCTGCGTATTATGCCGCAGAGGTTCAAATTCTTCAACGGGGGAAGGAGCTGAGCAAATCACACCAGTTAAAAAGCCTACATTCCATTCTGAAGGACAGATTAATCAGGGTGAGCGGTAGACTCAAACACTCAATGCTGAGTGAGGACGAAAAATTCCCAATTGTTCTTCCAGCTGACTCTCGTTTAGAAAATCTAGCGATTGCCCATGCACATCAGGTAAATCTTCATGGAGGGACGCAGTTGACCTTAACCTACATAACAAGGATGTTCTGGATTTCTAAGGCAAAACTCAAAGTCAAAATGTTCATATGTAACTGCGTAACGTGTAAGAGGTTTCAGGCCTCTCAAGAGTATCAGATGATGGGTGATCTACCAGCAAAACGAGTCCAACCATCTCGTCCATTCGCTAACTCTGGAGTGGACTATGCAGGGCCGTATTTATTACGTACATTGAGACATCGAGGGTATAAGTCTTTCAAGGGTTGTTTTGTGGTCTTCGTTTGCTTAAGTACTAAAGCTGTTCATCTTGAAGCAGTCTCGTCATACGACACAGAGTCGTTTCTTGTTGCATTTAAGCGGTTTGTAGCAAGGAGAGGTCCTTAAGTTAGTCTACGCAGCGATCAAGGAACTAATTTTGTTGGCGCAGATACTGAATTGCGAAGAATGTATAAAAGGGGTTCGCAACATTCTCATTAGGTCCAATCTGCTTTGCGTAGGTACGGTACTGCTTGGTCTTTTAATCCACCAGGAGCTCCCCATTTTGGAGGTATATGGGAAGCAGCGGTTAAAACTGTCAAACGTAATTTGAAACGTGTTGTCGGAAATACGACTCTTACCTTTGAAGAATTTTCCACTCTTCTCTGTCAAGTCGAAGCGTACCTCAATTCACGACCTCTTACAGATGATGCCTCCGAATTATCGGTTTTAACGCCTGCACATTTTCTAATCGGCGACTCTTCTATGTTAATTACAGAACCCGACATCACTCATGGAAAGGTGGGCCCAGTGCAAAGATGGAGAAGGACGACCCAGCTGACTCAGAGGTTTTGGTACCATTGGTCGCACAAGTATTTACACCAACTCCAGAGAAGATCTAAGTGGAAAGACAAACAACCATCGTGCAAGGTCGGAGACGTGGTACTCATCCGCCACGAAACAACATCTCCAACTCATTGGCGACTCGTTAGAGTAGTGGAGGTTTTCCCTGGGAAAGATGATCTCTCCCGGGTGGTAACTGTCCGAACGGCCACCACCACACTACGACCCCCATCACCAAACTGGTCAAGATTTTAAACAACTCCTCGACCGAAGAGTGAAGAGCGAAGATATTATTATGAATTATTTCAATGTCGAGTCATTCTGGAGAAAAGTCATTAGCTTTAATTTTGAATTAGAAATTTATTCCTTTTCTCGTAACGTTAATTGTTTGTCTACGATCTAACCAAATTGTTACGCGATTTATATTTTGATTTGATACTTACTAAAGTATTGTTATTGTTTATAACTAAATGAGGTGCGCGGAATGTCGGTAATTTGTATAGTTGTCTGTCGTACCTAAGGAGTCTACTACGCGAGTCACACGGTGCATTAATTTCCGCGACGCGCTCCGAGAAGATTTCCGCTTCCAGTAGTCTCCACGCGGCTCTCGCCCGAGTAACACGCACCCCCACCTCGCAGCTAGCTCAACGAATTATAAGAGAATATACGTTAATAATTCTCTAAAAAGGTATTTTTCATGATCACCTTTATCCACTTCCTCACCCCCGTAATAGCATATAAAAATGATTTAAAATTTTTTTTTAAACAACCAATGTAGTAAAAATCGATATTTATTAATAATGTTCACCCAACATTGTAAAGTAGCGAAATGATTTCAAGAATATATAATACTCATGCAAATAGAAAAGTGATTTAAGATTATCATAAATAAACAATCTTGTAAAAATCGATTTTTATTAATAATTTTGACCCCACATTATAAAGTAGTCAAATTTTTCAAGAATATCTAACAGCCTTGGGGAAATTTTAGAAGATATTTAATATTTTCATAAATAACCACATTTGTAAAAATAGATTCTTATTAATAATATTGATCCCACATTGTAAAGTAGGGAAAAGCATAACAAGAATATATAATAGCCATTCAGAATTTAAAAGTCATTTAAGATTTTTATAAATAACCAATGTTTTAAAAATAGATTTTGATTTATAATTATGACCTTATAGCATAAAGTAGCAAAAAGATTTCAAGAATATATAATAGAAAGGGATAAATTTAAAAGTTATTTAAGATTTTCATAAATAACGAATGCTGTACAAATAGATTTTTATTAATAATATTGACCCTACATTATAAAGTAGCCAAAAATTTTCAAGAATATGTTAGATATGGAGAATTTATAAATTATTTAAGATTTTCATAAATAACCAATTTTGTAAAAATCGATTTTTATTAATAATATTGACACCACATTGAAAAGTAGCCAAAAATTTTCAAGAATATATAACAGCCTAGGGGAAATTTTAGAAGTTATTTAATATTTTCATAAATAACGACAGTTGTAAAAATAGATTCTTATTAATAGTATTGATCCCACATTGTAAAGTAGGGAAAAGCTTTACAAGAATATATAATAGCCATTGAGAATTTAAAAGTCCTTTAAGATTTTTATAAATAACCAATGTTGTAAAAATCGATTTTTATTAATAATATTGATCCCACCTTGAAAAGTAACCAAAAGTTTTCAAGAATGTATAATAACCTTGGGGAAATTTAAAAGTGATTTGAGATTTTCTAAAATAACAAATGTTTTAAAAATAGATTTTGATTTATAATTATGACCTTATAGCATAATGTAGTAAAAAGATTTCAAGAAAATATAATAGACATGGATAAAATTAAAAGTTATTTAAGATTTTCATAATTAACCAATGTTGTTAAACTACATTTTTATTAATAATATTGACTCCATAGCATAAAGTAGACGAAAGATTTCAAGAATATATAATAGATATGGAGAAATTTAAAAGTTATTAAAGATTTTCATTTAATTAATTTTCATTTAATTTAACCAATGTTGTAAAAATACATTTTTATTAATAATGTCGACCCTATTTTCTAAAGTATCCAAAAGTATTCAAGAATATATAATAGCGATGGAGAAAGTTAAAGGATAATTAAGATTTTCATAAATAACCTATATTGTTAAAATCGATTTTTATTAATAATATTGAACCCATATTGTAAAGTAGCCAAAAGTTTTCGAGATTATATAATAGCCATGGAGAGATTTAAAAGTTATTTAAGATTTTCATAAATAACGAATGTTGTAAAAATCGATATTTATTAATAATGTTTACCCAATATTGTTAAGAAGCGAAATGATTTCCAGAATATATGATACCCATGGAGAAATTGAAAAGTGATTTAAGATTATCATAAATGACCAATGTTGTCAAAATAGATTTTTATTAATAATATTGATCCCACATTGTAAAGTAGGGAAAAGCTTTACACGAATATATAATAGACATGGAGAACTTATAAAGGTTTAATATTTTCATAAATAACCAATGTTGTAAAAATAGATTTTTGTTAATAATATTGATCCCACATTGTAAAGTAGGGAAAAGCTTTACGAGAATATATAATAGCTATGAAGAAATTTAAAAGTTATTTAAGATTATCATAAATAATCAATGTTGTAAAAATCGTTTTTTATGAATAATATTGACCCTATAGCATAAAGTAGCCAAAAGTATTCAAGAATATATAATCGCCATGGAGAAATTGAAAAGTGTTTTAAGATTATCAGTAGAAAATACCCTATTATGACGAGACGGTGACGTCACGCCGTGACAGCATATGTGATGGCTGGTCGCATGGGGTAGCGGCTATGGCGCTCCCCACCCTCACTCAAGCGGTATCTCTCTCGCACTCATGCGGGGGTGTGCTATGGCGTGCGTTTTCTCTAGCGCTCGCGGGAGAGGGAAGCCGGCACTGACGCTAGCGTAGTTTCTCTCTCCCTCGCACTCATATTGGGTATATTATGGCGTGTGCTCTCTCTGTAGCGCACGTGGGGGTGGAAGCCGGCGCAGTCGCTTGCGTAGTCTCTCTCTCTCTCTCTCTGTCTCTCTCTCTCTCTCGCACTCACACGGCACTATGCTATAGCACGTGCTCTCTTGCACTTGTCTGGGAGACAGGCTGTGCTGTCGATGGCGTAGTTTCTCTCTCTCTCTCTCTCTCTAATGCATGCACTCGTGCGGGTAGGGGTTGTAGCGTGAACGCATTCTCTTTCTCTTGCGCTCTCTCTCTGTCTCTCGCTCTCTCTCACACTTTCACTCTCTCTCGCACTGACTCAAAAATCGTGCACTGCGCCTAACATTCTCACTAGCACTTTTTTGCATTTGAAAGGTGAGGTTATCACAATAAAAACAATATATTTTTAACTAAAAATTATATTGTTCACACTTTTTATCTTACATTGAAGAAATGACTAGTTTTTCACTTTAAAATTTAAACAAACATCAACCTAATGCGACATATTTAAACACTTTGAGCACTTGCACACTAACTCCAACTGTAATTCCTCGCGTAATTTACGCGTCCGAAGCCATATTGCGTCGTATTCCAAACGCTCTACTCTGGTTGCTTCACCCTGAAACATAAATTAATAAAAATATATTAGTATATGTAAATATTGCATAAAATAATATGTTAAATTATTTTTAAAAAGTTGAACTGCTTACAGAAACGGGGTTTTTGTCCGGCATCTTTAATAGATGTCTCCGATGCATAGCTTTTCCATTCTGCGATCTTTTCTGCAATCAAAAAGGAAATATTTGTTAAGTAAAATAAAAATTAAAAGTATAATTTTGAAATACAATATAATATAGGTACCTTATCCTCGTTTTCTTCGTATTTCCTATTTATTTCGCTGGTTGTAAGTACCCTAAATCGTCTACTTCTGTTCCGCGTAGTTCGTTGCTGTAATAAAAGAAAAAAAATATTAATTAGAGCAAAAGAAATAGAATTATTAAATAACATTTATTTGTATACATACCCTATTGAATTGTATCATCTTCTGTAGTTCGCGAAGCGAATCCTCCATTACAGTTTGAAGAGCGAGCGACTAATGAGAAAATATTGCGCGAAATACCAAAAAGAAAAGCGCGGCTCTAGTGGATAGTTGGTGGGCTGGTACATAACCCACATCTGGAGATAATGCTCGTCTCTAATACTGGTATACGGAGAAGCTGTTGGAGAAAGAGAGAGAGAGAGAGAGAGAGAGAGAGAGAGAGAGAAGGAGAGAGAGAGAATAATTATGAAAATCTCTTTGGTATTTGTAGATTTAGGAAAATAGAGATAAGAGGACCCTTTTTTTAAACCAATATGTATGCTTCCACTTTCGGAGGGTGTTTATTTTAAAATACAGTTAGGTATTATTATTTTTCTTGAAATAACAAATATTGAGATGTTATTTTATTACGATTTTAAAGTATAATAAAATTTGCATAAATGTTATTATAAGTGTATGAATGGAAAAAAGGAGTAGGGAAGAAAAATAATCAAATTTTGTGTACAAAAAATTATTTATTTATATTATTATTATTTTACGAATCATCAGTTCCAAAAGTACATTTTCGTTGAACATGATTGAATACAAAACCCGTTGCCTATTACAGTTTTCTCTAACGCAGGTGATAATCTATTACATTTTTGTGTTTTCTTTTTAAAATTCTTGACTAATTTTTTATAATAATGTAAAACTACAGTATCATTGTCTTTTAAATTATTGTTGAATAATAAACAAAATCTGTTAAGAGAATAAAATTTACACATGTAATAAAGAAATACGACACAGTAATAGCCGCATACAATTGAATTGGTCTGTAGTAGGCACTTGGTAATCCATTTATAATGCTCGCTGTTTCTGCGTATAGCATTACGATGATATGGCGATATGGGGAGCAGGCCATAACTGTCGAAAAACGTACCCACCCCGGCTTTGTTGACGTATATGGCTACCCAATGTCTACCTGGTCGCCAGCTCGCATCCGTATTAATTACCAAAGCCGCAGGTTTAACGAACCGTCTGGGGATATGATTAGCAGGACAAACACCCACTGTGGCTACCGGTAATGATCGAATCGTTTGAAGTATCTGGCACGTGTTCATCGTGCTTCTTTATTTCTCCGCAGATCGTAGGTTTTTCACCTCCTTCTTTTTCTTCTTCTAACGCTAGTTCCGCTGATTTATCATCACCCCGCACTGTCACAATGGAATCGTTTTGCGGCGACATGTGATCCTCGTCGATGACGTATTCTCTTTCTGTACCTATACTCGATAACGATTGAACCTCATCGTTGTCGTCGTCGTCCTCGTCGTCATCTGAATGGTGTCCAGCTGTTTGAATTTTTCTTTGATTTCTAGCAGCCAGTTATTAATCAAAGCAGCTTTATGTAACGCACAATTTCGCCATATATTTAACTTTGATTTGTGATACACACAGCCTGTTGAAATAATGTCTTTAAAAGTGTAATCGAGTGACGAAAAACTTGGACCACAATATTTTTCTACATTGATTACTTTACGGCCGAGTAGTTCCGTTAAATATTCTTCTTTTGTATTTCCGAGAACATGAATTTTTTAAGCATTTTTCACAAATGCATTTAAATTGTCTTGAACATGTTTCATTAATGTATCTCCTTCAAACCACTCTATTTCAAGCACAAATCTTGTAAGTGTATTATTCGTCCTTTATAAATAGCTGTTGACTTGAGAAAATTCGTGGGACGGCTTCCCAAGCCAGTGAGCATAGGCCTCTCCATCCAGAGCTATGATATCCACCTGTTTTGGGTAAAATTTATTATTCTTATCAAATGAAGGTTGAATGTCTATAACAAGTTCCATTTTTAATTTAAGTTGTTAAAATTACACACAGTCAAAAATAATTTTTAAACTAACCAGATATTTAGCGATGTGTGCTGGTTCACGTAAGAATGACTTTTGAGTGTCGTAGCAGCGGTGCATGGCTTTTTGTAAGAAAATCCACGCCCACTTTTTTGTATTTTTCCCCTTTTTTGACTTTGACTTTTCAGACTCCGCCGAAACCCTACGAGTTGTAGTCTACTATGATTTGACGCGACAAATCTATTTCTAATACATTATCATATTCAGCGTAAATAACGCAATTTATCGTTCTCGAGAGAGCTGTTTCAAATCGTACTTCCACTCGTATAGATCCATAGCGTATAAGATTCCTATGATCGGAATAATTTTCTGATTAATCCGATGTAAGATCGAATGCGAAAAGACAATATCCATCTGGATAGTCGTTACGACTAATCTCATTACCCTCATTACCGAAATGTATTCCGGATCCCGAGAACAAAGTGTGATAAGCGTCAACGTATAATTCACTTAAACCGGTAAAGGTTGGCTGTAGAGGTCTACTCGGTAATGGGACCCCGTCAACATATAGAGATAGAAAATGAATTGAAAAATGTTCGAAATTGAAAGGGTTCAAAGTACGATCACCGTTAAATGCTCTATTATCCACAAAACCGAGCACTATTCTTTTAGGTAGTTGCCCCAAAATAACATTATCGAGCGTGACTCCTAATATATCGGCATAGTCAATGACTTAATTTCAACACGCGTAACAGGATATTTAGCTGTTGTCTTGGCGAGCGCGTTTGTGTGTGCTAATAAAATGTTGGTGTATTTTTCCTTGGAGATCTACAATTTTGGCTGCGTATGTATGCTTAGTGCGTTGAACGAGCCCTTTGTTACACACTGCCTCCTCAGCCTCGGGATATGCATTCATTTTACCTGCGACATCATTATACCATAATTCTGTCGTTAAATGTGACAGTTTTGCCCCGCCACCGTAATTTAGGAGCGCCTCGATATACGCTCTATATAGATAAGCATTATGCGGGGGTGAAACGAGTTTTTGATTTAAAAACACGTCGATTTGATTAAACATGGAGTGCAGCATATTATTGATTGGCCCCACCTTTTCATTATTTTCAGGGTCATTTGGTAATATTTGTACACGTAAATTTAACATCGTATGTGCGAGATCCAGGTAATATTCGCCATTGCTCGATACGACGATTTCTAATGGTGAGCTGTCATTGAGGGATGAATGCTCCGACTTCATGCACTCATTACTGTGGCTATGTAAGAACGACATAATGCCTCAGTTTTTAATCAAAAATATCGTTTGACTTTTTCTTACGTAAAACTCTTTTCTTCCAACGACCTGTGCTGCCCTTTCTTTTCCTCTTAATTATACCACCTGTGCGACAACGTTATTTCTTATTACCACAACGTGTAGAGCGTGCTTTTTACCTCTTGCCACTAGTTACTGTTTTACTTTTCCCCTTTCTCTTTCTTTTCTTAAATGGGATCAACGCTGATGCGATGCGATCGCTTCAACGCCATTTCAAAGACTGTAAAGTATTATCGAATGCTACAGTCTTATAACCAGATCCAGTCATTAACATTTCGTTGAGTTCATTTTTAGCCTTATCTGTTAAATTATTAGGTGTCTCGGTCAGACGATTTTTAAACGAGTCTTTGAAAGTAACGTTGTCTCCTAAATCATCCAATACGTTGATGATACCGCGCAAAGCTTCTTTGCCGACTGCTCTCAATCCTCTTGAGAAAAGGGGTAATATTGATCTAGCCAAACCAGCGAAAAAACTGCTGAGACCTGAGCCGCGCTGCCAGCGAGAACCAATATAAACATTGCGTACTCCAACCTCTCCACTACCTCCGATTTGATTTTCGTAATATGTGATATAATGACTCATATTGTCGTAGAACTAAAGAACCTTTTTAAAATGAAGCGTTAGGGTCAATGTCCCATACGCGAATGCTATCGAATTTCCTGTAGCATCTCTTATATCGATTATGATATTGTGAAAAGAGTTTTTCATCAGAGGTATGTATTTTATAGGTGCAAAATGTTTGACTACTGTAGCCCCGAATTTATAATTGGCGTTATCGAGCGAGACAATTCGTAGAAGCGAAGCTTGTGTATCACCGACTGTGTAGGGCTCGCAAACATCAGAGTAAATAAAGAAATGTTCTGGTATAGCACGTGCTAAGCAAGCCGACGTGTCACCGATCAGAGAAATATGCCGATCGTTAAGCATGAATTGTACAGTAGAAAGATCTACTTCGTTCGTACTCGAGTCTCCTCTCTTAATATCTCATTCATAAACGCTGAGCCGATACGGTAGGTGCCGTTGCTGTCTGTGGTGACTGAGCCGTCGGGCTCCGTTGGGTTTACGACACCCGGGTCGAAGCCTAATATTCTTCCTATTTTCTCATCTATCTGCGTGAAATGTGTGAACCAGCATCCGGTCTCTGTACTACAAACACGTTTAAGTTTATAATATCCCTGTGCTCGAGCCGAGGGCACGAAGCGTTGATGCTTTTGCATTAAAGCACTTGAATTATTCACACATTCTACAAAGTCTTCGATATTTTTAAATATATCATAAGGAATTTTGTAGAATTCGTTTACGTTCTGTGTCTTCTGTAAAATGTCTTGGCTAGTATAAAACTTATAATTTGTTTCATTTCCATAACGTATTATACGTGGTATGGTACAGGGAATATGAATTTCGTATAGACCTACGCACCATTCTCCGCTTAGCCTAATTTCACGAAGTAGTTGTGTAGTAAAACATATAGTAGTGCTATTAGCAAAGTAACGCATACTACTGTTGCTCGCTAGTACGAGATAAAATTCGTAATTATTATTATTCATTATTATTATTATATAGATACAAGTTCAGATTGCAGTATCCAAGAATTAAATTTATCGGGGTAACCTACCCACTTAACAAGCACCTCTTTTTTCTTGCCGCGTCCGCGTGTACTTATGACGCGCTCAATTTTATAAGTATTTTGGCTCACGCGTTTTTTTCCTATTAAAGCGAGTTCCTCGGTGTAAAAGAAACCTTCGATTTTTGCTCCTTCAAGATCTTGTAACTCATAAGTATAAATATTTTGTCTATTCCATATTCGTGAAACTTTAAAAACTTCTTCACTCCAGCCTGACACAAACCCTTTCTCGAATATGTGTTTAGCACGGCTGATACACACGTGGTCACCAACTTTGTATTTAGAGGGTTTTAATTGATTGAAATTTCTATTTTTCTTATCGTTACGTAACCAGAATTTTTCGAGATTTGAGCGCGCTATTGATACGTTGCGTATAGTCACAGCGGCCGGAGTCATCTTTATACTAGTGAAGGATGTATGATTGTAGCTGCGAACGAGATCCTGCAAAACATCCACGTACCGATGGGTATTTCTGTACGTAAAGTATCGCCAGATGCGCCCCTTTAACGTTCTGTTCAATCATGCTACCACAGCTGCTTTTACGTCGGGGTTCGGTGCTACGCCAAAATAAATGTGTTTTTTCTTTAAATACCGTTGAAAACTATCGCATACAAACTCGCGACCACGGTCTGTCTGTTGGTACATCGGTTTACGGCCGCTCGCTCGAAACAAGACGGCGTCAAACGCATTAACAACGCTCACACCGCTCTTATTCTTAATTGGCTGTACCTAAGCAAACTTTGAGAAAACATCGATTGATACTAATAAGTATCAATACCCGTCATTATGAGATTTTAGAGCTTGTACATCGACCAGGTCAAGTTCCCACACTGTGTCAATCATCTGTATGTTATAATATAATCTAGGGAAATTCTTACGTATTGGTTTATGTAGTGTATAGGCATCGTGATTACTTAACCAATCGTGAATTCGTTTAGGTGGATCATTTTATTTATTCGTAAAAGTTGTCTAGCACCAGCGAAACTTGCTTCATGTGCTGCATTAAAGTACTGTTTTTCATATTTCTTACTCATACTGTATTAATTTTATAAATTCATAGAGAGCCAACAACCTCCACCACTTCCCTCTTAATTATTCGATTTAATCGATGGTGTAGACATTGGCGTTTTTGTAGTTAAGTTTCGAAAATTCTGTTTCTTTACTTTGGCCACAGTTCTAGCTCGAGTAGAAATTCTGCGTCTTTTACTTGTATTTTGCGTACTGGTGCCCTCAGTGTTACTGTTTAAACTGTTTGAGCGCTGGGATATGAATTGTTTTGTCGTCGACCCAAAATCTTTATTGCCCACAAACTCGCGTGGTACGTTTGCGCCCTGTAGAAGACCTGCAAACTGATCTCTACCGACTGCAGTAAAATTTCTTCTCTTCCGTAAAGCGTCATTCACGAGATTGATAATACTCGATTTTTTTATAATGGTCCCATTAATCGAAACTACACTACTTTTATCCCAATTCAAACGATCTCCGATATTAAGTTTCAAATAATCCAGCATTCGTTGCGCTTTATCGGCATACATTTTCGGCACACTAGATAAAATCTTTGTCGCAACTTATTTTCACGCGTCGGTCAAGTAATGTTGCCTCTACAATATGAATATATAATTTTCCGGCGGTCGATGTGTTCATGAGACAAAAAGCATCTTTCGATCGCACAAGTCTAAGTCGCAGCTCAACTGCATTTAAAAGGTGTCGATCTTGGTGAAAGATATCACCGTGTATTTTTCCTTGGAGATCTACAATTTTGGCTGCGTATGTATGCTTAGTGCGTTGAACGAGCCCTTTGTTACACACTGCCTCCTCAGCCTCGGGATATGCCCACGTCCTAATACATGGCTACACATACACACACACACACACACACACACACACGCACACACATCCACATTCAAAACTGTTCTAATTAATACTGCTGGGATTAGTGAAAATGTTACACATACATACATACACACAGCATTACACACCCTTTTTCACAATTTGTAAAAGAAGATGATAGATAGTAGTCGTGGTGGTAGTGACATTGGTGATGGTAGTAGTGGTGGTGGGGTTTCTCGAAGTTATATTTTAAGGAACCACCGTTACATATTCCGGTCTCGAACACCAATGTTATTACAAGCATTGGATGTTTATTTCTCACATCCTCTCTGCCTCTCACCCTCTCTCATTCTTTCCCCTCTCTTACACTCTCTCTCTCTCTCCCACCCTCCCTCTCTCTCTCTAACTCACTGGTTCTCGCTTCTCGATACTTGATTATCGCAGGATTATACTTTACGTAAGATTCAGAGATAGTTTAAAGACCCACCACCTCCACCACCACCACCACCACCACTGCCACCATGAAGACAACATCGTTATCCCTATTGCTACCAGCCCCTTTAGAAGTAGTTAATGAGCCTGTCGAGTTTCCACGGAACTAGCAGTTTCTTTCCCAACTATATCGCGTAAACATCTCGCTCGTTCGCTCATCTTTTTTCATCTTTCTTCACTTTGAACAAGCATTTCGAATTAAAAATGGAAGTTACACGCGAGCAATGAGGAGCTCTACGCAACAGCGTATTAGCCTACCGATATTAGGGTCAACGCCATAACTAACACGCCTCTAGTCGGCACGCGTTTAATTAGACGGAGAATCGGAATACGTAATATGTCGTACGATCAACTTCGCGATGAGCTACGACGGTTATTACGACTTATCACGTTTCGTGATATAGCTCTTCTTTACCAGAGAAGCTACTGCATGTCCGCTGCTGCGACCCTATTAGCAGGGGAAACTATAATTCGTCGTGGATTACGTGCAACGCCGCGTATGGCTCGTTTGATTCAAGATTATAAGGCTGAAAACGGTATGTGGTAGTGAAAGTGTTTGTTAAATTAAATTGTGAAAAGTGAATTATGTACATTAAAAATATGTTTTTTCAGCGCGATTGCGACTTTTTCTGGATGTGGATAATAATAGCAGACACGAGTTGAATCAGAATCCGGATGTTAACGAAAATGAGCGCACACCTACAGCACCACCACCACCGCTACCACTACGACGACGCGCTGCTTATCGTACTAGATGGCTTTCAGCCAGTTCTGGTTCGATCGATGCAGGGGCCCGTAAAACGCTCTCCTTCGACAGCAATACATAACACAGCCCCACAAAAACAAAATTTTAAGTCCCAAAAACTTGACCACGGTACTTATATGTTTTTGGGATCGCTGGATCCGAATCCAGGGTTAGTTTAACCCCATCAGATCTTTCTCAAGGTCAGTTGAAGATCAAATTATCGAAATACATGAAAAATACACTAAAACCATGGTATCTTGGGGTTTTTGGGGTCGCTGAATTCGAATCCGGGATCAGTTTAACCCCATCAGAACTTTCTCAAGGTCAGTTGAAGGTCAAATTATCGAAATACATGAAAAATACACTAAAACCATGGTATCTTGGGGTTTTTGGGGTCGCTGAATCCGAATCCGGGGTCAGATTAAACAATCAGATCTTTCTCAAGGTCAGTTGAAGGTCAAATTATCGAAATACATGAAAAATACACTAAAACCATGGTATCTTGGGTTTTTTGGGGCGCTGTATCTGAATCCGGGCTTATTACAACCCTATCAGGTCATGGTCAAGGTCAGTTGAAGGTCAAAAAGAAAGATTCATAAAAAGTAGAGTCAAACCATGACATTTAGGGGTTTTTGGGGTCGCTGAATCCGAATCCAGGGTCAGTATAGTCCCATTAGGTTATATTTATGGTCAGTTCAAGGTTAGTTCAAGGTCATGGACGTAAAGAGAGTGAAAAAATTAGTTAAACTGAAACAATGCAAAAGGTAATGTAAACCATAAAGCAAAGAACAATGTATATGCAAGTACAATCGTATCCTTTAAAACTATATCATAGTTTGCTGCTCCTTCATTTACTTTAAATTTGTTAGAAGTATATGCAATTCAATAAGATACCCGTAAAAATATTAAGCCCATTACTTTTTTTTATGGTAACGAACTATTTTATTGTCAAATGTCCGATGTTGATGGTAGATCTCTTTTTAACGACCAACAGTAATCTGCTAACATATTTACGTCCCATCTTCCTTGGTACCTGCGCTCCATTTCCTTGATATCTTGGTGAAATCTCTCTCCCTGCTCTTCGCTGTAATCACCTAGGTTTTCTGGAAATTCATCAACATGCGAATATAAAAAGTGTAATTTTAGATTCATTTGGCAGCCTTGATTTTTGTAACTATTTACTAAATTTAAAACTATTTATTGGTAATTTGGGCTCTTATGATTTCCAAGAAAGTTTTTAATTACGTCCTTGAAACATAACCATGCTTCTCTCTCTGTATGATTCATTTTCGTAACAAAAATTTCATCATTTATCATCTTACGAATCTGAGGGCCATCGAAAATTCCTTCATTTACTTTAGCATCACTTAATTTGGAAAACTGATTTCGCAGATACTTAAAGCAGCTACCATCTTTGTGTAAAGATTTTACCCATTGTTTCATAAGTCCCAATTTAATGTGCAGAGGTGGTATAAGAATTTTTGATGGATCAACAAGTGGCTTATCTTTTATATTCTTAGAACCCGGTTCGAACTTTTGTCTAAGGGACCAGACACTCCTTATGTAATGATTCTTTCTATCCCTACTATCCCATTCACATAAATAGCAAGGATATTTTGTGAATCCCGATTGTTGCCCCAGAAGTATTGTTATGATTTTAAGATCCCCACATATTTGCCATTTATGATCATTGTATTTTATTCGGTCTAATATTACTTTCATGTTACAGTACTCTTCATTCAGTATTACCGAATATCCTATGGGAATGGCTGCATAAACGTTTGTATTGTGTAACAGAACGGCTTTTAAACTTCTCGTTGACGAATCGATGAACAATCTCCACTCGTTAGGGTTGTAACATCCATGTTTAAAGCAATTCATCAACCCAACTATATCTTTGCAGTAAACTAAGGAAAATTCTTCATCTTTAGCGAAATAATCACGATATTTCTTATCTCTGTCTCGGTAGTAAGAAACTTTAATTTTTCCAGCTTCATTAGTATTTTCTTTTAGCCATGAAGCCAAGTACTCCGCCCCATCCTTTGATAGGCCCAAATCGCGTATGAGATCATTCACTTTTTCCTGTGTAAGTGGACCTTTCTCCTTCTTAGTATTATAGGGGATGTATTCTTCCTCACTTGTATCACTTGTACTAGCAACGTCATTGTCTTCATCAGGCGCTATTTCTTCTTCCACAATAATATCTCCTTCCTCCATTTCTTCTTCTAAGATTTCATCTTCATCATGTCTTTCTAAATTTTCCTCAAGATCCATACTTCCACTTGCGTACATACACAGTGGATCTTCTCTTTTATCGATTGACGATTCATTTATAGGTTTCGTGACACTTTCAACGTTAGCGTAATTAATTTGCGACTTGTTTTTACTATTAACTCCATGCAAATTCGTATTACAAAAATAACAGTCTTCTTTTCTTAAAGGTTCCTTCCATATCGTAGGCACTTTCATTTTTACTTCAGTTTTACCATTTTTGTCTTTCTGTAGCATTTTCCTACATATTGCGCATATGATTTTAGGAACCCAATCAAATTCATCAATTTTCATGTCTAAATCAAACATGTTCTTGTAATGCTCTTTAATATTTTGATTGATTGAACAATCTCCACTCGTTAGGGTTGTAACATCCATGTTTAAAACCACAGCTCAAAAGAACCGTGAGCAGAGCTATCTTCATTATCGGGTTTCTCTCTCGGTGTAAGTCCCAAGACGATTAATGTTGACTATCTTGGGTTTGTGTTAAGGTCTTCTTTCCCAAAAGGTTTCCAAAGTCATGTTACAGTAATCTTCATCTCCCTTGTATCACTCGTATTTCCTACTTGATACGAACGGATATGAATATGCTGTTTGTTTGCCCCAGGGTACCTCCACGTGGTGACGGTGGGCAACGACCGATTCTTTTTTTTCTGTCGGCTAAACCCCTGGGTGAAGGCTTTAGAGCCGTCATGGCAGACAAACAACAAAAAATTACGATGCAGGGATTTGGAACCCCAGTATCGGCGGCTGGTCAGGGTGAGCAAGCGGGCCCGCAGTCGTCGTCATCAAGCGACCGCAGCTCTTTGTTAGTGGGAAACTTGGCTTTCGAAGAGTATAATACTACAAGAATTTATCACTTGAGGACTGGTGACCAAGAATGCCATATAGCAAAACGGGATAGTTTTTGTTACATTTGTAGCAAGTATGAGACTCCAAAAAATAGAAGAAAAATCAATCAAAATATTAAAGAGCAGTACAAGAACATGTTTGATTTAGACATGAAAATTGATGAATTTGATTGGGTTCCTAAAATCATATGCGCAATATGTAGGAAAATGCTACAGAAAGACAAAAATGGTAAAACTGAAGTAAAAATGAAAGTGCCTACGATATGGAAGGAACCTTTAAGAAAAGAAGACTGTTATTTTTGTAATACGAATTTACATGGAGTTAATAGTAAAAACAAGTCGCAAATTAATTACGCTAACGTTGAAAGTGTCACCAAACCTATATATGAATCGTCAATTGATCAAAGAGAAGATCCACTGGGTATGTACGCAAGTGGAAGTATGGATCTTGAGGAAAATTTAGAAAGACATGATGAAGATGAAATCTTAGAAGAAGAAATGGAGGAAGGAGATATTATTGCGGAAGAAGAAATAGCGCCTGATGAAGACAATGACGTTGCTAGTACAAGTGATACAAGTGACGAAGTATACATCCCCTACAATACTAAGAAGGAGAAAGGTCCACTTACACAGGAAACAGTGAATGATCTCATACGCGATTTGGTCCTACCAAAGGATGGGGCGGAGTACTTGGCTTCATTGCTAGAAGAAAATACTAATGAAGCTGGAAAAATTAAAGTTTCTTACTACCGAGACAGAGATAAGAAATATCGTGATTATTTCGCTAAAGATGAAGAATTTTCCTTAGTTTACTGCAAAGATATAGTTGGGTTGATGAATTGCTTTAAACATGGATGTTACAACCCTAACGAGGGGAGATTGTTCATCGATTCGTCAACGAGAAGTTTAAAAGCCGTTCTGTTACACAATACAAATGTTTATGCAGCCATTCCCATAGGATATTCGGTAATACTGAATGAAGAATACTGTAACATGAAAGTAATATTAGACCGAATAAAATACAATGATCATAAATGGTAAATATGTGGGGATCTTAAAATCATAACAATACTTCTGGGGCAACAATCGGAATTCACAAAATATCCTTGCTATTTATGTGAATGGGATAGTAGGGATAGAAAGAATCATTACATAAGGAGTGTCTGGCCCCTTAGACAAAAGTTCGAACCGGGTTCTAAGAATATAAAAGATAAGCCACTTGTTGATCCATCAAAAATTCTTATACCACCTCTGCACATTAAATTAGGACTTATGAATCAATGGGTAAAATCTTTAGACAAAGATGGTAGCTGCTTTAAGTATCTGCGAAATCAGTTTTCCAAATTAAGTGATGCTAAAGTAAATGAAGGAATTTTCGATGGCCCTCAGATTCGTAAGATGATAAATGATGAAATTTTTGTTACGAAAATGAATCATACAGAGAGAGAAGCATGGTTATGTTTCAAGGACGTAATTAAAAACTTTCTTGGAAATCATAAGAGCCCAAATTACCAATAAATAGTTTTAAATTTAGTAAATAGTTACAAAAATCAAGGCTGCCAAATGAATCTAAAATTACACTTTTTATATTCGCATGTTGATGAATTTCCAGAAAACCTAGGTGATTACAGCGAAGAGCAGGAAGAGAGATTTCACCAAGATATCAAGGAAATGGAGCGCAGGTACCAAGGAAGATGGGACGTAAATATGTTAGCAGATTACTGTTGGTCGTTAAAAAGAGATCTACCATCAACATCGGAGAAGCGGAAGCGTAATCCACTTCGTAGATCATTTGACAATAAAATAGTTCGTTACCATAAAAAAGAGTAATGGGCTTAATATTTTTACGGGTATTTTATTGAATTGCATATACTTCTAACAAATTTAAAGTAAATGAAGGAGCAGCAAACTATGATATAGTTTTAAAGGATACGATTGTACTTGCATATACATTGTTCTTTGCTTTATGGTTTACATTACCTTTTGCATTGTTTCAGTTTATAACTAATTTTTTCACTCTCTTTACGTCCATGACCTTGAACTAACCTTGAACTGTCCATAAATATAACCTTATGGGACTATACTGACCCTGGATTCGGATTCAGCGACCCCAAAAACCCCTAAATGTCATGGTTTGACTCTACTTTTTATGAATCTTTCTGATTTGACCTTCAACTGACCTTGACCATGACCTGATAGGGTTGTAATAAGCCCGGATTCAGTTACAGCGCCCCAAAAAAACCCAAGATACCATGGTTTTAGCGTATTTTTCATGTATTTCGATAATTTGACCTTCAACTGACCTTGAGAAAGATCTGATTGTTTAATCTGACCCCGGATTCGGATTAAGCGACCCCAAAAACCCCAAGATACCATGGTTTTAGTGTATTTTTCATGTATTTCGATAATTCGACCTTCAACTGACCTTGAGAAAGATCTGATGGGGTTAAACTAACCCCGGATTCGGATTCAGCGACCCCAAAAACCCCAAGATACCATGGTTTTAGTGTATTTTTATGTATTTCGATAATTTGTCCTTCAACTGACCTTGAGAAAGATCTGATGGGGTTAAACTAACCCTGGATTCGGATTCAGCGATCCCAAAAACATATAAGTACCGTGGTCAAGTTTTTGGGACTTACAATTTTTTTTTGTGGGGCTGTGTAATCGGTAATATCGACAATTAGACGATCACGAGGAGCAGGGAGATCGAGCGTCGGTCAATTCGGATGCAACCTCACATTATAAGGACATAATATCATGGAGGTGGATGAGGATAGATAGATAGATAGATATACTTTTTATTCGTCAGAAGACAAAATCTTAGGGAGGAGATGGAGACGGGGGTGAGAGAGCCGTGGGAGAAGAGGAAGAACCAGCTCCAGCGCAGCGTGTCATGAGAGTGCCGTTTGACCCCGCACCCCTACCATCGACATCCAATATAGTAGCACAGAATAACATGTACCGATTAATGGATGATAATGACGAGCCGCTCGCGACACATCGAGCGAATATGTTATATGATTTTTATAACCGTCCGCATTATCCTGGATTTGATACCTCCACGTACTCTAATGCGTCGGTAGTACACCAACGCAGTTATTTCGATCAAGAGGATCCAATTCATAATTTTAATAATAATAGTAAATAAGTTTTTCTATATTCTAAAATGCGTGCGCTACATATTTTTTAATTTTCATCTAGATATCCTTCAAATAGAAGAGGGTTATCCAAATTCTCCCTACAATGGCGTAATGCCTATGAATTATTTACCAGTTCTATGGGCTCCGCGAGCTCGAGAGCGTCGTTGGCTACAGGATATGTGTTTAACGCACGCTGAAACTACAAATTCTATTTTTCACGTCGATCCGCATGAATTGATTGATTTGTTATCACGCGTTCGCGAAAGCTTCCGAGTCTTGCCGGAACAGTAATTTATTTTTTAAATCATAGACATCTTTTTTTAAATAACTTTAAATTAAACTACAAATTCACGTTGTTTTCTTTTTTGTCAGATCACAGCGTTTGGCGCGTCAATGCATTAACACGTTTGCAGCAGCTCTACAAATCCCGTTCTGAAAGCGAATTCGAAGAAATGACCAACGACGATACCGCGGTTAGCTAGCGTGAAATACCAGTTAAAGTAGGCGGCGGCGAAGACGCGCGTCGAAATTATGTAATAGTAACGCGCGAATCCTCTAACTCACGTCATTTCGGCATGCGAGCCGAGCACCTAGTTATAAAATTAACCACACTGCCACCGAATAACGATCCAGTCGAATGGTTGCGCGAGACTATAAAACAAATTTATAATTATTTTAATTATTTTATATATTATATTATTTTATATATTTTAAATTATATTGTAACAAAGGCTGAAAGTCAAACCCATTATATAGCGGCGTATGTCTCGAGCGATCATTTCGCGCGTGGGCCGGGTTGGATGCGATTAAAGTTTCTTAAAGATTTTGCGTATACCCACCTTTTCGATGTTATATTCGAAATCTCACAAAGTGCACGTGATTTTGATATTAAAAAAAAACGATTTAATTATTGATTTTAATATTATTAAACGTATAACGGGGGCAAAAAAATGCGGTAAAACATTAACTAAAGTCACAGCAAAACGTAAGAGATCTATCGTCACCATACAAAATGACGATAACTTTTGTTTACCGAGGGCTTTAACTGTTGGCATGGTCTACCTGTTATATCAATCGGATACGCAAAATGAAAATTACTTAAAAAATTGGAGATTAGTTTGCGACAGTCGACGAGGAGCCCAGAAATTATATGCTCTCGATATTTTGAAAGCAGACAATATAAATATTGAAAATATACCACAGGAAGGTTGTAGCTTGGAACATATTAGCTTTTTTCAAAAGTATCTTGCTCAAAATAAAGTATCAATAATTATATGTAAAACTGAAAATTTTGGTTCTGAACGGGGGGAAGTATTGTATGACGGTCGCGAGTCCCAATTGCTTTTAGACGATTACACTAACCGCGAAATAAACTTATTATATTTCGAAGGCCCACCGGGACATTTTGCGTTTATGAAATCACTGCAGCAAGCGCGAGGGCTTTCAAATTTTTGCGATGAATGCAACAAATCATACCAGTGGAAAGATTTATATAAATGTAAAGGACTCCTTGCTCTGGGCCCACTTCCCAGAATGGAGGCCGGACCAGCCAGACGTGACTGATACTGGAGTCCTTGATTCACCGAACGCTCAGCGATCGGTGGCTCATAGGATAATACAGAGCGAAAAAATTAGATGGGCTATAGGGACTTTTGAACCCTATAAAGCAGCAAGGGAGGATGGCATTTTTCCAGCACTCTTGCAGAAAGGAATGGAGGTGCTCTTAGCACCCCTGGGTGATCTATTTAAGGCATGCTTAATCTGGGGTTACATACCTCAGAAATGGAGGATAGCCAAAGTGGTGTTTTTACCAAAACCCGGTAAACCCACCCACGAGGTAGCCAAAGACTATAGGCCAATTAGCCTTACGTCTTTTGCTCTCAAAACATTGGAAAGACTGGTAGATCGTGATGTCAGGGATAATGCTCTAGCGGCTCTGCCGCTGCACCCCAGACAGCATGCTTATCAGCCAGGGAAATCGGTGGATTCGGCTCTCAAAGAAGCTGTTAACCACATCAGAAAGGGAATGAAAAACAAGGGCATGGTGTTGGGAGCTCTGCTAGACATAGAGGGAGCATTCAACTTCACCACCACGGAAAGTGTTTGCCAAGGTGCCACTGAACACGGGATAGACAACTCCATTATCAGATGGATTAAGCAGTTACTGAACAACCGGGTGATCAAGGCCTACTGGGGTTCATCGATCAGGCAAAGAGCTGTGAAAAGGGGGTGTCCACAAGGGGGGGTAATGTCTCCAACCTTCTGGTCGCTCACGATCGACAGTCTCATTAAAGCACTAAACGAAGCGGGATTTTATGCGCAAGCGTACGCGGATGACATTCTCATACTGATCATGGCGAATGATGAGATTATCTTAGCAGAACTTATGCAACAGGCTCTTTCGGTCGTTGAAGACTGGTGCAAAAAGATGGGCTTATCCGTAAATCCACCTAAGACAGTACTAGTTAATTTCACAAACAGATATAAGGTTAAACCTCTCAAGGATATCAGTTTGTTTGGAGAGAAGTTCACCATCTCCAGGTCTGCCAAATACCTGGGAGTGACATTCGACAGCAAACTGAAATGGGAGGAGCATATTCAGGAGAAATATAAAAAATTAGTGAGTGTCTACTGGGCGTGTAGGCGAGTTTTCGGTATCAATTGGGAACTAAAACCCCCCATGATTCAATGGCTTTATACGGCAGTACTCAGACCTAGACTCCTACATGGCGCTATCGCCTGGTGGCCTAGGTGCTTGTTTAAAACGAGAAAGGAAATTCTGAACCGTATGCAGAACCTTATGCTAAGAGGTATTACGGGAGCAATGAAATCCACACCGCGAGCGGCGATGGAAAGGCTCCTAGACATCCCACCCTTAGACCTGAAGGTTAGAACAGAGGCGTTTAGCGCCAATGTTCGTACATTGATGAAAACGGAACGGTGGGAACATTGGGATAAAGACATACTTGAGGAAGCTGGCATCGACCTTAGGTCATTTTCTAGAGACAGGATAACCCGGAAATTTAATTTCGGGAAGTCTTACGTTATAAAGCCTCTAACTAGAGAGGACTGGAAAAGTGGGTTCCAACACCCAACATCTTCCAATAGGGTTTGGTTCACAGATGGTTCAAAAAGCGAATTTGGCACTGGGGCGGCTGCCTGGCTAGCGGAAACATCCCGCGAACTAGTGTTCAGCCTCGATCCTCACGCGTCAATTTTCCAAGCAGAAGTAAGAGCAATCAGGGAAACGGTGGGTAGCATGATAAGTGAAGAGCTGGAGGGCAGCGAAGTGGTTATCTATTCCGATAGCTCCGCGGCCGTCTCAGCGCTTGGCAAAGCGGAAGTAATCTCGATAGAGGTTTGGAAATGTGTGAAAGCTTTAAACAAGCTAACAGAGAATAACAAAGTGACCTTAGCTTGGGTTCCAGGACATGCTGGAGTCTTAGGCAACGAGAAGGCGGACCGGTTAGCAAAACGAGGGGCGGCTGGGTGCCGAGCCACATATTGCAGGGTGGCAATACCAGAGAGCTCAATTAAGAGCTCTCTTAGAGCGTGGACCCGGAATAGATCTGACCGTATCTGGCGGGAATCATCAGGAATGAGACAGGCCAAAACGGGGAGTTAATACTCCGCTCCAAAAGCTCAATAAGGGAAGTGGTGGGCTAGTTCTCGGGGCACTGCAGGGTAGGCCACCATCTTTTTAACATGGGGCTGCAACGGGTTGATTTGTGCAGATGGTGTGGTCAGGAGGAGGAGACCTCGACCCACCTGCTCTGTTATTGCTCGGCTTGGGCAATAACTAGATGGAGGTGGCTTGAACTCCACTTCATTAAACCAGAAGACTTGGGAACAATGAAGCTTTCATTGATCTGCAGGTTTATAGGCATAATTAGAAGTAGGATGGAGGGTGGGACCTAAAACCAAGGGGGATAAGCACAATGGGCATGGCCTGAGTGCTGGACCGGCACGTCCCCGAAAGAGGCCGCCAGTCTACCCCGCCCCTCTTACGAATACGAATACGAAAGCAACTTGTCCCAGCTGCTACACACAACCTGCTTGTATTCCGGGAAATCCGAAAATTAAATGCGATTCGTGATACAGAGACTTTGTGAATCAAACTTGTTACGAAAAACATTTAGAAGTCGGAAGTAACTCGAAAGAGAGAAGCGTGTGCACCGCAGTTCAGAATTGTTCAATTAGTAAAAAAAAAGTTACCAAAAAATGTTTTAATACCCAGCATAATTTTTTTTTATTTATTTTTTTTTTAACGTCGCCATGTTTGTGCTCCCATGTGGTGCTAATCGACGACGGGGGTCTGCGGCGTGTTTTGTAAACAAAGCACATGTAATTTTTACATAGGTGCTTGTATCAATCGGCAGAGACTAGGATTCGAACCCGGGTCACCGACGTGGGAATCCGACACTCTACCGACTGAGCCGCCGCAGGCCCCAATAACCAGCATAAATGTGGTACATTTTATTGTAATCGTTGTCGTATTAAACACGGTTACAATGAAATGTGTTTTATAAAACCGATTGTGCGTAAAATACCGACTGCACAAAAACTAAAAAAAAACCGAAAATCGATTTATATTTTATGATTTTGAGACTCGTCGAGATGAAAAGTACGATGGCGATAATTCGCGTAATGTCCATATTGTATTTCTTTGCGTTGCCCATCAAGTCTTCGACTTCTGCATTAATGTAGAAATCGGTCAGCAATGTGATTTTTGTTACGTGCGTGAATATATTTTTGATAAGGAACCTGTAAAACAATTCATCGAATTAACTATACGAAAAACACCGTTTTCAAGCAAACAATTTGTATCGCGTATAATTCGAAAGCTTTCGATGTGCATTTTATACTAAAAGAAATTTTTTCTAGTAACATAAACGTCTTCTCCAAAGTTATAATGAACGGTCGAAATATTGTTCTTATGTCTATTCATAAGACAAAATTTATCGATAGTTTGAATTATTTTAATATGAAACTCAGTGCGTTGCCGAAAGCTTTCGGATTACCGGAGAGTAATGCGAAAGGATATTTCATGCATGAGCGTCATAAAAAACCTCTCGAAAAATTACAGGAAATTCGAGATTTTGGCTATAAAGTGGAGACAATTTGGGAGTGCGAGTTTGAACGTTTGAAAATCTCGCAACCACAAATTTTAAATGTTTTAAATGATCACCCGCTTTTATCAAAGATTAAATTAGATCCACGTGACGCTTTTTTCGGTGGGCGAACAGAAAACTTTATGACATCATATATTGCACAGCATGGAGAGAAAATCAGATATACGGATATATGCTCTTTATATCCATATGTGAGTTTTCCTGGAAAACTGGTAAATTTCCCCTCGGACATTCAGAAATTTTTATAAAATCTGAATGCCTAAAATTAACTAGTAAAAATTATGAAAATTTTCATAAAGTCAATGGACTTGTGAAATGTAAAATCTTGCCTCCACGGGATTTATAGATCCCCGTATTACCCGTTAAAATGAAATGTAAATTACTTGTTCCGCTTTGCCGAACGTGTTGTGAGGCAGAGAATTTCGACGAGTGTACCCACGAAAATCGAAATATGCGCGCACTCGTGGGCACGTGGGTATCCGATGATATCAATAAAGCGTTAAGTATGGGTTATAAAATATTACACATTTACGTAATCTGGCAGTATCAAACAACTCAATTAGATGCCAAAGGAAATGGTGGTCTTTTTGGTGAATACATAAATAGTTTTATTCAGCTAAAACAACAAGCAGATGGGTGGCCTGCCGAACGTACCGACGAGGAAAAAGACGCAAGTGCATCGTGCAGTATAAAGAAAAAGAAGGCGTTTTACTCGATTATGAAAAAATTGATAAAAATCCAGGACTTAGAGCTGTAGCAAAGCTCTGCTTGAATTTATTTTGGGGTAAATTCGGACAGCGAGGTAATTTACCGCAAACTGAATTCGTTAAATGCAGAAAAGAGCTGTTAAACTTTATTATGGCTAAAGATAAGGAAATCACAGGTATGCTTCTCATCGCTGAGAATATTATATGTATTAATTGGATACACAAAGATGATTCCATAAAAGGTTCTAGCCATACTAATGTTGCAATAGCTGCGTATACAACAGCTCAAGCGCGACTCGTTCTGTACGAATATCTAAGCAAATTAAATAGGAGATTGTTATACACAGACACAGATTCGGTCATCTTCGTAACAAATGAAAACTCATCGGATACCTACGAGCCCGAGTTAGGTAATTTTTTATGACAAATGACAAATGAGCTTGCGTCATATGGTGACGACGCTCACATGACACATTTCTTATTTGGCGGACCAAAGATTTACAGTTATAGAGGCACCTCTTCAAGTAATAAGACTTTCGAATGTTGTAAAATTAAGGGTATTCGCTTAAATTACCACAACAGTTAATATATTAATTTTAATAGTATGCTCAGTTTTATAAAAAGAGAAATATATTCCATTAAATTATCGTTTAAGAGTTTTCGGCGAACCGCGACTTTCGATGTTGTGACGACTAACGAGAAAAAGACATGTGAAATCATCCTCATCAAACATCGCTTCTTTTCCGATGGAACTTCACTTCCATTTGGTTATAAAATTACATAAAGTTTAAGATTTATGTCTGCGTGTGTTATCTATGTAAATAATTTTACTCAAAACAATATTGTTATACGCCCATTACTATGCTCTTTCGCGCAAGCTAAGTTTAAATTGCGCACCACCGATAGAAATTACGAACAGCATAGTTCACGCGCCACCGCTAGGTGGCGTCGTCCAAACCACAGTAGAGGTTGGCCAGTAAAGGGCATATAGGACGGGTCGATAAAGCACTCGATACCCGTATACTCGCTCGAGTATATTGCCTAGTAACGCCTAAGAGACGACTATAGGGTTTGAGAAATAAATCCCGGAGTCAATTAAACTTTTGGTTTAATTATTTTTGCTTTCCCCATTCTCCATTACACACATCTATCTATCTATCATATATACATTGACCATCATGAGCTTGTCTCATCGGCGACATTGTCACTGGATTGCTCCTCTGGAGCAACTCTAGACTCGTAGAGAGCTAGGACGAGGGGCTAGTGATATGTCCTCCCTCTCCCATCGTAGGAGCAACGACGCCGGAAGACGAACCAACCAGTCTACACATAGAGTACCTACAGAGCGCTCGGCCAATCGATTCTCACAGGACTACAGAGCAGTCTACATGCCGGCCTTCCTGTAGAGCACTCACTTCTCTCCACACGTAACGCCGACCATGGGGCCAACCTCCGGAGGTCGGCGAGCACCACCTACGCTCTAGCCTCTCTGCGGGCCTTCTGGCACCGCCATTCGTCGGTGGATATCATTCTGGGAAACGAGCCAGGCTGACAGCATTCAAGTCCCTGACGACTTCCACCGCCATATCAAGAGCGCTGCCAACACTCTGACCCCTGCGGGCCTACTGGTACGGCCATTGACCGACGTGAGCCAGGGATTGCTGAACGGCTCTTCATCTACCTTGATAACATCCTCCTTTTCATTGAGGATCTAAAGAAGCACTCCAGCCACCCACATAGCTAAAGGCGCTCACCTTCCTAACTCCCACCATCAGGCGTACATCAATTGGTGCCCAACGTGGGGCACAGACTACGTCTGCTGTGATCGGAGATTGCAGGCGATCCCATGACCGCACGAGCTACCGGAGCACCTGCAACGAGCGGCATTAGCTGCCACATCACCGAAGGAGACAATATGATGTTCACCCTGATACTACTTCTGGGAGTAGAGAAACACCCAGTGGCGCCCATCACACCCAACGACGACAATGTAACTCCTAACCAAAAGAGTCGACATCTAGGTATGAAGAAGTGGGATGCATTCTGCCTAGCGCTCAACGACAGCAGGCCACCATCAGCAACGACTGCATTTCCCGGCCCCGCTCCAACTGACACGACCTATTGCAATCCTGAGACGGCAATTATCCTCCGCCACTCATCTTTGGCTTACAGTAGGAACCAGGCGATTATCCTGCCCCACCACGGTCTAATGGTCGACACTCATCGACAATAGCCAGAACATGGCTCCTCTGTATGGCAGCGTCACGGACGGGGACAAAAGTCTTCCGAAAGTCCCCTCGACGAAGCCACCTACCACAAAGGCTAGCATGCAGCTGACCTCCGCCATTCTTCCTCGAAGTCAGACGACTGCACCATCTCATCAAGACCAGCGAACCGTTGGCCTCCCATACACCAACACCTAGGGCTCCAGAATACAACATAGTCTGTACACGCCCAACCTGGGCTCCAGGTTGCACCACAGCCTGTACACGCTCAAACTCGGGCTCCAGGCTACACCATAGTCTGTACACGCCCAACCTGGGCTCCAGGTTGCACCACAGCCTGTACACGCTCAAACTCGGGCTCCAGGCTACACCATAGTCTGAACATGCTCAACCCGGGCTCCAGGTTGCACCACAGCCTGTACACGCCCAAACTCGGGCTCCAGGCTACACCATAGTCTGTACACGCCCAACCCGGGCTCCAGCGCCATCCTATGGCCTGCACACGCCCTCCACCATGCAGTCAAGCGATTGCACCGCCTGGCACCAGCCAGATACCCAGCGACAGTCAGGCGATTGTCACGTGATGCGATTGGGGAATCGCTCACCTCCGGTGATCAGAGTACTGACGCACACCTAAAACGTCTAAGAAGACGTTCAACCACGGACAATTAGACGGATGCTCCACCAGCAGGCGACCAGCAAGCAGCCTTGCTTTTGGGCACTCAGGCGAGTGCCACTCCTGACAGCATTAGGTATAACGTGGCATTTGTTACTCTATTTATTTATTAAACTTTGCTCATCACTTTACCGAATTTATCTATATATTTATATAATGGGCGCCAGGTAAAGCGCGGCTAGCCCTGCACGAGTCCCTTTCCCCAGAGGAAGTCCCATGAAGTGGAAAATCAGGAATATAGAATCAATATAATAATTACACAAAATCTCACTCTTTAAGTACCTAGGCTTTATTATTAATCACAATATGTAACGATCGCCAAATTTACAAGTTTCACACAATTTACCGGTCGCTAAACAATATGGCTACGCTAGCCCACGCACGCGTCTTCCACGACGACCGAATCACCGCGTTTCCCGAGTTTTCCGAATATCGCGTAATGTCCCCACACTACTATTCGTAATCTTCAAGCGGGCCTGGCGCGCACTGATTCTAAAACAAGGGTGTCACACCACCAACGAGTTTACGCCATTGCCCCCGAGCACATGGCGGCAATATGCTATATATATTAAATTATAACTCTATCTATAAGTGCCGAGGGAAGCTCGACAATTACAGCCCACTCACCGTCGCTAATTGTGGTCGCCTCGCGGTCGATAAAGCACTCGATACCCGTGTACTCGCTCGAGTTTACTGCCTAGTAACGTCTAAGAGACGACTATAGGGCTTGTTCAAAGAGTTTGAGAATACATCACGGAGACAATTAAACCTTTGGTTTAATTATTTTGCCTTCCCCCTTCTCCACTTACATCTATCTATCTATTCTCCGTCGACCTATCTGGATGACCGAGAGCGAGCAGCCCCGGATGTACGAGCTCACTGAGACGGACTGGTGACGTCTGGCCTTTGCCAAGGACTACGCCGCCCGGGTGACTGCCGAGTTTCAAAGGAGCAGGACCAGGTCGACCGGCACTCAGACGTCGCCCCCAAGGTGCAAGCAGCGGAACCAGAGCACGCAGGTCAACACGCCAGCCACGTTCCAGATTCGGGAGATGACTTTACGGTATTCCCGCAACGGGCCTCCTCCACCGGTTTCCGTCGACGACAAGGAAACCCCGCCTCCGCCCGAGCCCGACTTCACACCTACGGACTTGACCACCCGTAAGAGTCAACCCGACGAGGCTACGATCGTCAATCGGAAGCCCACACGACCACTCAGGCCGGGAAGAAAAGAAGGAAGGAGAGTGAAGGTGATCGACGTTCAACCTCTCACTCCGGCCCAACAGAGGCTACTACAGCGGAACTTCAAGTTCTACAAGCGCGGTTAGTTCCGATTTTTAAGGCCGATCCTTTTCAAGGATTGGCCGCGCATTTAAACTAATAAAAAGCGAGTAATAATCGCTAACTATATGAGCTTGTCTCATCGGCGACATAGTCGCTGGGTTGCTTCTCTGGAGCAACTCTAGGCTCATGGAGAGCTAGGATGAGGGGTTTGTGCTGTATCCTCCCTCTCCCAACGCAGAAGCATTCAAGTAGAAAGACGAGCCAAGCAGTCTACAAGTTTCTGCTGACGCCTACTGCTCCACTAAGAGTGCCGCCAACGCTCTGACCCCTGCGGGCCTACTGGCACCGCCATTGACTGGCATGAGCCAGAGATTACTGAACGGCTAAGCGGTCTACGCTACAAGTTCCTGCTGACTCTAGCCTGCTCCACTAAGAGCGCCGCCAACGATCTGACCCCTGCGGGCCTACTGGAACCGCCATCGACTGACATGAGCCAGGGATCGCTGAACGGACTCTTCATTTATCTTGATGACATCCTCCTTTCCACTAAGGATCTAAGGAAGTACTCCTGCCACCCACATAGCCAAAGGAGATAAATTCCAACTCCCCACCATACAAGCGTACATTAATATATATTTGTATTTTTATTTCTATGTATATTATTTAAACCTTACATAAAACAGTATGAAGTAAATATTAAATGGTTTATTTATGTTAAAAATATAAAAATACTCCTTCCTTTGCTTTTCAATTTTTATCAGATGGTAAGGATTTACGATAAGCCCCACCATCTCATTCTATTTTTGAGAAAATCAGTAATTTTATTGCTGCGTTTCAAAAGATGCCTCACTCACACTCAGAACATTGAACGCAACGTTTTAGACAAGTCTATTAGCCCACTTCATCACATTACCGCTGAAAAATGAATTTCAACGTCGACCATGAACTTGAGGTAAAATATTTCTAATAGTAACAAAACTTAATTATTCTATAAATTTATTCCAGAATACTGTCAAAAGATTGCAGATACGTATACCGATGTACTGGCACGTCGTTCACAAAAAAACTATAATTGCCGAAGTCTTAGCGATTCTCAAGAGTCACGCGGGAGATGAATTGGTAAGACACTACCTAAATAAAAACGTATTTCTTATTTTTAAATTTTATTTTTACGTTAATTGTATTTTTTTTAAATATATGTTACAGAAGTACAAGCTGTATAACATGATCGAATTGTTGGAGGAAACAGGCCTACTAGAATCTCCAGGCTTTATTTATCCAACCATGTGGGATCGTGAAATCTGGCGACTGCTAATAAAGATAGAAAAACAGGCAATTAACAGTGAGACCGACTTGGAACTGTCAGAATAATTCTAATTTTTCTAGTAATATTTTTATAAAATATTTTTGTAATAATTTTGTGACATAACATAGCAATTAATTTAAAATTTAAAAATACTTTTTAATTTATCGACCTTATAGCCCACACAGAGAAGCGGAGAGAGAGAGAGAGAGAGAGAGAGAGCGAGAGAGAATGCGTTCAAGCTATAACCCCTACCCGCACGAGTGCATGCATTAGAGAGAGACAGAGAGAAATTACGCCATCGGCAGCAAAGCCTGCCTCTCACACAAGTGCAAGAGAGAGCACGTTCTATAGCATAGTGCCTTATGAGTGCGAAAGAGAGAGAGAGAGAGAGAGAGAAACTACGCCAGCGTCAGTGCCGGCTTCCCTCCCCCGCGAGTGCTAGAGAGAACGCACGCCATAGCACGCACCCGCATGACTGCGAGAGAGATACCGCTTAAGTGAGGATGGGGAGCGCCATAGACTGGTACCCCATGCGTATGACTGAGACACACAATCTGAGGGGGCGCGAGTGGGGGCTCGCTATAATCAATTACCACATGTGCGCGAGAGAGACAGCCATACGTGCTGGGGAGTATACGCCATAGACCAGCCACCACATATGCCGTCGCGGCGTGGCGTCACCGTCTCGCAATAATAGGGTATTTTCTACTATTATCATAAATAACCAATGTTGTAAAAATCGATTTTTATTAATACTATTGACCCCATAGCATAAAGTAGCCAAAAGTATTCAAGAATATATAATAGCCATGGAGAAATTGAAAAGTGATTTAAGATTTTCATAAATAACCAATGTTGTAAAAAATATTACACATAGAAAAGTAGCAAAATTTTCAAGAATATATAATAGCCATGGAGAAATTTAAACGTTATTTATGATTTTCATAAATAACTTACACTGTTAAAATCGATTTTTATTAATAATATTGACCCCACATTGAAAAGTAGCCAAAAGTTTTCAAGAATATATAACAGTCTTGGAGAGATTTCCAAATTATTTAAGATTATCTTACATAGCAGATGTTGTAAATATCGAAATCTATTAATAATATTGACCGCATATTGTAAAGTAACCAAATTTTTTCAAGTATATATAATACCTTTGTAGAAATTTAAAAGTTAATATAGATTTTCATAAATAACCAATGTTGTAAATAGATTTTTATTAATAATATTGACCCCATATTGTAACGAAGCCAAAAGGTTTCAAGAATATATAATAGCTTTGGAGAAATTTAAAAGTTATTTAAGATTTTCTTACATGTTGTAAAAATGTTAAAATTATAATAAAAATCATAAAGTTTAAATTAATGTTTTATTGAAGAACATAAATTATTTAAGAAACAATAACTACATATTTATATTCGTGTATAGGTAAATTTTTAAGAATCAGGAAACAAGCCGAACGTCGAGGGTAAAAATAAAGTATAAAACACAAACATATATTATCATGTGATTAAATTTATTACAATATTATTTAGAAATAAAAAGAAAGAGAGTACATATGTTTCTTATAATACTGAGAGTACAAAAGTATAAAAATTTATTATGACAAACATTCCATTTTCGAAGTACATGATTGATTGATACACCCAGCTGCAACAGAGCTCTCGCGCGTAAATACGTTAACTTGCCGACGAACGTACCTCTTATTTTTTAATTGTTTATCAATATGTTTATAAAATTTTGCAACTAATGCATCGTTACTACCCGTATTTCGTGAAAAGATGTTCGTAGAGAAACACCATTACACAAATTATACAGAAACATAATACAATATTCTCCACACACTTGTGAATCAAGACTTTGTAATTTTTTTTTATTCCATTGATATCGCACGCAGTTACTTCGGAGTCGATTGAGATGATGCTGTAGCTGTCAAGGTAGTTTCCGTAGCTATTTTTGTCGATGTAAATGGCATTCCAGTGCGAACCAGGCTTATCCGACGTATCGATGTTTGATACAATAGCAGCAGGGAGACTTCAAAATTTGGTCACGTGATCTGCTGCATATACACCGATCGAGTTGACGTTTAGCCCTCTAATGGCACTCATTATTTGGTTCATGTTCACTTTAAACAGTTGAGCACACACTCACACTCATCATCCGTGTCGTCCGACTCGTCAATGATATATAGCTTTTTGACGTTGGGTACTTCGTCGTCGTCGTCGTCGTCGTCGTGATCGGTCACTTCGTCGTAATAGACCTCCTCGCTTTCGTAAATAAATAAAGAATTATGTCGCTTGATGAATTGCGCATCAGATTGTCGAGAATAAGCAGCTTTTTTTCTCATTATCGTGCGAGTAGTCATCCGGCTGCGGTAGCCCCTCTCGAAATTCGAGCTCTGGCTTGGGTACTGCGGCGGCGGTGGTGGGGGCGGCGGCGGCGCCGCCAGGTCTGAACTCCGTTCGGTAGGTCTCTTGGCACTCTGCGTAGTAAAACAGTACACGATCAAAGCTTGCATCACAAATCCCGCCTGCCGTCGCCCCCGCCGTCAAGTGAGCAAGAAATCTTTTTACGAATAATGTTTTACCGCAACCCGTAGGTCCTCACACGCAACAAGTAAACGGATGTTTCCAGCGCGTATCCATCCTCGTAACTGATAAAAAAATCAATGTTGACGAATTTTTATAACGATTGAGTGTGAAGGATGATAAAAAGAGCTTAAAAAGGAGAAAGAGAGAGAGAGAGAGAGAGAGAGAGAGAGAGAGAGAGAGAGAGAGAGAGAGGGGTATAGGTGACCACCGCGGCGGCGCGGTGTGACACGGGCGCGCGTATATTAGCTTCTTACGCGCGCGCACACGCACGCGTGGGGATAAGGTTATATGAGCACGTGCATATGGTATATTATGCAGATACGTACATATGATACATACATGTAAAGAAAAAATAAATATTTGATTAGAATAAATTTATTTTCCTAATTTTATTAAACATTTTACATAATAGCAACGTAATTATTTAGTGCTTGTAGCCAAAAGGTAAAGACAAACTTTGCGAAACGTATCGTCTTTTTTTTCAAAACAACGCAACTCGTTTTCGTTTTATCGTACGTTACAATGTCATGAGTAGGCATACGTCTTATAGCTTTAAATTTTATTTTAATACTGTTTGCACTTTCTTCTTTTTTTTCTTCAGCCTCGTCATTGCACGATATGATTACATTTTCTTTTTTTTCATCGTAAAATGTACGATCAATGAGAACTTTAATACTTTCAAAATTTATTTTTTTAGAATTCAGAAAATTTAAACATATTCTCTTGATTTTGCAACACTCTATAGTAGCACCCGTAGAGGGGGTGAGTGCTCGAAATGCGTAAAATTTTGGGCCGCCGGATAGAAACGTATGTATGTAGGTTCATTCTCCGTAACTTTTTAACTCATCCATCATATCACCTAATAAAGAGCCGAGAGGGGATCTGTATTCGTTTGCAGCATCCTCATTACACACGAACACATACGAATCAGTGTCATAGTAAAGAATTCTCACCGATAGGGGTTCCAAAAAACTATATAATTTGAGACGAGCCTGTGCGGTAGTATACGCGGCAATTACGACGTTTGTATGCGAGGTGGGAGCTACAGCCTCCTCTCTAAACTGCCAATTAACATACAAAACTTCATCACTTACGGGCATTACATCGAATACTTCTTTTTCACGGTCTACTAGGAGTTTAAGAAGATCTTTTCGCGTATTTATTATTTCAGTTTGTTTCAAATTACTACGCTGGCCAAATTTACCCCAAAAAGAGTTTAAGCAGAGTTTTGAAACGGCACGCAAGCCTGCATTTTTTCCTATCTTTTCGCGCTCTAACTTGATTCCCTCGTCTCGCTTGCACTCTTTAAAATATTGAATTTTACTAGTCTCATTCGCACACCAAGACGGCCAGGTGCTCGCTTACTGCTTTATTTTCAAAAATGAGTTTACGTAACCGGCAAACTAGCCTCCTTCACCCATGCGCGGATCGAAGCGCGTCATCCGATACTGCCAAATTATACATATTTCAGTGATTTTGTATCCAAGTTCAATGGCTTTTCTCAACTCGTCGGCCACCCATGTGCCTGTGAACTCGCGCTCGTGAATCTCTTCGTGGTTACAGTCATCTTGTTGCATTTCTTCACCACCCAAGAACAACACAGTGCGAATAATAGTCGATTATGCATTTTTATAGGTAATAAAGGTGGAAATAATTTACGCGGTGACAAAATTTTACATTTTACGAGGCCCTCTACCCGCGCTAAATAGTTGTTTTTACCGCCCGTCAGTTCTTCACACTCCGTGACAACAAGAATGCATGGATGTCCGAGCGGAAACTGGCCTCTTTTACACGTAAGGATATAGTGAACAAATGTCTGTATACTTAATTTTTTGGCCTTCTTTAGCTTTGTAATAGGTGACGATATTTTCTGTCCTCCCACGGTAAAATGCATCGCGCGGATTTAAAGTTACTTTACTGATAAGCGGATGATTTGATACGTAACGAAAAATTTCTGGTTTTTCCATTTTTATGTGTTCGAATTCACACTCCCAAATTTCACGCGTTTCGTAACCGAGAGACTTTATTCGAGCGATTTTTGCACGTGTGTCCTCGTAAGATTCGTTAAAAGAGCGACCACGTGTATTATTTCTCGACCTATTTCACACTCGCACTGCAATAACCATTCGATGGATTTCTGAAAGTGCCGGTCGGCACGTCTATAGTTGTTTGGTGGAATTATACCTATGCTATTGAGTAAAAAATTTTTTTTTTTAAATACGTTTGAACAAGCTGATGCGATCGTGGTTGCATGAACAAAAGGATCTGTATCCTCGACAGAGAGAAATATTTTTCTAAAAGTCAAACATGCGTGTCTCAAGATCTCAACGTCAGAGCGGCAATATATAAGAATTTCTCGTTCAAAGTCGAAAATATAATGAGGTGCATTCTCATTGTACCAAGCGTAAAATGTATCTCTATCTCGATCTGACATTGAATCTGGTACATAAAATTTGGCCGCGGGTAGTAGGCCAACGTAATGTTGATTTTCAAACTTATTAAATAGATGCGGAAAATAACCTTTTCTAATGCTAACAGGTAAATCAAAAGTACTCGGTAGCGCGCTCAACTTCATGTGAAAATAGTTTAAACTATCTATAAACTTTGTTCGCCCGAGTTGCTACGTAATGATATTTTGACCGTTAAGAATAACACTCGGTAAAACTTGGCTGGATTGCTCTGTTAAAATAAATTGCACGTCAAACTCGTGTGCGTTGTACGCTATACATATTATTTGTTCAAATGTCGACTTTTCACGAATGCAAATTTCTATTAATTCTTTTACCGGTTCCTTGCGAAAAATATATTCCCGAATCCCACAAGTATTGCACCATTGTGTCATATCGTCCGAATCTAGACAATCGGTACACACTTGCTGCGCTACGCAGAGATTAGGTACGTAAACTTTTGTCGTTCTGTGATTTCGATAAGCAGTATCCTGACGTTTCTCGAAATCGTAAAATATAAACAGGTATTTTTTTAGAGCTGGTGGCTGGTTCTGCGCAGTTTTTTTCTACCGTCATCGCCATTTATCGGTCGCATATAACACATATCGTTAACTCTGTGACGCTTTCCACAAAATCTACACATTTTCAAAACATCACATCATTTTTTATAATTTTTTTTGTAAGAACTGTCTCTTTTGTGGTTTTCATAACAAGCCTTATCAATGAAATCTCGGTTTCAGGAATCGCATTTAATTGTATTTATACTTTCGGGTTTACATGCAGGTGAAACGAAACAGTAAGGACAAATTTGCTTACATACGTGTTGATCAACGTGATAGTAGCATTTGTTGCAAAAGGAGCAAAAAAATTTTGTCTTCGCTATCCCAGTTAAATTTAATATTGTGTCAAAGTAGCGTGCTTCCGAATCATAAAGAAGGTTAATATTTCCTCGAATCTCGATATCAGCCGTCATCAAATCGTCGCGCCCGTAAAAAAAAGCCGGCTCACCGCTTCCAAAATTATTTTTATCGTAAACAACAATTGGTATACCGTTGGGTAAAAAAGAATCTTGAAATTTTTTTATTTCGCGCATTCCGCAACCTTCATCGGGTATTATATCACTAGCATCGCGCACGAGTTGTTCCGCCCTCTCTTTTTGCATTTTTCTACGCCCATCACGAATGACGCGCCAAGCATTTTTTATTTCCTCCGTATCGTGAGTCTTTAACGTGATGTGAGCTTCACTTACTAGGAGTGCACGCGGTAAATAGAAAATATCGTCATTTTGAATGGCTACAATCGATGACTTTTTAACACTATCGATATTTAAATTTCTTTTTCTACATGCACCAGATCCTACCGGAATATCTATAAAAACCGCTTGTAAAACAAAAGTATTATCAATTAGAAAATCCTCGTTAATCTTCGTAAATAAAATTCTCGATAGGTCTGAGCGATAGACCAGCGACACCGTGAGCAAAATATTCACTTCTCACACTTACCCCTATCAAGTCATTTTCGGACGAAGCAAGTGAGCATAAATAAGAATGAATGTCGCGCATAACCGCCTCTAACTAATTAACAGGATTTATACGTTCTGACGGTTGATCGTTTACTCGAAGTAAAAATCGTTTACCTGTCACGTTAAACTTTCGTACATATTGCTCGCTCTCCTCAGCTATGACGAACCTACTACAAGGGGGACGTATATCGTACGCATCTTGATCTGGGACCCTTGCAGCCACCATCGCCGCAGTAGCTCCAGCATCTACTTGTATCGGATCTCTCTCTCGCTCGCTCTCTCGCTCGCTCGTTTGCTGCTCGATGACACATACATCGCTGTACAACCCGTTGCTTGATGCAAGCAGCTGCTGCTGCTGCTGATGCGGTGGTGAATATGCAGGCTCTGGCGATGGCGGTAAAGAAGGCCATTAAGAGCCCGTAGCACAGGGTGATAAAGGTATTTCTGAACTTGGAGAAATATCATTTGATGCATGATACACTGAAATTTTTATTTGAAAAAATCAATTTTTTACAAATACAAATCTTTATTAAATTTATTTTTTGATTAAAGTCATTGTTTTGAAGAGCCATTAAAACTTTCGCGAGTTCGTTCAAAAAGATCTGTCAAATTAGTCTCCGTATACAGAGCAGAACTTTCGTCTTCAGCCATATCTTGAAACCATTCAATCTCCATTGCGCGAGGCACATCCATAACTCGTTGCATATAAACCATCAAATACTCTGGATTAGATAATGCTTTTGGTATTTCCTCTGAATTATTTAATCGTCTTTGAATGAATTTAATATATATATATATATCAATGAAAAAATAAAATAAATGTATTTTTATTTTTAAACTTACTTTCATTTACTCGACTATCCAATGGACTGCGTTGATCGAAAGCATGATATGTCATTCACCGTCCATCATCACTGACACGATGAAACATTCTTTCGCTTGGATAAGGACGACGCATGTAACAAGCTGTAAGCGCATGAATGCGATACTGTCGGGCAGCTTCGCTATCACTTACGTCGTTGTCATTGCTGTTGCTCGTAGATGGGGTCTCCCTTGCTAAAAGCCGCAGCGCAGCACTTCTAGGCTCTCGATAATTTTGTGCAATTATTTGACCAAATTGCAATCTCTGACGCGATACCTCATCATTGCCTTCGTCTGATGATGTTTCGTAAATCATATCATCGCTGCTACTGGGGATGACATTTTCATCCTGTTTTAAATTTAAATTTTCTGCAGCTACTACATTTTCTCCATTTTCACCTTCATTATTGGAGTCAGGAATTAAATGATGTTGCTGTTGTTGTTCGTCTTTCTGAGAAGGTAGCCGATGTCGCTGCTGCTCCTCCTTTTCCTCATACCCTTCCTCCTCCACTACACGTACACCTTCCCCCACTACCATTTGGTCACCTGACTCAGGAGATGCGGGAAGACTGCGCGCAACGTGCTGCTGCTGCAGCCGCTACTCGAGCTCCCCCTCACCCTCCTCTTCACCCAATGCATCGGAAGGGTTGCTGCTCGTTCCGATTACCGCATTATCACTCCATTCATCACGTGCTGTGTCTTCATAAAAAGTCGTATCACTGTCATCACTAATATCAGCAAGTAATATGTTAAAAGCTAAAAAATTTAATTTTATTAAATATTTTTTATTAATAAAAAATGTTTTTAAAACTTTCTTTACTAACTATGCTGCTCCTCGTATATATCCATTAAATTTTTTAAAAGTCTCTGTAACACCGCATTTTGTGTGGATTACACATACTTTCAGTCTGTCGAACGAACTGCTCAGTGCAAGTCCGATGCTCGACAGAATTGGCCTATATAACTAATAGCACACTACTCACCCATTACACTCACTATACACATACACACGCATACACTATTTCCTTTGACGACACAGAGCAAGCGAGCTCTCCAATACCCTGAAGCAGCTGAAGAGGACGCACAGCTGCCACCCCATAAAACCCCGCATAGTTTGGAGCTGGTTGGTCTCGGCTGGGGTGCGCTGAGCATGTCCTGGTGTCTCCTCTCCTTGCGCTCGTCCTTTCGAACCAACCTAAGAACACACGCATAGAGATTAGAAAGGAAGAAAATAAGCAAAATGGTATTAGTATAATACCCACCTGATTTTATGCCTTGAAAGGTATGAATGGATCCACCTTGGGCGGAGCGGCTGATTCTCTGGATACTTTGGAGGCCTGCAGCATACACCCTAGAAAACATACAGAAGAGTTAGTCTAGCAGACAATCATATCAAATTGGAACTCTCTTACCTGGTTTGTAGGGTTTGCAGAGGCAGTGTTGTCTCTCAAGTGCAGCAACTCATAGCCCGCTCCTCCATAATAGCAGCAGCAGCAGCCTCCGTAGCACTCACCAGTCCCTTAGAAGCAACCTAGCATTAGCAAGGGGAGATTACAGTGATATACAAAAGACTAATCTCACCTGATAACAGTGGCAGCCGAGGAATGCAGTATAGAAAGCTGCATGTAAATATAACCTATTCGAGGTTAACCGTACCCACTGCTCCTGCTGCAAGTACGCAGTCCTGGGCCTTGCAGCTCTCGTCTTCGTGACCCTTCGTCGGCACCGTTGTCCAAATATACCTCCTTCTGCATTTCTCGTCCTCTCCAACACCGTCTGCAAGCCGTCAACTGCGTGCCACATAGCGTGACGTCACCGCGAATAGACGCTCCCCTTTCCTCCTTCTTACTTCTCTTTCTTCCTCATCAGATCGCTGATTTAAGAGAGTACGACAGTGCGGCTCGTATCGAAGTGCTCCACTACATCAAAGCAGGAGAAAAGTCTGCCGTTTGCAATAAACGCCATCATCGTGGCACACGACTGTCAGTGAAGTGGATAGGATGTGGGCAGTGTACCCACTTTCGATGCGATGACTGCCGGACACGCGCGTGCAACTGCGCGTTTACGTGTGATTCGCCAACTTCGCCGGAGCCGGAAGACAGGGGCCTTCCAGTGCTCCCGCGCGAGGATCAACCATCGCTGAGGGTTGTCTAGGAAGAAGAGATTAATCAAGAAGAAGAACCATTTGACTTATCACTAAAGAATGAATTAATGAAAGTATTGCCGTTAAAAAAAGTGTCAATAAAACTGTGCCATAAAAAAGTGTATTTTTAAAAAATGTAAATTTTTTTAAAACTTTAATATAAACCAGTTTTTGTAATAAATATTAAGTTTTTACAATAATAAAAATAATTAATTAATTAATTCTTATTACAATATAAAAATGCTATTGTGCTTCAGGTTTAGTTTCTCTTTAGGTTTAGTTTCTCTCTCTTTCTCACACACTCGTGCAGTAATTAATACAAGAAGCTGAAATTTACAGTAAGCTTCGCGGCCACGTGTAGTTGGATCTCTCTCTCTCTCTCTCTCTCTCTGTCTCTCTCTCTCTGTCTCTCTCTCTCTCTCTCTCTCTGTCTGTCTCTCTCTCTGTCTCTCTCTCTCTCTCTCTCTCTCTCTCTCTCTCTCTCTCTCTCTCTCTCTCTCTCTCTCTCTCTCTCTCTCTCTCTCTCTCCTGTCTACGAAGCTCCGTCGCTGCCAGACGATACCGCAGCCACCGGTCCCTCGGCTAGGCGCTGCGGGGGAAACCTCTCTCTCTCTCTCTCTCTCTCTCTTCGTCCTTACTCGCTGCTGCAACCTACACTCAAGAATCCAGTCTCGCTGCAGCAGTCGGGCCTAGAGGGGAGCGCGGATTGGCGCCTGGCTTATATATATACAGTAGCCGTCTCGCTACTCCAACATTGCAGATTGAGATGCGCGTATGTTTACATAAATAAAGAATAAAAACATTTTATTGTGTATCTACCACTAAATACAATTAATATTATTATGTGTCGGCGGGTAATTACTTTAAGTTTTACGGTTTTTTAATTGAATGTTTATGTCAACAAACAATTACAAAACTATTAATGTCACATTAATTAATTATTTACACGCCCCCCCCCCCCTCATATACGCGCCGTGTGATGCCGTCATGACGTCTCGCCCGGCGCATATATACTACTAACGTTATTTAAGATTTTCATAAATAACGAATGTTTTAAAAATAGATTTTTATTTATAATCTTGACTCCATAGCATAAACTAGCAAAAATATTTCCAGATTATGTAATAGACATGGAGAAATTTAAAAGTTATGTAACATGTTCATAAATAACCAATGTTGTAAAAATAGATTTTGATGAATAATATTGACCCCAAATTGAAGAGTAGCCAAAAGTTTTCAAGAATATATAAGAGCATTGGTGAAATTTAAAAGTTATTTAATATTTTCATAAATAACCAATGCTGTTAAAATCGATTTTGATTAATAATATTGACCCCACATTGTAGAGAAGCCAAAAGTTTTCAAGAATGTATAATATCCATGGAGCCATTATAAGTTATTTAAAATTTTAATAAATAATCAATGTTGTAAAATTCGGTATTTATTAATAATATTGACCTGACATCGTAAAATAGCCAAAAGTTTTCAAGAATATATAATAGCTTTGGAGAAATTTAAATGTTATTTAAGTTTTTCATACATAACCAGTGTTGTAGAAATAGATTTTTATTAATAATATTGACCCCGTATTTTAGAGTAGCCGAAAGTTTTCAAGAATATATAATGAACTTGAAGATTTAAAAATTATTTAAGATTTTCATAAATAACCAATGTTGTAAGAATCGATTTTTATTAATAATATTGACCCCACATTGTAACGTAGCCAAAAGTTTTCAAGAATATATAACGGCATTGGGGAAATTAAAACGTTATTTAATATTTTCATAAATAACTAACGTTGCGAAAATAGATTTTGATTAATAATATTGACCCCAAATTATAGAGTAACTAAAAGTTTTTAAGAATATATAAGAGCATTGGTGAAATATAAAAGTTATTTAAAATTTTAATAAATAATCAATGTTGTAAAATTCGGTATTTATTAATAATATTGACCTGACATCGTAAAATAGCCAAAAGTTTTCAAGAATATATAATAGCTTTGGAGAAATTTAAATGTTATTTAAGTTTTTCATACATAACCAGTGTTGTAGAAATAGATTTTTATTAATAATATTACCCCGTATTTTAGAGTAGCCGAAAGTTTTCAAGAATATATAATGAACTTGAAGAATTTAAAAATTATTTAAGATTTTCATAAGTAACCAATGTTGTAAGAATCGATTTTTATTAATAATATTGACCCCACATTGTAAAGTAGCCAAAAGTTTTCAAGAATATATAACGTCATTGGGGAAATTCAAACGTTATTTAATATTTTCATAAATAACTAACGTTGCGAAAATAGATTTTGATGAATAATATTGACCCCAAATTATAGAGTAACCAAAAGTTTTTAAGAATATATAAGAGCATTGGTGAAATATAAAAGTTATTTAATAGTTTCATAAATAACCAATGCTGTTAAAATCGATTTTGATGAATAATATTGACCTCAAATTGTAAAGTAGCCAAAAGTTTTCAAGAATATATAAGAGCATTGGTGAAATTTAAAAGTTATTTAATATTTTCATAAATAACCAATGCTGTTAAAATCGATTTTGATTAATAATATTGATCCCACATTGTAGAGAAGCCAAAAGTTTTCAAGAATGTATAATATCCATGGAGCCATTATAAGTTATTTAAAATTTTAATAAATAATCAATGTTGTAAAATTCGGTATTTATTAATAATATTGACCTGACATCGTAAAATAGCCAAAAGTTTTCAAGAATATATAATAGCTTTGGAGAAATTTAAATGTTATTTAAGTTTTTCATACATAACCAGTGTTGTAGAAATAGATTTTTATTAATAATATTACCCCGTATTTTAGAGTAGCCGAAAGTTTTCAAGAATATATAATGAACTTGAAGAATTTAAAAATTATTTAAGATTTTCATAAATAACCAATGTTGTAAGAATCGATTTTTATTAATAATATTGACCCCACATTGTAAAGTAGCCAAAAGTTTTCAAGAATATATAACGGCATTGGGGAAATTCAAACGTTATTTAATATTTTCATAAATAACTAACGTTGCGAAAATAGATTTTGATGAATAATATTGACCCCAAATTATAGAGTAACCAAAAGTTTTTAAGAATATATAAGAGCATTGGTGAAATATAAAAGTTATTTAATAGTTTCATAAACAACCAATGCTGTTAAAATCGATTTTGATTAATAATATTGACCTCAAATTGTAAAGTAGCCAAAAGTTTTCAAGAATGTATAACATCAATGGAGCAATTATAAGTGGTTTAAAATTATAATAAATAACCAATACTGTAAAAATCGGTATTTATTAATAATATTGACCTGACATCGTAAAATAGACAAAAGTTTTCAAGAATATATAATAGCTTTGGAGAAATTTAAATGTTGTTCAAACTACGTCAAAGCGAAATGACTAGTCCCACTTGAGACCCAGAGATGGCGCCAAGAGCGCGAGCGCACGTGCGCCCTCCGGCAGTCTACTTACATGGGAGAGACGCTGCTCGTGTCTGTCGAGAGCCTGCGCTCATGGTGAACGGACGACGGTGTACAGCCAGCAGCTTCGATTATATTTGTATCGGTTTGATCATTCATATATTCACTTAATTGTATATCTCTTTTCCTTTACCTATGCTATTTGTTCTTATACTGTACATTTGTTTATCTCGAAAAAATAAATTTATCTTCTTTCTTGAAACATTCAACATTCGCCTTCTGACTTTTATTTCGACTCCACAGGAAATTCCAACATTGGTCCGTTTGAGCCGGATCCATCACGACGATCGGTCAATCTAATTGATTGTGTCGAAACATAAGGTGAGTCATCGAAGTGTTTATCTCGTTTCGTCGATTTCAGAGTGGAAAATGCGTGTTATGCCGGCATAAGCGTCTGACCGTGGCTCGTCGCCGCTGATATTTAATGCAAAGCCGATGCGCGCGTGCCGCCATATTGTGCCATGCTGTGTCGTCGCGCGGCGGCCTAGCGAGTCATGACTCGAGCTCAACGCATTGACGCGTTCAATTTCTCTCGTTCTTCCGCGTGTCCAGTTAGCTCGAAGCCAACTTGCGCGTGCCGCCATGTTGTGCCGTGTTGTGACGCCGCACGGCGGTCCAGTTAGTCATGGTTCGAGCTCTACGCGTTGATGCTTTCAATTTCTCTCGCTCTCTCGCAGTTAGCTCGAAGCCAATGTGCTCGAACCGCCATGTTATGCCGCGCTGTGTCGCCGCGTGGCGGCCCAGCTAGTCATGGCTCGAGTACTACGTGTGGACGCGTTCGATTTCTCTCGCCAGTCTACGTTGATGGCTCAACTCGAAGTAAATGCGCGCACGTCACCGTTACTGTCGCGTAATCTCGCCTGGTAGGTGCCGCGTGGAGTATTGGCACGGTTGCATTCTTTCAACCGCATTCTCGCCAAACGGTCGTGCGACCTTCAATGGTTCGAGAGAGCCGCGTATGCACGTGTATGTATATGTATATATATGTGTATATATATATGTGTGTATATGTATGTGTACATGTGTATGTATGCGTATATGTGTCTGTATGTGTGTGTATGTCTATATATACATATATGTGTACATGTGTATATATGAGTGCCCATATATGTATGTGTGTATGTGTATGTATGTGTGTGTGTGTGTATGTATGTATATATGTATATTCGTAGCTCACGGTTCACTGTCGCCATGATGCGGCTTGGCAGCGCAGCCTGAGATTAAAGCGTCCATTCCTGCCTACCATTCACATGAGCTAGGTTCTCGCCACGCTGCCGTGCCTAACGCTGCGTGTAGCTGGTAGTGGTTAGAGACCGGCGCTCGCTCGCCATGAACAATGTCTTGAGAACGGCGCTCGCTCGCCATGAACAATGTCTTGAGAACGGCGCTCGCTCGCCATGAACAATGTTTTGAGAACGGCGCTCGCTCGCCATGAACAATGTTTTGAGAACGGCGCTCGCTGGCCATGAACAATGTTTTGAGAACGGCGCTCGCACGCCTGTTACAGTCTTTTAGTCTCGCTCCGTGACTACGCTGTCACTAAGGGGTTCGAGAGAGACCTGGGCACGTTGCAAATTAGGTTTCTTGTGATCCTCCACGACTGAGGAGTCGAGCCTCCGCCCACGATGAGCGTCGAGCTAAGCGCAATTGTGATTTTCAGGAACAATGACCGATCTGCTCGCCACGCAGCAAGCCCTCGTGGCAGTGATCCAGGACTTCTCTGCCACGCTGCATGAAACTCGTCCGGAGGACTGGACCATGGGCTTGGTTCAGACAAGAATGGAGGTGCTACGAGGTTATTGGATGGATTTCCAAAGCAACCATCTTGGACTCATCGCTTCAGGGGGGGAGCCAGCACCCGACTATGACCGGAGGCGAGTCTATTCAGACACGGAACGAACATACATCACCGCGCAGTCGGTGCTGTATGACGTCCAGCGACGACTAGGGCCACTTGCACTGGCTCCCATAAATGAAGGTACAAACGACCAGTCGAATCGATCCCGCCAAGCTCTCAGCATGGGTCTCTCTCGGCTACCTCAAGTCGACGTGCCGACATTCTCAGAGCGTCGGGAGGACTGGGAGTCATTTAGGGACTTGTTTCGAGCACTCATTCACGAAGACCCACGCCTCAGTGACGTCGCGAGATTCTTCTACTTGAAGACGCATGTTCAAGGCGAGGCAAAGGCTGCTTTAGACACCCTGAAGCTTACCAATACCAATTATGCCTCAGCCTGGCGTCTTCTAGAGTCTCGATACGAGCATCGTCGGCTGATCGTTCAAGATAATTTGACGCGCAATCTTCGACCCCTGCGTCACGAGACCTCGACCGGCCTTCAAGCATTGATCGACACACTGAGCCGTCACCGTGACCAACTACAGGGGCTTGACCGCCCAGTCGATAAATGGGACGATTGGTTTATATCCATCGCTGCCTCCTGCATGTACCCCACGACTCGACGTGCCTGAGAAGATGACTTGGAGAAGCTCAGCTCCAGCCCATTCGATGGCACACCTCCAGAGGCCGAATCCACCCGCTGCGGAGACGCCACGGCTACATTTTCCAGGTTGACGGAATTTCTTCAACGTCGGTGCCACATGATAAGCTCCGTCGAGAGCTCTGTGCCATCTCATCTACCGTCAACTCGGCCATCCAGTAGTTATTCAAGCGGCCCATCTACCAGCCGTGGCCCTCGCAGCTTTGCCACTCGGGCAGCAGCAAGTTCGTGCTCTCAGTGTCAAGGGAGCCATTACATCTGGCATTGTGAGCATTTTCTGGGTCTGCACCCTGATGCGAGGAGAAACGTGGTACTGCAGAAGCATCTTTGCTTAAACTGCCTTCGACCAGGTCATGCAGCGCACTCCTGCCTCTCCAAGTCAGTCTGTCAGCTATGCCAAGCATTGCACTACTCGTTATTGCATAAGAATGATCAAAAGCGCACCGCGTCAGATAATGATATCGCTATACCTTCGAAACAGCCGAGGCTGCCAGCATCTGATGTTGATTCTACCGATGCTGGGCAATCTGCTACAGTGTCGGCCTGACTCGGAATTTTGCCAATGGCCTCCCTTCGGATTGGTAGTGGTCGTGCACAAACAATCATTGTGAGAGCCTTGCTAGATGCTTGTTCGGAGATCTCGCTCATCTCACTCAAGCTGACCCATCGTCTGAACATCATCCCGGAGGAGAGCGAGGTCGCTATCAGCGGCGTTGAAGGACAAACGTTTGAGCGAGCATACCTGAAAGTTCACCTCGAGATGCATTTGCCTGATCTTCCAACACCGGTCATGTTCGAAGCCCACTGTCTCCGGAATCTCGGACTCTCCACCCAAGCCTCTTCTATCGACGCCTTGTCAAAGATCATGTGGCAAGGGGTAGATCTTGCAGATGAACAATTTGACATTCCTGGAGACATTCAGCTGCTCATTGGTGTAAACGTTCTCCCAGATCTCATGAGACCGGGTTTCTTGCGGCGGGCTAACCTCATCGCGCAACGAACAGCTGTCGAGTGGGCCATCTCCGGACCTGCTCGGCAGCTGGGCGCCAACACAGTTGCATTATCATGCTCAGCGATGCAGAGCGAGATTGAACCTCAATGGCATCAAAAATTTTTGCAAGCCCTACAACGATTTTGGGAAATGGAAGACATACCCCACTCCGTTCGTCAATCCCCGGATGATGAAGCCTGTGAACGTATTTTTGCCGATCATCGACGGGACAAAGACGGACGATATGTCGTGCGTTTGCCGGTGAAGCCAGGCGCTGCGAAGCTTCTCGGCGACGACTTAAATGGAGCTCAGGCCGCTCTTCAATCGCTCCACCGACGTATGCGCCGAGATTCAACGCTGGCATCTGAGTACAAGCATTTCATGAACGATTACTTGCGCCTCGGTCACATGAGATTGGTCGCGGCTGACAATCCGCCACCGGTAGGTCTTCCAATCCACTACATAGCCCATCATGTGATTTGGCAGCATGGTGATCAGGGACCAAAGTTACGAGTCGTGTTTGATGCGTCCAGACCAACCTCCACGGGACGTAGCCTGAACGATATTTTGTATACTGGGCGAAAACTTCAAACCTCTTTGTGGTGCGTGTTGATTCGCTGGAGACGACATCGAGTAGCTTTCGCCTTATGTGCGAATGATGTATCGACAGATTCTGATCGACGAGCGTGATGTTGACCTCCAACGCATCATATTTCGCTCCGCAGAGGGCGAGGAGCCCATGCATCTGCAACTGCTCACCGTGACTTATGGGGAATCATGCGCGCCGTACCTCGCGTTGCGTGCCCTCGAACAACTGTGTTCTGATGAAGGTGGTCCCTATCCCGAGGCCGTCCAAGCCGTGCTCAAAGATCAGTATGTCGATGACATACTCTCCGGCGCCAGTGATTTCGAGGATGCTCGTCGGTTAAGAGATCAGCTCATTCAACTATTAAAAGCTGGCGGTTTTCCACTCGGGAAATGGGTCGCGAACTCCCCAGAGCTTCTTGAGGACCTTCCAATCTAGGATTGCCTACGGTCAACGTGGTGCCAGCTTAAAGCTGGTGGCTCAGTCACCGAACTCGGAGTGAGCTGGAATCCGACGGAAGACAGCCTTCGCCTCACCGCTCCTCAAATCAAGGGTTGCCAGCGAACCAAACGTGAGATCTTGGCTGCAATAGCCTCTCTACTTGACCCCTGCGGCTGGCTTCCACCCACCATTTTGCTGGCTAAGCTTTTGATGCAAGATCTCTGGAGAGCTCGGCTCGATTGGGACTAAGAGCTGCCGTCATCATTCGCCCGTCGCTGGGGAACCCTTCAAGGCGGTTTCCAGACTATTCCCGAGATTGTGGTTCCGCGCTGGCTTCAAACGGGAGCAACTCAAGACGTCCAGCTCCACGCCTTTTCGGATGCAAGCCGTCGAGCTATGGCGGCAGTTGTTTACATCAGAGAGTCAAACCACTCTTCACCAGCTGTCGTCAATCTCCTCGCGGCCAAGACCAAGCTGACCCCGATTTGCAGCTTGAAACCCGCTTCGACGCCCACGCCACGAATGACTATCCCGCGACTGGAATTGAGGGCTGCCCTGATTGCTGCGAACCCTTTCTGGGGAACTGGATATCCACTTGGATCAGTGCTATGCCTGGGGAGACTCACAGATAGTGCTGAGTTGGCTCCGGTCCTCAGAGCCAGTAGGAAACTCTCTGGTGGATAATTACGTAAGCCATATACAAGAGGTGCTGCCGTCCCGTGTATGGCACTACGTCCCCACTCACGTCAATCCAGCGGACGTAGCGATTCGTGGGGCCGACCCAGCTCAACTCCTCCACTCTCGAGATTGGTTGTATGGACCGGCATGGCTATCTAACCCGCTCACGACTTGGCCTCAAGATAATTCCGAGTCATTTGCCACTGACTCTCACCATCCACCGCATACTGTTCTGGCCTGTGTGCTTCGGTGCGCCGATGGTGATCTCTCCGCCGTCTTTTCCAATCTCAACGTGTTACTCCGCTTCATGGTGCGTCTTAGACGTTGGATTCGTTTGCGTCTTTCCAGGACACCGACGATCGCTACATTGAGTCCCATCACTGCCCAAGAGTTCGACACCGCATTCGCCACATGCGCGGCTTCAAGTCAGCAGCGCTCATTCGGTAATGAACTGGAGATGTTACGTCAAAATGCACCGCTGCCCGCTCGGGGTCCTTTCCGAGGTCTCGATGTCTTCATCAGCCCTGATGGTCTCCTGAGGGTAGGTGGTCGCCTCCACCATTCCACTCTTCCATACGGCATGCGGCATCCACCTATTCTAAGTGGCGATTCTCACTTGGCCAACTTGATCATCGACTGGGCTCACCAACGTTCAATACACGGTGGCTTCCGGTCCACGTATGTCTACACTGTTTGTCGAGCATGGCTTGTTGGCGGTAAGCGACGGATCCGGGCTTGCATCAACAGGTGTGTCATCTGCGCAAGAGCCCGAGCTCGTCCCTTAGAGCAGAATATAGCCTCTCTCCCACCGGAACGCGTGATACCATCGCGTGCCTTTGCTCGTGTGGGTCTGGATTATGCCGGTCCGTTCCATGTGCTGGCAGCGAAAGGCCGGGGAATGCGAACAACGAAAGCATATGTGGCAGTGTTCGTCTGCTTCGTCACCAAGGCTGTGCATCTTGAGTTAGTCGGAGACCTTACGACTGAGAGCCTTATGGGGGCGCTCACCCGCTTCTGGGGGCGCAGAGGCCGACCCGCGGAGATATGGAGCGACAATGCCACTCACTTCCATCGCACAGACCTCGATCTTCGTGAAGCGCTAGCACAGGCCAATCTTAATTGGACGCGCGTCTCCGAGGCGTTGACTGAAGAAGGAATCACGTGGAGATTTATCCCTCCTGCAGCGCCGCATTTCGGCGGGTTATGGGAGGCTGGCGTCAAGTCGTTCAAGACTCACCTAAAACGCACGGTAGGTCCCCGACATCTCACCTACGAAGAATTTACCACCCTGCTGGTTAGCATCGAGGCGGTCTTGAATTGTCGTCCAATCACCCCAATCTCGGGTGACCCCGAGGATCTCGATGTGCTTACCCCGGGGCACTTTCTTGTGGGCAACTCGTTGACCGCTGTTCCGAATTTGGTTCCCGAGCCTGACCATGTTGACCGCCTGACGCACTGGAAGCTTGTCGCAGGTCTGCGGTCTCAGTTTTGGCATCGATGGAGCCGGGAATACCTCAACGTCCTCCAGCAGCAATCTAAATGGACTCGACAGCGAACAAATCTTCGGGTTGGTGATTTTGTCGCCGTTCTGCACGTCACCCTCCTCTGCGCAAATGGTAAATGGCCTTTGGGTCGCATCACACATATTTATCCTGGGCAGGATGGACTCGTCAGGGCTGCGACAGTAAGGACCTCTTGCGGGGAATACATTCTACCCATTTATAAGCTATCGCTTCTACCTGTGACTGAGCCACCAACGACGGACGAACCGGCTGTATCCACGCAACAAACTTGATCTGCCCACGGCGGGCTGTACTAATGAGTTGTCGTTCAAGGAACAAGGCGGGCGGGTTGTTCAAACTACGTCAAAGCGAAATGACTAGTCCCACTTGAGACCCAGAGATGGCGCCAAGAGCGCGAGCGCACATGCGCCCTCCGGCAGTCTACTTACATGGGAGAGACGCTGCTCGTGTCTGTCGAGTGCCTGCGCTCATGGTGAACGGACGACGGTGTACAGCCAGCAGCTTCGATTATATTTGTATCGGTTTGATCTTTCATATATTCACTTAATTGTATATCTCTTTTCCTTCACCTATGCTATTTGTTCTTATACTGTACATTTGTTTATCTAGAAAAAATAAATTTATCTTCTTTCTTGAAACATTCAACATTCGTCTTCTGACTTTTATTTCGACTCCACAGGAAATTCCAACAAATGTTATTTAAGATTTTCATAAATAACCAACGTTGTAAGAATCGATTTGTATTAATACTATTGACCCCACATTGTAATGTAGCCAAAAGTTTCCAAGAATATATAACGGTATTTGAGAAATTCAAAAGATATTTAATATATTCATAAATAACTAACGTTGTAAAAATCGATTTTTATTAATAATTTTTATCCCACATTGTAAAGTAAGGCTAAAGTAAGCTTTACAGGAATATATAATAGCAATAGAGAAATTTAAAAGTCATTTAATATTTTCATAAGTAACCAATGTTGTAAAATTCGATGTTTATTAACAATTTTGACACCACATTAAAAAGTAGCCAAAAATTTTAAAGAATATATAAGAGCATTGATGAAATTTAAAAGTTATTTTATATTTTCATAAATAACTAACGTTGTAAAAATAGATTTTAATTACTAATATTGATCCCACATTGTAGAGAAGCCAAAAGTTTTCAAGCATATAAAATAGCTTTAGAGAAAATAAAATGTTATTTAAAATGTTCATAAATAACCCATGTTGTTAAATTCGTTTTTGATTAATAATATTGACCCCAAATTGTAAAGTAGCCAAAAGTAATCGAGAATGTATAATATCCATGGAGCAATAATAAGTTATTTAAAATTTTAATAAATAACCAATGTTGTAAAAATCGGTATTTATTAATAATATTGACCTCAAATTTTAAATTTGCCAAAAGTTTTCAACAATATATAAGAGTATTGGTGAAATTTAAAAGTTATTTAATATTTTCATAAATAACCAACGTTGTAAAAATAGATTTTTATTAATAATATTGATCCCGCAATGTAGAGAAGCCAGAAGTTTTCAAGAATATAAAAAAGCTTTGGAGAATTTATAAATTATTTAAGATTTTCATAAATAACCAATGTTGTAAGAACCGATTTTTATTAATAATATTGACCCGACGTTATAATGTAGACAAAAGTTTTCAAGAATATTTAACGGCCTTGGTGAAATTCAAAAGTTATTTAATATTTTCATAAATAACTAAGCTTGTAAAAATCGATTTTTATTAATAATTTTGACCCCACATTGTCAAGTAAGGCAAAAATAAGCTTTACAGGAATACATAATAGCCATGGAGATATTTAAAAGTCATTTAAGATTTTCATAAGTAACCAATGTTGTAAAAATCGAATCTTATTAATATTATTAACCCAATATTGTCAAGTAGCTAAAAGTTTTCAAGAATATAAAATAGCTTTGGAGAAAATAAATGTTACTTAAAATTTTCACAAATAACCATTGTGGTTAAAATAGATTTTGATCAATAATATTGACCCTAGATTGTAAAGTAGCCAAAAGTTTTCAAGAATATATCATAGTCTTCGAGAATTAATTATTTAATATTTTCATAAATAACCAATGTTGTAAAAATCGATTTTTATTAATAATATAGACCCTATGTTGTACAATAGCCAAAAGTTTTCGAGATTATATAATATCCATGGAGAGAGTTAAACGTTATTTAAGATTTTCATAAATAACCAATGTTGTAAAAATCGATATTTATTTAATACCGATGGAGAAATTGAAAAGTGATTTAAGATTATCATAAATAATCAATGGTGTAAAAATCGATTTTTATTAATAATATTGATCCCATAGCATAAAGTAGCCAAAAGTGTTCAAGAATGTATAATATCCATGGAGCAATTATAAGCTATTTAAAATTTTAATAAATGACCAATTTTATAAAAATCGGTATTTATTAACAATATTGACCTCACATCGTAAAATAGCCAAAAGTTTTCAAGAATATACAATAGCTTTGGAGAAATTTAAATGTTATTTAAGGTTTTCATACATAACCAACGTTGTAAAAATAGATTTTTATTAATAATATTGATTCCACATTATAGAGAAGCTAGAAGTTTTCAAGAATATAAAAAAGCTTTGGAGTCAATAATAAGTTATTTAAAATCTTCCTAAATAACCAATGTTGTTAAAATCGATTTTGATTAATAATATTGATCCCAAATTGTAAAGTAGCCAAAAGTTTTCAAGAATGTATAACATCAAAGGAGCAATTATAAGTGATTTAAAATTATATTAAGTAACCAATGTTGTAAAAATCGGCATTTATTAGTAATATTGACCTCACATCGTAAAATAGCCAAAAGTGTTCAAGAATATATAATAGCTTTTGAGAAATTTAAATGTTTTTTAAGCTTTTCATACATAACCAATGTTGTAGAAATAGATTTTTATTAATAATATTGACTAGATATTTTAGAGTAGCCGAAAGTTTTCAACCATATAAAATAGCTTTGGAGAAAATAAAAAGTTATCCTTACTGAAAAATCTCACTTGAGAATCAGATGAGAATCAGGTGATTCTCATCTGAAACTCACGCCAAAATCTTACGTGAGTCTCATGTGATTCTCATGTGATTCTCATGTGACTATGATCGATAAAAAATATTTTAAAAATTAATATGAAATAAATATATATATATATATATATATATATATATATATATATATATATATATATATATATATATATATATATATATATATATATATATAAGATATACTATAAATCAAATTGATAATTTGTACAAGATAGGGGTTGTAAAATAAAATATTATTATATATTTTTTATAAACATTTATTTTACAAAAATATAAAATTATAACTATGTATTATATGAGTAGTTCTTAATAGTGCAATAAATTTGGTAAAGCACAAATATACATAGTTTCAAGAATTTTTATAAAAATACAAACAGTCATAATTTCCGACGTTGGCACAATAATAGATTCTTCTGCGATGCTGTCTATTACTTTTAATATCTTATAATTTGGAAAACGGTTTCTTGTACGTATGGTATTGCATATTGTATACTCTTGTTTTGTCTCTTCGTATACAATAAAACTAATAATTTGTACAAATCTTTCGTCTTTTAATTGTACAAATGAGTTGTTTGATCTTAACTTAGATTTAAGAGAAGACTCGTATAGATATCCATCTTTTATCATTTTAACGTACATTTTTGTTAAATCTTGCGATAATTGTAGTCTATTTAATATGTCATTATCTACAAAGTCACCTCTACCAAAGTACGTAATAGAAGATGATTTACAATAATTCTGAACTTTGAATGTAAGAATATCATCGCAGTATATTTTTACCAAAGTACTGACTTGCGGATAAACGATTTCTTGTAAAGCTAATGTGAAATGATTAATATTAATAAATCGTACAATTTGTAATGTAACTCCCTTGGAACATTCAATCGCTGTTAATAAATTGTGGTTTGCAGATTCAAATGAAAATGTAGACTGGCACCACAGGGGTCCCCAATTTAATACACCACCACATAGATGTAGCAGTTGATGGACGTTAAAGGTCATAGATTTTATGCCATAGTACTCTTCCGATTTTGCTACAAACTCGTGTAGAATTTTATCAGCTCGATCTAATTCTGTGATGTGAATACTACTCTTTAATAATACATATAGACTTTCTACAAAAAGAAGCCAATGATTTAAGTTATCTCTGCTCAAATGTTCAATCAGAAGCGGAACACTGTAGTATAATATGTAGTTTTCCCATTCACGGGCTTTCCAATCATTTCTATTGCTTAATGGTCGGCTTAATCGCGAGAGTTGATGAGGGGCAGTAATTTTACTAATTTTAAAATCAAGTTCTTTAATGTGATTTGCGCTCATCGATTGAACGTGGTAATTCGTCATTTGTTTCGCAACACCTTCTAAGCAGCAATGTAAATAATCTGGCATAAAACCAGAAATAATATTAAAATAAGGCAAATTTATAAGAGGCGACGGATTTTTAATACCATCAATTGGTTTTTCGGGAGTAGCAAGTAACATATCACGAATGGTACTTTCATGATCTCGATAAACTAAAGGAGATATTAATAATGGATAGCGCATGCTACCTTCAGCCCACTGGCCGGGATGTTTACACCAATTGCATCCATTATAGGCGTTGAACTGCTTGTTACCTTGAATCGGAGCCCGAGCGACAGAATCAACGCAAAAAGATAGAACGTGAGGCTTGATTAGGCGTTCTTCTTCTTTTATATTACATGAAATACCTTCATTTGACAATTTATTCATAATATCAACAAATGTATCTAAAAAAACATTCATGTCAGGTTTCATTTTATTAAACCATAATCCACACGTAACAAGTTTCTGGGTTCGTTCTTGCTTTGGCAATTCATTAATCATAAGATAAACGGGCCAAATTGAATATTGTGAGCATTCGAATTTTGGTGTTCATCGGTATTCAAAACGGTAGTTATATAATTATGTTTATCTTCTTCTTTTAATTTATGTAAAAATTTATTATATTCTTTTCCGTCATAAACATCTTCTATATATCCAGTCCTATGACCTCTTTATTTGACAACATACTCATAGTGATCTTCGTAAACTTTCAATAAATCTCTTATCATTGTAGACGGATCGAGCATAACAAAAAAACTCGTATTACTAGGATTATTTAAACATTATTCTGCTTGGCAAAAGGAGCAATTTTTTATATACTCTATGTCTCCAAATTTACCTATGTATGCTGAGCAAACGTGACAAACAGCATGAAATTCAATCATTTCTTTGGGGTTCAAAAATTTATCTGCTGCATATTTTGTATCTGGCATAATTGGTGTTTCGAAAATTGTATTGACGAACTTAAATAAATTCGTCATACCACTTACTGATAAATTGTTAGAAATACAAAATTTTAAAGACATCAGTAGTAATTCTTCCTTTTTTATTCTTACTGGAGTAGTAATGGATTTGAAAAAATCTTCACTATCTATCATCTCTTGCAAATTTTTAGGATATTTGTTCGATTGAAGATGTCTGAATTCATGCTCATTTTCCAAAAAATGAGGAAAATATTCGTTTAAATCCATGTCATTCGATTCATTACTCATGATACTCTGAAACGTACGTAATTTACATATTCTTCAGTGTAACAATATACAATATTATATTTTCATTGTAGATGCAAAATATATTTTGGGAGTTATTAGAACAACAAGTAAACCTATAATATATTTTTACTGAATTAAAATATTTATAAAAGTTTTAAATAAAAGCCTAAGTGAAAAATAAATATATAGATAACTTTATAAAATATTTAAATTTATTAACCCGTTTACGCCCAAAATGGCATAAAATTCATTTATTTTTCAACCGCTATACTTTTTAGGTAACAGTTATTCAAATTTTATGAAATTGGATGTCTTTTTGTATTTTTTCCTGCTCTTTCTGAATCCGGCATCAGATTTACGATATCTACCTCCATTTTTATGGAGGCACGATAATAGAATATATTTTTTAAATACGTTAACCGAGCAATTTTGTTAATCCAAAATGCTGCCTTTGCTCTCATTTGAAAACCCATACCTAGAGAGTTGAAATGTTGTAATTAATAATTATCTTTTTATATTAGTAACTTACATTATCAACATTACTTTCTTCGACAATATTGTGTGAAATGAGAAGTTGATTTTCCTCAAGAGAAGTATCACTCATGCTGTTTACCTATATAAACAAAAATATGATAAATATATTTATTTTTGTACAAAAATAAAATTTATAAACATAAATTTATAGATCATCATATACCTCATCCGAATGATGCAATAGATCAGGAGCAATGGCAGCTTTATATCTTTGAGCTGTTCTTTTTGTGATAGCTTCATCACCAAGCTCTAAATGTCTTTTATATCTATCCACAGTTGTCAATTATAAATTTTTATCAAAAAATTTCACTCGCTTCAAGTATTTTTTATATATCCTACTATTGACATTTAGGTCGTAATACTTATAATAAACAATTTAATATTGAATTTAATTTTACTTATTTTTGTGGTTAATTGTAAAATGTGTAAATGTCACAGCTAAAAAGGCACATAACTCAGCACACAAGGTTAGCGTTGGTTTATATATATATGAAGAGCAAGATCTTGTGTGGTGTGTTTATATCTATATAGTCTATATAGATATACTAAATAATGTTAATATTATGTGCTCTTTATAGCTGTTATAACCCTTATGTATGCACAGTATATAAACACTATACTACTGTACTATACAGTATATAAATATTATAATCACTTTTTAATGTATAATCATTATACTATAACATAAATATTAATAATTACTAAATTGCTAGTACTATATTAATAACCTCAGTTTATAAAATTACGGATAGTTTATCTTTTTGTTGTAAAACAAAATAATAGTACCATTGCGAGAAACTCGAAATTATGGATTTGTTCTAATTAAACGTTGCTGCTAAGACAAAACTATAGCAAATCGTTTGCGATTAAACTACAATGATTGCGCCACTAATTTTATTATTGTATAATTTGCAATATTTATTTAATAATAAATTATTGGTTTTTGTGGATAATCCTAAGGAATATTTCGCCGTTCCGTATTTCTTGTTCCAGCAGTCTTCTATAACATCGGATGCGATATATTGTATATAGAGTAAGTGTGACCAGTGACATACGTTTATATAGTATTGTTTTTATATGAGATTGCGCATTTGTGTAGTGTATACTTGACACCTATGTTTTATAGAAAATCAAATATTATACGTATAGAGTACATGGATTAGTGCTATAACTCTGAAAGGAAGAAAAAAAAATATTATATCGCTTATTTAATACATCAAGTTAATAAGTGCTTTAACTTTAAGTCGAGTGTATGCAAAAAGTTTATGTTAATTGCAAAACGTATATCACCAAAAGATTGTGATGATTTTGATCCGAAACATAAATACTATGTTTTGTGGAAATCAGTAAACGACAAGAGTTTAGAAAGTAGCTTTACTGATAATACTCTTTACCAAGCATACATAGTATGTTTAGGAGGTATTTTTTGAATATAAATTTATTTTATGGATTGATTTTTAATCTTAAATATATTTTTTAAATATAAATTTTGTATTACAGTAACAGAAGATGATGCTAAGTTTAAGGCAGTAAACAAATTGAAACGACATATCATTCCAAAAAAATATACATCAAGTGACTCTAGTGAGAGCATATCTGTCGAGAAATCTGAGGAATCTAAAGCTGTAAATATATGCTATCTGCTTAGATAATAATTAATTTATTTTATTTAATTATGTATTTTTAATTATCTTAATTTACAGCAAAATATTGCACTGATAAAGAAAGTTGTTAGTCAACAGAATTCCCAAAGAACTATACAAAAATTTAAGCAACAGACGCTTTGAATAACAGAAATTCAATCTGTTTAGACGATGATGTTCCACAACATTTAAGTTTCAATAAAATCAGACAACACGGTTTAATGCAACCAACAGTATCAATAGAAAAGATATCAATCTCAAATGGAGGTACGTTATAAAGTTAATTCTAAGAATATTATTTTTTGTTTTAATCGAGGTTCTCATAACCTATTATTATTATTTTTTGTTCTAATTTTTTGTTCATATTGCATATAAGTCAATTTTTAGATCGTCACTAATAATTAAAATAAAAAAAGTTTATGTTGGATGCGTCTTTTGTTTAGGCAAAAAACATTTTTTAAATTCGATAGTATTAAATTAAACTACTTTTAACAAATAACTAGCGAGATATTTAAAATTTGAAATTTTTTTTTAAAATTTTGCGACTTTATTAGACACTATATAGAATCCGCCATTTCGAAAATTATTAAACTATCAAATTATGTAGACAGAACATTGTTTTTCTTTTGTGGATTAAAGGTCATTCTTGACTAATACAAAGATCTCAGTAGGATTTTTTTTGCAGGTTCATTGTGCGAAATAGTACATTACGATATACAAGTGTCGTAAGTGGGATTTTAAGGCACGGCCGAGTTAAGCGATCGAGCGCCGCGAAAATGTCACTAAAGACTCGCGTATCGCAATAGTACATTACGATACTAGTGGCATAAGTCGCCCTTTACGGCACGGCGTGTATAAGCGCCCGAGCGCACCGAGTGCGCTTAACGCCGTGCTATAAAGAACGACTTATGACACGAGTATCGTACGATTTATTATGACACGCCGTGGCGTAAACCTCGATTTACCGCACGCTCGTGCAAGAATGAACTCGCTATATCTCGGTTTATGCACGTTGTGTCATAAAATATCGCACGTAGAGGGGTAAAGAGATTTCACCCTTTCGCTCGGGCGATAACGTCCCCACGAGGGTGAAACTACTTTACCGCACTAGGTCGTAATATACTATTATTGCACTGACTAGCATAAATCCTCTGTCACGCCTATCCGTGGCATTAGCAGTCCATTTTTGCACCGTGAGGTTACGATTAGCACGGTGCAAAAATGGACTACTTATGCCATAGGCGTGACATAAGTGAGGATTTATGCCACGTAGTGCTATAAAATATTTTATTCACGACTAAACTATAATAGCCACTTTATTCCAAAAGCGGGAGTAAAGTAGCATTTTATTCCCTCATATTATTTTTTCCCGCATTTGCGGGAATCAAGTAACTTTATTATCGCAAATGAGGGAATAAAGTAACTTATTCGCACAAATGAGGGAATAACGTAACTTTATTCATGTAAATGAGGGAATAACGTAACTTTATTCACGCAAATGAGGGAATAAAGTAACTTTATTCACGCAAATGAGGGAATATAGTAACTTTATTCACGCAAATGAGGGAATAAAGTCTTTACTCCCGCATGTAAAGTTTACAAACTTGAAAATTTTGACAATTTAATTTGTATTGACGTAAGTCATCTCACTTCGCTCGGGCAGTAAACTCACGCGCGGGAATAATCTACGACTTTGGTCCCTTGTTGCATAATGTACTATTACGCACTTGTTATAAAATTTCCTGTCTGTCTTCGTAAAACAATTTAAGTGCCTTATTGACCAAGTTGTACAATTTACAATAAATGCATTTGAATAACATTAACGTATAAGATTTTATTTAGATACATGCATATTAATAAATTTTATGACACGCCATGCCGTAAACCTCAATTTACCGCACGCTCGTGCAAGGCTGAACTCGCCAAATCTCGGTTTACACACGTTGTTTCATGAAATATCGTACGACACTAGGGGGGTAAAGGGATTTCACCGTCTCAGGGACTTATCACCCTTGCTTAGCTCAGGCGATAATGTCCACACGAAGGTGAAACTATTTTACCGCACTAGTGTCTAAATATACTATACTGTTTTAATTGATAACGCTTATTAAAGAAATTACAAAGTTGATATAAATTGTTTTTATTTTAGATTTATTAAAGACGATAGACTCTAACTTATTACTGCCTCTTCGTTCATCGACGCCAGTCAATAGTTTATCAAAATGTACAAATTCCCGTGACGTCAGGAGTAGAACTCAAGATTCTTGTTCAAAGCCACAGGGTACCTTGAGAACACAACTTGAATCTGATTCCCAGTCACGTTACGGCTCACACCGATCACAGAAATCAGATTCAAAATCAAGGTCTACCACACGACGGTCAAGACTATCTCGTTCAAATTCACTTCACACGTCCCGGTCACGGATGTATACCGCTAGTACTGTGTCACGGGCGCATACAGCTCCTTGTGCGTCACGAACGAATCGGCCTAAATCAAAAACACTTACGCCTCAGCGTACGCCGCGTTCGCATACGCCTCGGCATACGTCGCGTTCCCGTAGACCTCGGCATACGTCAAAGGCGCATACCCCTCAGCGTACGTCACGTTCGCATACGTCTCGGCATACGTCGCGTACGGTTAGACAAAGGCATACGTCGAAGACGCATACCTCTCAGCGTACGTCACGTCCACGTACGACTCGGCATACGTCACGGACGCATAACCCTCGACATACATCCCAAACGCATTCATTTCAGCGTACGTCACGGACGCATTCTTTTCAGCGTACGTCACGGACGCATTCATTTCAGCGTACGCCACGGACGCATACCCCTCAGCGTACGTCACAGCCGCATTCACCTCAGCCTACGTCACAGACGCATTCACCTCAGCGTACATCGCAGACTCATTCACCTCAGCATACATCTCAAACGCATTTGTCTCAGCGTACGTCAAGAACGCATTCATCTCAGCGTACGTCACTGATGCATACACCTCAGCGCATGTCACAGACACATTCACCTCAGCGTAAGTCACGGACGCATACCCCTCCGCATACATCTCAAACGCATTCGTCTCAGCATACGTCACAAACGCATGTACCTCAGCTTACATCACAGACGCATACACCTCAGCACACGTCACAGACGCATTCACCTCAGCGTACGTCACATTCGCGTACGCCTCTACGAGCGTCACGTACGCTTAAGCCTCGACGTACGTCACGTTCGCGTACGCCTCTACGAACGTCACGTTCGCTTATGCCTCGACGCACGTCACGTTCGCTTACGCCTCTACGAACGTCACGTTCGCTTATGCCTCGACGTACGTCACGTTCGCGTACACCTCTACGTACGTTACGTTCTCCAGGCCGTTTTACTCATTTTTACACCTAAGCCTAAATACACCTAAAAGAAGTTGGAATGTATAAAAAAATCGAATCTAGATTAGAATAATTAAAACATATTAATCGAAATACCTTATCTCCAAAGCTCTTGTATCTTCGATACCTTTCAGGAGTATTTATTACTAGATTAAAGCCTTTTGTTTCATACATGCGGAATAGCTTGGGTTTATACTCTTTAAGAAAGTTAAGCGGACCTATTGGTGACCCTGTTGAACAATATAATACATGAGAAATTCATAGAATAACAAAATAGTATAAAATTAATATACAACAATGATTATTACTGTGCGTACGTGAACGTGCTTGTTGTGCACATTGTGCTCTACGTGAATGTGATCTACTTTCATGAACACGACGCGATCATGGAGTTATGTGATGTGAACTACACGAACGCGAGTGTGATCTAGGATGAGGTGAATGCGATCGCGAACGTGATCGGGAATGAGAACGCGAATGAGAACGCGAATGAGAACGCGAATGAGAACGCGAATAAGAACGAAAATGAGAACGTGAATAAAACCGCGAATGAAAAGGCATACGCGAACGCGACGTGCGTCGAGGCATAAGCGAACGTGACGTTCGTAGAGGCGTACGCGAACGTGACGTACGTCGAGGCATAAGCGTACGTGACGCTCGTAGAGGCGTACGCGAATGTGACGTACGCTGAGGTGAATGCGTCTGTGACGTGTGCTGAGGTGTATGCGTCTGTGATGTAAGCTGAGGTACATGCGTCTGTGACGTATGCTGAGACGAATGCGTTTGAGATGTATGCGGAGGGGTATGCGTCCGTGACTTACGCTGAGGTGAATGTGTCTGTGACATGCGCTGAGGTGTATGCGTCAGTGACGTACGCTGAGATGAATGCGTTCTTGACGTACGCTGAGACAAATGCGTTTGAGATGTATGCTGAGGTGAATGAGTCTGCGATGTACGCTGAGGTGAATGCGTCTGTGACGTAGGCTGAGGTGAATGCGGCTGTGACGTACGCTGAGGGGTATGCGTCCGTGGCGTACGCTGAAATGAATGCGTCCGTGACGTACGCTGAAAAGAATGCGTCCGTGACGTACGCTGAAATGAATGCGTTTGGGATGTATGTCGAGGGTTATGCGTCCGTGACGTATGCCGAGTCGTACGTGGACGTGACGTACGCTGAGAGGTATGCGTCTTCGACGTATGCCTTTGTCTAACCGTACGCGACGTATGCCGAGACGTATGCGAACGTGACGTACGCTGAGGGGTATGCGCCTTTGACGTATGCCGAGGTCTACGGGAACGCGACGTATGCCGAGGCGTATGCGAACGCGGCGTACGCTGAGGCGTAAGTGTTTTTGATTTAGGCCGATTCGTTCGTGACGCACAAGGAGCTGTATGCGCCCGTGACACAGAACTAGCGGTATACATCCGTGACTTAGACCGGGACGTGTGAAGTGAATTTGAACGAGATAGTCTTGACCGTCGTGTGGTAGACCTTGATTTTGAATCAGATTTCTGTGATCGGTGTGAGCCGTAACGTGACTGGGAATCAGATTCAAGTTGTGTTCTCAAGGTACCCTGTGGCTTTGAACAAGAATCTTGAGATCTACTCCTGACGTCACGGGAATTTGTACATTTTGATAAACTATTGACTGGCGTCGATGAACGAAGAGGCAGTAATAAGTTAGAGTCTATCGTCTTTAATAAATCTAAAATAAAAACAATTTATATCAACTTTGTAATTTCTTTAATAAGCGTTATCAATTAAAACAGTATAGTATATTTAGACACTAGTGCGGTAAAATAGTTTCACCTTCGTGTGGACATTATCGCCTGAGCTAAGCAAGGGTGATAAGTCCCTGAGACGGTGAAATCCCTTTACCCCCCTAGTGTCGTACGATATTTCATGAAACAACGTGTGTAAACCGAGATTTGGCGAGTTCAGCCTTGCACGAGCGTGCGGTAAATTGAGGTTTACGGCATGGCGTGTCATAAAATTTATTAATATGCATGTATCTAAATAAAATCTTATACGTTAATGTTATTCAAATGCATTTATTGTAAATTGTACAACTTGGTCAATAAGGCACTTGAATTGTTTTACGAAGACAGACAGGAAATTTTATAACAAGTGCGTAATAGTACATTATGCAACAAGGGACCAAAGTCGTAGATTATTCCCGCGCGTGAGTTTACTGCCCGAGCGAAGTGAGATGACTTACGTCAATACAAATTAAATTGTCAAAATTTTCAAGTTTGTAAACTTTACATGCGGGAGTAAAGACTTTATTCCCTCATTTGCGTGAATAAAGTTACTATATTCCCTCATTTGCGTGAATAAAGTTACTTTATTCCCTCATTTGCGTGAATAAAGTTACGTTATTCCCTCATTTACGTGAATAAAGTTACGTTATTCCCTCATTTGTGCGAATAAGTTACTTTATTCCCTCATTTGCGATAATAAAGTTACTTGATTCCCGCAAATGCGGGAAAAAATAATATGAGGGAATAAAATGCTACTTTACTCCCGCTTTTGGAATAAAGTGGCTATTATAGTTTAGTCGTGAATAAAATATTTTATAGCACTACGTGGCATAAATCCTCACTTATGTCACGCCTATGGCATAAGTAGTCCATTTTTGCACCGTGCTAATCGTAACCTCACGGTGCAAAAATGGACTGCTAATGCCACGGATAGGCGTGACAGAGGATTTATGCTAGTCAGTGCAATAATAGTATATTACGACCTAGTGCGGTAAAGTAGTTTCACCCTCGTGGGGACGTTATCGCCCGAGCGAAAGGGTGAAATCTCTTTACCCCTCTACGTGCGATATTTTATGACACAACGTGCATAAACCGAGATATAGCGAGTTCATTCTTGCACGAGCGTGCGGTAAATCGAGGTTTACGCCACGGCGTGTCATAATAAATCGTACGATACTCGTGTCATAAGTCGTTCTTTATAGCACGGCGTTAAGCGCACTCGGTGCGCTCGGGCGCTTATACACGCCGTGCCGTAAAGGGCGACTTATGCCACTAGTATCGTAATGTACTATTGCGATACGCGAGTCTTTAGTGACATTTTCGCGGCGCTCGATCGCTTAACTCGGCCGTGCCTTAAAATCCCACTTACGACACTTGTATATCGTAATGTACTATTTCGCACAATGAACCTGCAAAAAAAATCCTACTGAGATCTTTGTATTAGTCAAGAATGACCTTTAATCCACAAAAGAAAAACAATGTTCTGTCTACATAATTTGATAGTTTAATAATTTTCAAAATGGCGGATTCTATATAGTGTCTAATAAAGTCGCAAAATTTTAAAAAAAAATTTCAAATTTTAAATATCTCGCTAGTTATTTGTTAAAAGTAGTTTAATTTAATACTATCGAATTTAAAAAATGTTTTTTGCCTAAACAAAAGACGCATCCAACATAAACTTTTTTTATTTTAATTATTAGTGACGATCTAAAAATTGACTTATATGCAATATGAACAAAAAATTAGAACAAAAAATAATAATAATAGGTTATGAGAACCTCGATTAAAACAAAAAATAATATTCTTAGAATTAACTTTATAACGTACCTCCATTTGAGATTGATATCTTTTCTATTGATACTGTTGGTTGCATTAAACCGTGTTGTCTGATTTTATTGAAACTTAAATGTTGTGGAACATCATCGTCTAAACAGATTGAATTTCTGTTATTCAAAGCGTCTGTTGCTTAAATTTTTGTATAGTTCTTTGGGAATTCTGTTGACTAACAACTTTCTTTATCAGTGCAATATTTTGCTGTAAATTATGATAATTAAAAATACATAATTAAATAAAATAAATTAATTATTATCTAAGCAGATATCATATATTTACAGCTTTAGATTCCTCAGATTTCTCGACAGATATGCTCTCACTAGAGTCACTTGATGTATATTTTTTTGGAATGATATGTCGTTTCAATTTGTTTACTGCCTTAAACTTAGCATCATCTTCTGTTACTGTAATACACAATTTATATTTAAAAAATATATTTAAGATTAAAAATCAATCCATAAAATAAAATTATATTCAAAAAATACCTCCTAAACATACTATGTATGCTTGGTAAAGAGTATTATCAGTAAAGCTACTTTCTAAACTCTTGTCGTTTACTGATTTCCACAAAACATAGTATTTATGTTTCGGATCAAAATCATTACAATCTTTTGGTGATATACGTTTTGCAATTAACATAAACTTTTTGCATACACTCGACTTAAAGTTAAAGCACTTATTAACTTGATGTATTAAATAAGCGATATAATATTTTTTTTTCTTCCTTTCAGAGTTATAGCACTAATCCATGTACTCTATACGTATAATATTTGATTTTCTATAAAACATAGGTGTCAAGTATACACTACACAAATGCGCAATCTCATATAAAAACAATACTATATAAACGTATGTCACTGGTCACACTTACTCTATATACAATATATCGCATCCGATGTTATAGAAGACTGCTGGAACAAGAAATACGGAACGGCGAAATATTCCTTAGGATTATCCACAAAAACCAATAATTTATTATTAAATAAATATTGCAAATTATACAATAATAAAATTAGTGGCGCAATCATTGTAGTTTAATCGCAAACGATTTGCTATAGTTTTGTCTTAGCAGCAACGTTTAATTAGAGCAAATCCATAATTTCGAGTTTCTCGCAATGGTACTATTATTTTGTTTTACAACAAAAAGATAAACTATCCCTAATTTTATAAACTGAGGTTATTAATATAGTACTAGCAATTTAGTAATTATTAATATTTATGTTATAGTATAATGATTATACATTAAAAAGTGATTATAATATTTATATACTGTATAGTACAGTAGTATAGTGTTTATATACTGTGCATACATAAGGGTTATAACAGCTATAAAGAGCACATAATATTAACATTATTTAGTATATCTATATAGACTATATAGATATAAACACAACACACAAGATCTTGCTCTTCATATATATATATATATATATATATATATATATATATATATATATATATATAAACCAATGCTAACCTTGTGTGCTGAGTTCTGTGCCTTTTTAGCTGTGACGTTTACACATTTTACAATTAACCACAAAAATAAGTAAAATTAAATTCAATATTAAATTGTTTATTATAAGTATTACGACCTAAATGTCAATAGTAGGATATATAAAAAATACTTGAAGCGAGTGAAATTTTTTGATAAAAATTTATAATTGACAACTGTGGATAGATATAAAAGACATTTAGAGCTTGGTGATGAAGCTATCACAAAAAGAACAGCTCAAAGATATAAAGCTGCCATTGCTCCTGATTTATTGCATCATTCGGATGAGGTATATGATGATCTATAAATTTATGTTTATAAATTTTATTTTTGTACAAAAATAAATATATTTATCATATTTTTGTTTATATAGGTAAACAGCATGAGTGAAACTTCTCTTGAGGAAAATCAACTTCTCATTTCACACAATATTGTCGAAGAAAGTAATGTTGATAATGTAAGTTACTAATATAAAAAGATAATTATTAATTACAACATTTCAACTCTCTAGGTATGGGTTTTCAAATGAGAGCGAAGGCAACATTTTGGATTAACAAAATTGCTCGGTTAACGTATTTAAAAAATATATTCTATTATCGTGCCTCCATAAAAATGGAGGTAGATATCGTAAATCTGATGCCGGATTCAGAAAGAGCAGGAAAAAATACAAAAAGACATCTAATTTCATAAAATTTGAATAACTGTTACCTAAAAAGTATAGCGGTTGAAAAATAAATGAATTTTATGCCATTTTGGGCGTAAACGGGTTAATAAATTTAAATATTTTATAAAGTTATCTATATATTTATTTTTCACTTAGGCTTTTATTTAAAACTTTTATAAATATTTTAATTCAGTAAAAATATATTATAGGTTTATTTGTTGTTCTAATAACTCCCAAAATATATTTTGCATGTACAATGAAAATATAATATTGTATATTGTTACACTGAAGAATATGTAAATTGCGTACGTTTCAGAGTATCATGAGTAATGAATCGAATGACATGGATTTAAACGAATATTTTCCTCATTTTTTGGAAAATGAGCATGAATTCAGACATCTTCAATCGAACAAATATCCTCAAAATTTGCAAGAGATGATAGATAGTGAAGATTTTTTCAAATCCATTACTACTCCAGTAAGAATAAAAAAGGGAGAATTACTACTGATGTCTTTAAAATTTTGTATTTCTAACAATTTATCAGTAAGTGGTATGACTAATTTATTTAAGTTCGTCAATACAATTTTTGAAACACCAATTATGCCAGATACAAAATATGCAGCAGATAAATTTTTGAACCCCAAAGAAATGACTGAATTTCATGCTGTTTGTCACGTTTGCTCAGCATACATAGGTAAATTTGGGGACATAGAGTATATAAAAAATTGCTCCATTTGCCAAGCAGAATAATGTTTAAATAATCCTAGTAATACGAGTTTTTTTGTTATGCTCGATCCGTCTACACAGATAAGAGATTTATTGAAAGTTTACGAAGATCACTATGAGTATGTTGTCAAAGAAAGAGGTCATAGGACTGGATATATAGAAGATGTTTATGACGGAAAAGAATATAATAAATTTTTACATAAATTAAACGAAGAAGATAAACATAATTATATAACTACCGTTTTCAAATAACTACAATATTCAATTTGGCCCGTTTATCTTATGATTAATGAATTGCCAAAGCAAGAACGAACCCAGAAACTTGTTACGTGTGGATTATGGTTTAATAAAAAGAAACCTGACATGAATGTTTTTTTTAGATACATTTGTTGATATTATGAATAAATTGTCAAATGAAGGTATTTCATGTAATATAAAAGGAGAAGAACGCCTAGTCAAGCCTCACGTTCTATCTTTTTGCGTTGATTCTGTCGCTCGGGCTCCGATTCAAGGTAACAAGCAGTTCAACGCCTATAATGGATGCAATTGGTGTAAACAGCCCGACCAGTGGGCTGAAGGTAGCATGCGCTATCCATTATTAATATCTCCTTTAGTTTATCGAGATCATGAAAGTACCATTCGTGATATATTACTTGCTACTCCCGAAAAACCAATTGATGGTATTCAAAATCCGTCGCCTCTTATAAATTTGCCTTATTTTAATATTATTTCTGGTTTTATGCCAGATTATTTACATTGCTGCTTAGAAGGTGTTGCGAAACAAATAACGAATTACCACGTTCAATCGATGAGCGCAAATGACATTAAAGAACTTAATTTTAAAATTAGTAAAATTACTGCCCCTGATCAACTCTCGCGATTAAGCCGACCATTAAGCAGTAGAAATGATTGGAAAACCCGTGAATGGGAAAACTACATATTATACTACAGTGTTCCGCTTCTGATTGAACATTTGAGCAGAGATAAGTTAAATCATTGGCTTCTTTTTGTAGAAAGTCTATATGTATTATTCAAGAGTAGTATTCACATGACAGAATTAGATCGAGCTGATAAAATTCTACACGAGTTTGTAGCAAAAACGGAAGAGTACTATGGCATAAAATCTATGACCGTTAACGTCCATCAACTGCTACATCTATGTGGTGGTGTCTTAAATTGGGGACCCCTATGGTGCCCGTCTACATTTTCATTTGAATCTGCAAACCACAATTTATTAACAGCGATTAAATGTTCCAAGGGAGTTACATTACAAATTGTACGATTTATTAATATTAATCATTTCACATTAGCTTTACAAGAATTCGTTTATCCGCAAGTCAGTACTTTGGTAAAAATATACTGCGATGTTATTCTTACATTCAAAGTTCAGAATTATTGTAAATCATCTTCTATTACGTACTTTGGTAGAGGTGACTTTGTAGATAATGGCATATTAAATAGACTACAATTATCGCAAGATTCAACAAAAATGTACGTTAAAATGATAAAAGATGGATATTTATACGAGTCTTCTCTTAAATCTAAGTTAAGATCAAACAACTCATTTTTACAATTAAAAGACGAAAGATTTGTACAAATTATTAGTTTTATTGTAGACGAAGAGTCAAAACAAGAGTATACAATATGCAATATCATACGTACAAGAAACCGTTTTCCAAATTATAAGATATTAAAAGTAATAGACAGCATCGCAGAAGAATCTATTATTGTGCCAACGTCGGAAATTATGACTGTTTGTATTTTTATAAAAATTCTTGAAACTATGTATATTTGTGCTTTACCAAATTTATTGCACTATTAAGAACTACTCATGTAATACATATTTATAATTTTATATTTTTGTAAAATAAATGTTTATAAAAAATATATAATAATATTTTATTTTACTACCCTTATCTTGTACAAATTATTAATTTGATTTATATCGATCATAGTCACATGAGAATCACATGAGAATCACATGAGACTCACGTATGATTTTGGCCTGATTCTCATCTGATTCTCAAGTGAGATTTTTCAGTAAGGATAACTTTTTATTTTCTCCAAAGCTATTTTATATGCTTGAAAACTTTCGGCTACTCTAAAATATGGGGTCAATATTATTAATAAAAATCTATTTCTACAACATTGGTTATGTATGAAAAGCTTAAAAAACATTTAAATTTCTCAAAAGCTATTATATATTCTTAAACTTTTGGCTATTTTACGATGTGAGGTCAATATTACTAATAAATGCCGATTTTAACAACATTGGTTATTTATGAAGATTTTAAATAACTTATTATTGACTCCAAATCTTTTTTATATTCTTGAAAACTTCTGGCTTCTCTATAATGTGGAATCAATATTATTAATAAAAATCTATTTTTACAACGTTGGTTATGTATGAAAACCTTAAATAACATTTAAATTTCTCCAAAGCTATTGTATATTCTTGAAAACTTTTGGCTATTTTACGATGTGAGGTCAATATTGTTAATAAATACCGATTTTTATAAAATTGGTCATTTATTAAAATTTTAAATAACTTATAATTGCTCCATGGATATTATACATTCTTGAATACTTTTGGCTACTTTATGCTATGGGATCAATATTATTAATAAAAATCGATTTTTACACCATTGATTATTTATGATAATCTTAAATCACTTTTCAATTTCTCCATCGGTATTAAATATTCTTCAAATTATTTCGCTACTTAACAATATTGGGTCAACATTATAAATAAATATCGATTTTTACAACATTGGTTATTTATGAAAATCTTAAATAACTTTTAACTCTCTCCATGGATATTATATAATCTCGAAAACGTTTGGCTACTTTACAACATAGGGTCTATATTATTAATAAAAATCGATTTTTACAACATTGGTTATTTATGAAAATATTAAATAATTTATAAATTATCGAAGACTATTATATATTCTTGAAAACTTTTGGCTACTTTACAATCTAGGGTCAATATTATTGATCTAAATCTATTATAACAACAATGGTTATTTATGAAGATTTTAATTAACATTTATTTTCTCCAAAGGTATTTTATATTCTTGAAAACTTTTAGCTACTTGACAATATTGGGTTAATAATATTAATAAGATTCGATTTTTACAACATTGGTTACTTATGAAAATCTTAAATGACTTTTAAATATCTCCATGGCGATTATGTATTCCTGTAAAGCTTATTTTTGCCTTACTTGACAATGTGGGGTTAAATTATTAATAAAAATCGATTTTTACAAGCTTAGTTATTTATGAAAATATTAAATAACTTTTGAATTTCCCCAAGGCCGTTAAATATTCTTGAAAACTTTTGGCTACATTACAATGTCGAGTCAATATTATTAATAAAAATCGGTTCTGACAACATTGGTTATTTATGAAAAACTTAAATAATTTATAAATTCTCCAAAGCTTCTTTATATTCTTGAAAACTTCTGGCTTCTCTACATTGCGGGATCAATATTATTAATAAAAATCTATTTTTACAACGTTGGTTAATTATAAAAATATTAAATAACTTTTAAATTTCACCAATACTCTTATATATTGTTGAAAACTTTTGGCTACTTTAAAATTTGAGGTCAATATTATTAATAAATACCAATTTTTACAACAGTGGTTATTTATTAAAATTTTAAATAACTTATTATTGCTCCATGGATATTATACATTCTCGAATACTTTTGGCTACTTTATAATTTGGGGTCAATATTATTAATCAAAAACGAATTTAACAACATGGGTTATTTATGAACATTTTAAATAACATTTTATTTTCTCTAAAGCTATTTTATATGCTTCAAAACTTTTGGCTTCTCTACAATGTAGGATCAATATTAGTAATAAAAATCTATTTTTACAACGTTAGTTATTTATGAAAATATAAAATAACTTTTAAATTTCACCAATGCTCTTATATATTCTTGAAAATTTTTGGCTACTTTATTGTGGTGTCAAAATTATTAATAAACATCGAATTTTATAACATTGGTTTCTTATGAAAATTTTAAATGACTTTTAAATTTCTCTATTGCTATTATATATTCCTGTAAAGCTTATTTTAGCCTTACTTTACAATGTGGGATAAAAATTATTAATAAAAATCGATTTTTACAACGTTAGTTATTTATGAAAATATTAAATATCTTTTGAATTTCTCAAAGACCGTTATATATTCTTGAAAACTTTTAGCTATTTTACAATTTGAAGTCAATATTATTAATCAAAATCGATTTTAACAGCATTGGTTATTTATGAAAATATTAAATAACTTTTATATTTCACCAATGCTCTTATATATTCTTGAAAACTTTTGGTCACTCTACAATTTGGGTTCAATATTATTCATCAAAATCTATTTTCGCAACGTTAGTTATTTATGAAATTGTTAAATAACTTTTGAATTTCTCCAATGCGGCTATATATTCTTGAAAACTTTTGGCTACTTTACAATGTGGGGTCAATATTATTAATAAAAATCGAGTCTTACAACATTGGTTATTTATGAAAATCTTAAACAATTTTTAAATTCTCCAAGTTCATTATATATTCTTGAAAACTTTCGGCTACTCTAAAATACGTGGTCAATATTATTAATAAAAATCTATTTCTACAACACTGGTTGTGTATGTAAAACTTAAATAACATTCCAATTTCTCCAAATCTATTATATATTCTTGAAAACTTTTGTCTATTTTACGATGTGAGGTCAATATTATTAATAAATACCGAATTTTACGACATTGGTTATTTATTAAAATTTTAAATAACTTATAATGGCTCCATGGATATTATACATTCTTGAAAACTTTTGGCTTCTCTACAATGTGGGATCAATATTATTAATAAAAATCTATTTTTACCAACATTGGTTATTTATGAAGATTTTAATTAACTTTTTATTTTCTCCAAATCTATTTTATATTCTTGAAAAATTTTGGCTTCTCTACAATGTGGGATCGATATTATTGATAAAAACGTATTTTTACACAACGTTGGTTAATTATGAAAATATAAAATAACTTCTAAATTTCACCAATGCTCTTAGATATTCTTGAAAACATTAGGCTACTTATGCAGTAGACAATATGCTGTGGAAAAGACAAATATTGACCAATAGATGTTTGGATTTGTCCAAAGTAAAAACTCCTGTTCCTAATAGAAGCCCAGTCAAATTATGCACACCAAGAAAAGTGAATTTATTATTATGTACGTTAAAAACATTCTAACATACCAGTATATATAATGTAAATGCATGATGCGCAATAATTATATATATATATATATATATATATATATATATATATATATATATATATATATATATATACATATATATATATATATATATATATATGATTCATAAGATTTGAAATCGATATTACAATATTAAATAGTTTATTTTTCCAAAACTTCCATCATGCAAAATAAAATTTTGAATCATATATTTTCTACACATCCAGTATAATTACCGTTTTTTACTCAGAACTTATAAACATAATATTTTCATTATCTTATATAGGTTTGTATAAAGATTACCTAAACGACCATAAGTATTATTCAAAGCTATCTAGAAAATCAAAGGATTTATTGATTAAAAATGCCACTCAACACTTAAGCTATCATATACGTGATGTGAGATCAAACTTGTTGAAAACAATTAATGCCACTGCATAAATTCTTAGATTATAAAACCACCTGAAGTCTTCCTAAGAATAAATATACTATTTATACTTTCATTTATAATAAAAAACCTGACCAAATAATTTTTTTTTGTTCAATTGTGTTCTACATTCAACTGCAGGTCCTAACATTTACTAATTTATTTTGTATATTTACCAGTGTTACAGTTTTTATTGTTCTTAAAAGTGTCGATACTCGGGCGCGAACCTGGAATCTCCAACTTGCAAATCCGACATTCTACTGTTTGCGCTACGGCCGCCAACGGCGATGCATTTTTCGAATCGGTCTCTTATTGCAACTAGACACCCGTGACGTTTCCACGCGTAATACCATGAACTTTGACGTAATTTGAACAATCATGTCTCATATTTTCTGTAATTTTCACTTTTGAAGGTAATGCATATGTAGGAATTGCGCGCGTAATGTTTATACGGTACATACTTATATCGTTGCAAAATAACGAATAAAATTTCAGGGGTCTATCACTTAATCTTCATGATTATTTAACGAGGTTTTTATAAAGGAATCAAATAAGCTAAATAAATAAATGAATAAAAATTTTTTACGTCCTTTAGTCGAATGAGAATCAGATGAAAATCAAATAAGAATCACATGACACTCAAGTATGATTTTGGCGTGAGTTTCAGATGAGAATCACCTGATTCTCATCTGATTCTTATGTGAGATTTTTCAGTAGGGATTTAAATTCTTCATAAATAACCAATGTTGTTAAAATCGATTTTGATTAATAATATTGACCCCAAATTGTAAAGTAGCCAAAAGTTTTCAAGAATGTATAATATCCATGGAGCAATTATAAGTTATTTAAAATTTTAATAAATAACCAATTTTATAAAAATTAGTATTTATTAACAATATTGATCTCACATCGTAAAATAGCCAAAAGTTTTCAAGAATGTATAATAGCTTTGGAGAAATTTAAATGTTTTCATACATAACCAATGTTGTAGAAATAGATTTTTATTAATAATATTGACCCCACATTTTAGAGTAGCCCAAAGTTTTCAAGAATATATAATGGACATGAAGAATTTCTAAATTATTTAAGATTTTTATAAATCACCAATGTTGAAAAATCGATTTTTATTGATAATATTGACCCCACATTGTAGACAAGCCAAACGTTTACATGAATATATAATAGCCATGGAGAAATTTAAAAGTCATTTAAGATTTCATAAATAGCCAATGTTGTAAAAATCGAATCTTATTAATAATATTAAAACAATATTGTAAAATAGTCAATAGTTTTCGAGAATATAAAATAGCTTTAGAGAAATTTAAATCTTATTTAAGGTTTTCATACATAACCAATGTTGTAGAAATAGATTTTTATTAATAATATTGACCCCAAATTGTAAAGTAGCCAAAAGAATTCAAGAATATATAACATCCACGGAGCATTTAGAAGTGATTTAAAATTATATTAAATAACCAATGTTGTAAAAATCGATTTTTATTAATAATATTGACCCCACATTGAAAAGTAGCCAAAAGTTTTCAAGAATGTATAATAACCTCGCGGAAATATAAATGTCATTTGAGATTTTATAAAATAACAAATGTTTCAAAATAGATTTTGATTTATAATGTTGATCCAATAGCATAAAGTAGCCAAAATATTTCAAGAATATATAATATACATTTTTTTTATTAGAAGGTGCCGGGGTGTTTTATACCTCAGGGACACTTAGTTTTCACCATTGTATCCCTATCCCTCCGGGTTGAACTTAAGGTGGCTGTATGAAACCTACAGCTTTACAGTAAACAAGCAGTTTGCTCGTATTTATCAAGCCATCTTTGTCGATGTTCGTTTAGATTGGGACATTTGCAGAGGAAGTGGCTGGGTGTCTCCTCTTCTTCGTTGCACCATCTACACAGGTTGCTTGTTGTTTGTGTATAGTATAAGTAGCATCGTAGGTCACAGTGTCCAGTTAATAGACCCAGTACGATGCGTGCCCTGTGTTTATCCAAGATGTTCCCCCGGTAGCTCTTTGGACCATCTATATCCTGTCGATTTTTTCCATAAACTCCATCTTTCTTTTACTAATTTTTTCCTAATCGCGTCACAGCATTCCTGGTATGGTATTCGTACCTCCCTTTCTGGCTGTCCGCTTTTATTTGCTGCCTGCCTTGCACGCTGATTTGCTCTTTTATTCCCTTTTATTCCCGAGTGTCCAGGAATCCAGGTGATGCAGATCTTGTTTACTCTGGCCAGTTTGTTTAGGATGTTTTTCGTGTTCATGTCCAAGGCTGACGTGACGCTAGGTTTACCAAGAGCTCAGATAGCTGCTTGGCTGTGGGTGTAGATTTGGATGTCTCTGCTTTCGACCCTTTTTTGCACTAAGTTCCTCGCATAGATCTCTATGGCGGTTAGTTCCGCCTGTAGTACCGTGTTGTGTCTTTCCAGGCTGTGGACTGCGTCCTTCCGTCGCTTGGGACCACAGATTCCAATTCCCGTACCGTTGTCCGTTTTATATCCATCTGTGAACCAGATGTCTCGATGTCCAAAGTTTTGGTTGTTTTATTCTTCTCTATTCGGTATTTTCGTTTTGTAACGTTGCCCGAATTGGAAGATTTTATTCATTCTATCCTGGGGCTTTCCAAAGATTGGTTCACCCAGCATTTTCCTCCGGATTGTAGTATGTCCGTTTCCTTTCTCTGACCACCATCCGCCGCACATCAGTCTGTATGCCGACCTGGCGGCCACCTCCTTAATATTTAAGTCAAGGCCCTCCATGTCCAGCAACATCCTGACGGCAGCTGTGGGGGTACTTCTTCACACCCCGAAAATTCCCCTCAACATGATCGCCTATACATGGTCCAGGCTTACTATTGTGGTTTTATTTTCGACTTCTTTCCACCATATTACTGCAGCATAGGTAAGCTTTGGTTTCAGTATTGCCTCATATATCCGTAAGGCTTTCTGGGTTCCTAGCCCCCATCCTGTGCCAATAGCCGCTCTACACTGCATGAATAAGTTTAGCACCTTTCCGCATTGCTGTTTAACATACTGTTTCCAGGTTAGTTTCTTATCTAGATATATCCCTAGATATTTAACCCCTTCTGCATACGGTATTTCTTTCCCGTAGAAGCTAACCTTTCTGTTGATTTTACATTTATATTTAGTGGTGAAGACTACAATCTCTGTTTTTTCCGCATTTACCCTCAGAGATACCGTCTGGCACCACTTCTTCGCCTTGCGCAATGCTCTTTGAACAAAATCCGGTAAAACTTCCTCATACTTGCCCCTGACAAGTATGGCAAAGTCATACGCATAGCTGACAGCGTAGATCCCTACCCTGCGAAGTATGCGTAGGAGTTCGTCCGCTATGAATGTCCACATTCGCAATAAATGTCCCTGTTGCTCAGCATCCCCGCTATCCAGTTTCTGATGGTTCGCGGTATACCATGCTTCGCCAGGGCTCTGCCAATGGTTCTCCTAGTGGTGCTGTTAAAAGCTTCTTCTATGTCCACAAAGGCACCAATTACCGTTTCCTTGGCGCTTTATGCCTTTTCAATATATCCTACAACAGAGTGTAAAGCCGTTTCCGTGGATTTTCCCACCGAATATGCACCAACCTATCCACCAACCTCTCCAGCGTTTTCAGCATGAAGGAGGTAAGGCTAATAGGTCTGAAATCCTTTACAGATGTGTAACTCTTCTTTCCAGGTTTCGGTATGAACGAAACCCGTGTGCGTTTCCAGTTTCCCAGAATATATCCGATGGCGATACTCCCTCTGAAAATCCCCGTGGCCAGTCTCAATACGGCATCGCACCCTTCCTGCAATAGTTTGGGAAGAATGCCGTCCGGTCCCAGTGTTTTATACGGTTCGAAGGTGTTGATCGCCCATTTAACTTTTTCTGGTGTGACGATCTGTGCCGCCAGCGCCCAGTCCGAAATTCCTCGTGCCCTGGTTCTCCCAGGTATACGTATATGTCCCTCCCCGTTCTCATTTTTGGAGAAGTCCGGGAAGTTTGCTCTCATAAGTAGCTTAATTTTTTCCTCTTCTGTTTCTGTGTAGTATCCTGATCTATCTTTAAGGCTTTGTAAGCGGGTACTATTATCCTTGGTTAGAAGTCTGGCTAGTTTATTCGTTCCTGTTAGACCTTCTGTATTTGAACATAAATTCTGTCATTTCTCTCTTTTGGCTTTGTCTAGTTCCCTTTTGAAGTCATTTAGCGTGTCCTTGTACGGTTTCCATCCTTCTGGGTTCTTAATTTTCTTTGCTCTATTAAAGACCTTTCGGGCCTTCTTTCTCAGCGCCTCTAGGTGTTTGTTCCACCGGGGGGCACCGTTTAGTTGTTCTTTCGGCTTTAACGGGCAGTTGTTATCATATGCTCTGGTAATGGCTGTCTGAACCTGTTTTAGTATCTATTCCAGTCCATATTCCGTTCCATATGTTCCTTTAAGGTGTATTAAACGTTTGTTTAGTTCTTCCTTATAATTTTCCCAGGCTGTGTCCTTGGGATTTTTCTTGGGCTCACTCCATATTTTCTGGATTTTCATCCAGAAGGAGATGGTCCTATGATCTGACATAGATGGTTCATCTTCCACTCTCCATCCATGTATATGGTTTCTAATGTTCATGCTGGCCAGGGTGAGGTCTAGAACCTCTCTTCTGTTACTGGTAACAAAAGTCGGCTCATCACCCTGATTCATTATGTCCATTTGTGTACTAGTAATATATTCCAGCAGAGTTTCGCCCCTCTCGTTGATATCTATACTGCACCATACTTAATGATGAGCATTGGCATCGCAACCGATAATCAGGTCGAGATTTTTATCTCTGCAGTATTCTATTACTTTCTTCATACCCATTGTTGGTATTTCCTCGTCATGAGGAAGGTATGCTGAAGTGATCACGATTGTTCTCCCTCGGCCTTCCTCATGCTTGATGTCCACTCTGACAGTTGTGCAGTCCCTGGAGCTTAGTTCCTGTAACAAAAAAGCGTTAATACCCTTGATGCAAATGCACGCGCGTGCAGTTTCATCATTAGTTCCTACAAACAGATCTCCGCTTGTATTTAGCCATCTAACGCGTCCCTTCCATATCCAAGGTTCCTGTATTAATGTTATTAGGGCTGTGTTTGTATGCACCTTAGCCATGCTCCTTGGTAAAACTGCAGAGGCGCTTTTGCTATGGTGCAAATTAATTTGAGAGAAGCGTATCTTGGTGGCAGCCATTTTATTTCAGTGCCACCTGATGCTGCACTTCCTCTTGAGCCATCGTTACTTTCGCCATGGCAATATTCTCGCGGGTCAGTGTTTTGAAAGTCACCGTACCGACACCCGCCGTGAGTCTGTAATTCCGACTCTTGAGTGTAGCGGCCGATGGTTCATCTAGGCCCAGAATCAGATAGCCTTCCGGCGCCTGATTTAGGACCGCCCACCTGGACGTGTCCACTCCCCCATTCTGTCGCCGGATCAGATTCAGGAAATCCGGTGCAGTTTTAACCCCCTCGGGGAGTCGAGTCATCACCTTGGTGATTTTCAGCTCCTCCGCACTTACCACTCTGGTCTTCAGGTTTGAATCCCCTAGGTCCAGTTTCTTTGCTTCTCCTTCTATCCAGGTCGCTGTTTCCTTGTCTTCGCAAAGGAAGACAAGGGTGCCCTGCCTCGGAAAAGTTTCTTTGAATCGGGGTACAAAGTCCCCCTCTTCAATCTTCAGGACTTGGTTCACCACCGCCTCCTTGAATTTTCCTATCACGTCAGCAGGTATCTTCTTTCCGAGATAATCCCCACAAGTGAGGATGACCCTCGGCAGGTTTGATGCTGTCGCCGCGAAACTCCCACTCTCCTTAGGGCGCTTAAGCAGTCTCGAAACCTGCTCCGGCGCCTCCAGGCTAGAAGATGCCATCCTCTTGCCCCCCGAGGCCCCAGTGACAGGAGTTGAAGGTTGAGCAAGTGCGTTGGCCCTTCTCTCTTCCCTCTTCCTCTGCCGCCTGTTTGTCCCAAAAACGGGCACGGGTCGGCCCTCCTCTATCACCTGTTGCTTCAGGAGTTTCCTCCTTTGTGCCCCACTCAGATACCGATTCAAGCTCGTCTCGTCCTGGGGTATCTCCTCAGCGATCTCCGAACCGTTTGCGACACAGCTCCCCCTGTGTTATGCATCCCTCAGCGCTGTTCTCACACCTTAGATTGGGGGTACTTTACCCATTGTGGTCTACCAAACCGCAATGGAGAGTTGTTCTTTTGTCGCTAAAGCGAGTCGTTACCCTCGACCTCCCATCAAGGACGGGCAGGTAAATGTCCAGGGATCCAGCAATACCCGTTTTGGCTAGGATCCTACACCCTTCATTTTCACCCCATTCGTATACGTTTCGTGGAGAGTCCGTTTATAGGTAGCTCTCCTCATTCACTCTAAGTCCCCAGTCGGGCATACGGTTATGCTACCGTCTACCCCGCTGGAAACTTAATTCCCATTCAGGCGGTCGTTTACCCTTTAAGGCCTGAGTCACTTAAGATTAAGCCTCCTCACCCACATCACGGTCTCACAACTCCTAGAGGAGGCACTAACGCGGTTACTTATCTTCAATATGAGGATGCAGAAGGACGGCAAGTAGCCGGGAAAGGGGCAGAAATGCTGGACACAGGATATGCGATCAACGTTACTATTTATTTTACTTTATGTACAGTTGTATACAGGCGTGCATCGCCAGAGCTGTGTCGTGTGCGCGTATGTGGACCGCGGCTGGTGTGTGCTCTAGCGTGGTCGCACATATCCTGGCTTATTTAGAGCGCCGCTGGCGGCGGCCGCTCGTTCGAGCGCCGAGAAGATGGCTCGAGGCTGCAGCGTTGGCTTGCGCTCGCGACGACGTTGATGGCCTGACGGTACAGCAGGCTGCGATTCCGTCTGCTGGTTGGCTGAAGGCGCTATAGCCATTCCTCCCCACGAGGCTGCCTGGTTTTAAAGGCAGGCTGGTGAAGGTTGAGGTTGCTATGCCTGTTGAAGGGCCTCTAGAAGTTGGAAGGTGACTGTGCGGGCTGCCAGTTGCCGAGCTAGAGGTGGACCGGTCGGCTCATCTGCCGAGATGTATGCTGGCATCAAATTGTTTTTAGAGATGGTTTTCGGCGTCCCGTTGATGTGCAGGGTATACCTTTTTACGTCTAGCCATTGCAGTTCCTGGTGGGGGCCCGTGTAGGGGGCTGTCAGAGGAGGCTTCAAACCGTCGATACGCTTGAAGGCGTGGGTGCAGACTTTTAAATCCCTGTGAACAAATTGTTTAATTTTGACATAATGGGGCGTATGAGTGGGTGAACGGTGCAGGAGTCCAAAATGTGTTCGAAGTTTTTCAAGGAAGGTTTGCGGATTTGCAGGTGCTTCTTGAGCGATGAAAAACTCTCCGGGTACTCTCTGCCTTGTCCTAGCAGCACTGCCGGCGATGCCTACAGATCCTCCGTGAAAGCTGTTCTTAGGCCGAGGAGAACTGTTGGGAGTCATTAAGTCCATGGGGTTGCGGGCTCGTATATGAAGGCAGCCTTGAGCGTGCGGTGCCATCGCTCGACCATGCCGATGGACTGCGGGTGATAAGGTGTAGTACGCAGCTATTTGGCGCCAATAAGATTGGCTTGTGATGTAAAGAGCGCCGATTCAAATTATGTGCCCTGGTCCGTGGTAATGGTGAGTGGGATACCAAACATCGCTATCCATTCCGAGTAAATGGCGACTGTTATGGTGCCTGCTTGCAATTTAAATGTAATAACTATATTAAAATAAAAAAAAAATTGCATATCTTTCAGCGGGATTGTGTGAGGTCATCTAGAAAATCGGTCGATCATGGTGAGACAATAACGGAATAGGCCAGTTAAATTAGCCTCTGGAGACCCCGTTTTCTGCAAAAATTCCTGATAGCAATTTTATTGTTGAAAATGGTCAGGAACAGTATGTAGAACAATAATATTTGCAAGAAAGCCACCAATTTTGTACGCTAACTTTTTTATAAACAATTAAAGTTCGATTTCGGCACTTGTTTTCACGTTTCCCTCTGCGGTTTGAAAAGTATTGATTTTAGCGGGAAAAGTTTCAAGTAAAAGTTGTTCATTATTCAATTATCTACATAAAAGTCACAGAGAGCATCCCTCTAAGTCTATTAGTTTACTTGCAAATTGGAAAAAACCACAAAATTCGTCAAGATCGAAAATTGTTAATAACATTTGAAAAGTACTTTATTACATTAATACTTTAGGAAAATATACCACTCTATAGTCCAAAATAGCATGCCAAATTTCAAGCTTCTATCAATTACAGTTTTTGTTTCAAAAATTTCAAAATTTGAAAACTTTTTTTTTCACAATACGATTTCGATGTGAAAAAATTATTCAGATTAGATGCCGTGGCTTGAGATTAAAGTGAAAGAGTTATATTTCCCGGGATCCGACTGAATGTACTACTTTCCTGGAAGTAATATATGTGAACGTCTGCTCCGTATATAAAGCATTTTGGTAGTATAGTGGCGGTACAAGACGATTTTCGGTAGCTGTAGCGTAGTGTTGAAGCAAGGAGCAGTGATTTTCGTGTCGCGAATATTTCTTCAAATATCTATATTGCAATTTCAAGTGTTAATTTCTATATTCTTAAATAAAGTGAATTTGTGTGCTGTGAAGATTTTTTCAAAAGACCAATACATCTCTTTTATTTGCAGTATTTTTCAACAAGTAACGTAAGTAATAATTATTAATACAATATTACCTTTATTAATATACAATAGCAAATTTTTTGTTATACATTTTATTTAATGTACTAATTTCGCATGTTTATTTTTTATAGTGAAATCAGTTTCAAGCAAAGTACAAATCAATATTAAAAGTAAACTTGGTAATTCAGATTTTTATTTTACATTATTTTTTTTATGAAGTTATTTTCAGTTCCATTTTGCGTATTTATAAAATTTAATTGATTCAACATTCAGTTTTAAATTGTATTAAAGTTTGTACGACTATTGTAAGTTATCCCAGTGTATTAATCGTTTTATTGTGATTGTGTTTTACAGATCAATTTTAAGCACAATGGCTACATTGAAGTGCATAATTTGTGACTTGGATTTGTTGGAGGATCAATCTTTAAAAACTTTTAAAGCAGGAGGCATAAAAACTCTTATGCAATCTAGTTTACGAATAAAGGATGGAAAGCATAAGAGCATCGGGAAAGAAGACTTTATTCGATTTCGATTGGACTTAAATCTTGTCTTCGAGAAAAAAGTTAATTAGGCAAATTCAGAGAAGAAACAAGGATTATACCGCAAAGCAATAGGATGAATACAATTGTCGATTAATTCCGTTATACGTGGAAACGCCGTTTTTTTTTTGTTAAAAGGTAATATCTAGAAAAAATACGACGGAAAATTTTTGAAAGACTTGAGACAAACACGAATATGATGAAAAACATTCTATATAATTTATAAGTCTTAATCCCTTTCTTTTTTTGTCAAAAAAAGTCATTCCTGCAAGAAGAATGGATAACTTGAACGAAACAGCTTTCTCTTACACAATCGCTTGGCTAAGCTCCTTTCCCAGATCATGAGGATATAGTTTCCAGGATAGTTGAGGTTATGTCACTTTTCAAAATTTTGACCACTTATATCTCAAGAACTGTGCAATCATCCTTTTTAATCAACCAAGACTCATTTTCCTTGCCTCATCTTAAGGATTCGAAATAAGAAATAAACTTTAAGATTCTTTGGTTCATTCTTGTTTTGCAATGATTTTTTTTCTACCTTACGATATTCAGAAATTGACGAGGTAAATCACATCTCGAAAATCTAGGATGGCAAATCGTTTACAAAATTTAAATAATTATATGAACCTTGACGTACTATCATCTGCTTACACTTAATGTAAATATTTATAATAAATTATGCACAGAGAAAAATTACCGTTGATTAGTATTGTCACCCAAATCTGAAAGAATATATGGATACATATCAAGAAATAATATAAAAAAAGAGAAATGCGATGAAAACAAAAAAAAACAACTACAATACATCTTGTCCATTCAACCGCAAAAAATCTGGCGGGTGGTTCCTTCGGCGGGAACACCGAGGACACACCTCGTCAGCCTCGGGGTACTCCAAAGTCTCTGCGTGGCAACTTATCCAAACTGGACAGGCTAGAAGTCTGCAGTCTCCCCGCACCTCGTTCAGCGTAACAAGGGCAAGAGCTACCTAAGAAAAATAACAAATAACTTACGTAAAGTATATGACTGGAACCAATACGCAAAATTTTTTCTCGATATAACACCTACTCTACGTCACTCGCCATTCAGGGAGAACCACACATAGGCTGGGGTCCCCAGCCGCTGGCAACAAGTAAGGCAATTCCCCAAAGTATAGGAAAGAGGGTCCTCCACATGGCAAGGCTTCAGGGGTTCCTCCAAATCCCCCCATGGTGCCTCCACACCAACCCATGGTGCAACGGGGTACGGAAGTGCAACGGGAAGATCCCACATTGAATCGAGAGGATCTTCCTCGACCGCAACCACTTGCTCCAGTTCCTAAAAATACAAAAAAGATAATTAATCTTATATTTAATTCACCTATAGTTCTTTAACTACTGAAGGTACTTATATAAATATCGTCACCATCCCAGTTAGGGTCCCGCGCGTATGGATAATTGGGACCGACAAAGAAAAGCGAAAACACCTTAAAAACACGTATAATTACAATATAAAAAAAGACAAGAGATAGATGCGCACGCTACACAGTGTACACAAAACGTACGAAACTGTAATATAAATCTGAAAAGCAGTTTACCCAGAATATTATATGAAATAATTATTCTTAACACTAAGAAGGAGAATCCAATTCCTAAATAATAAAAGAAACCGCCCTGAACGAATAGTACACCTTCTTCCCCTAATTTTAGGAAAACGTAAGTATAAAATTTAATTAACAAAACCAATACGATAAATCATAAAGAGGTCCAATTAATTAAATTAATTAACTAAAATATCTAAATTGGGGCCTGCGGCGGCTCAGTCGGTAGAGTGTCGGATTCCCGCGCCGGTGACCCGGGTTCGAATCCTAGTCTCTGCCGATTGATACAAGCACCTCTGTAAAAATTACATGTGCTTTGTTTACAAACACACCGCAGACCCCCGTCGTCGATTAGCACCACATGGGAGCATAAACATGGCGACGTTAAAAAAAAAAAAAAAAAAAAAAATATCTAAATTAAATATATTATGAATAAAAACAACAAAAAATTAATAATATATATCTACGTCGGGAATCGAACCCACGAACCTCAATTTTTGTAAAGTTTGTTATTCACGCCAGTTCATACCGTAGGTAAGGTAGAACCCTAGTATACAGAATACATATGAACCCATATGAATAATTCATCTCCAACGTATTATTATTACAAGGAGAGTATAAACCTCTACATTAACAAATAAATTACTAATAAAAACATAATCTAATCCAATAATACATTATAACAATATAATAATATTAATAATAATAACTACATGAATAAACGTGAAGATATAAGATAAAGACAAGATAATAAGATAAGATATTGTAAGAACAATGATAATATAATGTAGAATAACCAAAATAATATAGGCAAATATATAGGCTAATTAACCCCATAAGTGATATATACGTGTATGTCGGGCTGCATATCAGCAGGCATACAACAACGATAAACGAAGCGAAACATTGCAGAAGAATCTCTTACAGGTGTTCATCGGCCGGGAGACCAAAGGAGGAATAAATCTACAGCCAATCGAAAGAATTCCTGGCCTATTACTCGAAAGACTCAACCCATTGGCAACAACGTCTACGACCTGGAAAATAGTACAACGGATAAATTTAAAAGCATACTTTTCTCGAGGAAATAAACTAATTGAGTCATGGTCAGTGTTAGATGGAAAATATGCGCACCCAAATAAGGAAAATAAGCCTTTCCCTATTCGAGACCCTCGACGAAGAAGCAGGGGAAGAACTAAAACGAATCATAGAAGTAGCTGCAAACGACATCCGTCAATCAGCCAAGTCGGTAGCTAACTAAAAAGAGCTCACTTATACCAAATTCGGAGTCCTACATGCCAAGGCCAACGAACTCGATGCGGCCATTCAAAAAATGATTGCACAGCAAATACAAACGCAGGAATAAAGTGACTTCGACATCGCGCTAGCAGTACTTGCGGATAATCTACTACAATACGAACTAGACACAGAAGTATTGACAGACGCTCTTTTATTCGCGACACAAGGAATAGGCCATTCAAAATTCGTTACAGCCGAACAAATCGAGAAGTCCGAAATCTTGGCCGCGGAAACGGTATCAGAAGTAAACTTCCCAACCACGATAACATCAGCACCAACAACGGATTTAATTAAGATATCAGATGTCTCGATAATCTTCCGACTTCCACGTAGTTCATTACATAGGATTACCTTTACTAGATTACGGATCATTCGATTTATATAAGGCCTTGCCCCTACCAGATCGACAAAACTAACGAAATATTACAGCGGCATATGCCTACATTTGGCCGGAATCCCAATATTTCGCGTTAGATAACGATTAAATTCATATATACGAGGGTAGTTCAATAAGTCTTTAGAATAAAGTATAAAAACAATTTTTTTTGGGTAAATTTTTTTTTATTTTTCAACATAATCTCCTTGGAGCTCTATACACTTGGTCAATCGCTTTTTAAGTTTTTTTAATCCTTCAGAAAAATGCGTTTTCGGAAGTTCCTCAAAATAAGCACTTACAGAGGCAATGACGTCTTCGTTGTCCGTAAATCTCTGTCCACCGAGACATTTTTTCAAGTTTGGAAATAAGAAAAAGTCACTGGGGGCTAAATCTGGTGAATACGGTGGGTGTTCGACCAATTCGAATTTTAGTTCTTCAATTTTAGCCATTGAAACGAAGCATGTGTGAACTCGGGCGTTGTCGTGATGAAAGAGAATTTTTTTTCTCGCCAAATGTGGTCGTTTTTTTTTAATTTCTTCTTTCAGCTGCTCTAATAATGATGCATAATACTCACCAGTAATTGTTTTACCCTTTTCCAAGTAGTCAATAAGTATAATTCCACGTGCATCCCAAAAAACTGTAGCCATAACCTTACCAGCTGACTTTACGGTCTTTGCCTTCTTTGGAGCTGGTTCGCCTGTGGAAATCCACTGTTTGGATTGTTTCTTTGTCTCAGGAGTGTAGTGGTGTATCCATGTTTCATCCACAGTCACAAATCGACGAAAAAATTCCTCAGGATTCCGACTTATGCGCGCCAAAAGAGCCTCAGAGGCGACCACTCTATTGCGTTTATTCTCAGCTGAGAGCAAACGCGGCACCCATCTTGCCGATAGCTTTTTCATGCCTAATTTTTCATGTAGAATTGAAACAACTGCACCTATAGATATCCTTGTGGCCTCAGCTAACTCACGCACTTTTAATCTTCTATCCTTCAACACCATATCGTGGATTTTATTGATGATTTCGGGAGTAGTTGCTTCTACGGGCCTTCCTGAACGTGGTTCGTCACTTATTGATGTACGACCACGCTTAAATTCATTTACCCAGATATAAACCGTTGCTAAGGCAGGGGCAGATGTGCCATGAACTGAGTCCAATTCATTTTTTATCTCATATGGAGTTAAACCCTTTAAATGAAAATGTTTAATTACCGCTCTGAACTCGTTGTTTTCCATTTTTCTTAACAAGCAATTTTTTTTTCAATTGGTTATAAAAACACGTAAACTCAGAAGATGTGGACTGTGACTGCGCCATATATCTAGTCGGGAGTGGTGCTGACTGAAAACAGATGATTTGGAGCGATTCGCGGGCCATCTGTTGGTCATTCTAAAGACTTATTGAACTACCCTCGTACCAATAACATTAGACACTTTACACAAATGTAAAACTCTAAATAAGCTATATATATATATGTAAAGAAACCGAACCGACACACAGGATCAACGAAAACACCGCATGCGAAATAAAATTAAGCGTACATAAAGCTCCGCTAGACCGTTCTTCATGTATGATAAAATTAATTCGATTGAAGGATACATTTTGGACAAGAAGTATCATTCAAAATACATGAATCTTTTCAACTAACGAAAAAGAAAGGGTTTTCACTAGTTGCAAACGGTCATCAGATAGCGCATTCGATATTGAGGGAACCGGAATGCTGTGCCTGCAACACGGTTGCACCGCATGCATAGGCAGTATACACCTCATAGCTTCCCGCGAAATAAGAGCTGATTATACGACAATTTTATTTAATAAAACAGCCTTAGATGTAATTTCGATAGTAAATACGATTTTCACGAAATCATAGATAAAGCTAGAAGAATCGGAGAATATAAAAACATCTCGAAAAGATTCTCTTCCTTGCAAACTTCACGGACTTATTCAGCAGACACGATTTTTTCTGTTATAATTATTATATTGGTAATGTGGAGAGTTCCAGCCATTAGGGGGGCCCCGCTACTAATGCGTAAGAAAATGTTTTTCGACAACTATAATGCAGCAGAGCAAACTTATCAAAGAGGAACGCAAGCAGAAGGGTGGAATCAACACGAGATGATGGGCATCCTTGGGCCTCAGCCTACCAAACCTACAGAACATTGCCTGGACAAACGGCCTACCCATACACGAATTCAGTCCAAGCAACGAAAGAAGAGAGACAAGAATATAAAATGTTTATTAATTGTAATAATCGAAATAAGAGAACATTTGTATACATATATAAGTAATAAACTAAAGAGAGTTCTACTAGGTAGAATTATTGTAATATAGTGAATCATTATATATTGCGACTAAATATACAACATCCTACATACACAAACTATGTAACAAATACATAAATATTGGAAAACAACCATTATAGACCGTTTGCAACGTAATCAATTTGGGGCCTGCGGCGGCTCAGTCGGTAGAGTGTCGGATTCCCACGCCGGTGACCCGGGTTCGAATCCTAGTCTCTGCCGATTGATACAAGCACCACTGTAAAAATTACATTTGCTTTGTTTACAAACACACCGCAGACCCCCGTCGTCGATTAGCACCACATGGAAGCATAAACATGGCGACGTTAAAAAAAAAAAAAAAAAAACGTAATCAATTTTTTAACAACAGAGAATAGATTAAAGAAAACGCTGGACAACCTAAGCATTTTCAACTAAACAGAGAATCGAATGGAAAAATAGACCGCTCGACAACTTAAGCACTTACATTGTACACCAACACAATAACATGAATTAAATAAATATAATCCAACTTTCCGTAAATATGAGAATCGTAGATATGAAACAAAGATCCAATTCTTGATTAACTATAATTGTAAACATAGAATGTATAAGGAAAATATAGTAACAAAAGACATTTTAATTGAAAAACAAAAAAAAATTCAGAAATTCTTTTTTTAACTATGCGCGGTTGGGAACTATTTTTGGAGTTAAGGGTAGGTCGTCGGGGTCAATGACCCGCGATCTCGGACGCGTTACGTACGATGGCTAGTACGTAGGTTCTACAGCATAGATCTAGAAGCTTCGCAACAGCCAAATCGATGACCATCAATTTCCGCGCGCATAGCAACACGCCGGCGAAGCCCGCGACTCTCAAGTACCGAATAGCGGGGGAGAGAGAGGGCAGCATACGCATACATGATAAAAGGAGATCCGACGCCCACTGGCGAGCGATTTCTCGTGAGGGGTAAAATGAAAGATTTCAACGAAATCTGTAATTATAACATGATTCCAGATGGGGGCTGCTGTATTTTCACCATTTTAGACGGGTAAATGGTTCAGAAAATAACTACCAATGAGGATTTTGGTCATATAGGATGGATTGGATCAATTTATTTCTCACGAACTAGGTGGCAAATGAAAGATGACAAAAAAGCTACCTGTTTGAGCGATCGCCCCTTATGGAACGTGCTCCCTTCGTGGTATATTAACACTATTGCTATTCCCCCATTGAATTTCCCCACTTAGTACACTTTTCAGCAATCGAATGAGGGCAAAAATTAAATATTTCAATGAAATCTATAATTATAAAATGGTTCCAAATGGAGCTGTTGTATATGCACCATTTTACCAGGGGTTAACGGTTCAGAAAATAACTACCTCAAAGGATTTTGGCCAAGTGGGGTGCGTTGGCACCATTTCTTTTTTACGAACAAGACGGCAAATGAAAGCTGACGTAAAGAGCTATCGATTCGAGCCATCACGTTTTGGGGCCGTGCTCCCTTAGTAGTATTTTAAGACTATTATTAAAATACCAGACACAACCATTAAATCGTCAATATTGAATTCCCCCACTTACCACACTTTTGAGAAATCAAATGCGGTCTCATATGACAGATTTCAACGAAATCTATAAAGTGACTCCAAATGGGGGCTACTGCATTTTCACCATTTTAAAGGGGCTAAATGGTTCAGAAATAACTACCCCTAAGGATTTTGGTCATATAACGTGCATTAGCACAATTTATTTTTCAGGAAAGAGGTGGTAAATCACAGCTGACAAAAAAGCCACCGACTTAAGCAATCACCCTTTGGGGGACCTATACCCTCCGTAGTATTATAAGACTATTCTTCAAATACTAGAAAAAAACCATAAATCGTCAATATTGAATTCCCCAACTTAGCACACTTTTGAGAAATCAAATGAGAGCTCATATAAAAGATTTCAACGAAATCTATAATTATAAAGTGACTCCAAATGAGGGCTACTACATTTTCACCATTTTGAAGGGGCTAAACGGTTCAGAAATAACTATTCCTAAGGATTTAGGTTATATAGGTTGCTTCGGTACAATTTATTTTTCAGGATCTAGGTGACAAAAGAGAACTGACAAAGAAAGCTACTTATTTGAGCGACTACCCTTTGAGGGACGTGCCCCCTACGTAGTATACGAACACTGCTCTTAAAATAGCAGAAACTACCCTTAAATCGTCAATATTAAATTTCCCCACTTAGCACACTTTTCAGCCATCGAATGAGGGCTGATACAAAAGATGCCAACGAAATCTATGATTATAAAATGAGTCCATATGGGGCTACTGCATTTTTACCATTTTATAAGGGCTTAAAGGTTTAGAAAAAAACTACCCCTAAGGATTTTGGTCAACTAGGGTGCGTTGGCTCAATTTAATTTTAGGAACGAGACGATAAATGAAAGCTGACGTAAAGAGCTATCGATTCGAGCCATCGCGTTTTGGGGCCGTGCTCCCTTAGTAATATTTTAAGACTATTCTTAAAATACCAGAAACAACCCATAAATCGTCAATATTAAATTTTCCCACTTAGCACACTTTTCAGCAATCGAATGAGGGCTCAAGTGAAAGATTTCAACGAAATCTATAATTATAAAATTACTCCAAATGGGGGCTGTTGCATATCCACCATTTAGAAGGGGTTAACGGGTTAGAAGTAAACTAAACATAAGGTTTTTGGTAAAATATGGTGCGCCGACACAATTTTTTTTTCACGAACGAAGTGACAAATCAATGCTGGCTGTTTTATGATTTTCTGTTATTTTCTGTCTTTTAGGGGATGAAAACTTTGATCCTTAATATCTAAAGTTTCCTTCATGCTGTGGGTGCTGTTATCTTCTTTAAATTCATGTTTTTTCATGCTCTAAACGATGACATAGGCTTTTCGGGGGCCGATTGCCTATATATCTGGGCATCGTTCTTTTGGAACCTTTAAAAAATTGCAGAGACATATTTGAACTCGTATGTGAGGCTGCCGATTGCAAACTGAATCATCAAAAGTTTATAAATGCACCGGATGCTGCGACGACAGAATTTTAATCTTGAGTTTCGCGATAATTTTGCGCGGATAATAAGTCTTAGAAATTTATTTGATCTTCAGCGGGGTTGAATTTCGCAAGTATTCCGAGTGCTGCTGTAAACAAATACGATCCTTGGATTGTAAAATTGGATTGATAAAATATATTATATTATCACAGGTGCTGTAGGAATGGAATTATTGCAGCAATACGTAGAAATACGATGTATAAAAGTACAAAAGATAATGTAAGAAATTTTGTAGATCTTGACATAAAAATGGTTTTAAAATGTATGAAATCGTAGTTGTGACAAATATGATATGGTATGTTTAATTTTTGCGATTCTTCGCTCCGGAATTTACGATAAACTACTTTGAACTTTTCAGCAACCGATTTATAAACATGCGTTGTTATGGTTGATAAAATTTTGGTGATTACACAGCCCCACAAAAAAAAATTGTAAGTCCCAAAAACTTGACCACGGTACTTATATGTTTTTGGGATCGCTGAATCCGAATCCAGGGTTAGTTTGACCCCATCAGATCTTTCTCAAGGTCAGTTGAAGGTCAAATTATCGAAATACATGAAAAATACACTAAAACCATGGTATCTTGGGGTTTTTGGGGTCGCTGAATCCGAATCCGGGGTTAGTTTAACCCCATCAGATCTTTCTCAAGGTCAGTTGAAGGTCGAATTATCGAAATACATGAAAAATACACTAAAACCATGGTATCTTGGGTTTTTTTGGGGCGCTGAATCTGAATCCGGGCTTATTACAACCCTATGAGGTCATGGTCAAGGTCAGTTGACGGTCAAATCTGAAAGATTCATAAAAAGTAGAGTCAAACCATGACATTTAGGGGTTTTTGGGGTCGCTGAATCCGAATCCAGGGTCAGTATAGTCCCATAAGGTTATATTTATGGTCAGTTCAAGGTTAGTTCAAGGTCATGGACGTAAAGAGAGTGAAAAAATTAGTTATAAACTGAAACAATGCAAAAGGTAATGTAAACCATAAAGCAAAGAACAATGTATATGCAAGTACAATCGTATCCTTTAAAACTATATCATAGTTTGCTGCTCCTTCATTTACTTTAAATTTGTTAGAAGTATATGCAATTCAATAAAATACCCGTAAAAATATTAAGCCCATTACTCTTTTTTATGGTAACGAATTATTTTATTGTCAAGTGATCTACGAAGTGGATTACGCTTCCGCTTCTCCGATGTTGATGGTAGATCTCTTTTTAACGACCTACAGTAATCTGCTAACATATTTACGTCCCATCTTCCTTGGTACCTGCGCTCCATTTCCTTGATATCTTGGTGAAATCTCTCTCCCTGCTCTTCGCTGTAATCACCTAGGTTTTCTGGAAATTCATCAACATGCGAATATAAAAAGTGTAATTTTAGATTCATTAGGCAGCCTTGATTTTTGTAACTATTTACTAAATTTAAAACTATTTGTTGGTAATTTGGGTTCTTATGATTTCCAAGAAAGTTTTTAATTACGTCCTTGAAACATAACCATGCTTCTCTCTCTGTATGATTCATTTTCGTAACTAAAATTTCATCATTTATCATCTTACGAATCTGAGGGCCATCGAAAATTCCTTCATTTACTTTAGCATCACTTAATTTCGGAAACTGATTTCGCAGATACTTAAAGCAGCTACCATCTTTGTCTAAAGATTTTACCCATTGTTTCATAAGTCCCAATTTAATGTGCAGAGGTGGTATAAGAATTTTTGATGGATCAACAAGTGGCTTATCTTTTATATTCTTAGAACCCGGTTCGAACTTTTGTCTAAGGGGCCAGACACTCTTTATGTAATGATTCTTTCTATCCCTACTATCCCATTCACATAAATAGCAAGGATATTTTGTGAATCCCGATTGTTGCCCCAGAAGTATTGTTATGATTTTACGATCCCCACATATTTGCTATTTATGATCATTGTATTTTATTCGGTCTAATATTACTTTCATGTTACAGTACTCTTCATTCAATATTACCGAATATCCTATGGGAATGGCTGCATAAACATTGGTATTGTGTAACAGAACGGCTTTTAAACTTCTCGTTAACGAATCGATGAACAATCTCCACTCGTTAGGGTTGTAACATCCATGTTTAAAGCAATTCATCAACCCAACTATATCTTTGCAGTAAACTAAGGAAAATTCTTCATCTTTAGCGAAATAATCACGATATTTCTTATCTCTGTCTCGGTAGTAAGAAACTTTAATTTTTCCAGCTTCATTAGTATTTTCTTTTAGCCATGAAGCCAAGTACTCCGCCCCATCCTTTGGTAGGCCCAAATCGCGTATGAGATCATTCAGTTTTTCCTGTGTAAGTGGACCTTTCTCCTTCTTAGTATTATAGGGGATGTATTCTTCGTCACTTGTATTACTTGCACTAGCAACGTCATTGTCTTCATCAGGGGCTATTTCTTCTTCCGCAATAATATCTCCTTCCTCTATTTCTTCTTCTAAGATTTCATCTTCATCATGTCTTTCTAAATTTTCCTCAAGATCCATACTTCCCCTTGCGTACATACCCAGTGGATCTTCTCTTTTATCAATTGACGATTCATATATAGGTTTCGTGACACTTTCAACGTTAGCGTAATTAATTTGCGACTTGTTTTTACTATTAACTCCATGCAAATTCGTATTACAAAAATAACAGTCTTCTTTTCTTAAAGGTTCCTTCCATATCGTAGGCATTTTTACTTCAGTTTTACCATTTTTGTCTTTCTGTAGCATTTTCCTACATATTGCGCATATGATTTTAGGAACCCAATCAAATTCATCAATTTTCATGTCTAAATCAAACATGTTCTTGTACTGCTCTTTAATATTTTGATTGATTGAACAATCTCCACTCGTTAGGGTTGTAACATCCATGTTTAAAACCACAGCTCAAAAGAACCGTGAGCAGAGCTGTCTTCATTATCGGGTTTCTCTCTCGGTGTAAGTCCCAAGACGATTAATGTTGACTATCTTGTTGAAATCTTGGGAAAGGTCCACTTACACAGGAAAAACTGAATGATCTCATACGCGATTTGGGCCTACCAAAGGATGGGGCGGAGTACTTGGCTTCATGGCTAAAAGAAAATACTAATGAAGCTGGAAAAATTAAAGTTTATTACTACCGAGACAGAGATAAGAAATATCGGGATTATTTCGCTAAAGATGAAGAATTTTCCTTAGTTTACTGCAAAGATATAGTTGGGTTGATGAATTGCTTTAAACATGGATGTTACAACCCTAACGAGTGGAGATTGTTCATCGATTCGTCAACGAGAAGTTTAAAAGCCGTTCTGTTACACAATACAAATGTTTATGCAGCCATTCCCATAGGATATTCGGTAATACTGAATGAAGAGTACTGTAACATGAAAGTAATATTAGACCGAATAAAATACAATGATCATAAATGGCAAATATGTGGGGATCTTAAAATCATAACAATACTTCTGGGGCAACAATCGGGATTCACAAAATATCCTTGCTATTTATGTGAATGGGAAGTAGGGATAGAAAGAATCATTACATAAAGAGTGTCTGGCCCCTTAGACAAAAGTTCGAACCGGGTTCTAAGAATATAAAAGATAAGCCACTTGTTGATCCATCAAAAATTCTTATACCACCTTTGCACATTAAATTGGGACTTATGAAACAATGGGTAAAATCTTTAGACAAAGATGGTAGCTGCTTTAAGTATCTGCGAAATCAGTTTCCCAAATTAAGTGATGCTAAAGTAAATGAAGGAATTTTCGATGGCCCTCAGATTCGTAAGATGATAAATGATGAAATTTTTGTTCCGAAAATGAATCATACAGAGAGAGAAGCATGGTTATGTTTCAAGGACGTAATTAAAAACTTTCTTGGAAATCATAAGAGCCCAAATTACCAACAAATAGTTTTAAATTTAGTAAATAGTTACAAAAATCAAGGCTGCCTAATGAATCTAAAATTACACTTTTTATATTCGCATGTTGATGAATTTCCAGAAAACCTAGGTGATTACAGCGAAGAGCAGGGAGAGAGATTTCACCAAGATATCAAGGAAATGGATCGCAGGTACCAAGGAAGATGGGACGTAAATATGTTAGCAGATTACTGTTGGTCGTTAAAAAGAGATCTACCATCAACATCGGAGAAGCGGAAGCGTAATCCACTTCGTATATCATTTGAAAATAAATAGTTCGTTACCATAAAAAAGAGTAATGGGCTTAATATTTTTACGGGTATTTTATTGAATTGCATATACTTCTAACAAATTTAAAGTAAATGAAGGAGCAGCAAACTATGATATAGTTTTAGAGGATACGATTGTACTTGCATATACGTTGTTCTTTGCTTTATGGTTTACATTACCTTTTGCATTGTTTCAGTTTATAACTAATTTTTTCACTCTCTTTACGTCCATGACCTTGAACTAACCTTGAACTGACCATAAATATAACCTTATGGGACTATACTGACCCTGGATTCGGATTCAGCGACCCCAAAAACCCCTAAATGTCATGGTTTGACTCTACTTTTTATGAATCTTTCTGATTTGACCTTCAACTGACCTTGACCATGACCTGATAGGGTTGTAATAAGCCCGGATTCAGATACAGCGCCCCAAAAAAACTCAAGATACCATGGTTTTAGTGTATTTTAGTGTATTTTTCATGTATTTCGATAATTTGACCTTCAACTGACCTTGAGAAAGATCTGATTGTTTAATCTGACCCCGGATTCGGATTCAGCGACCCCAAAAATCCCAAGATACCATGGTTTTAGTGTATTTTTCATGTATTTCGATAATTTGACCTTCAACTGACCTTGAGAAAGATCTGATGGGGTTAAACTAACCCTGGATTCGGATTCAGCGATCCCAAAAACATATAAGTACCGTGGTCAAGTTTTTGGGACTTACAATTTTTTTTTTGTGGGGCTGTGTTATCGGAATGGAAGTTATGAAAATTTGCGTTGCAATCTCTATAACTATGAATCTCTTTGCTGGTTAAATATAATGATACGTAGGAAATATTTGAAAATAAATTTGCGTTGAAAATTTTGAATAGCGATATATATATATATATATATATATATATATGATTTTGTATTGCGATTTCATGCTTTATCGAACGAATAGTATCAAGTGAAGTTGCTTGATCTACATTAGGGTAGTTCAAAATTTTCGAAGCTTCGATTTTCCTTCTTCTAACCTTTTCAAAAGTTGACAAATGCGAAGAAAATAATTCTCCTGCAAGGGAGGTGCTGGACGTTGACATTTAAAGGTTCCTATATTGATTTTAACGTTTTTGAAGTAGATTTATACACTTTTCTGGATAAATTTGGTAGAAAATGATTAAAACAGTATTTCTGAAGTTGTTTCGATCAAAAGTTATGTCCGTTTTAATATTATAAAAAATGTTAGGTAGTAAATTGGAACAATGCAAAATACGGCCCTACAACATGATTCCCAATTTACAACCTGAGAATTTTTCATAATATTAAAACGGACATAACTTTTGATCCAAATAACTTCAGAAATGCTGCGACCACTCAAATAAAAAGGTCATATTATCAGCTTTAAAGTAAAATAATGTGCAAGTCTCCAAGACGTAAACTATCAGAAGTATATTACATTAATCTATGACATAAACCATTTAAGATGCTGGAAAAATTGCACAATATTCGGAATGGAACAGTTTCAATATTTAGATTTATTTACGTTTGCCAATTTTTATGTAGATTCTATTTGGAACAAAGATTAAAAAAAATTTTGGGTTTTGAAAACTCATCGAAAATTAAAGTCTTGAAAGATGTTCAAAAATAGCCTGTTTTTTATTAAAATTTGACGCATACGTCCCGTCACATAGAAGAAAAAAATTTTTAGTGAAGCAGATGTGGTTAACTTTCCATTATAGTAATATGGTAAGTTACTAATTTTTTTTGCTCCGATTTATAAAGTTTTAATCATTTTCTACCAAACTTATTAAAAAAAATCCTTAAATGCACTCCAAAAACGTTAAAATCAATTTTGGAACCTTTAAATGTCACCGTCCAGCACCTCCCTTGCAGGAGAATTATTTTTTCACATTTGTCAACTTTTGAAAAGATTACAAGAAAGAAAATCGAAACTTTGAAAATTCTGGATCACCCTAATCTACATCTATACGTAAATGTTTAGAGTATTCTCAATACGTTTTATTTCTTGTTCTAAAAAGAAGAAAATGTCGAAATGTTTCCAGCAATTTCAATAAAGTACGTAAAATGTGAAAATGTATGATAGAAATTTGACTGATACCTTACTACAGATCCCAAGAATGGTTTAAAATGATTGTGAAAGTCAAAATTGATTTGACAAAAAAATTCATGAAAAATTGAAGGGTATGATAGAAATTTGTTGCAAAATATTGCCAAAATTTATTACAAAAAGGTTGAGAATAAATAATAAAAATGTTTTGTAAAAATTGCTAGAATTTATCTAGAAAATTATTAAAGGTGTAGGTGAAATTCGATTTGATGGTGATTGCAGCGAGAGCTTTTGACATAGACTGTACGGTTTGACGTTCGTTCGAAGTGCACACTCTCGGCTGCACTGCTGTTGTACAATTGTTCTGCTTTTTCTCTTCCCCCTTTTTATAAATTCTCAAATTTATGTAGATATATATCGTTAACTATGTGCACTATTAATTGTACTGTGTCGCAAGGGCCATAAATCTTGTAATAACATATGCAAAAAAATATAAAAAGAAAATTGAATTTATATATATTTTACGATTCTATCATTGACAATCATTACCCCAACCGTCCAAACGAATTAAATTTTGCTAAATGGTTTGATATTATTAAAAAAAGAACAGCATACAAAGCATAATCCTACGAGATGACAACTGGTCTTTATTGTAAAAGAATCGCTGGAAATACAATCCTATGAATCAGCCAGAATGTTATTATTATGCTTTATTATTATTATTCACATTAATACACCTACACATATGCATTTCTAAAAAAACTAAATGAACTAGCTGTATCTATGATATATCACGATAAGTATACAACTATTCGAGAAGCTATTGAAAAAATTAAGGAGTTGGTTCAGAATCAATTATGTCGAGAAACTGAAGAATTTAATAAGTCTAATGCTGAAAATTTACCTACAGATTGTATTTCAATCGAAGTAGAGAATGCTATGAAAGATTTTAAAGATATGGCAGAAAAGGTAGTTATGAGTAAAAAAGATACTGAGAATTCAATCATGAACTTTAATGATGATCAATCAAGAGGTTTTAAAAAAATTACATCTGGTTTGCAGTCAAATGACAAAACTTTAAAAATGTTCATATGTGGACCAGCTGACACGGGAAAAAGTTCCATAATTAATACATTTATTTCATGGAACAAGTTGGTTTGAGACAAAGAAACTGCTGCAGCAGCGCCTACAGGAATAGAAGCTTTAAATATTCGAGGTCTCACTGTCTATAGACTATTGCAGCTACCAGCATAGCAACGTTGTACCGTAAAACAGAAATATTTGATACTTCCGCTTGCGAGCATGGTTGGTTTTGAAAAATAAAGATTAATGTTTTCGGTGAATTGCTCCAATTATCTCTTTTTCGTGAAGAATTTGCATTATATAATTAACACAAAAAAAAATTTTAAATATATAGAAGCAATGAATACATATAATTTATTGAATTCATTTGATTACGGTGCATTCACCATTAATATGAGACAGAAACTGATAAGCATTACTATGAAATTCTTTCTAGAATTAAACAAGACTTTGTAACATATAATAATTTCAAAACTTTAGAGAAACAAAAAATAAAATTTTACACTACAAAATGCACCGAAGTAATGCAAGAATTATGTGTATATTTAGAAAAACTACCTACTGATATGGTCTATCTGTTACCCACTAAAAGTATGTGTAAAACTTTGAATATTGATATGCTACGTAGAATTGATTCAGATGAAATAAATCTTGTAGCTAATGATTATTTTGAATCTCCAAAAAGTTTACAGAATAAAGTTGACAAAGTGTTAAATGAAGATGACGATAATGCATGTGGAATCGAAGGTATAATTACGATGAAAATTAATTCCAAAGTCATAGTAATAAGAAGCATCGACGTCTCTATTGGATTAGTAAATGGAACCATAGGTACAGTTTCGCCAGTCTGTAAAGATAAAGCAGATGAAATCAGTAGTTTAAACATCATGTTGCATACAGGTAAAGAATACTTAATACCACGACTTGAGTATACATTTATTATCGTGGATAAAGTATATTCAGCTCGACAACAATTTTCGATATGTAATAGTTATGGAATAACTATTCATAAAAGCCAAGGATTAAGTTTAAAGAATGTTGCAATAGAAGCAGGTAATGGTATATTTACTTGTGGTCAAATTTATGTGAGAGCATCAATAGTTCTTGAACTTGAAGGTGCACACGGCATTAATTTTGATACTACAAAAAACATTGCTTACAAATTGGCAATTCTCGAATATAATAGATTAAGAAAAAATTATCGTCAAGATCTTCAAATGTTAAATATTCTAAATGTATGCATATATCAACGAAATAATTCAGTTCAAGATATTCGGTGGACAATTGCAGAAAACTAATTAAATAATAATAACTTAAACCATATCTCTAATCATTGTTGGAATATTTATGGTTTGCCAAATACAAATAATACATCTTGTTTTGCAAACATTTGTTTACAAAGTTTGTTTCATTCCAGTGCAGTAAGAAGGATTTTGATAGAACATAGAGGTTTCTATCCATTGTAAACTGCTTTTAATCAGTATATTTCAAAAAGTCCTCTTGATGTTGAATCATTAAGAGTGCATGTTAACATAAAATACACTTAATCTATACTGCAAGATGCATCTGAATTCCTGAAGCACCTTTGCAATGGATCAACATTTTTACAGAGTGTTATTGAACATAAATTGAATTCAGTTATAAGATGTCGTCTTTGCGACAAGAGAACTGAGTCAAACACTTTCAATTACATTTTATCACTTTATCTACCTGAATATACGCCCAATTAATAAAAATTATTCTTTGCAAGAAATCATAGATTATAATATTGGAAATGGGAAAGAGATAGAAGTTGACAAATTTTGTGAAAGATGTTGCAAATGTAAAAAGTAGCCGACAATCAATGTACATATAAAAAATACAATTCTAATAGTACAATTACCATTATTTACTGTTCAATATACAAAGACTGCAAAAATTACAAATTTTCGAATGCACAAAATACCGAAGTCGATAATTTGTATAAAGAAAAAACATTATAAGTCATAAGTGCTATATTTCAACGTGGAAATACCCTTAAATCAGGGCACTATATAAATATACAATGTCAAAATAATCAATGGTTTAAAGTAAATAATACGTATATTAGAAAAAAGTCATGACCTTGAGAAACAAAAGATGCTTATATACCATTTTTAGAACTCATTACAGATAAGTAAATTAATTTTTTATATTATTTTTGTACAAAAAAATCTATTATTCTAAATATTTTTTATCTGAACAATAAAAGAAACAGTCTATCTGTAATAGAAAATGAACACTAACGTGTTGATCTATAAGAGCAAAATGGGTTATCTGTACAACGAGATTTCATTAAAAGTTTATTTTTGTATGTAAATTTGCTCTAAATCCCTGAGATGCAGCTTAAATCGGTTTATTTATCACACATTTATATACACAATATATATATATATATATATATATATATATATATATATATATATATATATATATATATATACACAATATATATATATATATATATATATATATATATATATATATATATATATATATATATATATATATATATATATATATATATATATATATATATATATATATATATATATATATATATATATATATATATATATATATATATATATATATATATATATATATATATATATATATATATATATATATATATATATATACACATGTATATATGTGTGTGTGTTTATTTTATATATATATATATATATATATATATATATATATATATATATATATATATATTATATTACATATGTATTCTGAGAATAATTTTACCTACTAAGGGGTAACACCATTCTAGAGTCACGTAAAAAGGCCTAACTTTGATAATTTTTTTGAGGATATGGGTACAGGGATCGTGTTTCTTTTTTCAGGGTTTAATTAAACATATATTGAAGTATAAAAAATTTTTTTTATTGAATTTTCAAAAAAAGAATGGCTGCATCAGAGCCATTTTCCAAAAACGTCTTTTTTTTATACCTCGGCGGTCGAAATCGTAATTCCGAAAGTATGAGAGCTAGAACAAAAAATAAATTTTTTCTTAAAGTATATGTGATTGGCGATAGAAGTACATAGGGTTTTTTTAAATCAAATTTAAAAAAAATGACATAAGTTTTAAAAATTTTCATTTTTTCGACTTAAAAATTTGCGGTAAATTGTTTATAAAAAAAAATTAATTTAATCAAAAACGGCTATCTACTTCTTGAGATAATGCAATTGTGAAGCTACAGTAAAAATTTTAAATCTTTGAGAAAAAAGCGTTTAAAGATTTACAAGTACTTAACGCTTACAAAATTTCGTTTTACCTTTAATCTGCGATGCGTGCACCATACATATGGCAATCTAAATTGATATTCTCTTCTTCTTTCTCCTTCTAGACTGATTTTAAGTCCAATCGAGCCTTTTTTGCAGCATCGGCGTTCGATCGGTCGGAAATCATCATTGTAGATACTTACAGCAATGTATACTTCTGTATCAAGTACATGTTTGTCACTGGAGGAAGATTTAGGTGCCATAGACCACACGGTTACGTTAAAACTTTCATTCGTATTTTGAGTGAATCCGCCAAGGCACTCCTTTTTCTTTATCGTGATGTTCTCGTAGGACTTTGCATTTGTGAGACCTTTAAAGGTTTTTTAATCTCCATCACCAACATAGTTTGGATATACCATACCGTGTAAAGATTCTGATCGTTGGAACATTTCGATGAGTCCATCCACTTCCATCTTCCACGCTGAACCCTCGTGATTAGCTTGACATTTACTTTTATGATTTTCAGCTCATTCTTTATATTCTTCTTTGTCAGTTTTCTTCTTCCAGAATTCATAAGCTTTGCAGTATTTAGACTTGACCAATACATCGATCACCTTTCTAGTAAACCATCCGATCAGCGAAACAATACCAAAGAGCAATGAAAAACTTCGTTTGCGACAAGAATCATCACCAGACACTGTTATACCTTCCTTCTGTCCTTCTTTTTCACTTATTACTTTTTTTTCTTCAGGTGCCGTCTTCACACATCTTTGGCAAACTTCTTCTGCACCAATAGCTATTCTTCTTACGACGATTGTAAAATGGGACGAGGAAAATTCATGAACGCACAAAACTTTATTATATCATTCAAGCCTACACCCAAGAGTCGCATAGCAAGAACAATTCTGCGATTAATATACCCTTTTTCAATAAAAGGAGAGCTAGGAATATGAACACTTTCACAATTTTTACATGAAACCACTGCTTTGAATCACAAGCCTCTCATTCCTGATTCTGTAAACGTAACGTCCGAGTTGCATTTTTTACACACTACCACTCGCGACAACGCGGTAAATACTGCTAAAAAATCTAAAATTCTATAACTAAATCCTGCGTCGACTTTCAATTTATCAGGATCAATATGCAAAAACTTTTTGCTGACATTCCAGCATTTTCTAAACTTGGTTTTTCTAGCGCGTAGCGATTCAGTGGCGGAGCGCCGTTTGAAATGTTCCGTTTTTTAGCATTGGAGATACCTCCTCGTCCGGAATTATTTCCACTGTATTAAGGTTTTTCATCACTCATTTTGTATAGTGTATGATAATTATTGATAATTCACTATAAAACAACTCTATTTTGATGATTATTTATATAAAAAATAAAAAGATCAACGGCAAAAACAAATCGGAGTGTCTGACTCGGCGTCACTTCGCAGCTGTACTGTCTCACACATACACGTATATTATAGTGTACATATAATATATGTATATGTATATTATAGTATCAATGCACCCTGGAGACCACGAAAGGTAACCTAAACGTACACTCCGAAGCGCGGCAGCGAAATTGAAAATTGAAGCTGTCACAATTTTTTTTACCCATAGGACCAATTGGATATTGTTTTATGACCCTAAAGTATTGTTTAAGTAAAAAAACGATTTTTTTTAAATCCTTGAGTGGTGTTACCCCTTAATTTATTTTAACTTATTTTCAAAAACTTTTGAAGACTTTTACCATAACCAATTCGGATACCACGGAAAATTTTACATAGGAATCAACAAAAAGTAGACTTAGTATACGACTGTTCCACTCTAAACTTTCTACCGCCTGGACCATTGTTCTATCTAGTATTGACAATAAGAATACAATATCTTTGTACAAATTGTATAAAATTATTAAAATGCAGAAAGTATATCACTGTAAGAACTTTAATCTTCTTTTGAATACATTTTTCACACACATAGGCAGTATTATAAATTTTATGTCTTTGTATGTTAAAGGCAAAGTTCAAGATGTTAATAAATATTGCATATAATTTCTTGTATGCATTATTTACATTTAAATATTGCATATTCATATTATATGTGTATATATATATATATATATATATGGGGCTTGCGGCGGCTCAGTCGGTAGAGTGTCGGATTCCCACGCCGGTGACCCGGGTTCGAATCCTAGTCTCTGCCGATTGATACAAGCACCTCTGTCAAAATTACATGTGCTTTGTTTACAAACACACCGCAGACCCCCGTCGTCGATTAGCACCACATGGGAGCACAAACATGGCGACGTTAAAAAAGAAATATATATATATATATATATATATATATATCACAATTAACCATTAAAGGTACACCAATGACATGTCTAGAAAGCAATAGTTCGGCCCTTGAAGGCGGAGTTCCGGCCGTGGGAGTAAGAAGATATGAAATTCTATGAGTGCAAGAGAGAGGCTTGCTTTGTGAAAAAACGCATAAGAGTGTCTCTCTTTTTCTTCTTCGGTCCCTTTTTTTGCATAGTCAAAGCCTTTAAATAGGTTCTGGGTATACGCGTCCCCGTCTCCGTACGCCGATCTGAGTTAGAAATCTCGACAGTAGGTCAGTGACTTGCTCTAAGAGTACCATGTTTTTATGAATAGAATATTCTTCACACGAATTTTTTGATAACGAAAATTAAGTGCAATACCATAATAGAAAATATGGTAAATAATAGTATGTACTTTTTAATAAAATTACTTATTTGTCATTGAAATAATGATTATTTACGCTTTCATAATAATAATAATTTTCATTTTAATAATTATTATTTTCACAATTTTTCATGTTACGTTTAAAAGTTTGTTAAAGCTACGTATTTTATACCTGTACATAATTTGAACAACTGAAAATAATAATCATTAAAATTAAAATTATCACTACTGATTATGTGAAAATAATTTTTACTTTTTGTATTGTAATTTTAGATTTAATTTGTATTATTAAAGATTAGTGTAGGACAACTCACTAATTTTTCACTCAATGCACTCTAAATTTTTAATAATAAGTATAATTTAGTAATAATTTTATAACACTATTTTTAAAATACAGTTAATACACGGACAATTAAACACTTTTAAATAAAATAACAAAACTAAATTTTCAAGGTCTTGATTTATGTTCGAAGGGACCACCTTCTACTGCAATACACATTTCTGCTCTTCTGTTCGCAGATTGCGTTGCTTTACGTATCATATCTTCTGTGACGCTAGAAAAAGCAACTTCAAGCCTTACAAGCAACTCTTCTACCGTTCTTATTTTTGTTGTGCAGACTTGTTCTTTGATATAACCCCCATAAGAAAAGAAAAAGTCTAAAAGCGTAATATCTGGTGATCTCGCCGGCCGTACGATTGGCCCTCCCCGTCCAATCCACCTTCCTGGAAATGAGTTATGCAAATAACGGCGAACAACATCTATAAAATAAAAATATTTAAATACTATAAATATCTGCTTGATAATAAACACGTAATAATAATCATAATATCAATAAGAGAAAATAAAATAAAATGTCACCATTGCAGTTGGTATACCTGCATAATGTGCTGGTGCTCCATCTGCTGGGAAAGTTGTGTTTCGTCTTATAAACAAGAGTGCCTCATCCTGATCGATATTACTGAACAATTCAGACTAGTCATTTTGTAAAAGAGTCAAATAGCTTTGGCGATTTAGTCTTGCAGGCAAAATTATTGGACCAATCTTAAAATTAATAAGTGATAATATTACGAAATAAGACACTTTTATGCACTTTATTATACACTTTTTTTTACATTTTTTAACACTTTAATTACATTTCTTTACAATTCATTTTTATACTGTGTATCAATTTTTTACGATTTTCACACAGTCTTACACTTGAGAAATTTCTTTTACAAAAATCACCATCATGCTAATGAATTAGTATTTATTTTATGTAAAAAAATGTTGTAAAAGTACTTACTAATTCATTGTCTAGTAATCCACCCCATACATGAACTGAAAAACGATTTTGGAACGCAGTTTCCAAATCGCACCATATTCCAGTAATCTCTAGTATCGTACACCATTATAGCACTAACACTTTCTTTTTAATATGAATTTATAAATTTAACAAATTTTATAAGTTTATAAATTAAACAAATTTGATAAATTCGTAAAATTAACAAATTTTATAAGTTTATAAATTAAACAAATTTGATAAATTCGTAAAATTAACAAATTTTATAAGTTTATAAATTAAACAAATTTGATAAATTCGTAAAATTAACAAATTTTATAAGTTTATAAATTAAACAAATTTGATAAATTCGTAAAATTAACAAATTTTATACATTTTTAAACCGAAAATTTTTTTTTTAATTTGTAAATCTAACAAAAATTTTAATTTTGTATGCGTTATTATACTAACGTGCACAAAAAAACTCGAAATTTGCAATTTAATATAAATTGTTTGTTTTGAAATATGTAATGTATAAATATGAGCTAGTAAACTTTGCAAGATCGAATACGACTAACGCGGAAAACCATGTCCGAAGAAGAGGAAAGAATTTCTTTTATTGTTTTTGAAAATTGGTAACAGAAGGGGTAACAGTTATGAAAGACTAAGAACCAACGGGTTGAGACATAGAGACATTGAACATAAGTTACAAAAAAAAATCAGCCGCAGTCGGCTGGTGTATTTTCCTCAAACGTGTCACGTCCGAGGGGAAACACGCTGTACCTACCTTTCGACTGCCACACGTTTAAAGCAATTATAAGAAATGCTGGTCACAAAATAGTAATATCAGTTTAAAAAGAAAAGAGGTAGATGCTCGGTAGCAGTCTCTAACGGATAGGACTATAAACGATACAAGGTATTCACACCTCAAAAACGCATGCTGCACATGGAGCATGAGTTCACGCAGTGTCTGCGCGCTCGATGCATTCTCCTTTTCTCATTCGCACTGCGTGTTTACCTGCGTACCTCTTGAGTCGCACCTCGGTCACTTATCATGATATAGAAATCTGTTGTTGTTTATAAATACATAAATATTACTTTTAAATAATAGATTAAGATTCAGTATTCAGAACGGACGAAAATTAATTTACGGGAAAAATTAGACGATTTTCTGATTCTAAAGTTGTAACGTGGTAGTTACGACGGCTTATTTATAGGCTTCTCTCGACACTTTACCAAATTTTCTGTGTTAACGGGCGCCAGGTAAAGCGCGGCAAACTCGGCACGAGCCCTTTCCCAGAGGAAGTTCCGTGAAGAGGAAAATCAGGAATTAATAAATTTATAATAAACACTCACAAATTTTCTCTATAAATATACGAGGGTAGTTCAATAAGTCTTTAGAATGACCAACAGATGGCGCGCGAATCGCTCCAAATCATCTGTTTTCAGTCAGCACCACTCCCGACTAGATATATGGTGCAGTCACAGTCCACATCTTCTGAGTTTACGTGTTTTTATAACCAATTGAAAAAAAAAAATGCTTGTTAAGAAAAATGGAAAAAAACGAGTTCAGAGCGGTAATTAAACATTTTCATTTAAAGGGTTTAACTCCATATGAGATAAAAAATGAATTGGACTCAGTTCATGGCACATCTGCCCCTACCTTAGCAACGGTTTATAACTGGGTAAATGAATTTAAGCGTGGTCGTACATCAATAAGTGACGAACCACGTTCAGGAAGGCCCGTAGAAGCAACTACTCCCGAAATCATCAATAAAATCCACGATATGGTGTTGAAGGATAGAAGATTAAAAGTGCGTGAGTTAGCTGAGACCACAAGGATATCTATAGGTGCAGTTGTTTCAACTCTACATGAAAAATTAGGCATGAAAAAGCTATCGGCAAGATGGGTGCCGCGTTTGTTCTCAGCTGAGAATAAACGCAATAGAGTGGTCGCCTCTCAGGCTCTTTTGGCGCGCATAAGTCGGAATCCTGAGGAATTTTTTCATCGATTTGTGACTGTGGATGAAACATAGATACACCAGTACACTCCTGAGACAAAGGAACAATCCAAACAGTGGATTTCCACAGGCGAACCAGCTCCAAAGAAGGCAAAGACCGTAAAGTCAGCTGGTAAGGTTATGGCTACAGTTTTTTGGGATGCACGTGGAATTATACTTATTGACTACTTGGAAAAGGGTAAAACAATTACTGGTGAGTATTATGCATCATTATTAGAGCAGCTGAAAGAAGAAATTAAAAAAAACGACCACATTTGGCGAGAAAAAAAATTCTCTTTCATCACGACAACGCCCGAGTTCACACATGCTTCGTTTCAATGGCTAAAATTGAAGAACTTAAATTCGAATTGGTCGAACACCCACCGTATTCACCAGATTTAGCCCCCAGTGACTTTTTCTTATTTCCAAACTTGAAAAAATGGCTCGGTGGACAGAGATTTACGGACAACGAAGACGTCATTGCCTCTGTAAGTGCTTATTTTGAGGAACTTCCGAAAACGCATTTTTCTGAAGGATTAAAAAAACTTAAAAAGCGATTGACCAAGTGTATAGAGCTCCAAGGAGATTATGTTGAAAAATTAAAAAAAATTTACCCAAAAAAAATTGTTTTTATACTTTATTCTAAAGACTTATTGAACTACCCTCGTACCTAAGCTTTATTTTTAATCGTCGAATAATAATAACGGTCGCCAATTTACAATTATTTCTTATAACTACCGGTCGCTATACAAGATAGCTACTCTAGCCCTGGTGCGCGTCTCCCGCGACGACCGAATCACCACGTTTTCCCGAGCTTACTAATACCCCTTGAATTTTCCCTACGAATTTTCTAATTTTCCCCTTTATCGATATCTTACATTCTCCTCGCGGATAATGACCATAGTTTAGTGTACCTCTCGCGTCGCGCACTGATTCCTCGTTGGTGTCACACCGCCAATTCGCGTAAATGCCGGAAAGCGTTTTACTATAATTATGTATATTTAATGTAAAATAATATAAATTACCGACTCCGAGGAGTGCCGAGGGTCGCTCGACAATTATCAGTCCAACTCACCGTCGCTTAACTGTAGTCGCCGCGCTAGAAGTCTCGACGTCGTTGCCTCGTGGTTGTTATTAACTTGCGAACCCCGCGTGGCCCGAGAAATCAGTCTGGTCTGCCTTTAGCGCACGTCTCGAATCTCCTGCGCGACCAATAAATCCTGCCGATTTTCTCGCAGCGCTCCTCTGGTCTACTATCGCCAAACCACCACTACTCTTTACTACTCGCCGATGATGTTCTCGCGGTCTTACAAAAACGTGAGAAGTGCGCGCGACGTGCATCTGAAAGCTACGACGGGCGGGCAGTCAATGCTCAAAATCGGAGAGGGCGGAAATCTCTTCCAAAATTTTGGCTCTTCTTCTCGCACAACTTCAGCTCACACACTTGTTGCTTCCGCCCCTTTCTTCACGGTGATTGGCCTTGATTTTTCCTAGATGCGGAAATCAAGGCCAAGTCAGCGGTGATTTGAGTCGCTAACTATCATTGGCCCGCTCCGCGAATGCTGCCCTGTCCACGCAGCGCGGGCAATATGAATTGCTGGGTTGCCCGCGCGTGTATATCTATATCGGGTGCTTTCGGTTTTGTCGCTGCCGGACCAACACAGTTGGCAGCGGCGACGTGCGCGCGTCGACCTACGCTAGGATAGGCCGGCAGCTTCATGCGGCTCGCGGCGCGGCGGCTGCTAGCACTCCCCTCTGTCGACAGCCGTGTCGGTATCTCTCTCTCTCTCTCTCTCTCTCTCTCGTGGCTACAGCCAAGATGGTGTGCCTCGAGAAAGTAGGCTCGTCGCCGTTGCTCGCTCCGAGCAGTCGTCGCTGCGACGATCAGCTGGTGCCGCTGGTATGGGTGTGTGCGTGTGTGTGCCGGTCTGCGGCCTTCCTCGGTCGCGACTCCTTATCCTCATTCCCTCAACAAATAAATAACAATCCCCCCATTAATAACAATATTATTTAATATGAAAATGCTCGGCTCTGGTGACGGGTGACTTGGTCGCGATTGACTGCCCGTATTGAATATCATTGGGACGTGAAATACACAACACAAACCTTCCCCCCTAAACGAGTGGACTGGTTATTCCAATAATCAAACGAGACTCTAATTGGGCCATTGGATCCCATCAACGCGATTCCCGAACAACCCTCGGCACCAGAGCTTTTGTATGAAACAATATATATACATATCTATACTTAGAACTAATCAAGCTGAAAACAAACAAAAAAATTATTAATACCTCCACCTTACTACTCCCAATCCGACCTCAGAGCAGCGGCGCTCATAGATCGCGCGACCATTAGGGGAATTATAGTATCCTAAATAAAAAAACTCCCCATGATATCTTCCGGCGGGGCTGCAGTCCTAGATGGGTCGCTTGGTGGGTCTGGTGGTGGGGGTAGTACACGACGCGGGACTGGCGTCGGTCTCTCTGAGTCCCTATGATTCCGCTCCGAATGGACTACCGTCGCTGAGGGCAACGTCGACGGTTGCGAGACCCCTCGCGCCGGAGCCGGCTCCCCGGCTGCCGACGACGCCGTACCCGTCCCCGGCGGAGGATCGCGAGGTTCGTCTCGTAGGCCCATGCCCAGCGGGGCCGATCCCCCCTTATACTTCCACCGGACCCACTCCCGGTGAGGCTCACTGCATCTGGGGCAGCTCGTCACTTTTACGCCCCGCCTGCTGCAGTTGCGACACGAAGTATTTTGGCGGGGCCTCGTACACCTCGACGAGATATGCCCCTTCTGCCAACAGTTGTAGCAAGCCTTCTCAGGAGGGTCAAGCGTCGGGTCAGAGGGAATGGGGATCAGCCCATGGCTAAACATGATGCCTGTGAGCTTCACCCTGCGGGTCTCCGACGGCTCGACGGACACCTGCCGCTGACTGCCGAGAGGCGCCGGTCCCGAGGGCGGTGACTGCGCGCGCATGGCCGCCACCCTCTCAGCTACCGGCGACTCGTAATCGTCTAAGTGGAGCTGCCGCCGCGGGTTATATCGATGCCTCCGAGCTGAGATAGGGGAAGGGTAGGGGACTTCCCTCAACCCGGCAACGTCACCACTCACGGTCGATTCCTCTTCCAGGTCCCAGGCCAAAGGGGTCCCCGACGGGCCTGTTTCCAGGGAAATTGTTGGAGGAGTCGGGTGCGTCGGGGGTATGTCGGGTTCCGGACAAGGTTCCCTCGATTCCTCACCCTCTGGAATCTCCCGTTGGCTAGGTCGTACGCCACTGTGATTTTCTTGTGGAGGCGGCCTCTCCGTTTGATCCACCTCTTGGGCCAGACGACGCGATACCGCTCCCGTAGCCCGAGCAGTCATCAGGCGCGCTACCAAACTCCTCACTGGTGGAGGAGGGTGTTCATCTGCCACCTGCTGAGGGGTTGGGTGGAGTCGGCGGTTCCTCATCCGCTCCCGGATGGCTTTCTCCTCCTCCTGCTCATCCGCCCAGGTGACCCGTCTCGGGCTGCTCGGGGCGATCGACGCCATCTGGTTTCTTGGTGGCTCTTCTCCTGTGGGGTCGCTGATCCGGGTCGCTACGAACAGCATATGCCGTGGCTCGGAGTGAGGGGTTAACTCGTGGACCGCCATTCCTTCCCTAGCTTCCTGAACCCTCCGATCCTCTCCTGGTTGCTGGGTTTCGTCACGTTCCGATGGAGTGTTGGCTTCAACCTCGACGTCCGCGGGGCCCATGGGTTCCACTCCGGAAGGATAGGATGGGGGCAATCCCCGTGGGAACTCCTGGGGTTGGGTCGTCGATATCAGGGCATTGAAGGCCCGATTACTCTCATGCTGCTCCCACTCCTGCCGTACCGCGGTTACCCATTCGGGGGCGGTCATGGGGCTATCTTCGATCGTAGGTGGAGGGCTACGAAGGGTTGCCATAGCTCCCACTTGCCGTACCCGATCGTTATCCGGGATACGGCAGCTAACTGGGTACTCGAACTCGGGATAAGGGTGGTGATCCCCTCGGCTCGCTCGGCCTCTGCGCACTCCCCTAGCTCTAAACATTCCTGTGGATGGTTCTCTTCTTTTACTCTATGAACATAAACAACAACAAAAAATATAACAGCTTCATGGTCGCTTGTAAGGAAGAGGTCGCTACTACTGGGCTTTCCCCCTTGGGGGAATATATCTTTTCAATTCACTCACGTGCACCTCGGGTATTCTTTTATCTTCCCCCATATTTAGCACATATACCAGCGGAGACTTGACTTCTTTGATGGCAAACGGGCCGTCAAGCCGGCCAGCTAACTTAGCCGAAAAACGCTTGTCTTTGTTTGACAAATGGTGGTTTGCCCTCATTACTAAGTCTCCTACCTGGAATGTCGCCTCCTTCCTGCCACGATTGTAGTATTTGGCTTGTCGCTCCTTTGCAGAATCGATATGCCTGATTACTAGGTCACGTAGGGCATTCAGTCTTCTCACTCTATCTAACCACTCTTCGGGGTCGCTACTAACAATTGGTCGCTTTGGCTCTACTTCTCTTCGTAAACTCTTCACCGGCCTTGGGTTTCGTCCATAACTCAAGAAGGCTGGTGATACCTTGGTGGTCGCTTGCATGGCAGTGTTGACTGCATGCCTGAACTCATGAAGATGGGCATCCCAATTCCGATGGTCTTGTTTTACGTAGGTCGCTATCATGGTCTTTAGGGTTCGGTTGCTTCTCTCCACTGGATTGGCTTGCGGATGGTACGGTGGCGTGGTCACATGGGTCACTCCATACTCCTTCAGAGTGTCGGTCAGGTGCTTATTAATAAACTCTTTCCCGTTATCTGTGAGTACGTAGTTTGGCGTCTCCCACCGAAACAAGATGGGCTCCTCTAGGGCGCGAGCCACCGACTTGACATCCGTCTTCCTCAGCGGCTTCAGCTCGAACCACCGCGTGAAGAGATCTTGGAATACCACCAAGTATTTGAATTGACTCTTACTTGGTGGAAATTCTATAAGATCTGCTGCCACTACGGCCCATGGTCGCTCTACAATTCTTTTGCCTAGTAGCCCTAGGGGTCCCGTCTGAGAGGCCTTGTGCTTCTGGCATTCGAGACAAGCCTGGACGAAGTGGCGCACGTCGTAGTACATGCCTTGCCAGTAGTATTCGCGGGCCAGTCGGTCATAGATCTTCTCAAGTCCCAGGTGTCCCGCGGAGGTGATGGAGTGGCTCTCCGTCATCACTCTCTCACGGTACTCTACTGGGACGACAAGTCTCCATCCTTCTTCTTGAGATGTCACTGGGTCTAATAGGGGGTCGCTACGAAATTTGTGCAACATGCCATCTTCGATTCGCCAGTCTGGGAATCGGTGTGGGTGTCTTTGTACTTCTTCCATCCTAGTTACGTATCGCTCGTCCTGTATCTCTTCAAATCCAGCTATTTCCCGTCCATCTTCATACATCCTGGATAACGCATCAGGCACTTTCAGCAGAGTGCCCTTCCGATGGTTACTTAGAAGTCCCACTGCTGCATTTCAAGTGCCCAAAGGGCTAGTCGTCCAGTAGGGTCCTTCAGATTACGAAGCCATTGGAGGGCGCTATGGTCGGTGATGGCCTTGAATTCGTACCCTTCAAGGTATGGTCGCAACTTCTTAATGGCCCATAATAACGCCAAGCATTCTCTTTCGGACGTGGTATAATTTCGTTCAGCCGCCGTGAGTACTCTACTCACATATACGATGGGGTGCTCTCCATCATCCCCTTCCTGTGTCAAAACCGCCCTAATCGCCACTTCGCTTGCATCACTCTGGACCCTGAAGGTTTTGCCAAAATCTGGTCTTGCCAGGACCGGAGCTACCGTTAGCGCCTTCTTTAGACCTTCAAAGGCCTCTTGTTGGTCGCTATCCCATTTCCATTCTTGCCCCTTTCTTAGTAACTTCACTAACGGAATTTTCATCTCTGAGTCGTTCTCAATGACTCGCGAGTACCATCCTACCATACCCAGAAATCGTCTCAGCTGCTTAACGGTCTTCGGCGCTGGATATTCTGTCACTGGCGATACCTTTTCTGGGTCTGGTCGCAATCCATCTTTATCAAGCAAGAAGCCTAAGTACGTCACTCTTGAGCAGCAGAATTCGCACTTTTTCCGATTTACTACCAATCCTGCTTCGACCAGCTTCTTGAGGACCAGCTCCAACCATTGGAGATGTTCCTCAAAGGTCTCGGTCGCTATAATGATGTCGTCCAAGTATCCAAACACATATGGTTCATACTGGACGCCAAACAAAGCATCGATCAGGCGTTGAAAGGTCATGGGCGCATTCGTTAATCCGAAGGGCATTTTTACAAATTGCCAAAGCCCTGACCCCGGCACTGCAAATGCTGTAAATTTCTTGCTGCTTTGCTCCATCGGTACTTGAAAATAGGTTTGCTTGAGGTCAATTTTGGTCAAATATTTGGCTTTACGCAATTTGTCCAATATGGAATCCATGCTCCTGATAGGATATGCATCCTTCTGGGTCACTTTGTTGAGGTCGCGATAATCTGTACAAAATCTATAGCTCCCATCTGGCTTCTTGATGATTACAGGGGCGCTACTCCATTCACTTGCCGATCGCTCTATTGCTCCACTCTTGAACATCTTCTCTATCTCTTCGAGTACTACTTGCAGAAGTTTGGGTGACATTCTCCTTGGCCGATGTTTGATGGCGGCTGCGGAGAGGACATCTATGTGATGTTCGGTCAGTGTGGTCGTTCCTAAATTTTCCGATGGCGGAGGTAATATCTTGGTCACTAGGTCTTCTATGGCTTTCCGCTGCTCGTCGTCTGCCTCGGTAATTCCGGCGCATTCGGCGTATGCTGGGGTCGCTTCGATTTCCTCGTCGTCCCAAGATTGCTTCCACGGGCCCTCGTTAGTCATCCACATCCGTTTGCCGTATCTTACATCAACGTCCCATGGGGTGGTAAAGTCCCGTCCAAGTAAAATGTCGTGGTCGCAAGGATCTACGGCTCTTACCGTCAGCTTCCTGGACCTGCCATCCAATTCCATGTTGATGTCCAGATACCCCAATACTTTCTTTGTTCCACCTAACACACTTCTTATAACAGAGTTCGCTGGTCGCAATCGGTCCTTGAACTTAGCCGCTATCTCTGGTCCTACTAGGGAGACCGTGGCTCCTCCATCAATTAGGGCTCTGTACGGCCTACCACCTAGTATTACCTTCGTGAAGATGCGGTTCTCTGCGGCCATACCTGTGATTTCGTCTTCGCCTGGATCCGGAACCTCAAGTTGGTCGGCCTCCGGCGTACGTAGTACGCTGCTCTCCCCCCCTAGACTAGATGTGGGCACCCCAACATCTAGGTCTGTAACAAAGGTGGAGGGGCCCTCCAACGAGGGAGTAGACACCTGTGACCCTTCCAGAAGGTCGACCGTCTCTCGTACGAGGGCTAGGTGCTCGAAATCCTTCTGCTCGTAAGCTGTTGGATTGAGCGCCGTTACGTCGGACCCTTCGAGGATCGGTAAGCATGTCACTCTTTCGGTCACTCTTTTGCTCTCACGACTCTTTCTATTCTCTACTTTTTTTCTCTCTTCTCCAATTTTGTTGCTCTCACTATTCTCTCTACTCTCTACTTTTTCTGTCTCTTCTCGAATTTTGTTGCTCTCACTACTCTCTCTACTCTCTACTATTTCTCTCTCTTCTCGAATTTTGTTGCTGTCACTACTCTCTTTACTTAATGGTCTTGTGGTCGCTATTGGTGAGGTCCCATTTAATCCTCCGCTGTTTGAAGTATTGCTCCATAATGGGTGAGTCTCCCCATCTGACAATGTGGACTTAATACTTTTAGCTGCCTCGCTTATCATCGATCCACTTCTCTCTTGGTGGCTGCTAATTTTCGCGTTCTCTGGGGTCACTATTCTCTTCTCCTGTATGGTCCGCTGGGCGCTATGCTGGCTTCCCTTTATTGTTGCCAGTTTCGTCCCGTTTGCGGTTGCTGGGGAGGTATGGGACTCTTTTGCCTCCCCTGCATCCCGTTTCCCATGGCCTGATTATTTGGAGAAGACTGCCATGCCGGCTGTCTATTGGGACATTCGTTTGCATAGTGTCCCATAACCCTACACAAGTAGCATGTCCTTTGTGGACATTGTCTTGCTCGGTGCCCTACCGTCTGGCATATATAGCATGCACCATATACTGGTATATTTTGGGCAGGAGGCCCATTTTGGTCTCTAGTTCCTCTCATATTATAGGCGCCTTGGCCGGTGAATCCTTGGGCCTGACCACCTCTACCCTGAAACGAGTTAACATTCTGGGGAGGAGACCATTGCCAAGCGGGCACAAAACTCGGTCGCAGTGGATTCAGCGGTGTGCTGTGCGTCATCGTTGCGGTCGCGTTGTGTGAGGCTGGCTGTACTGGGGTCGCTTGAACGTTGGCCTCAGGCATTTGATTCTCCTTGGCAGCGGCTACCGCATTTATTTGTTTTTGTTTTTTCTTCGCTTTTCTATTCCAATTTCTCTTTCTCGCAGGTTTGGCTGATGTGCTGTCGCTAGTGTCGCTTTCTGGGTTCAATTTCTCGTAGGCTGCCGCTGCCTTACGGACTGAGGGTGTCCCAGAGTATGCTGCACCTGGTATGCTCATCTTCTCCTTTGGTGGAGGCTCTTCAAACCGGTCATCTAGTTCTTTCTCCTTTTCCCAAATTCTTCCTAGTTTCTCTATATCCTTGAGCGTCTTGATTTCTTTCCCGGCCATGAAGTGTCGATAGTCTTTCCACAAGCCCTTGTAGGCCTGTTTTACTATTGTTTTCCTGGATGGGGGTCGCTTAAAGTGGTCGACAATGTATTCCACGCAGGATATATAATTGGCAATCTTTTCTTCTTTCGCCATCGATCGGTTCCTTAAGTCCGCCATCGTGTCTTCTTCATCTCTGTGACCCAAATACTGCCTTCTGAACGCTTTTTTAAAGTCTTTCCATGATTTTAGGTCCGGTCGCTTCGATCGATACCATCTGCTAGCATTTTTCGAAAAGATCGATGGTAAAGCATTCAACAGCTCCCTGTCGCTCATGGCTAGGCTTGCTTTGCAATCCTGCAGCCGGTCCAAAATTTCATCTGGCTCCTTATCTTCCCCATTGAACTTTAGGTTCCAGCTCTGCAATATTTTAACATTCTTCCCCGCTATATCTGCATTCGAATGACATTTCCTATTTTTTTGTTTCATTTTCTTATCTTCATATTCCTAATCGTTAGTCGATGTCGACTGGTTCCGTTTGTGGCCTCTCCTGTGTTTTCTACTTCTTTTATTGTGGTCGCCATCTGAGTCTGATGACGTTGTATTACCGTCGCTACTCGTGGTACTATTACTCGAACTCCTATGTCTACGGTTTTTCACTTTACGGCTATCTCTCTTCTTTACTGATCTTTGGTCTAGTACGCTACTTTGCGAGCTACTTGATGACAGTCGCTTTCGTTCTCTTCTTCTCTGTTTTGATGCTTCGGTTTGCTGGTCTGCTGGCCTGCGAACGGTGTTCACCTTAGGACTCCGAATCTCTGCCACTTCGTGATTCCTGGGTCGCTCCCTTCTCTCTTGAAATCCCCTCGGTGGTCTCGGAGTGTTTACGTAATCCTGTGGGTTTTCTACCGGAGGTGGGACTACCGGAGGTTGTGGTGCGTATACCGGTTCTCGGAGGAGAATTGGTCCATGTTGTGCCATTTTCATTTGTTCAAACTCCTGCAGTATCCGTTCGTATGGTCCTGCCCCTCGTGGAATGGCATCTTATTCTCGATTCTCCTCATCTTCTTTATTGCTCATGTCGCTACTGTCTTTGAGTTCCCATTTCTTGGGTTACTGGCTATGGGGTGTCTATGTTTTACTTGTCTAATATATTGAATACTGTCGTTCGGGTTTATCCCCTGCTGTGACGTTTTGTTTTGTGATGTTCCTGTCGTTCCCGGACCGGCCCCGACGTTCGTTGCTTGTGCCATTGCAGGGTGTCGTGTGACCGACGGCGCTGCGGTGGTTGGCATCGAAGGTAACGTTGGTTCCGAAGCCGTTGACGCTGGTGTAATCAATCGTATTGACCTTGGGATCATTGGTACCGCGGGAGTTCCCGTATTGGAATCCGGTGATGAATGCTTGCCTGTATAATGGAAAATTGGTTCTGGCAGCCTCTATTGGCAGCCGGTTGGTATCATCTTCATTAGTCCCGGAGTATATGCCAACTGTGTATGACTGCTCATCGCTAAGAGTTGCGGTGGAAAACCTGTTTGCACTCTTGGTCGTGTGTTTGCAGACACCATCTGCATCGCGAAGCTATCCGTTGGTCCCCGTGTACGAACTGGTGTCGTCGTAGTGAGAGTGGTGGTCGCTTTGCTTATCGTTGCTAGCGTAACTACTGGTACATCAGTCGTTTGTTGTTGTGTTGTGACTTCTTGAATCTGCTCAGTGATTGCCTGTCCCTCTTCTTGGCTGTACTCTGTTTCTGTGCTTTGCAACTCTACTTCTTTGGTCGCTCTCTTAGGCTTCCTACCTCTTTTCTTCTTTTGAGGTATTTGTTCAAAAGATTCCTCTCGCATTATGGCCGCCGATGTTGCTGGTACTTGATCCCATGGTCTCTCATCCAATACTGTATCCCAATTTATTGCTGCACCTGGTTCCAGTGTCCTTATACTTTCCCGCAAGAGTCTGTCTCTAAGTTGGGCTGTTGTACCAGATACGCTGAGTCCCATCTGATCTAGAATTATTATTAATTCGCTCGGGTCCATCCCATTTATTCTACTTGATACTGCCATTCGCTGGCGTATGCGCGGATCCTTCTTTGCTGCTTGTCTTGTGTTCATTTTGTACTCTACTCGTACACTATGGGAAGAAAACAAAAACAGCGGTTTGGTCGCTAATAAAGGAATCAGTCTTAACTCTTTTACGGGACAATTTTCCTGCCTAACTACTGTGTCACTAATTTTCAATTTTTATAATGATTTATAATAATAATATATATATTTATATATGTATGTTACTCTGGAGATTACCGTCTGTTTACTTTTGCTAAAGGGACAAAAGGAGATAAAACAAAGAAAAATAGCTTCTTTTCTTGAGGTCTTCTTTTTCGGTTCCTTTAGCTGAAAATGCCTAGCTCTTGAGTAGCTGCTGAAATGCCCTGACGCGAATCTAATAAAGTCGCTATTCAGTCTTCAGTAGTTCTTGGTCTTCTCTTCTTGTTTATATCTGGAGTAATAATCTGAGATTTCTTCTTGGTCGCAATCAATTTTCAGTAAATAATTCCCAATACAATTAAATAAATATAAATATATGTAATAATCAATTTTTCCTTTGACACAGTAGTTATAATATAAATACAATAACTTTAGTTGTATTTTTATACCCAATTTCCAGTAGTTGTTAGAAACATTTTATTCTTAACTAAATTATAAATCCCAAAAAAAAAAAATTTTCCGGAAAATTCTCCAAATCGAAAAATATTCATAAAATAACTCCGGAAAATTCTCAAAAATATCCAAAGAACTTTACGGAAAATTCTCAATATCGAAAAATTTCCAAAAAATAACTCCGGAAAATTCTCAAAAATATTCAAAAAATATTTCTGGAAAATTCTCAAAATCGAAATTTTTTTAAAAAATAACTCCGGAAAATTCTCAAAAATATCCAAAGAACTTTTCCGGAAAATTCTCAATATCGAAAAATTTCCAAAAAATAACTTCGAAAATTCTCAAAAACACCAGAAAAAAATTTTCGGACAATTCTCAAAACCGAACAATTTTTAAAAAATAATTTCGGAAAATTTTTAAAAATATCCAAAAAAAAATTTTCGGAAAATTCTCACAATAACCAAAAAAAAAGGATTTCCGGAAAATTCTCAAAATCGCAAAATGATAAAAAAAAATTCGGAAAATTCTCAAAAATATCCAAAAAAAATTTCCGAAAAATTCTCAAAATCGAAAAACTTTCAAAAAAAAATTTCGGAAAATTCTTAAAAACATTCAAAAAAATTTTCCGGACAATTCTCAAAATCGAAAAATTCTCAAAAACATCAAAAAAAATTTTTCGGACAATTCTCAAAATCGAAAAATTTTTAAAAAATAATTTTGGAAAATTTTCAAAATCATCCAAAAGATCTTTCCGGAAAATTCTCAAAATCGAAAGATTTTCAAAAAATAATTACGGAAAATTCTTAAAAACATCCAAAAAAATTTTCCGGACAATTCTCAAATTCGAAAAATTTTCAAAAAATAATTCTAAAAATCCCAAAAAAAAATGTTCGAAAAATTCCTCAAAATAAAAAAAATTTAAAAGTAATTTCGTAAAATTCTCATAATAACAAAAAAAAAAAATTTTCCGGAAAATTCTCCAAATCGATAAATTTTCAAAAAATAACTCCGGAAAATTCTCAAAATCGAAAATTTTTTAAAAAATAATTTTGGAAAATTCTCAAAAACATCAAAAAAAAATTTCCGGAATATTCTCAAAATCGAAAAACTTTCAAAAAATAAATTCGATAAATTCTCAAAAACATCCAAAAAAATATTCCGGACAATTCTGAAAATCAAAAAATTTTCAAAAAATAATTCCAAAAAATTCTCAAAATCCCAAAAAAAAAAGATTTTCCGGAAAATTCTCCAAATCGAAAAATTTTCAAAAAATAACTCAGGAAAATTCTCAAAAATATCCAAAGAACTTTTCCGGAAAATTCTCAATATAGAAAAATTTCCAAAAAATAACTTCGAAAATTCTCAAAAACATCAGAAAAAAATTTTCGGACAATTCTCAAAACAGAACAATTTTTAAAAAATGATTTCGGAAAATTTTTAAAATCATCCAAAAGATCTTTCCGGAAAATTCTCAAAATCGAAAGATTTTCAAAAAATAATTACGGAAAATTCTTAAAAACATCCAAAAAAATTTTCCGGACAATTCTCAAATTCGAAAAATTTTCAAAAAATAATTCTAAAAATCCCAAAAAAAAATTTTCGGAAAATTCCTCAAAATAAAAAAAATTTAAAAGTAATTTCGTAAAATTCTCATAATTACAAAAAAAAAAATTTTCCGGAAAATTCTCCAAATCGAAAAATTTTCAAAAAATAACTCCGGAAAATTCTCAAAATCGAAAAATTTTTAAAAAATAATTTTGGAAAATTCTCAAAAACATCAAAAAAAAATTTCCGGAATAATATCAAAATCGAAAAACTTTCAAAAAAGAATTTCAAAAAATTCTCAAAAACATCCAAAAAAAATTTCCGGACAATTCTCAAATTCGAAAAATTTTCCAAAAAAATTCTAAAAATCCCAATAAAAAATTTTCGGAAAATTCCTCAAAATAAAAAAAATTTAAAAGTAATTTCGTAAAATTCTCATAATAACAAAAAAAAAAATTTTCCGGAAAATTCTCCAAATCTAAAAATTTTCAAAAAATAACTCCGGAAAATTCTCAAAATCGAAAATTTTTTAAAAAATAATTTTGGAAAATTCTCAAAAACATAAAAAAAAAATTTCCGGAATATTCTCAAAATCGAAAAATTTTCAAAAAATAATTCCAAAAAATTCTCAAAATCCCAAAAAAAAAAGATTTTCCGGAGAATTCTCCAAATCGAAAAATTTTCAAAAAATAACTCCGGAAAATTCTCAAAATCGAAAAATTTTTAAAAAATAATTTTGGAAAATTCTCAAAAACATCAAAAAAAAATTTCCGGAATATTATCAAAATCGAAAAACTTTCAAAAAAGAATTTCAAAAAATTCTCAAAAACATCCAAAAAAAATTTCCGGACAATTCTCAAATTCGAAAAATTTTCCAAAAAAATTCTAAAAATCCCAATAAAAAATTTTCGGAAAATTCCTCAAAATAAAAAAAATTTAAAAGTAATTTCGTAAAATTCTCATAATAACAAAAAAAAAAATTTTCCGGAAAATTCTCCAAATCTAAAAATTTTCAAAAAATAACTCCGGAAAATTCTCAAAATCGAAAATTTTTTAAAAAATAATTACGGAAAATTCTCAAAAACATAAAAAAAAAATTTCCGGAATATTCTCAAAATCGAAAAATTTTCAAAAAATAATTCCAAAAAATTCTCAAAATCCCAAAAAAAAAAGATTTTCCGGAGAATTCTCCAAATCGAAAAATTTTCAAAAAATAACTCCGGAAAATTCTCAAAAATATCCAAAGAATTTTTCCGGAAAACTCTCAATATCGCAAAATTTCCAAAAAAAAATTTCGGAAAATTCTCAAAAACATCGGAAAAAAATTTTCGGACAATTCTCAAAACCGAACAATTTTTAAAAAATAATTTCGGAAAATTTTTAAAAATATCCAAAAAAAATTTCCGAAAAATTCTCAAAATCCCAAAAAAAAAAGATTTTCCGGAAAATTCCCCAAATCGAAAAATTTTCAAAAAATAACTCCGGAAAATTCTCAAAAATATCCAAAGAACTTTTCCGGAATATTCTCAAAATCGAAAAACTTTCAAAAAAAAATTTCGGAAAATTCTTAAAAACATCCAAAAAAATTTTCCGGACAATTCTCAAAATCGAAAAATTCTCAAAAACATCAAAAAAAAATTTTTCGGACAATTCTCAAAATCGAAAAATTTTTAAAAAATAATTTTGGAAAATTTTCAAAATCATCCAAAAGATCTTTCCGGAAAATTCTCAAAATCGAAAGATTTTCAAAAAATAATTACGGAAAATTCTTAAAAACATCCAAAAAAAATTTCCGGAAAATTCTCAAAACCGAAAAATTTTCAAAAAATAATTTCGATAAATTCTCAAAAACATCCAAAAAAATTTTCCGGACAATTCTGAAAATCATAAAATTTTCAAAAAATAATTCGAAAAAATTCTCAAAATCTCAAAAAAAAAATTTCGGAAAATTCCTCAAAATAAAAAAACTTTAAAAGTAATTTCGTAAAATTCTCATAATTACAAAAAAAAAAATTTTCCGGAAAATTCTCCAAACCGAAAAATTTTCAAAAAATAATTACGGAAAATTCTTAAAAACATCCAAAAAAATTTGCCGGACAATTCTCAAATTCGAAAAATTTTCAAAAAATAATTCTAAAAATCCCAAAAAAAAATTTTCGGAAAATTCCTCAAAATAAAAAAAATTTAAAAGTAATTTCGTAAAATTCTCATTATTACAAAAAAAAAAATTTTCCGGAAAATTCTCCAAATCGAAAAATTTTCAAAAAATAACTTTGGAAAATTCTCAAAAACTTCCAAAAAAATTTTCCGGAATATTCTCAAAATCGAAAAACTTTCAAAAAAGAATTTCAAAAAATTCTCAAAAACATCCAAAAAAAATTTCCGGACAATTCTCAAATTCGAAAAATTTTCCAAAAAAATTCTAAAAATCCCAATAAAAAATTTTCGGAAAATTCCTCAAAATAAAAAAAATTTAAAAGTAATTTCGTAAAATTCTCATAATAACAAAAAAAAAAAATTTTCCGGAAAATTCTCCAAATCTAAAAATTTTCAAAAAATAACTCCGGAAAATTCTCAAAATCGAAAATTTTGTAAAAAATAATTTTGGAAAATTCTCAAAAACATCAAAAAAAAATTTTCGGACAATTCTCAAAATCGAAAAATTTTTAAAAAATAATTTTGGAAAATTTTCAAAATCATCCAAAAGATCTTTCCGGAAAATTCTCAAAATCGAAAGATTTTCAAAAAATAATTACGGAAAATTCTTAAAAACATCCAAAAAAAATTTCCGGAAAATTCTCAATATCGAAAAACTTTCAAAAAATATATTCGAAAAATTCTCAAAAATATCCAAAAAAATTTCCGGAAAATTCTCAAAACCGAAAAATTTTCAAAAAATAATTTCGATAAATTCTCAAAAACATCCAAAAAAATTTTCCAGACAATTCTGAAAATCATAAAATTTTCAAAAAATAATTCGAAAAAATTCTCAAAATCTCAAAAAAAAAATTTCGGAAAATTCCTCAAAATAAAAAAACTTTAAAAGTTATTTCGGAAAATTCTCATAATAACCAAAAAAAAGGATTTCCGGAAAATTCTCCAAATCAAAAAATTTTCAAAAAATAACTTTGGAAAATTCTCAAAAACTTCCAAAAAAATTTTCCGGAAAATTCTCAAAATCGAAAGATTTTCAAAAAATATATTCGATAAATTCTCAAAAACATCCAAAAAAATTTTCCGGACAATTCTGAAAATCATAAAATTTTCAAAAAATAATTCGAAAAAATTCTCAAAATCTCAAAAAAAAAATTTCGGAAAATTCCTCAAAATAAAAAAACTTTAAAAGTAATTTCGTAAAATTCTCATAATTACAAAAAAAAAAATTTTCCGGAAAATTCTCCAAACCGAAAAATTTTCAAAAAATAATTACGGAAAATTCTTAAAAACATCCAAAAAAATTTGCCGGACAATTCTCAAATTCGAAAAATTTTCAAAAAATAATTCTAAAAATCCCAAAAAAAAATTTTCGGAAAATTCCTCAAAATAAAAAAAATTTAAAAGTAATTTCGTAAAATTCTCATTATTACAAAAAAAAAAATTTTCCGGAAAATTCTCCAAATCGAAAAATTTTCAAAAAATAACTTTGGAAAATTCTCAAAAACTTCCAAAAAAATTTTCCGGAATATTCTCAAAATCGAAAAACTTTCAAAAAAGAATTTCAAAAAATTCTCAAAAACATCCAAAAAAAATTTCCGGACAATTCTCAAATTCGAAAAATTTTCCAAAAAAATTCTAAAAATCCCAATAAAAAATTTTCGGAAAATTCCTCAAAATAAAAAAAATTTAAAAGTAATTTCGTAAAATTCTCATAATAACAAAAAAAAAAAATTTTCCGGAAAATTCTCCAAATCTAAAAATTTTCAAAAAATAACTCCGGAAAATTCTCAAAATCGAAAATTTTGTAAAAAATAATTTTGGAAAATTCTCAAAAACATCAAAAAAAAATTTTCGGACAATTCTCAAAATCGAAAAATTTTTAAAAAATAATTTTGGAAAATTTTCAAAATCATCCAAAAGATCTTTCCGGAAAATTCTCAAAATCGAAAGATTTTCAAAAAATAATTACGGAAAATTCTTAAAAACATCCAAAAAAAATTTCCGGAAAATTCTCAATATCGAAAAACTTTCAAAAAATATATTCGAAAAATTCTCAAAAATATCCAAAAAAATTTCCGGAAAATTCTCAAAACCGAAAAATTTTCAAAAAATAATTTCGATAAATTCTCAAAAACATCCAAAAAAATTTTCCGGACAATTCTGAAAATCATAAAATTTTCAAAAAATAATTCGAAAAAATTCTCAAAATCTCAAAAAAAAAATTTCGGAAAATTCCTCAAAATAAAAAAACTTTAAAAGTTATTTCGGAAAATTCTCATAATAACCAAAAAAAAGGATTTCCGGAAAATTCTCCAAATCAAAAAATTTTCAAAAAATAACTTTGGAAAATTCTCAAAAACTTCCAAAAAAATTTTCCGGAAAATTCTCAAAATCGAAAGATTTTCAAAAAATATATTCGAAAATTTCTCAAAAATATCCAAAAAAATTTCCGGAAAATTCTCAAAACCGAAAAATTTTCAAAAAATAATTTCGATAAATTCTCAAAAACATCCAAAAAAATTTTCCGGACAATTCTGAAAATCATAAAATTTTCAAAAAATAATTCGAAAAAATTCTCAAAATCTCAAAAAAAAAATTTCGGAAAATTCCTCAAAATAAAAAAACTTTAAAAGTTATTTCGGAAAATTCTCATAATAACCAAAAAAAAGGATTTCCGGAAAATTCTCCAAATCAAAAAATTTTCAAAAAATAACTTTGGAAAATTCTCAAAAACTTCCAAAAAAATTTTCCGGAAAATTCTCAAAATCGAAAGATTTTCAAAAAATAATTTCGGAAAATTCTTAAAAACATCCAAAAAAATTTTCCTGACAATTCTCAAAATCGCAAATTTTCAAAAAATAATTTCGAAAAACTCTCAAAAACATCGAAAAAAAATTTTCGGATAATTCTCAAAATCAAAAAATTTTTAAAAAATAATTTCGGAAAATTCTCAAAAACATCCAAAAGATCTTTCCGAAAAATTCTCAAAATCGCAAAATTATCAAAAAAAAATTCGGTAAATTCTCAAAAATATCCAAAAAAAATTTCCGATAAATTCTCAAAATCGAGAAACTTTCAAAAAATATATTCGAAAAATTCTCACAATAACCAAAAAAAAAGGATTTCCGGAAAATTCTCAAAATCGCAAAATTATAACAAAAAAATTCGGAAAATTCTCAAAAATATCCAATAAAAATTTCCGAAAAATTCTCAAAATCGAAAAACTTTCAAAAAATATATTCGGAAAATTCTCAAAAATATCCAAAAAAAATTTCCGAAAACTTCTCAAAATCGAAAAACTTTCAAAAAATATATTCGAAAAATTCTCAAAAATATCCAAAAAAAATTTCCGGAAAATTCTCAAAATCGAAAAATTTTCAAAAAATAATTTCGATAAATTCTCAAAAACATCCAAAAAAAATTTCCGGACAATTCTGAAAATCAAAAAATTTTCAAAAAATAATTCCAAAAAATTCTCAAAATCCCAAAAAAAAATTTTCGGAAAATTCCTCAAAATAAAAAAACTTTAAAAGTTATTTCGGAAAATTCTCACAATAACCAAAAAAAAGGATTTCCGGAAAATTCTCAAAATCGCAAAATTATAAAAAAAAAATTCGAAAAATTCTCAAAAATATCCAAAAAATCCCTACGGAAAATTTTCAAAAATAAATTCGGCAAATTATCGAAGATATCCAAAAACTTTTCCGGAAACTTCTCAAATCGAAAAATATATTATTCCATTAACCCAAGTGAAAATTTTCTAAGTCCAATTTATAACCCAATAGCTCAAGTGAAAAAAATTTCAAAGTCCCATTTATAACCCAATAGCTCAAGTGAAAAAAGTCCTACTAATAAATTTCTTAAACACACAACAAAATAATTTTTCCACTTTACTTCAATTTTCATACGACACAAAAAAACGTTTTAGTCACTGCACTTTCGCTGGCTCGGGCACTGTGTAAAAAAAAATTTTCGATTTTTCCCGAACTCTCTTAATTAATTTATTCTGTCGCTATTTTTCCCGTTTTTCCTGATTCACTAAGCCCCCGTTGGTACGTCATTTGTAACGTGGCAGTTACGACGGCTTATTTATAGGCTTCTCTCGACACTTTACCAAATTTTCTGTGTTAATGGGTGCCTGGTAAAGCGCGGCTAACTAGGCACGAGCCCTTTCCCACAGGAAGTTCCGTGAAGAGGAAAATCAGGAATTAATAAATTTATAATAAACACTCACAAATTTTCTCTATAAATATACCTATGCTTTATTTTTAATCGTCGAATAATAATAACGGTCGCCAATTTACAATTATTTCTTATAACTACCGGTCGCGATACAAGATGGCTACTCTAGCCCTCGTGCGCGTCTCCCGCGACGACCGAATCACCACGTTTTCCCGAGCTTACTAATACCCCTTGAATTTTCCCTACGAATTTTCTAATTTTCCCCTTTATCGATAGCTTACATTCTCCTCGCGGATAATGACCATAGTTTAGTGTACCTCTCGCGTCGCGCACTGATTCCTCGTCGGTGTCACACCACCAATTCGCGTAAATGCCGGGAAGCGTTTTACTATAATTATGTATATTTAATGTAAAATAATATAAATTATCGACTCCGAGGAGTGCCGAGGGTCGCTCGACAATTATCAGTCCAACTCACCGTCGCTTAACTGTAGTCGCCGCGCTAGAAGTCTCGAAGTCGTTGCCTCGTGGTCGCTATTAACTCGCGAACCCCGCTTGGCCCGAGAAATCCCTCTGGTCTGCCTTTAGCGCGCGTCTCGAATCTCCTGCGCGACCAAGAAATCCTGTCGATTTTCTCGTAGCGCTCCTCTGGTCTACTATCGCCAAATCACCACTACTCTTTACTACTCGCCGATGATGTCCTCGCGGTCTTACAAAAACGTGAGAGGTGCGCGCGACGTGCGTCTGAAAGCTACGACGGGCGGGCTGTCAATGCTCAAAATCGGAGAGGGCGGAAATCTCTTCCAAAATTTTTGCTTTTCTTCCCGCACAACTTCAGCTCACACACTTGTTGCTTCCGCCCCTTTCTTTACGGTGATTGGCCTTGATTTTCCCTAGATGCGGAAATCAAGGCCAAGTCAGCGATGATTTGGGTCGCTAACTATCATTGGCCCGCTCCGCGAATGCCGCTCTGGCCACGCAGCGCAGGCAATATGAATTGCTAGATATACACGCGCGGGCAACCCGGCGTGTATATCTATATTGGGCGCTTTCGGTTTTGTCGCTGCCGGACCAACACAGTTGGCAGCGGCGACGTGCGCGCGTCGGCCTACGCTAGGATAGGCCGGCAGCTCCATGCGGCTCGCGGCGCGGCGGCTGCTAGCTCTCTCCTCTGTCGACAGCCGTGTCGGTATCTCTCTCTCTCTCTTTCTCTCTCTCGTGGCTACAGCCAAGATGGTGTGCCTCGAGGAAGTAGGCTCGTCGCCGTTGCTCGCTCCGAGCAGTCGTCGCTGCGACGATCAGCTGGTGCCGCTGGTATGGGTGTGTGCGTGTGTGTGCCGGTCTGCGGCCTTCCTCGGTCGCGACTCCTTATCCTCACTCCCTCAACAAATAAATAACAATCCCCCCATTAATAACAATATTATTTAATATGAAAATGCTCGGCTCTGGTGACGGGTGACTTGGTCGCGATTGACTGCCCGTATTTAATATCATTGGGACGTGAAATACACGTCACAAAGTTATTAATAAAGAATAAGATTACATTTGTTGGCTATTAAAAGTGATTTAAAAGCATCATTCCAATTTTTACTCTAATAATTTTGCTATAAAGTGGCTGTAAGCTTTACCTACTTATGTTCTACTACACTATTTTCATTCTTTTTAACCGACTTCGAAAAAAGAGGAGGTTCTCAATTGGACCTGGCTTTTTTTCATGTTTGTCCAACGATTATTCCGAAAATACTCGACCGATTCGGATGAAATTTTTTTATGTGAAAGGTAATTATCCTCCGGTGGTCCAAAATTTTGTGATTATTGGTCTAGTATCTCGTCAGTAATTTAGTTTTTTATGAATATTTTTTCTGTACATTTCGACCTCTGCCGACTCTGTCCGCCGATTATTCGGAAACTATTGAACCTATTTGGATAATATTTGTTTTTAATGAAAGAGAATGATCTCATGTTGGCCCCATTGTATTACTGGGCCAGTATTGAGCCAGTACTACGTAAGTACTGGTAATTTTTTATGTTCTTCCGCCGATTATTCGGAAACTACTGAACCGATTTTGATAATATTTTTTTAATATAAGTGAATGATCTCATGTTGGGCCCACTATATTACTGGGCCAGTATGGAGCCAGTACTACGTTAGTACTAGCGATTTATTACGTTCTTCTGCCGATTATTCGGAAACTACTGAACCGATTTGGATAAACTATTTTTTGAATAAAAGAGAATTATTCCATGGTGGTTCCATTATATGACTGGACCAGTATGGAGCCTGTACTACGTCAGTACTGGCGTTTTCATTTGATGCTTCACAAAGGATGTTTTTTCTAGGATTACAAAGCTTCCTGTAGGAGGAAGCAATATTAAATAAATTAAATTCGGTATATGTCAATTTGTAATTCGACGCCGACTTCGAAAACATTTTTGTGAATTATTTCACACTTTTTACTGCATTTTTTTCACACTTTTTAGTGCATTTTTCAAAGTTGGTTCTTTTTTTTCAAAATATTTTTTTATTAAATTTAAAAAGTATACAAATTTTAAATAAATACCAAACTATTTAGGAACATAAAATTGGAATGTATGGTCATCCACTGGCCTTTTATCGAGATTTATAACTCATAATCTTTTTTTGAAACTGATTTTATTATTTTGTGAGCTGCATTTGTTATAAAAGAAACAACTCAAACATATGGCAGTCAAAAGGTAGGTATAGCGTGTTTCCCCTCGACGGTGGCACGTTTGGGGAAAATACACCAGCTGACTGCGGCTGATTTTTTTTGCAACTTATGTTCAATGTCTCTATGTCTCAACCCGTTGGTTCTTAATCTTTCATATCCATTACCACTTCTGTTACCAATTTTCAATAACTTGTAAAATTTGTTAAATTTATAAATTAATATTAAAAAGAAAGTGTTAGTGCTATAATGGTGTACGATACTAGAGAGTACTGAAATATGGTCCGATTGTACTATCAACATGGAGCAAATGCTGCCGCTGTAGCTAGAGCGTATGAGGAAGAATATCCAAGTGGAGACTATTCCGATCGGAATACTATTTTCATTATCAAAAAATGAGTGTGAAGAATATTCTATTCATAAAAACGTGGTACTCTTAGAGCAAGCTACTGACCTACTATCGAGATTTATGACTCAGTCCAGCGCACGGAGACGGGAACGCGTATAACGTAAAGCCCATTTGAAGGCTTTGACTATGCAAAAAAAAGGCACCGAAGAAGAGCAGCTCTAACAATACACCGATATCACCACGGAATATCAGTTAAATGTTCTTAAAACTTGCAGGGGCAAAGAAAAAATTAGTAAAAAGGTTATTTGCATGTATTTTTTCCCGATGAACACGAATCCACCGTTAGTTTTGATCTATGGGGCCACCTTTCGTCCATAACCTCAAAGAGCAGTCAAAAAATGCAGTTTTACGTGGCTGAGACTGGAAATAGCGTACAAAAAAAGCTCATCATCATTCTTCGTTGGTTTTTAACAGAGGAATACAATGCTGTTCTCGGTTTTAACCTTGACTCAAAAGCTCATTTTCAAGGTCATTTCAAGGACAACTGTTCAAAGACAAGGTCAAATTGTTTAAATTTGACACTATTTTAGCTATTATTTTGACAGGAATGTCATGTTTATGATGGTATTGCGTCCTTCTGCAGGAAGCTTTGTAATTGTAAAATTTTCAATTTCATAAAAAAGGCGTTATAATCATGTTTTGAGGTTATGGAGTCCGAATCCCGTGTTTTTAGAAAATATTTGTGTGGGCATATGTGTTTTTAATTTTGCAGTTAGATGTAGGGGCTACTTTTCGAAAAATAAATTGAACACAAAAATCAATATTTAATTAAATACTATGTTCCCAATCGTATTTGTTTAATTGCGCCTTTATCGAAATAGAATTAGATGTTCTTTTCCCAGATTTCATTAGTTTGGATATAATTAGATTTTTTTTTCTCATCATAACCAACATCGAATATATCTTACAGCATAAAATATTGTACGTTAAAAGAAAATATGTACTTTCCTCTATCGTTTTATGTTTTCATTTTTTCAAATAATCTTCCGAGGATAGTTAAACGACATTCTTTTGTAGTGCATAACTCCTCCTTTTCAGGATAGTTATAGCGAGCTCTTACATTAGCGAACTCATTGTTTCTTCAACGGTCCTTGTAAGGATAGTTGAAGGAAATTTTTTCTCGTTGCGTAACTGCTTACGTAACAGTCCTTTTTAGGATAGTTATAGCGAGCTCTTATATTAGCGAACTCATTGTTTCTTCAACGGTCCTTGTAAGGATAGTTGAAGGAAATTTCTTCTCGTTGCGTAACAGTCCTTTTCAGGATAGTTAGCGAGCTCATTGTTTCTTCATCGGTCCTTGTAAGGATAGTTGAAGGAAATTTCTTCTCGTTGCATAACTGCTTGCGTAACAGTCCTTTTCAGGATAGTTATAGCGAGCTCTTACAATAGCGAACTCATTGTTTCTTTAACAGTCCTTCTAAGGATAGTTGAAGGAAATTTCTTCTAGGTGGGTACAGGCTTGCGCAACAGTCCTTTTCAGGATAGTTGTCAAGCTCTCAAATCATTTGTAGTAATCAACTTTTCAACAGACCTTCTAAGAACAGTTCAAGGGAGTTCCTTCCCGGTCTGGCGCAACAGTCCTTTTAAGGGCAGTTTTAACATCATGTCAAAAAAAATCAACACGACACTTGAATAAAAGATTCTCAACGGCAATAACAGTACCCGAAATTTAAAAGAACCACTCGTTTACTATTCAACAACCAAAAACGGTAGTTTTTAAACGATTTTCTAATGCTACTAAAGGAGTAGAATTTTATGCAGAAAATGCTTAGTATTTGATCCTTCAGAAACAAAATAAAAATGATTTTTTAAGAACCATTACCAAAATAGTGCAAAGTACGAAAAATCTAATAATATCCAAAAATCTTCTAAGAAAAGAATAACTCTTTTAAATCCGGAATAATCTTAATGAAAATACCGCTAACGATGCATTGACACGTACCTCCTCTAAAATCGTTTATCGTTCCAATATGCATAATATAATGTTTGAAATATAGAATCTGTATGTTTTACTCCACTAAAAGTAAGATTTACTCAGCTATACTCAACTAAACAATAAAACACATATTCATATGGAGATTTTATAAACACACGATTTTCATACTCCATAACCTCTAAACATGATTATAACGCGGTTTTTTATGAAATTGAAAATTTTACTATTACAAAGCTTCTTGTAGAAGGACGCAATATCATCATAAACATGACATTCCTGTCAAAATAATAGCTAAAATAGTGTCAAATTTAAATAATTGAGTCAAGGTTAAAACCGGGAACAGCATTGTATTCCTCTGTTAAAAACCAACGAAGAATGATGATGAGCTTTTTTGTACGCTATTTCCAGTCTCAGTCACGTAAAACTGCATTTTTTTACTGTTCTTTGAGGTTATGGACGAAAGGTGGCCCCATAAACCAAAAGTAACGGTGGATTCGTATTCAGCGGAAAAAAATATATGCGAATAAGCTTTGTTCCTAATTTTGTACCACTATTTCGAGTCTCAGCCACGTAAAACTGCATTGTTTGACAGTTCTTTGAGGTTATGGACGAAAGGTGGACCCAGAGACCACAACTAACGGTGGATTCGTATTCAGCGGTAATATAAACAATCTAATAAGCTTTGTCCCTAATTTTTTGACCACTATTTCGAGTCTCAGCCACGTAAACTGCATTTTTTGACTGTTTTTTGAGGTTATGGACGAAAGGTTGCCCCATAGACCAAAACTAACGGTGGATTCGTGTTCAGCGGGAAAAAATAAATGCAAATAAACTTTTTACTAATTTTTTCTTTGCCCCTGCAAGTTTTAAGTTTTTTTTTTTTCCATTACTGAGTGACTTTTTGAAAAATTCAAAATGGTGGGCTGGTGCAGCTCTAAAAATACACCGATATCACCACGGAATATCAGTTAAATGTTCTTACATTTAACTGATATTCTGTGGCGATATCGGTGTATTTTTAGAGTTGCACCAGCCCACCATTTTGAATTTTTCAAAAAGTCACTCAGTAATGGAAAGTAGATATATTAAGCTAAATTTTAAGCCCGGAGACGAATTTTTTTGAGCCTCTCATTTTTGGACAGAGGGGGTGGCTTTGTTGACTAAGAATATATATATACAGGGTGTCAATTAAATCCCGGGACGGCTGAATATTTTCTAAAGTACTGCTTTTCTGGAATATATCAAGGTCATTCCTTAAGTAACTTTGAACAAGGAACCCAACGGTGACCTTTGATCTGACCTTGAACCTCATTTTCAAGGTTAATTTGAGGTCAACCTCATTTTTTCAAACGGGAATCCCTATTTTTTATAGCGAAATCGGAAAGAGCGGAAAATTTTACATCCGGATATGTATTGAGGTATGGGGTTGAGGTAACCCCTAGAGGTCAAATAGAGGTCAAATAATGACTTCTTAAATTCTCGCTCTATCGGTTTCCGGTATTATTACTGGGATTTCCGATTAAAAAACCAGTTGACCTTCAAATGACCTTTAAGGTCAAGTCCAAAGTCAAATTGAAGGTCACAATTACATCCCTTGTTCAACACATCCATACTTGAAATTTCTCGCTCCTTCCGAATCCGGTATCAAAAATAAGGGTTTTCATTTGAAAATATGAGGTCGACCTCGAAACAACCTTGAAAATGAGGTTCAAGGTCAAATCCAAGGTCACCGTCGGGTACCCCGTAAAGATTTACCTAGGGTATGACCTTTGTTTGTTTTGTTTTACCACTGAACTCGCAATATTTTTAAGAAGTCATTATTTAACCTCTATTTGACCTCTAGGGGTTACCTCAACCCCATACCTTAATACATATCCGGATGTAAAATTTTCCGCTGTAAAATTTTCCCATTCCGCTATAAAAAATAGGGGTTCCCGTTTGAAAAAATGAGGTTGACCACAAAATAACCTTGAAAATGAGGTTCAAGGTCAAATCCAAGGTCACCGTTGGGTTTCTTGTTCAAAGTTACTTAAGGAATGACCTTGACCTCTTCCAGAAAAGCAGTACTTTAGAAAATATTCAGCCGTCCCGGGACTTAATTGACACCCTGTATAAGTGTACACGTGTGAATCTCTATCTATCTCTCTCTCTCTGTTACATATCTTGGGTATGTGAGTATATGTATGTGCGTGTCTGTGTGGGTGTATGCTGTACAACTCGTTTGTGTAGAGAGAGAGAGAGAGAGAGAGAGAGAGAGGGGGGAAGAGAGAGAGAGAGAGAAAGAGACATACACTGGCGCACATGCACACATACACACACACACACACACACACATATATATATATATATATATATATATATATATATATATATATACGCCTGGTGCGGTATAAGAGCGCACGCACATACACACAAACACACATACACATATATACATATTCATAAGCGAGTGGTACAGATCTACCACTTTTCTTTTTTATCTATAATTATAATTATAAAAAACTAATAAGAATAACCTTTTCATTTATCGACTGTACCTGAAAAATGCGGAGATCGGGAATCGAACTGGGTAGGTGCGAGTGACAGTCCACCACCCAAACCACGAGGCTATCGACGAACTGCTCGCTCCCACTCATTCCAGTTATAATTTACAGCGATAATGTTGGTAAGAGAGAAACCTGATATATACTGGCTCGCGTCAATATCACCGACATTATAGTACCGGATGAGAGAAGGATTATCTTAGTCGGCTTGGTATCCCAATGCCACCATGTGGGGGAACTCTCCTTGAGCGGCTCGTTCACCATTGAAGATGTTGGGAGTAACCTTTTTACCATCTTCAGCGATGATTTCGTTCTCGTAATCGTGGCAAGCCGAAGAAAAAATTAATTGCTGTTTAATGTTCTTTCTTTATTGCATTAAAGGCAACTCGATACCGGTATAGTGATCGAGGTAATGGCTTAGAGCAAAATTTTATCACAAGGAAAATTAATTTGTTTTCTTATACTTTTGTGTAGCTAGATATGTCTTTGTTAATCGTGTATTCAGATTTTGCCCATCACTTTTTTTTTGGCAAGCATCAATCGATATCTCATGAATTTATAGTTTGATCAGCTCGTGGGATTACGCTTTTTTGTAGCTAGATATAAGTCTTTGTTAACCGTGTATTCAGATTTTACCCATCACTTTTTTTAATAATCGTTGAGCGGATTTACACTTTTTTTTCATTTTTTAAAAACGCCAGTGTTCTAGTTCTTGGGTAGATTTCTTGAACTGTACATTGAAAAGACATTAGTACCCCGGCTGCCCTCTAGTAGGCATCAGCAGCTCTATTTGAAGTGCAACTCGTCTCTCTTCGTTTGGAGCGTCTGGTGTCCCCTTTTTAGCGCAGCATTCATCCATAGTGTTTCCGCCGCTCGCACAAACATAACCTCAAATCCCAGCGAGGAGTGCTGCTCCCTGCAAGCGGATACAATTTACGACAAGACAGGGCAACAGATGCTCCAAATCGCTGCGTCACAGATATACGCATGTTTTCGGTGTATACTTCTTTACAAGCGCCATACCGAACCCGGTTGCGAAAATTAAAGATTTTTAAAATCATGATTTTTTAAAGGCTGTAGATTTCTTAGAGCATCTTGTATTATCGCGTTTCACTATCACTTTCACCGTATCGGGAAAAATATTTCTCAGTATTACTTGAATCAACACAACATCGAATAATGCTGTTCAAGCTCCTATGAAATACAAATGTCTACACAGATCCACAAAACTGCAGATCTAGCAAACCGACACGTGTACGAGACTCGTAGCCAAAGCTTCTTCAGCGGTAGTTTCTGCGATGTGATTTTGCTCGAACATCCCACCACCATACCAAATACCCCACTATATATTTGAGAGAAATTTCAGTAGGAAAAAAGTAGGAGAGGGCGAGAGAAAGAGACGACAACGAGTGCACACAGAAAGCTCTGGAAAAGTTAAGTTCTGAACGACGCTCGTGTCGCTGTCTATGTCTGTAGTACTACGGCGCGACATACGCACACAGTGATCTGCGCGCTTCGAAATGCGAGAATGCACTGACAGCGTTCATGGACTGATGTGACTCTGTTGCCGTGCAAAATAAACTACAGACAATGGCGGAGTGAAAAATCTAAATGGCTTCCCGTTCGCGCATATGCACGAGTAAGAAAGTAGGAGAGGGTGTGATAGAAAGAGACAAAAATAGAAAGATGGCGTCGACGACGATGGCAACGATGAGTAAAGCAGTATGCAGAAAGTTCTGGACTATCAAGTTTTGAACGGCGCTGGTATCGTTGTCATTGACTACAGCACTACACCGCGACACACACACGCAGTTACCCGCTCATCCCGTTTTGCAAGAAGTAACTAACAGCTTTCACGGAAATGTGGGACTCTGTTGTCATGCAATATAAACTGAAGAGGATAACAGAACAAAAAGCAAGAAAATGACTTCCAGCTCGAGCGTGCGCACGAGTATAAAGTAGGAAATGGTGAGAGTGTGAGAGGGAGACGACGTTGACGATGATGACAGGAGTGACTGCTGCAATGCACACAGAAAGTTTTAGACTATCAAGTTTTGAACGGCGCTGGTGTCGTTGTCAATGTCTACAGTACGACGTGACACACACGAGGTGATCCGTGCACTGCGATACGTGAGATGGAACTAACAACTTTCATGGGGATGTGGAGGGCTCTGTTGTTATGTGAAGTAAACTGAAGTGGATGACAGAGCGAAAAGAATCGAAATGGCTTCCCGCTCGCGCACGCGCATGAGTAAAAAAGTAGGAGAGAGCGAGATACAGAGAGAGAGAGAAAGAGAGAGAGAGAGAGAGAGAGAGCGATGGCGACTGCAACGGCGGCAGCGATGACTGACGCGGTTCACACAGAAAGTTCTGGAAAAGTCATGTTCTGAACGGCTGGTGTCGTTGTCAATGTCTAGATTAGATTAGATTAGATGTTTATTTTGTGCAAGACAAAAACTATAAACTACATTCAATAATAATACATATTTACAGAGATCATTAGTATAGTCAATCATATCACAGCTCGACATTACTCGTCATTAACTTACATATATTGCACAATATTATATGTGTCGTACATCAATCACGTCATTACACTTATCACATATTCTTATCATTACGAATAATACATTTTTTTTGTGACTATCAAACTTCAATTTCTATTATAGTCAACATTCGTATGATTAGCATCATTCTACATTTGATATACATGGTCCATGTCTCTGGACTTACATAGCAAATAGTCGCGAATTGTCGCTTTAAATCCGCGTAGTGAGGGTAAGTGCTTAATACGTCGAGGGATCGTATATTATAGGCGCGCACCTTGAGATTAAAAAGATTTCGACGATGGAATCGAGAGCTCCCTAGAATCTGTCCTATTAGAGGTCCGAGCCTAGTTTTTTTGAAAAAGGGGTGCAAGATACGTGGGTTGACCCATGTTAATAACTTTGTATAGTTGTACCGCCGCAAAATACGCCCCTCTTCCCTCAAGATCAAGCCAGCCAAGTTTACTCCTGTAGGGACTGATATGCTCATACCTTCTAACACCACATACGTACCTCACACATGAATTCTGCAATCTTTGCAGTGTCATCCGGAGCTCACCCGACACATCAAGATACACTAAAGAGCAATAATCTAAATGAGACAGGACAAGAGCATTTGCAAGCCGTTTGCGTAACGCCTCGTAGGGCTCACGTAGGGCCTTATTAACCTTTCGGCTAACTGCACCCACTTGCGGTCTCCATGTTAACTTCGAATCCATGACTACACCGAGGTTAGTAATTGTGACAACAAAGGGAACAAAGACGTTACCCTGAATCTCTATGCCAGGCAAATCCATAATCTGTACTTTCCTAATGTTAGATTCTGACCCAAAAATAATTGCCTTCGTTTTCCCGACATTGAGACACAGAGCGCTCTCAGAAGCCCACACCGACACTGGTTTTTTTTTATCGCAAGTAGCTTGAGTGTAGGTTTGCAAATCGTCCGCGTATAATAAATGCGATACACTATCCGTAAGAATATCCCTCGTACTTTTAAAGCCCGATAAAACTTCCTGAAGGTCATTGATATAAAGGCTGAACAGAAGGGGCCCCAAGACAGAGCCCTGTGGTACGCCGAGATTGGTTGTGAGCCAATCTGAGCTACCATTAGATGCCGTAACAACTTTTTGGCTACGCCCTGTAATATATGATTTTACCCACATGACTACTCCCCTGGAGAACCCCATTCTGATCAGCTTGCGTAACAACTTGGATGGCGAAATGTCGAACGCCTTACTAAAATCAAATAGTAAAAGGATGGTAATTAGCCGCTTGTTAATATCTATACCGGATCGTATGTCTTGAGTCAATTTCAGTAGTGCTGTCTGCGTACTATGATGCGGACGGAAACCTGTCTCAAGGGGATCGAGGATTTCTTTCGAAAACAAATAAGCTGACATTTTTTCAGGCACGATCTTTTCCAGAACCTTGGAGAGAAAGCTAAGAAGGGCAATAGGATGAAAGTCCGTGACTGTAGATAGAATGGCCTTCTTTTTTAACGGTACCAAATGAGCTTTCTTCCAGGTACCGGGAAAGATCCCACTCGAGAGGAAGGCATTAAAAATGTCAGCGAGAAAATGACCGATGACTGGAAGTGCTTTAGCAATAACACTTTGGGGAATTCCATCTTCACCCTTTGCTTGAGAAGAAAAATGCGCGACAGCTAGGACCACATCCGAATAAGTTATCTTATTAAAAGTAAAACCTTCATCACTAGCTGACGACATTATATCATTTAAATCGTGCTCGCGCTTACTATCAGAAATGGATACTCCCGCAAAATGTAAATTAAGTTCACCCGGAGAGAAACCATGGAGTTCCTCCCGAGCTCTCCGTAAGAGTCCAAGACTCCTAAGCTCTCTACATATGCCCTTCCCGCTTTCAAGGGCCTCAAAAATCTTGCTTTGAATGAAGTTATCTCGTACTTTCATCGTCCGATCCTCCGCTAGAGTCACCAGAGTCTGACATTCCTGCCAAATTTATTGATTCCTCGTGCGGAGAAACCGATGGCGCAAGGTATCACGCTTGTTATATAGCTCCTTAAGTTCTGAATCAACCCACGGTGGTTGTACACTTTTTTTCGACCGAAATTCTTTAATTGGAGCTACTTTATCTAACGCCTTCATTATATTTACACCCAGATGTTCTAAACCAGTGTTCACGCCCGCATCCGAACAATTGGTGGACGACCAATCGTTCTCTTGCAGGAGAGACAGAAGCTCTTCCTGCTTTATTGCCTTAACATTACGGTACGAGAAGTTACTTATAATTGGAGTCTTAGTTGTTGGGAGGTCAATAGTCACGTCAATGTCTGTAGTACTACGGTGCGACACACGTACACAGTCATCCGTGCGTATGGAAACGCGTGAACGAACTGATAGCATTCATGGAGTGGTGTGACTTTGTTGCCGTGCCAAATAAACTGCAGACAATGGCCGAGTGAAAAATCAAAATGGCTACCCGTTCGCGCATGCGCACGAGTAAGAAAATAGGATAGGGCGTGATATAGAGAAAAAGATAGAGAGAGAGAGAGAGACGTCGACGACGACGATGAGTGAAACAGCACATAGAAAGCTCTGGACTGTCAAGGTCTAAATGACGTTGATGTCGTTCTCAATATCTGTAGCACTACAGCCCTATACACGTGCAGTGATCCGTGTGCTCCGAAACACTGGAAGGAACTGACTGCTTTTATGGATTAATGGGACTCTGTTACCATGCAAAATAAGCTACAGGCAATGGCGGAGTTACAAAACAAAATGGTTTCCTGCTTACGCAAGTAAGAAAGTAGGAGAGTGACAACGACGACGGTAGTGCCACTCGGCGTAGCTTATAATGACGCACTCGATCCGCGAGTCACATGCACAAGTCAGATCTCGTAGAAATATTTTCACCAAAAACCGTTTTACCGTGTGTGTGTGTGCGTGTGCTCGTAACTCGTATACGGGTTGTCACCCATCTTTTTCTCCCACTCTCTTTCACAGTTTGACATTGGTAGCAGTTTTCGTGTGCGCATGGTTCTTGAGTATGCGCAAACTGTAGAAACCCTGATTACTCCTTCCATCATTCTGACAGTTTCAACACTAAATCCCCTCTACCCGTGAAATCCTTTAGTTTCATCTCACATACACGAACGATCAATGACAACGATACTAACGCCACCCGGAGCTCGGCTTTCCAGAGCATTCTGTCGGTTTACGTCAGTCGTCGTCAAGTCTCTTTTGCGCAACGATCAGTCTTTTCTGCCTTTACACATTGGATTGTAAAATAATTTTCTTTCTATCCTTACTAAAATTTCATTGGTTACTCACAGAAGGTCACATAATGGTGGCGCGGCGATCGACGAATCAGCTTCATTCACCACGGCCAATCAGCTCAATCGCGACGCGTCGAGCGGTATAAGTACTTCCTATATATACTCGCGCATGCGCGAATCAGCAATGAAGACGACACTAGCGCCATCCGGAGCTCGGCTATCCATGATTGGTCGATTGGAGCGCCACTTGTCGGTCTCTTGCTCTACAGATTGGCTGGTAAGGTTATATATCTTTCTCTTGCTAAAACTTGCATGCTTACTCGCAGAAGCGCAATAAATGGTGACACGACGATCGATCAATCGGCTTGTTTTTTTTTCGCCACTCCCAATCAGCTTAGTGGTGACACCTCGTGGTGCAAAACAACTTCCCGTAGACATTTGCACATGCGCGAACGAGCAATGCCGACGATACTAGCGCCATCCGGAACTCGGCTATCCATGATTGGTCGATTGGAGCGCCACTTTTCGGTGCCATGTCGCAACCAATCAGATTTATTGGCGAGCACAGCGTCCAATGAGCTGAATTGTGATGCTGAGCGGCCGAGTGTTATGAGCTCCTTGGCAGAGGAACGAAGACCTGACGGCATCAGTATCCGATGTAGACATACGGTGGAGTATTCGTTTAAGTCCATGCTGTAAGGGCCCACAGGTTACAGTAAAACGGTTTTCGGTGAAAAAGTTTCTACGTGATCTGGATTGTGCATGTGACTAGTGGATCGAGCGCTTCATTGTAAGATACGCCGAGTGGCAAACAGGCTGACCTGATATCGGTAAGAACGTTGAAGTTTTCGCGAGAGTCTATCACAGAACAGTCACGAATACGATGGAACTATCTTTGTACTATATCACTCATCGTTACCGTCGTCGTCGTCAATCGCCTACTTTCTTACTCGTGTAAGCAGGAAACCATTTTGTTTTGTAACTCGGCCATTGCCTGTAGCTTATTTTGCATGGTAACAGAGTCCCATCAATCCATAAAAGACGTTAGTTCCTTCCCGTTTCAGAGCGCTCGAATCACTGCGTGTGTATAGCGCTGCAGTGCTACAGATATTGAGAACAACACCAACGTCATTTAGACCTTTACAGTCCAGAGCTTTCTATGTGCTGTTTCACTCATCATCGTTGTCGCCGTCTCTCTCTCTCTCTATCTCTTTCTCTATAGCTCGCCCTATCCTACTTTCTTACTCGTGCGCATGCGCGAACGGGTAGCCATTTTGATTTTTCACTCCGCCATTGTCTGCAGTTTATTTGGCATGGCAACAAAGTCGCACCACTTCATGAACGCTGTCAGTTCATTCACCCGTTTCCATGCGCACGGATCACTGTGTACGTGTGTCAAGCCGTAGTACTACAGAAATTGACAACGACACCAGCGCCGTTCAGAACATGACTTTTCCAGAACTTTCTGTGTGAACCGCGTCAGTCATCGCTGACGCCGTTGCTGTTGCCGTCTCTCTCTCTCTCTCTCTCTCTCTCTCTTTCTTTCTCTCTCTCTCTCTGTCTCTCGCTCTCTCCTACTTTTTACTCATGCGCATGCGCGAGCGGGAAGCCATTTTTATTCTTTTCGCTCTTTCATCCACTTCAGTTTACTTCGCATGACAACAGAGCCCTCAACATCTCCATGAAAGTTGTTAGTTCCATCTCACGTATCGCAGTGCACGGATCACCTCGTGTGCACTTTCTTACTCGTGCGCATGCGCGAACGGGAAGCCATTTAGATTTTTCACTCCGCCATTCTCTGCATTTTATTTTGCACGACAACATAGTCACACCAGTCCATGAACGCTGTCAGTTCATTCTCGCATTTCGAAGCGCGCGGATCACTGTGTGCGTATGTCGCGCCGTAGTACTACAGACATTGACACCGACACCAGCGCCGTTCACAACTTAACTTTTCCAGAACTTTCTGTGTGCACTCGTTGTCGTCTCTTTTTCTCACCCTCTCCTACTTTCTTTCTTACTGAAATTTCTCTCAAATATATAGCGGCGTGTTCGGTATGGTGGTGGGATGCTCGAGCAAAATCACACCGCAGAAACTACCGCTGAAGAAGCTTTGGCTACGAGTCTCGTACATGTGTCGGTTTGCTAGATCTGCATTTTTGTGGATCTGTGTAGACATTTGTATTTCAAAGAAGCTTGAACAGCATTATTCGATGTTGTGTTGATTCAACTAATACCGAGAAATCTTTTTCCCGACGCGGTGAAAGTGATAGTGAAACGCGACAATACAAGATGCTTTAAGAAATATACAACCTTTAAAAAATCATGATTTTAAAAATCTTTAATTCTCGCAACCGGGTTCGGTATGGCGCTTGTAAAGAAGTATACACCGAAAATAGTTTAGTGCATCGGTAGCGCTAACATGCGGAGATCTGTGACGGAGCAGTTTGGAGCATCTGGTGCCCTGTCTTGGCGTAGATTGTATCCGCTTGCAGGTAGCAACGGATGAATGATGCGCTATATCTAGTTACAAAAAAGTGTTATCCCGCAGGTGCTCAAATTATAAATTTTCGAGATATGATTATCGAATGTCAAAACAAAAAAGATGGACAAAATCTTAATACGTGATTGGTAACGGTTTATACGTAGCTACAAAAAAGTGTAATCTCGCGAATTGATCAAACTATAACTTTTCCTGATATCAATCACCGTTTGTTAAAAAAAGTGTTGGGGTAAAATCTGAATACATGGATAACAAGGGCTTATATGTAACTACAAAAAGTGTAATCACGCGAGCTGATCAAACTATAACTTTTCGAGATATCGATTACCGTTTGTCAAGAAAAAAAAGTGATGGGTAATATCTGAATACATGATTGATAAAGAGTTATATCATATCCAAAACACCAGCCCTCATACCGTAAAACGATTCCGCTCCCACGGTAAAATAATTAATAAACGCGCGTTAGGTGATATTTTTCGTACGCGTCATCTTCTGCGCGTGTCGACTTTACTGCGCGAACTTCAGAAGCGTGACATTATCAGTATATGTGCATTGTAATAAGATGTGATTTTGTAGGGTTCCTCACAGCGATATAAGAGAAGAAGATGCAGCTGCGGGAATATTATGTAGTGAATAAACAATGCCACGTTCAATTTGTTTGCAAAGTCTTTTTAGTGGGAAAGACTTTGGCCGGCTGTAAGTGATGACTAATATGAGGTAAACCGATATCTTATGCAGCTGCAGAAAAGATTGCACGTGTACTCTTGCCGATGAGATCATCCTTTGCTCAAAGCAATGTTGGACTGACTGATAATCCCGAATATACTCTCGTCGCAGAACACATCTCCGTCGATTATTAAGAGTTTTATGTGTAAGTTGTGTGGATTAAAAATTTAGTATGAATATACTATTGAATTTATTTTACACTCGTTTCTTACTTCTAGAAACAAAACATGTGAAGTATAGATTGGTTATTGCACTTGTTTTGATACAAAAATTGCAATAATATACAATCAAGTAGATCTGCCGACTAATAATTCACGAAGAAAATTCTGATTTTAAAAAATAAAATATATAGATCAAAATACAAGGAAAAGAAATTAATTTTCCTTGTGATAAAATTTTGCTCTAAGCCATTACCTCGATCACTATACCGGTATCGAGTTGCCTTTAATGCAATAAAGAAAGAACATTAAACAGCAATTAATTTTTTCTTCGGCTTGCCACGATTACGAGAACGAAATCATCGGTGAAGATGGTGAAAAGGTTATTCCCAACATCTTCAATGGTGAACGAGCCGCTCAGGGGGAGTTCCCCTACATGGTGGCATTGGGATACCAAGCCGACAAAGATAATCCTTCTCTCATCCGGTACTATAATGGCGGTAATATTGACGCGAGCCAGTGTATATCAGGTTTCTCTCTTACCAACATTATCGCTGTAAATTATAACTGGAATGAGTGGGAGCGAGCAGTTCGTCGGTAGCCTCGTGGTTTGGGTGGTAGACTGTCACTCGGGACTACCGAGTTCGATTTCCGATCTCCCCTTTTTTTAGGTACAGCCGATAAATAAAAAGGTTAGTTTTTTATAATTATAATTATAGATAAAAAAGAAGAGTGGTAGATCTGCACCACTCGCTTATGTATACGTATATATGTGCTTGTGTATGTTTATCTGTGTGTGCGTGCGCTCTTATACCGCACCACGTGTGTATATACATATATATATATATATATGTGTGTATGCATGTATGCCAGTGTATATCTCTTTCTCTCTCTCTCTTCCTCTCTCTCTCTCTTTAGAGCACACGCACATATATAAAAAAACGAGTTGTACAGCATACACCCACACACACGCGCACATACATATACTCACATACCCAAGATACGTAAGAGAGAGAGAGAGAGAGAGAGAGAGAGAGAGAGATAGACAGTCATACACATTTGTAGACTTATATATATATACGTGATGCGGTTATACTTACACACATAAGTGCGCACACACACACGAGATGCCAAGAGAGAAAGAGAGAAAGAGAGAGAGAGAGAGAGAGGGAGAGGAAGAGAGAGAGAGAGAGAGAGAGAGAGAGAAAGGGTGAGAGAGAGAGAGAGAAAGAGAGAGGAAGAGAGAGATGCGCGTGCAACGAGAGAGATAGGGAGAGAGAAAGGGAGAGAGGGAGAGAACGTGCCGCTGTAAGCGAACAACTGCTGCACTATCGCAGTGACAATCTCTAACCCCCACTACACTCTTCTAACAGTTTTGTCGTGGAGTAAGTAGAAACTTACTCCACCACAAAACTGTTCAGGTAGGAAGGTGGAGGAGTGGGGTTTGTTGTGTCTAGCGATAGTGTAGCAAGTAATACTAATATGTATTATAAAATATATATTAATTTATGTGACTACATATCTGTACATAATTGTACTCAAGAGTCTAGTGTAAAAGAATAATTAAATAGAAAAAATAAAATAAATGTAGTTAATACTATCCACATATAATAAAATGCGTATAAAGATTAATCTTGTAGCTAAGTTTAATAAGAGTATTGTACAGCAGTCTTTAGTGCATTAATATATTAAGGGTTCACTCTACGATCTCAGCAATAATTTTCAATAATTTTTTTTTCATAGAAAAATGTATTTAAAATATTCAAACTTTTTACACATAAAAGAAGCGATTTCACACTTATGAAATATATTTTTTATTTTTGTTTTGTATGTAAAATCTTGCTGGTCCGGCTGCCTGAAGTTGACCCTACTACAGTCTGGTTGAGAAATCTATTTTTACCTATAAAATCAAATGAAATCTATACCTATAAAAGATTGAATTATTGTTTATTTTTCTATCATTGCAAAAAAAATGCATAAGACACAAAAACGCATCATTTTTTTAAGTCACTCATTTAAAAATTTTAATACTATTTAACATATACCAGTTTATAAAATCCACCATCAAAATAGTATAAAAATTATGATTTTTCTATGCTATATTATAGATAGATACAGATTCAGTATTGCAAAAATAAATGATGTCATTGTTAAATAATATTTAAAAAATCACAATATAATAATATTTTTAATATAACATTATCTTTGAATTTATTCCTGGAATATAATGCGTAAAGTTGGCTAGAAGTGTGGAATAGTAAATGTCATATATAATAATACTTAATATCTACAAGAAAAAGCACAACGATAAAGCTTACGATGTCGTGATATACGGGATGAAAATGTATTGTTTAAATTGAATAATCTCTAATATCTCAGAAGATTATAAACCAAATCGGTTGGAAAATATTCAATCAATAACGCGATACCTATTAAATATTCGCTGAAATTTGCAAAGCATTACATCAAGTATGACTCAAGTTATCGTTGCCCAAAAAAAAGCATTTCTTTGATATTCTATTTTTTTTTCTCAAAAAACAAACTATCTTATTACCTAAAAAATGACAGGAATATATCTGTATATGAAACAAGTATTCAGTAAAAAATTCACTGACTTTTATAGTAGAGATTTCGAATAATAAATATTGAAAAAAAAAATGTTGTCATACTGTATAACAACTGAAAAACGACTCATATAAAATCGTTTGCAGACCTACAATAAAGGATTATATGAGTACTTTATTGTATAATAAATTTGCTTCCCAGAAACCATTCCTGTATTTAAAAAAATTAAAAACACCAAAATTTTTAAATTCTTAAATTTTGAAAAAATGGCCATAAAAAAAATTATTCGACCATTTTTGCTGAAACTTTTAAGCGCCCACCGGGTATCAATAGCAAATATATGTGCAAAGTTTGGAACAGTTATACCGCAAATTTAACGAATGGAGATATGCCACACACACACACACACACACACACACACACATTTTTTAGACTAGTCTATTCGGACTCCCCCATGGGATAAAACATGTTTATGCGTTAAAAAATCATAAAAAAAAATTTCACCATCACACAGCTTTCTCTTTAAGAAAGCAAAATTAGCTAAAGTAAATATGACTAATAAATGTGGTCAGACGACACTCCACTTGGCTGAAAAAAGTAAATTATTTAGTGCACTTTCTTTTTTACTTAATAATCTAACCATTAATTTACATGTTTCTGATAATGAAGGCAAGTCAGTCTTACACAGGCTACTTGAAAATAATATTAACGATTGTGAAGCGAATGATTTTAGGGATATTATGGAAATATTAATTTCTAAAAGGATTTTAATAAATAAGAGATGCAAAACAGTGGAAGATCATCTTCATCTTACAGCTAAATTTAGTAATAAAATTGCATTACAAACCTTAGTGCATCACAATGCTTAATGATACTGATAGCCAAGGCACTATGGTTCTGCACAGTCTTGTTATGAGCAGCACGTAAAATATGGACATTAAACCGATCATGGAATTGTTAAAAGAAAATAATATATCACGATTGTTGTCAATAAACTAGGTAAAACACCAGCTCACCTAGCTGCTAAACAAAGAATTACATTATTTGTGGCTTATATTAACACATTTTTAATGAGATGTTAAGGTTTCTAACAACAATGGTGATACTATGTTACGTTATTTGCTGAAAAATGTAAAAGACAGTGAAAAAAGTAGTGCATTGAAATTATAAAACTGTGTTTGTCTGAAAATGCTTCTTTAAACATACAAATGGTTATAACGTGACTTGTACTGATTTAATGGAAAAATGTAAACTTATAGAAATATTTCTTTTGTTTATAAAAGGAAGTAAGGTAATAAATGTTTGTGATAGCAATAGTGATGCTATATTAAATAAGATGGTTCAATCTTACATAGTTTATTTAGGATAGTAAGGGCAATGAAAACGCTAAGTCAAAATGTCAAACACAATGAATAGGGAAAGTGCGATTCATCCCGGCACTGCATGGTAGACTCTTCAAAAAGACATATCGACGCCTGAGCGGAAGAACCTCTTATCTCGGACTGCACGTGCAGAACCTCCTATATCGGTCAGCGCGTGAAGAAGCTCCTATCTCGAATCGCAGGAAGAACCGCTTAACTCGCTGCGGCGAAGAACATCCTATCTGGGCTCGCACAAAAAAGTTCCTAAATCGAAGCGGCGAAGAAGATCGTATCTCGGCCCGCACGAAGCAGCTTATATCTAATATTTTATTAAAAATAACTACAAAATAGATTTCTATTTACAAATATATTGCAAAGTATCCTCATATATCATCTGTATAATATTATTATAATATTATTATATAATAATATTATACGGGTAATATATGAGGAGCTCCTTCGTGCAGTTCGAGATAGTAGGTTCTTTCGCTCAGGCGTCGATATACAGACCTTCGATACACTCTAAGCCTTCCCTGTCATATATATATCTTCCTATATTATATAGTTCTTTGTAAATCTTATAAGATTTACGCCCTCCTCGTCCCTCCTCGCCCCTCATTTTGCCCTCCTCATTCTCCTCCTCAAAACAAGGTAATATCGTTTAAAAAAATACGTTATTTTGATCTTATTTTTTGCCCTCCTCGCCCCTCCTCGCCCCTCCTCTTTGTATCCTCCTCATAGCCCTCCTCCCAGCCCTCCTCATGCCCTCTTCATTATCTAAATAATTTGCAAAAAGTATGCATAACTAAAATACATGCAATTTGTTTATATTTATAAGACTTATGTTTTACATGTTATATTTTTGATTAATATAATATAAATTATTCTTATAAATCTAAATAATATGCAAAAAGTATGCACATTATTACAAATAAAATACATGCTACCATATTTAGATTTATAAGACTTAAATTTTATAAAATACATTTTTGGATTCATGTTCATTATTACTATTATAAATCTAAAAAATAAGTATAACACATAAATAAAATACATGCAAATTAATTTAGATTTATATGAGTGAAATTTTTAAGTTTTTCATAATATAATATAACAAGATATATTGTTAAGTTAAAACAAAAATTAAAGTAATGTAAATTCTTATTACATTCAAAAGCATTATTTTTTTTAATTATATTCATTAATATTAAATTTACACATATAGATTATTACATACGAATTAAAAAGAGCTTTACAATATTACATTTAAATAAAAAACAAAATTAAAATAAATATACATGTTAAAAAATACAATACTTAAAACTAAATATAAATAAATGTAAGTATGAGTTACATATATTTATTTATAAATGAATTAAATAAAACATAAATTTGAACGTATAAAAAAGCTTAATTAACAAAGCAAAAAATCTATTTACCTCCCGGGTGGTGTGGAAAAATAGAAAACCTTCATAAAAACAAAAAATTTCATGATGCTTTGGGGTTGGCGAGCGGAGCGAGCAGGGGGGTACCCCCTAGTATATATATATATATATATATATATATATATATATATATATATATATATATATATATGTGTGTGTGTGTGTGTGTGTGTGTGTGTGTGTGTGTGTGTGTGTGTGTATATTCTAACACCAGAGTTTGTGTGTCTTACACATTTAACAGTCGGTCGAACCTGTAGACATAGTCGAAATGACCTGCTCAGTACAGGTCCGATGCTTGACAAAACATAGATTAGAAAAACGTAATACCGAATGGAAAGCGCAGATTGATGATAGGCTCTAAGCAGCCGCACATACTACCCTCTACTACACTGTGACCTAATCCCTGCTCCACAATACTATGCTACTCACTATATACACACACACATTATTCACTAGCACAACACTTCTCCTCGATGGCATAGAGCAAGCGAGCTCCTCGACCCCCCGAAGCAGCCGAAGAAGACGCAAAGCTGCAACCCCATAGACCCTCGCATAGGCTAGAATTGGCTGATCCTGGCTGAGGTTCGCTGAGTGTGTCCTGGTGTCCGCTTTCCTTGCTTTCCTCCTCTCGAACCAACCTGAAAGCACATACAAAGCTACAAAAAAGGCTCGTATTATTACCCTAGAAGGTAAGTAATATGGTATTAGAATAGTACCCACCTGGTTTGATGTCCTGAAAAGCATAGATGGGACCACCTTGGGCGGAGTGGCTGTTTCTCCGGATACTCCAGGGTTAGCCTACATCCTAGAAAATATAAAGAGCGGTTAGCCTACAGAAGATACGGAAAACAAACTGGAACTCTCTTAGCTGGTTTGGAGGGTTTGTAGAGTCAATGTGGCCTTCCAGACGCAGCATCGTAGCCCAGCCTGGCCCGCTACTCCATAACAGTAGCAGCAGCAGTCACAGAAGCACTCGCCAGTCACCTAGAGGCAACCTAGCATTAAGGAGAGTAAGCAGACAGTGGTATATAAAAACACTGATCTCACTTGATAGCTATAGTGGCAGTTGAAGAGAGCAACGTAGCAAGCTGCTAAATAAATATAACCTCTATCAGATAAATCTCGTCCCACTGCTTCTGCTGCAAATACGCAGTCCTGGGACTTGCAGCTCTCGTCTTCGTCCCCCTTCATCGTCGCAGTTGCTCAGGTGCACCTCCTGCTGGATTCCTTGTCGTACTTCCTCGTCCTGGTTCCCAAATACCACCTGCGAGCCGTCGACTGCGCGCCGTATAGGATGACGTCACCGCGAGCCGACGCTCCTCTCTCCGCCTCACCAGGCGCACGCGCTGCGACTTCGGCCAGGCTCGGCCGCCGCTAGCCGAAAGACGGGTACAGCACCGCAAGTACGAAGCGAGAGATTCGCTCACTTCGCACTGAGCTTCGCTCGTATGCACCTCGTGCTTGGCTTACTCTGTTTCGAAAACTCTTGTATTAGCTTACCCCATTGTGCGAACATTTTCGTATTAGCTTGCGTACTCTACGTTTTCGAAGGAGGCCACACCAGATTTTAAAAAAAGAGTAAGTTGCACAGAGTACTATTGTGCTTATTAAGTGTATATATATATATATATATAACTATGGTGAGCACGGCGGTACGGTGGGAAACGGTATGTGTTCGAGAGGGGAAGAAGTTAGTACTCTGGGACGCGAATTCTACAGAATATATAACGGTGAAATACGAAAGCTAAAGAAGACACGCGGCGCGATACTCGACAAACGCACGCGACGCTAGATTTACATTATATATATATATATATATATATATATATATATATATACATATATAATTTGAATAAACCTCAAGTGTTCATGTCTCTATCCTAATTTCCTATATCATACTTTATTTAAAGCCTCGAATAAACATAATGTTAAACATAATGCCTGCATGTGCGGCGCAACAATGTGGGCTTTAAGGAGTAACACCACTCTCAGATTCTTAAAAAATCCTTTTTTTTCGGATACAACAATACTTTAGGGTCATAAAAACAATATCCAATTGGTCCTATGGTAAAAAAGAATTGTAACAGCTTCAATTTTCAATTTTGCCGCCGCGTCTCGGAGTGTGCATTTAGACCATATGTGGCACCGCTCCGACTTTTTTATTTTACCTGTTGAAATATTAAATACCTGCCTTACTTACAAGGTAAAAGGTCATTAGGTCACCTGTCGTGGTCATCAGGGTGCGTTGATACTATAATATACGTATACATATATTATATGTACACTATAATATACGTGTATATGTGAGTTAGTACAGCTGCGAAGTGATGCCGAGTCAGACGCTCCGATTTGTTTTTGTCGTTGATATTTTTATTTTTTATATAAATAATCATCAAAATAAAGTTGTTTTATAGTAAATTATCAATAACAATCATACACTAAACAAAATAAGTGATACAAAACCTGAATACAGTGGAAAGAAGTACGGACGGGGAGGTACTTCCAATGCTAAAAAGCGGAGCATTTCAAACCGCGCTCCGCCACTGAATCGCTACGCCTTAGATAAACCAAGTTTAAAAAATGCTGAAACCTCAGCAAAATAGTTGTTGGCTATTGATCCTGATAAATTCGAAGTCGATGCAGGATTTAGTTATAGAATTTTGGATTTTTTAGCAGTATTTACCGCGTTCTCGCAAGTGGTAGTGTGTAAAAAATGTAACTCAGACGTTACGTTTACAGAATCAGGAATGAGAGGCTTGTGATTCAAAGTAGTGGTTTCATGTAAAAATTTTGAAAGTGTTCATATTCTTAGCTCTCCTTTTATTGAAAAAGGTTATGATATTAATCACAGAATTGTTCTTGCTATGCAACTCTTGGGTGTAGGCTTGAATGATATAATAAAGTTTTGAGCGTTCACGAATTTGCCTCGTCCCATTTTTCAATCGTTTTACGATAGAGTCGTAAGAAGAATAGCTATTGGAGTAGAAGAAGTTTGCCAAAGATGTATGAAGACGGCAGCTCAAGAAGAAAAAGTAATAAGTGAAAAAGAGGGACAGAAAGAAGGTATAATAGTGTCTGGTGATGATTCTTGGCGCAAACGAGGTTTTTCATCGCTCTTTGATTTTGTTTCGCTGATCGGATGGTTTACTGGAAAGGTGGTCGATGTTTTGGTCAAGTCTAAATACTGTAAAGCTTATGAAATCTGGAAGAAGAAAACTGACACAGAAGAATATAATCAATGGGCTGAAAGTCATGTAAGTGAATGTTAAACTAATCACGAGGGCTTAACGGGGAAGATAGAAGTGGATGGAGTCATCGAAATATTCCAACGATTCCAAAAGGGAGTGCCTTGGCGGATTCACTCAAAATACGAATGGAAGCTTTAACGCAACCGTGTTGTCTATGGCACCTAAATCTTTCTCCAGTGGCAAACATGTACTTGATACAGCAGTATACATTGCTGTAAGTATCTACAATGATGGTCTGCCAAGTATCATGCGTCTGATGCAAAATTTGGGGATGGAAATAGGACTAAACTACTACAACTTGTGCGTCGAAGCTGATGAACGTCGCATCAAATTTTCCGAACGATCGCTCACCGATGCTGCAAAAAAGGCTGGATTGGACTTAAAATCAGTCAGGAGGGAGAAAGCTTGAGAGAATATCAATTTAGATGGCCAAGTGTATGGTGCAGGCATCGCAGATTAAACGTAAAACGAAATTTTTTAATAGTTAAGTACTTGTAAAACTTTAAACGCGTTTTTCTCAAAGCTACTTTTTCGCATTATCTAAAGAAGTACATAGCCGATTTTTGATTAAGCTGAAATTTTTATTTACAAACAATTTACTGCAAATATTTAAGTCGAAAAAATGAAAACTTTTTAAAACTTATGCCAATTTCTTAAAAATTGATTTAAAAAAACCCTATGTACTTGTATAACCAATAACATATAGTTTAAGAAAAAATAAATTTTTTGGTTCTAGCTCTCATACTTTCGGAGTTACGATTTCGCCCGTGGGGGTATAAAATAAGACCTTTTTGGAAAATTACTCTGACGCCGCCATTTTGTTTTGAAAAATCAATAAAAAATAATTTTTTATACTTCATATGTGTTTAATTAAACCCTGAAAAAAGAAACCCGATCTCTTTACCCATATCCTCGAAAAAAATATCAAAGTTAGGCCTTTTTTCGGGGCTCAACAGTGGTGTTACCACTTAAGATAGAAAATTACACAGCTTTGTTAAGCTGAGCAAGAGATATAGCAATTTAGAAGTAATTTATCATTATATTCTCTTCATTTTGTTATTTTCTTAATTTAAGATATTCTTAACCCTGTAAGAGTATTTAAAAATCGAGAAATTTTGGTTTTGGATTTAGTTATCCTTAGAATAGGTTTAAACTTAGATACCAACAGTTTATTAAAGTAAAAATAAGCTCTAAATATGATCTTTAGAGGTGGGCTTTAAAAGGGGTTGCCTACTACAAGCAGTGTTAAACATATATTAAAACGAAATAACGAGTTTTTTATGCAAAATCCATTAATATAACACGCTCTTTTCCAGCTATTAATTAGAAAAGATATTGCATTTTAAAATAATTTATTAAAACCATAAATTTCATATTGAAACAGTTTATTTAGTTTGAGGAAGTTAAGTGCCGTTGAATTGGCAGCGGTTGTTTATAAACTTTAGCACTGGTGAGTGGATGTGGTCGGTATTGATTGAATATATTCGTGAAGTAAATGGTTGGGAAAAGGATAAAATGTATGTTAGCGAACTTATAGCTGCTGATCCGGTATCCGCTTCGAGATACGAGGGTTGTTCAATAAATCCTTAGAAAAGTATAGAAATTTTTTTTTTTTTGGGTAAATTTTTCTTTATTTTTCAACATATTCTCCTTTTAATTCTATACATATTTCCAACCGTTCTTCCAAAATTTTTAAGCTGTCCAAAAAGTAGGATTTCGAAGCTCCACAATATAGACATTTGTTCGGGCGATGACCTGCTCGTTCGATGTAAACCGTCGTCCGCCAAGCTATTTTTTCAAGTTTGGAAATAAGAAAAGTCACTGGTGGCCAAATCTGGCGATTACGGTAGATGTTGTAATAATTCTACCTTAATTCCATAATTTTGGCCGTCGAAACAAAAGACCGTGGTCATCACCTTGCCGACCGATTTCGCCGTCTTCTTCTTTTTCGGAGTCCGCTCACCTTCAAAAATCCACTGTTTTGAATGTTCCTTTATCTCTGTAGTGTAGTAGTGTATGCATATTTCATCCACAGTTATGAATCGTCGCAGAAACTCCTCAGGATTTCGACGGAAAAGCGCCAAAACAGCCTCAGAGTCGACCACACGATTGCGTTTATTCTCTACTGTGAGCAAACACGGCACCCATCTTGCCGAGATTTTTTTTACACCCAATTTTTTCTGCAAAATTGTAGCGACTGTACCTTGCGATATGCCTGTGGCCTCAACTATGTCACGAACTTTCATTCGTCGATTTCTTAAAATCATATCGTGGATTTTGTCAATCATTTCGGGGGTAGTCACTTCCACTGGCCGTCCCGAACGATGTTCATATTTTGTAGATGTACGGCCACGTTTAAACTCATTCACCCAATTGTAAACAGTTGCAAACACAGAAGCAGATGTGCCATGACCTTCATCCAACTCAACTTTGATTTCTTTCGGTGTTAAGCCTTTTAAATATAGATGTTTGATCATCGCTCGAAATTCACTTTTTTCCATTGTTATGAATAAACGAAAATTGTTTACTTCAATCGACAATAAAAATGAAACTATATGATGGATAGAGCTGAAACTTTAATATCTGTCTAGTTAGTAGTGCTGCTCACTTAAAAAAATTTATTTTTGATACTTCGAGCGCCATCTCTTGGATTTTCTAAGGACTTATTGAACGGCTCTCGTATATTCAAAATAAATTCCAAGCAATGTTAACATACATACTTTCATCATCTAATTTAATAGGAAAAATTAGTCCCTATCACTACACTTGTGAATACCAAGGAAGAGGTTAGTTACATTATCATTGCTTATTTGGGATTGAAAATGCACCAATCTATGGACAAGCATCTATTGAAGACATACCACAATTTATTTTACAAACCATTACGTGTAGAATACCTGATAAACGAGTTTTTCCTGAACTTCACCGACGTATTATAGCGTATCAACAGCATAAGCATAATAGTTATTCCATACGTAAGAAATAAACTAAAACTATTCTTAAAAGTACTTCTCGTTTTGGATTCATCGACAAATATTAAAAAAATCAATATTAAAAAATGTTTCAGTAGCTATCGCTATATATAAATGAACAATATATAAATGATTATATGTTTGCTCTTTTGGTACGTTTGGAAGGAAATAATGATGCGCAATTCGTTAGCGAGTTATCTTGTCTTTTGGCAAAGTTATGGAGCTAAAGGAAAAAAGTGTGTTGTAGATTTTATCAATATACAATCAAATAAATCGCTATCCAGTCGTCTTTGGTCTTTTTCAATGCATGCTTTAACTTATAGAGAATGCTTGACTATCGAAGCTGTCGGCACTCTTATAGGACATCCTCTACATGCGACTGATTCTGATACTGTTATTAGGTGGCTAGACGTGAGAATGATTAGGAATATAAATCTGAAACCATTTAATGAAATTAGGTTTCTTTCACCAAATTCAACTGATATATTTTACGATTCTATCATTGATAATCATTACCCCAATCATCCAAAGGAATTAAAATCAGTACGCTTGCATGATTTTGCTAAATGGTTTGATATTATTAAAAAAAGATCAGTATACAAAGCAGAATCCTACGAGATGACAACTGGTCTTCATTGTAAAAGAATCACTGGAGATACAATCCTATGAATTAGCCAGAATGTTATTATTATGATTTATTATTATTATTATTATTTCAATGCTGGAGAGATACAGATGAGTTACACGGTTCGGAAGCCACATATACAAATGCATTTATAAAAAAACTACATGAACTAGCTGCATCTCTGATATACCATGATAAGTATACAACTATTCGAGGAGCTATTGAAAAAATGAAGGAGTTGGTTCAGAATCAATTATTGCGAGAAACTGAAGAATTTAATAAGTCTAATTCTGAAAATTTACCTACAGATTGTATTTCAATCGAAGTAGAGAATGCTATGAAAGATTTTAAAAACATGGCAGAAAAGGCATTTAGGAGTTAAAAAGATACTGAGAATTCAATCTTAAAGTTTAATGATGATCAATCGAGAGGTTTTAAAAAAATTACATCTAGTTTGCAGTCAAATGACAAAACTTTAAAAATTTTCATAAGTGGACCAGGTGGCACGAGAAAAAGTTTTATAATTAATACTTTAGTTTCATGGAACAAGTTGGTTTGAGACAAAGAAACTGCTACAGCGGCGTCTACAGGAATAGAAGCTTTAAATATTCTAGGTATCTCTATCTATAGACTATTGCAGCTACCAGCAGAGCAGAGTTGTACAGTAAAATATAAAGAATTATCACCTGATGCTTTAAAACAAATAAGACAAAGTTTTAGAAATGTTGATTTGATTATTATTGACGAAATATTAATAATACCTAATATTGAATTTATGTTTATTCATTTGCATTTAACAGAAATATTTGATACTTTCGTTTGCGAGGATGGTTGGTTTAGAAAAATAAAGATTAATGTTTTCGGTGATTTGCTCCAATTATCTCTTGTTCGTGAACAATTTGCATTATACGATGCATTAACCATTAATATGAGACAGAAACTGATAAGCATTACTATGAAATTATTTCTAGAATTGGATAAGGCTTTGTAACATATAATAATCTCAAAACTTTAGAGAAACAAAAAATAAAATTTTACAGGACAAAATGCACCGAAGTAATGCAAGAATTATGTGTATATTTAGAAAAACTACCTATTGATATGGTCTATGTGTTACACACTAAAAGTATGTGTAATACTTTGAATACTGCTATGCTACGTAGAATTGATTCAGATGAAATAAATCTTGTAGCTAATGATTCTTTTGAATCTCCAAAAAGTTTATAGAATTAAGTTGACAAAGTGTTAAATGAAGATGACGATAATGCATGTGGAATCGAACGTATAATTACGATGAAAATTAATTCCAAAGTCATAGTAATAAGAAGCATCGACGTCTCTATTGGATTAGTAAATGGAATCATAGGTACAGTTACGCCAGTCTGTAAAGATAAAGCAGATGAAATCACTAGTTTAAACATCATGTTGCAAACAGGTAAAGAATACTTAATACCACGACTTGAGTATACATTTATTATCGTGGATAAGGTATATACAGTTCGACAATAATTTTCGATATGTAATAGTTATGGAATAACTATTCATAAAAGCCAAGGATTAAGTTCAAAGAATTTTGCAATAGAAGCAGGTAATGGTATATTTACTTGTGGTCAAATTTATGTGAGAGCATCAATAGTTCTTGAACTTAATACTACAAAAAACATTGCTTACAAATTGGCAATTCTCGAATATAATAGATTAAGAAAAAATTATCGTCAAGATCTTCAAATGTTAAATATTCTAAATGTATGCATACATCAACGAAATAATTCAGTTCAAGATATTCGGTGGACAATTGCAGAAAACTAATTAAATAATACAAAATGAAAATAATAACTTAAACCATATCTCTAATCATTATTGGAATATTTATGGTTTTGCAAATACAAATAATGCATCTTGTTTTGCAAACATTTGTTTACGAAGTTTGTTTCATTCCACTGCAGTAAGAAGGATTTTGATAGAACATAGAGGTTCTGATCCATTGAAAACTGCTTTTAATAAGTATATTTCAAAAAGTCCTGTTGATATTGAATCATTAAGAGTACATGTTAACACAAAATACACTTAATCTATAGTGCAAGATGCATCTGAATTCCTGATGCACCTTTGCAATGGATCAACATTTTTACAGAGTGTTATTGAACATAAATTGAATTCAGTTATTATAGATGTCGTCTCTGCGACAAGAGAACTGAGTCAAACACTTTCAATTACATTTTATCACTTTATCTACCTGAACATACGCATAATTATACTTTGCAAGAAATCATAGATTATAATATTGGAAATAGGGAAGAGATAGAAGTTGACAAATTTTGTGAATGATGGTGCAAATGTAAAAAGCAACCAACAATCAATGTACATATAAAAAATACAATTTTAATAGTACAAATAGCATTATTTACTGCTCAATATACAAAGACTGCAAAATTACAAATTTTCGAATGCACGAAATACCGAGGTCGATAATTTATATAACGAAAAAACATTATAAGTCATAAGTGCTATATTTCATCGTGGAAATGCCCGTAAATGAGGGCACTATATAAGTATACAACGTCAATATAATCAATGGTTTGAATTAAATGATACGTGTATTAGAAAAAAGTCATGACATTGAGAAACAAAAGATGCTTATATACTATTTTTAGAACTCATTACAGATAATTAAATAAATTTTTTATATTAATTTTGTACAAAAAATTCTTTGTTTATTATTTTAGTTCTGCTCTAGACTATTTCACCTCACTTATTATATAATTTCTTTTTCTAAATATTTTGTATCTGAACAATAAAAGAAACAGTCTATCTATAATATAAAATTAAGACTAACGTGTTGATCTATAAGAGGAAAATGGGTTATCCGTACAACGAGATTTCATTAAAAGTTTATTTTTGTATATAAATTTGTTATGAATCACTGAGATGCAGTTTAAATCGGTTTATTTATCACTCATTTCCGTATATATATATATATATATATATATATATGACAATAATTTTAGCTATTAAAGAAAAAGCTTTGTAGCGATGAATTTTCGAAAACCAAAATTTTGATGAATTTCGATGTTTTTCATGCCGCTGAATCAGAATACGTAGGTTTTACACGTGTATGTATGCTGTGTGTGTCCGTGTGTGTGCGTGCGTGCGTGCGTGCGTGTGTGTGTGTGTGTGTGTGTGCGTGCGTCTGCCTGTGTGTATGTGTGTGGGTGTGTATATCTGTGTGCGCGTGTATGTATGTATCTGGTCACATATTGTGGTCACCGTAAGTTTTGAAGACCACTGTATTTCGGGCTTAAAATTCGTTGGTATATCAGATATGATCGAACATAAAACTGATTAGATTTTGGAGCTAAATTGTCGAAACTTACGGATAATTTTTTAAAATGTACAATTTCAATAATTTTCAAAAAACTAAAAAAAATTTATTTTGTTATTTTATGGGATAGATATGTAACAAATATGCTCAAATTCGTAAAGTACACGTAATTTCCTTTCAATTGATGTATTTGACAATATTTTTAAAGTTTGTGTTTGTTAAAGAAATGCGATTTAAAATTTTTAATATTTGTGAAAATTGGAAAAAAAATTGTTGTTGTTTTATACGTTTTATATGTCAAAAACATGCATGTATTCGTAAATTTGATGTAAATTTCTTTCTAATGGCTTATTTTATAGTAATTATAATAAGATTTATGTCATTTTATACGTTTGATATGCCAAAAGATACAAAAAATCTGTAAAGCTCATGGGATTATCTTTTGATTGTTATATCTTACAGTTACTTTAAAGTTGCTTTTGTTAAAAAAATGCAATTTTGAACTTTAACAATTTTTCAACATTGATATAATTTTATTGTAAATGTATACATTAGATAAGTTAAAAATGTGCACTTACTGATAAACAAAGTGCAATTTCCTTACAATTTATATATCTAACAAATACTTTAATTTATTTTTGTGAACAAAATACGATTTTAAATTTTGAATATGTATTTCATGTGATCACATTTTGTGGCCACCATCACTTTTGAACGCATTTGTATTTTTCACTAAAATTTTATAGTTTGATTAGAAATAACTTCGCATATAACTGATTAAGTTTTAGCATTGTCGATTGCTCATAATGTCATGTCTATCAATGTGAATATTCAATAAATAATTGTGCATTAAATCTCTTTGAGAAAGCATTGTGCTAAAGCAGTTAGCAGCTGTCTTTTTATCATTGATGGTTTGTCAAAAGATAACTTCGTACTAAAATTAAACATTTCTTTAAATTACAGTTTTCACGTCACCTTAGGAAAGGTTAGGTAATGTTATGCTCTTTCAAATGCATTTTCGCTGGATCGAAGATATTATTTGTAACGTTTAAAATAACCCGCAAAACTAAAACCAAAAATCGCAAAACCGGTATAAAAACAAAAAACATCGATAAACTAAAACAAATTATTTTTATCCCCCATCCTCTAAGAAATCGAAAAGAAAATGAGCCCTGAAACATTAAGTTTCATCGTCTATATGCAGAATAATGCTGATCCACGTCCATACACAAACACACACATACATACACACACACACACCTACACACATGCACACACACCTACACACATGCACGCACACACCTACCCACATGCACACACACGCGCACAGACGCACACACACATGAGCACATTGCACAAATACATACATACATACACACACATACACACACATCAATACAGACATTTTTGAAGAATAGTACTTTTTTATTTCTTTAGTCTCAAAACATGTTTCTAACATGTTTTTAGCAAAACTTAGTTTTTTACTACCACAAAGCTTCCTCTTTGCGGATGCAAAACAAATTTATTGGCAGAAGTTATATAGCCTATTTAAGCCATATTTTATAATAAAATTAAAAAAAAAACACTGCCAATTCGTTGGTACTTGGCTTCATCAAACTTGTGACATACTAATTAATAATAAATTAGTGTTTATTAGCTCCTAACTAATCTCACGAAAAATCTCTACTTTAATTCGAATACTAAGAGCAGCACTGATCTGGACTACGAGTCTCGTTCTCTCTGAGGAGGTCGCTGAGTAGATCCGCCCGGAGATTGACAAACCTAAAGCTGAGCCAGACGAATAATAATAATAAATATTTATTAACAATTGGATAATTTCATTTAATAACGAATGATATGCATGAAAGTCGGGAACTGATTACGAAATAACTATTACTCAAAGATCTACCCAAAGATTACAAATCAAAATCGGGAATTTATTTAAATAAATTACAAAAAAAAAGAATTAACAAAAGAAAGAAATAATTTACCATTATTTACATTTAATCATGGATTTATTATAAATAATAAAGCCTTATTTGACAAAGCCTAGTTCGGCCGGGTGTTACCCACGCCGTTTGTCAAAATGGCGTTGCAGTCTCACCGGCGCACCTCCGAAGCCTAACCTGTAACACAAACGAAAACCCCCAACTCGCGGTTAATTTTCTCAATTATTACTATATTTTTCAACACTTGGAAATTTTATAAACAATTAGAATTTAACGTTCAAGACCGACCACAATGTATGACTGACACTACTATTGACAATAACCTGACTCGCTAACAGCGCAACCAGTCTAACACAATCCTAAAAAATAATTTAGTTTAGCAATAATAATAATAATCGTCCTAAAAAATAGGGAGAGTCGACTAAATAATTATTATGCATTAAATAAATAGCAGACAGACTCACCAATCCTAACAGGTAATTTAAAAGGGACGGGTGCTCGTTTGAAGAGACGCCAGGCATAAATTAAATCACTCACCGTATTCGGTATTTTACTTCAACAAAATAAAAAAACTAACTAAGCCACGAAAATATTATTAATAACTTCAATAGCTATTAATAATCAAGAGAAAATGTAATTACTTGTCCTACTACTATAAAGTAACTTTCTACGCGAGCTAACCTCTTCTTACGATTTTACAAAGTAACAAGATGGCTACGACGTCTAACGAAATACAAAGAATTATACGTCCGTACTATACAATAGTCCAGTAGCGAGTGAGTGAGGAGGACGTCGTCCTGCTCGGCCTCGCGATCGCTTCCTTCGGATTTTCCGGCTCCTACGCCTGGCAATTACCCCCACTACCTCGACCTTCCTATCTATTAGCATTGATTGAGTTTTCAGATAATCCACAGAGTATATACAGGTTAAGTACTACGTGATCTGATATCAAGGTCCGACTGAATAATTTGTTATGGCGACGAGCGCGCAATTTAAATTAATTAATGCGCGAGAGAAAGTACTGAAGAGTGCTGCCACCTAGCGTCACTATACATCGCCGTTTTAATCACGATGCTAACACGATCAGGGCCGCGGCAGCAGGGGAAAGTACTCGGCCCGGTTACACGCTGTGGGCGGTGGCACCGCGCCAGCTACATTCACCCGCGCGCGCGGCTCTCTGTCTCCTGCTCTGCAATCCATGCTCCGCGGCGCGCGACTGTTGCGTTAGTCGCGCGCTGCGAGCTTGGCCTGCATTCGGGTGCGCTCCCACTACTACCAGCTCGCTCTCTCCCTCTCTCGCTCTGATTCTATTCCAGAGTACGGCCTGCGGCGTACTCTGGTGTCGCGCTCAACGTCGCCCGCTCTCTCCGGCTATACAGTTGTGTAGGGGTGTATGTGTACGTTGACTGTTTAACTCAATTAAATATTATTACATACAAATTGGATTGAAAAAGAAAACACAAAAAATATATCGATTAACTATAAATGCTCTACCGTCTTTTCTTATTTTGAAACTACTAAATAAATTTATTTTTGACAAGTTATTGGAGTAAACACATACTTTTGTGATAAAATCAGGGGTTCTTTAAAAATGTTCTTTACGCAGACCTATTAGACAAAATCTATTTTAAATAATTCAAGAGAACTTTTAACTATGAATGAGTGAAAGTTAATCTATTTGACTTTGTTTAAACTCAATTTATGGTCTGAAATAAATACAAAAAATTTTGAACCTATGCAAAAGTATAGCATAGATTATGAAGAAATATTTAAATTATATAAAAAGTTTTTGCATATCAAGTTATAAATTTTCAATTGTCAATAATAAATTTTGCAATAGTATAATTGTTGATTAAATTATATTTATGAATATAATGTATACTACCTTTACAAATAAAATATTTTCGTATTTTTGTAACTTTATTCGAGTTTATAGATAACAGATTTATTAATTGATTAAAAAAATACCATAAAAATGAAACAGAAATAAGCAATCAAGTTTAAAAATGAACGTAACCTCGAATATCTGAAAAATTAAAAGTCCTCATGATCTCGGCAAAGAACTTAGCTAAACAATAGCAAAAAGTTACCTTTTTAAAAAATTTCAGAAGGAATATTTCGTTTTACTGAAGTTATTGTTTGCCATAGCGAATCGATTATTTTTTACAAAGCAATTTTTTTCTCTAGTATAAAAAAATAAAATGAAGACTTAAGACTCTTTGAGGAAGTAAAAAGTGGTAGGTCCATACTCATGCATCATGCAATCTAAATCGTTTCTAACTAGTTTCCAATACGCTTCAGTTGCTTAATCGAGAAAAAGTGGTTGCTAAATTTGAATCTAATTGATCTTGTTCTAATTTTGCTACAAGCTCTTTTAACGTATACTTATAACGTGTATTAACAACATTCAACTTGTGAAAAATACCTGCACTAATTTGTCAAATATTATTATTAAACAGTAAATAAAAAATCAATATTTTTTCATACATAATCAACGTTTTAATTTCATCTGGAACGTCCTTAACGTAAAGGTCGTTTATACCACAAGTAGATGGCAACATATGTTTCTTAAGGGGGGGGGGGGTAAGGTTAATTTGTGCAAAAAAGGCACATTTTTGCGATTTTTTTTTCACGACTCAGTTAAAATTTGTTTATTAAAACCAATGTTACATTATTGTAGTCCATTTAAATAATATTGTGGAATATTTTCATGAAAAAATATTGAAAAATACGACAATGGCATCAATTATTCGGAAGCGTCTCAGAAAAAAGTTGAATTGCGGTGCCCCTCATAACTCGGTGCTGGATCATCTGAAATCAAAAAACCAAAGTTCGTTCGTCAGATAATTGCTTTTCCCAGGTAACGCTGGGAGGGATTTTCGAAATTTCTATTTTTCACTTTGCGGGAACACTTTACATAAAAAAACGCGATTTTTGCAAAAAAAACGGCTAATTTGTTATTGTAAAATGAAAAATATAAACGAATTTGGAAAAAAAGCTCCAGCGTTACCTCATAAATTATGTAAAGAAATATGTAAAGACTTCGAAAATTTGAGTTTTGGAAAAAACGCTTTAAAGTTTTGAACACTAAATAATTTGGAATAAAACGTTCATAAGCGAGATTTATCGGCTTACCTCACACTGAATCATCGATGCCAGGTCCATAGAGGATGTTGCTGTCATCTATGATGTCTAAAGCATCTTTTTGCTCCTGTCTGCGACGAATCCTGCCATCTCTAGTTTGATTTTCAGCTTCTTGCTCTGATCGGTTTATACCAATGTGATCAGTTGATCGCGCCCATTTTACGTTTTTCTTCTCTTTTACGTTTTTGCGGCTGTACAATTTTTCTAGATCTATATAACCTCGAACCAATTGATTTTCTATCACACCTTTTAACTTTTTTTGGCATTGTAGCAATAATTTTCCACAAAACTTCACGAAAATGATGCGAAAAATTGGAGCGCACGTGTACGTCTGTTCGATAGAAAGTTTATTGCTAAACTAAATTATATTCTCTACACTGACTAAATATACGGTACAGATATGAGCATGTTTATACATGTCTTCAAATTTTTATAAAAGAAAGTAAGAGGAACGGTTCGGTATAATATAGGGAGCGTAGTATCTGCCAGGTAACAATAGCGCGCTCGAACCGAGCAGGTATGAAAATCCAACAGGTAGGAAAATATTCATAACACCTGCAATTTTGCTCCGATCGACTTGAAATTTTTACACAATATTCTTGTGATACAACGCATTCAATTTCAAAAATAAAAAAAAAACGAAAAAAAAATTTAAATACCTTACTCCCCCCCCTTAAATTTGACAATACACTATTTGCAGATAAAACTAGCTCAAAATTCCTGTAAATCATACAATTCCTTGAATTGTTTCCAGGAAAAATGTTCTCCATTACTTAAGTCAACTAATTCCTTTGCCAAATTATTGTTATCCGAGTATTTATCAACAGACTCAACATTTTCTCGCAGCAAAGTCTTTCGCAAAAAGTACATTGAATTTTAGGTAGATCATAATAATATTTCTGCTTAATTTCTGCCTCATCTAAGCATATTTCAGTGTTATTAAATTAAATTGTATAACTAATCTTTTATCATTTAGAGCAATATTTATTAACTCATCTACATCGCTGCTATTCAAAGCATTTTTAATTTTGTGAATACATTCATAAATATTTATTAATTTGTATAGTATTCGTTTTATAGTGCGCAACGTAGAATAATGAATAGACAAAACGTCTAGTTTTAAAAGTTTAAATATATACTACATAGGTTGAGCACAGCGACTATTAGGATAACCACGTTTGTTTGGAACACCGTATTTAGTAGATCAAATATCAATGCTTTCAGATATTTATAAGTATTTGTGTGAGTAAAATAAAGCATATCTTCAAATAAATCTTTAAGTTCATTTAATAAATCCACATCATCTGTATTGCAATAATCAGTATACAGCCAAATTTTGCTTTTTCTTTTTGCAGTTTATATTAATGGTAAAATATTAGTCGATTGATTATTATTATTAGTCTCATTAATAAAGTTATATGCTGCTTTTGAAAAATATAGTTCTGATGATGACGTATGATTTGGTAAACCATATAAAGCATTAAGAGCATACTCTTCATTATCCTTTAAAGGTATTTCTCCTAATCTAGTTAATAAAACTTCATTTTTATCCTGACAAATTTTTAATTCTCGTTTTAGCTGTGAAATATGATTATCTCGAACGTAAATTGAAGTTGCAACTAATTTTTCAGCCTGTATTCTACGATCTGATAAAGATCGATAGTCTAATTGTTTCATAACGCTTTGTATATACTTTTCTCTTTCTTTTAGTAAATTATTCGTAAAATACTTTATTCTTCTAACATTATATTTTTTTTAAATTTTTGTAGCTAATATAATTTTTGTTTTCATGATACATTGTTCTTCGGTACTCGAGCTACAACTAGTTATTTTCCTTTTATTTTTATTCAAATTGTAATACTTCTTTGATATTGCACACTTTTTTCTGCGCTTAATTTTGGTATTTTTGGTTTCTTATCTATTTTGTTTTCATAATGTTTATGTTTTCGTGCAACAACTTTCGTTTTTTCAGTTTGAATTTGTTAAATGGGTATTGAATCATTACCAGAACTGAAATCACCTGTTCTAATTTTTGAAAACGAAGGAATTGAATTCGATCCACTACTGTTATTATCTAGTATATTAGTCTGTATCAATAAAGAATTTAGTTTAGGTTTCTTGGGTTTCGATTGATAATATACTGCTTGATTCTTGCGCATATCAATTCAATTTGTACCATAATACACTTTCTTCTTTTCTGATATTTCTTATGCATGTATTTCATAACACTTACATTTTTGTTCAGAAACTTTATCTTTATACGTTTAGATTTCTTGGTCAAATTGCGAATTATTAGATATCCTAGAATTAACTGATTTTATACTTGTGATTGAGTGGGTAAAAAAGGATTGGCTTCTATTTTCACCCGATATTTTAGTCTTTATCAAAAAAGGAATTTTTTTACAGTAGGGGGATAATTATTATTATAAGTTTCTTTATCTTGTAGTTTTAATTGATTTACAAGTAATGTGTTACTAATTGATTGTTTATTTTCTTGTGATTTATGAAAATCTATCACGTTTAAATAAGTACAATTCATCAAAGATTCTATATTACTTGATTTAAAGTACAATACTTGTTTTTTGTTATTAATGGTTGCTTATTCACTTTTCAATTTACATCCGAATTACTCTGATATGAACCACAAGGTACGCATTTAAATTATTTTTTCAATTTCAGTCACTACCAATGTATTATTTGGTAGTTGATTAGTTTCTTCTAAAAAAATATGTATGCATCATCAGCATACATGGGCCAATCGTTTTGAGTAACATTTAAATCATTTACTCTTAACCATTGACTCTTGCAACGTAACCCACATAGCACCAAATATTCCAGGAATGTCCTAGAAATATTTCAACGTCGTTGTGATATTGCGAATAAGTTGATATATTACAGCTACATATTTGTGATATTCCAGTATGATTTTCAAGATTGCAGTATTGCAGCAATATTTCTATAATATTACTTTACGATATATCACATTGTAATATTGCAGTGATATTCTTGTAACACTGCGCGATGATAAACTACAACGCAAGGGTGCTGCAAAATAATTAAAAAATATTAAATTGAATAAATTATATCGTAACGTACGTAGCACATTGCTGAAGTATCGTTACGTGACATATCACATTTTAATATTAAATCAATATTATTACAAGTTTACAGGATGACATTTCTCGATGCATGATAAATTAATATTGCTGAAATATTTCTACAATATTTCACTGTGATAAATCACATTAAAATATACGCGAAATATCCTGCCAAATTGTTATGTGACATTTTTCTTTTCGAAGGTATGTAGGAAATGCCACCTAAGGTACACCCGACTGGGTCCGCACAGCCGGATAGTGTGGGGCTGTTTGCGGACGCATTCGCCGTGTGTATGATATAGGACGAAAAATAAAATACACCAAAACGCGAAAAAACTACACAGCCGTTGCATCGCAAACCAACCCAGTAAAACCTACCAGCCTTTTCTCTTCTGGCGGAACCCACCCTGGTACCGTTTATCACATTACCTTAGGGTGGTGATATTCTTGCGTCATCTGGACGACCGCTTCTGCCTAGAACTGAAAAAAGGCAAAGCAGTCATCGTTAAAGTCCCGCGTGGGGCGCTTAGATTTAATCCGTCTCATTCATACGCGTGTTCGAACCGGTGCATTCGGTCTCCGTACGGAAGGAGAAGTTTCCTTATCACTCCCCGCGACATTTATACAGCGAGAGAAAATGGTGCGACACCAGTTAAAAAGAAGCCCCATCATTTCAAATCACATCCATTTCTATGGGGTCGTTCGCCATCCCTGGATTATGATGGGGTGTCGGATCTTCTCCCAGCTCTTCGTTCATACCTTCGGCCGTTACCTCGTCGAGGTACGGCTTCTTCCGTCGCAGGACCGACTCGGCGAATTTCGCCGTGGTGATCCATTTATCCTCGGCGGTCAATATTTCGCCCACGATGATCTCAGGCGTGAATTGTCCGACCGAGTCGATAAGAGCTGTTCTTTCCTCATTCCACTTTTCGCAGACGAAAAACATGTGAATCGCGTCGTCGCAATCAGCGGAACAGAAGATGCACTTCAGGCTCCGAACCTTCCCCATGTGGTTGAGAAAGGAGCAAAAGTACCCGTGTCCACTTAGGAATTGGGTTAGGTAGTAATTTACCTCCCCATGGTCTCTGTTTATCCAAGTATCTAGCTGGGCTATCATCATGGCTGTCGTAGATTAGCTTGCGCTCCTTTTCGTGTAGGTCGAGCGGGATAACTTCCACAATAACGAGTACTAAGAGCTCCTCTACGCTAAACGGAAAGCATTCGATTCCGGTATGACTTAATAGGATGCAAGTGATAACTGATGTGAGGAGCCGTCGCTTGCTCGCTTTCGGTCCACTCATGTTCGCCATGAGACGACACAGCTGTGTCGTCTTTTTCGCCGCTTTGTCCGATGCATGCGCCAGGTGACGGAAGGAAGAAAGCTTAGCATCTAGTTTGAGTCCCAGATACATAGCTTCCCTCCTCGTCAATATATATATATATATATATATATATATATATATATATATATATATATATATATATATATATATATATATATAACAATTCTCAAGAAATATAAGAATAATTATATAAAAACTAAATATTGAAATATAATTATAACTCAATATCAGTAAAGAATATAACGAATATAGAAAAAAAAATGCATTTGTACTCGGGGTTGATTGGTCTCGGGGTTTCTGGGCCTCGGAGTTTATGTGTCTAGAGGCTTATGGATCGCGGGGTTTAAGGGTCTCGGGGATTCTTGTTCGCGGGAATTCTTGGTCTCGCGGTTTCTGATTATAGGGTTAATAGATCTACAGTTTATGGGTTAAGGGTTTTGGGTTTATGGGTTTATGTTTTTAGCATTCATGGGTTTAGGGTTATGGGTTTAGGGTTTAGGATTAGGGTTTATGGGTTTAGGATTTATGGGTTCAGGAATTATGGGATTAGGGATTATGAGTTTGGGGTTTATGGGTCTCGGAATTTATGGATCTCAAGTTTTATGGGTATCCGATTTTGTGGATCCCGGGGTTTGTGGGTCTCGGAGTTTATGGGTCTCAGGGATATGAGTCTAGCGGTTAATTAGTATCGGGTTTTATGGGTCTCCACGTTTATGGGTTTCGGGGTTTATGGGTCTACAGGTTTATGGATCTAGGGTTACGAGTCTCGAGGTCTATGGGTCTCGCGTTTTATGGGTCTCGGGGTATATGGGACTTTTGCTTTATGGGCCTCGGGGTTTATGGGTCTCGTGGATTATGGGTTTCGGGATTTATGAGTCTCGGGGTTTATGGGTCTAGGGGATTATGGGTCTCGGGATTTATGGGTCTCGTGGTTTATGGGTCTTGGAGTTTAATGGGTCTAAATGCTTATCGGTCGCGGACTTTAAGGGTCTCGGGAATTCTTGGTCTCGAAGTTTTGGGTTTACGGGATTATGTTTTCAGGGTTCATGGGTTTAGGGCTTATGGTTCTAGGGTTTTGGATTTAACGTTTATGGGTTTATGTGTTTAGCATTTATGGGTTTAGGGTTTAGGGTTTATGGGTTTAGGGTTTACGAATGAACGTTATTATGGGTGTCGAGGGGTTTATGAGTATCTGATTTTATGGGTCTCGAGATTTATGGGTTTCGGGGTATATGGCTCTCGGAGTTTAGTGTTCTCGTAATTTATGGGTCTAAGGGTTTATGGCCCTAGGAGATTATGGGTCTAGGGGACTATTGGTCGCGAGGTTTAAGGGTCTATTGATTGTAGATCTAGGGTTATGGGTCTCGGGAATTATCGGTCTCATGTGTTATGGGCCTCGGAGTTTATGGATCTAAAGTTTTATGGGTCGCGCGGTTTAAGGGTCTCGGGAATTCTTGGTCGCGGAGATTCTTGGTCTCGAGGTTTCTGTTTGAAGGGCTTATTGGTCTACTGTTTATGTGTTTATGGGTTATGTATTTAGGGTTTATGGGTTTATGGTTTATGGGTTTAGAGTTTATGGGTTGATGGTTTATGAGTTTAGGGTTAATGGGTGTAGTATTTAGGAGTTTAAGGTTTATGAGTTTAGGGTTTATGGGTTTACGGTTTATGGGTTTAGAGTTTATGGGTTGAGGGTTTATGGGTTTAGGGCTTATCGGTTCAGGGTTTATGGTTTTATTGATTTAGGGTTCATGGGTGTAGAGTTTATGGGTTTAGGGTTTATATGTTTAGAATTTATTATTTCAGGTTATTATGGGTGTCGGGATTGGTGGGTTTCGGAATGTGAGCTTATGACTCTAGGGATTTACGGGTCTCGAGGTTTATGGGTCTAGGGATTTATCTGTCCAGGGTTATGGATTTCAGAGTCAAAGGGTCTTCGTATTTGTGACTCTCGGGACTTACGGGTTTCAGGGTTTATGGGTCTCGGGATTTATGTGTCTCAGGGTTTATGGGCCTCGGAGTTTATGGGTCTAATGGCTTATGGGTCGCGGGGTTTAAAAGTCTATCGTTTATCGACCTAAGGTTATGGGTCTGGGGGTTTATAGATCTAGAGGTTTCTTGTTCGCGAGTATTCTTGATCTCGCGTTTTCCAATTGTAGAGTTTATAGCTGTATAGTTTATGGGTTTAGGGTTTTTGGGTTTATGGGTTTATGTGTTTTGGGTTTATGGGTTTAGGGTTTATGAGTTTAGGGTTATTGATTTAGGGTTTAGGATTTAAGTTTTATTTGTTTATGGTTTATGGATTTAGGGACTATGGGTTTATGACTCTCGGAGTTTGTGGGTTTCGAGATTTATGAGCCTTGGGTTTTATAGGCCTGGAAGTTTATGGGCCTCGGGTATTATGAGCCTCGTGGTTGATCGGTCCGGGGTTTATCGGTCTCGGGGTTTATGGGTAACGGGATGTACGGGTCTGAGGGGTTAAGGGCCTCGGCGTTTACGGGTCTAGGGGCTTATGGGTCACCGGGTTTAACGTTCTATCGTTTATGAATCTAGGGTTACGGGTCTCGGGGTCTCGGGGTTTCTTGTTCGCGGAGACTCTTGTTCTCGAGGTTTCTGATTGTAGGGCTTTTAGGTCTAGAGTTTATGGGTTTAGAGTTTATGGGTTTATGGGTTTTGGGTTTATGTGTTGTGGGTTCACGGGTTTTGAGTTTATTGGTTTCTGGGTTATTGGTTTATGGGTATAAGGATTTTAGGCTTGAGGATTACGGGTTTATTGGTAATTATGGGATTAAATATGCCACGTTTTCATTAATCTTTTTTATGTTAATTTGACATATAATTCTATTCTAGCAGTACCTTATCATAGCAGGATGTGATATTGAAATATTACCATATTGTAATTTTGTAACAAAATCGATTCATATTCAGGAGCGCATACTGGAGTATATCGGCAGCATTCGATTTGAACCTTTCCAAAAGGTTAGGCTTTTACTATCTCTTGGTCACATTCTTTGCCCAGATCATAACGGCCGTTACATTTTGAGATATTTGAGGTTATATATTTTTGGACATTTTTTAATCATTTATATTTTTAGAATGGCACGGTCACTTTTGTACAAACGGAGCTGATTTTTTTGTATTTTATGGGTGGGCCCAGTCAAGAATCAATATTCTGTTCATTAACACTAAACCTTTTGCAAATTTAGCAGCATATATTATATACAAAAACTAAGAAAGAGAGCCTTATTTTTGATTTCTACCGTGGGTGACCACCCTTATTAACTTGATTATTCTTACGTTTACACGTAAGACAATATAAAAAGTTAAATTTATTATTAAATTCGTTAATATGAAAATTAATTTGAAATTCGTATAGTTTATTCATTATAAATCTGAAGATTAGGGAGAGCAGAATAATGCCGGTCACTGGATAATTTTGGTCACCCATATTATAAAAAATTTATAAGTATTTACGCCCTTCATCCAACCGTATATTAAAACATCCATAATATATATTGTGTATAATTCATGCTCTGACCACCTTTATAATGTATTAATATATCGCGGGTTTGCTCCGGGCTAAAACCCCGTTATATATATATATATATATATATATATATATATATATATATATACAAATATATATATATATATTATAACGGGGTTTTAGCCCGGAGCAAACCCGCGATATATTAATACATTATAAAGGTGGTCAGAGCATGAATTATGTGTGGGGAAGGTAGAGTCAAGGATACTCGAGAGATTTTTTAAAAATACCGTGTATATTATACTATAATATGGAAAAGGGTACAAAGGGTCGCTGGTAGGGAAGATGCCACGAAAAAGAGAGAAAGAGATAAAGAGAGTTTTGAGTCGAAAAGGCGCTCACAATTATCTCCGGCTGCGATGATCCATGCGCTGTCTGCAAACCACCGGTCCAGAAAGAGTGAACAGGGGGTGTTACGGCCCTCGATAATTCGCTAGAGCGAGTTTCGCACGGCTGCTCCTAATAGCACGATAGCTCCTATGCTCGATCCCACTCGCGGTATATACGACGTGCTCTCTCCGAAGTTCAAGCGTCTCTGTCTACGTCACGTCTCTCTCTCGCCATGCTCCCCCCCCCCCGCGGCCTACCTATTCTCTCTCTTTCTCTCTCGTTACTCACCGGCTCCTTCCCTATCTCATGCCGCCGCTGATGATGCCTGACACTTAAATGGTTAATACATGTTTTCTGTATGAGAGAGAGAGTATGTGACGAGGTACCATTAGCCGTCACACACCCCTCCCCCAGACGCTGCCAGCGGGAGGTGTGCCAGCTCGACCTCAAGAGGGGTTAGAAGGGGATTCTCAGGTGCCCAAGGGCGTCAATACAGTAGATAATAAATAGTACAAGGTTAGTAGAAAATCGCGCTCTTATTCTTTAGTTTTTGCCCTTTTGGACCGCGTGCATCTAGGAGATACCTCTCCTCGAGGCGCAGGGGGTTTTGTGGACCCCTTTGGTCTCCCTCGACCTCTTGTAGGTTCTTCTTTCGCGATTTCCGCAGACGCTGCGTCGCGATTTACGATTACTTCACGTACTATAGTCGGTTGTGTCCCTACTTTATTACTAACAATCTTTGCCTTACGCTGAACTACTACCCGTGTTTGACGCTGCCTACCACGCTTTTTCCTTACTACTAAATACACATCGCTCGCATGCGGCTCGTCTGGCTGAAGCTCGAGGGTGCTTGATCCCTCGCCGTCCTTCGACGTATCTTCTACTGCTTCAGCTTCGGAGTTAGAAGGCGCGGTGTCATCGTCAAAATACGGTTTTAAATCTTTTACGAAGATTTGTTCCATCTTGTTTCCATAGTTGTCGGTTAACTGGAAGGTGTTATTTCCTTGTTTTCCGTATTATAGGCAAACACTAGATCGGGAATGAGTAGATCCCAAGTACTATGGTTTGTCTCTATATACGACGTGATCATGGTCTTGAAGGTGCGGTTTACTCGCTCTGCGGGATTTGCTTGCGCATGGTATGAGGGTATTGTGTGGATAACTCCATGCTCTTCTAGGAATCGATCCACTAGCTTGTTCTTAAACTCAGTTCCATTATCAGAGTGGAACGTTTCCGGCACTCCGAAGCGTAAGAAGATTTTCTCTCAGACTTCCCTTTTTGCGAATGGGGATACACTCCACTCAGAGCGTGAAAGGGTCCATGAATACTAATAGGTATTCATGACCGCGCGGTGTACGAGAGTTGGAGCCCATAATATTTCCAGCTACAACTTCCCACGGCCTCGTTACACATAACGTGCTATGTCCTTATAAATTGACGGCCGATAGTACAGCAATACGATACGCTCATAAGTTTTGGTACGTCCCAAATGTCTACCTGTCGGCTCGTCATATCCTTCATGTAGGACTTGCATCAGCTTTTCTTTTGGTAGGACTAACTTCCAAGCGTCTTGGTCTTCTAAGAGATCTTCGATCGAAGGATCTGATCAATAATAATAAGGTCGGTTGCCAACTATCTTCCAATATGGATGCTCAGTAGGATTGGTGCGGACCTTCGCTTTTATTGCCAGATACCAGGCATCACTAGTATCCTCATCTGGACAACTGACTGATGAAACTGGTACCTCCGACTCATCCTCGTACATGCGAGATAATGCGTCTGGCACCCAGTGTTCAATGCCTTTCTTATACTCTACTTCGAAGTCATAGGCAAGTAGTTCAAGAGCCCATCGAGCCAAGCGTCCTGTGAGGTTTTGGATACTTCGTAACCAGCTTAGGCTTTTGTGGTCTGTAATAACCTTGAAGTGGTAGCCTTCTACATTAGATAGGAATTTTCTTATAGCCCACAGTGCAGCGAGACACTCGCGCTCAGTTGGTGAGTAGTTCCTCTTAGCTGATGTTAACGTGCGGATAGCAAAGCACAACACGTATTCCATTCCATCAATAGTCTGTGTGAGCACCGCACCGAGACCAGTACCGCTGGTGTTCGTTTGTACGACGAACTGGTGGTCAAAAGATGGACTATGCAACACAGGAGCAAATGCGATAAGCGCTTTAACCTGTTCAAACGCCATTTGCTGCTCATCACCCGATACATACTTGACATTTGATCTAGTCAGATGGGTAAGCGGGTCCGCAATCGTGGCGAAATCATTCAGAAATTTTCGGTACCACGACGCCATTCCTAGAAATCGCCGAAGTTGTTTAAGATTTTTCGGAGCAGGAAACTCTAACACTGCGGCGATCTTTTCTGGATCCAGCCGGAATCCATCTCGATTCATGAGAACCCCCAAAAACTTAACTTCGCTGCGGCAAAACTCCGCCAGATACGCCATATGGGAGAGAACAGAATTTGAATAGGCCTAGGCCTGGCACTGTGAAGGCAGTCAGGTGTCGTGACTTTTCGTCTAACGGCACATGATGGTATACACTGCTTAGGTCGATACTGGAGATATAGCGTGTTTCTGTAGCTTTCGTAGGAAGGAATCCATGTAAGGAAGCGGATACGCAGGCACTCTAGTCACTCCGTTCAACTTCCTATAATCGACGCAGAAGCGGTAAGAGCCGTCTGGCTGACGGACCATTACCACTGGGCTCGACCATTCGCTATGGGATCTACGAATGACTCCTGCTTCCAGCATCTTATGCACCTGAGCATGCATCTTTTCTTCCAGTTTCTTGGAGACGGGGTAGTATCGCTGCTTAATAGGTAGCGCATAACCCACATCAATTTTATGCACTTTGCCCTTTGGCAACACTCGATCCGACATCTCTTGTAATTGCAAGCGTTGCACATCTGTAACGTCGGCAAGCACAACGGAGGGGACCGGAATCCTCTCATCTACTCCTACTGCCGCTACGTCGAGAGGAAGAAGTTCCTCAATCGCTTCTACCTTGAGTTTATTTTCCCGAGATAGGATATATGCGTTGAACGCTTGCTTAAAATCTACCCGAGAAGACATCCTTCAGGCAACTCGGGTAGTATAACGACCTCTAAATGACGTCTTATATCGCCTATCACGAATGGCAAATCGGCATAGCCGATCACGGGAGAAATCTGACCGTTAGCCATCCGTACGCCTGGTCCTCTACTGGGTGCAATCTTTTTATAGCACGCGGCAGCGATCTGCAAGCCTAGTAGTCCAATACAGGTGCGTGCGGCACCTCCATCATGCAGTGCACGCACTTGGAATCCACCAACTCCCACTTGAATTCACCAGCGAGAGTAGTCTCTCTATGTGAGGGGTTGACTCCTCTGAAGCGCCATTCGCATCCTGAGCTACTATGGATCCTGCCGCCGTCGCGATCAGTGGAAGAACTGGCTCATCTTGCGCTTGTGCTTCGCTGGTCTCATTAGGGTGAGTCGGTGAGGTCCTTAAGTTGGCTGCAGGGGCGGTAGGGACCTGTTCTACGCACCCCCCTCCTCTTTTCCCGCACACTCAGGACACGTCCTCGTCGTGTATCCTGGCCAGCTACAGCCCCAGCAGAGAAGATGGGACTGTGGCCCAGGAGTCTTGTCCTTATTTTTATCGCTGGCTGGTTGGCGTGTGTGACTCCTTCTTTTCGGACTGCCACCCCTTTTATAATACGGCCCTTTTTTACAGGAGCCGATTTTTGTGCCGTTGCTTTCTCTGCAGTTGGCTCCTTCCAGTTCCGCCGCACCTACACTACAGCTTCTGCCTGCCGCACCAACCGAATCAACGTGTCGAGATCCGTGATTTGATCTTTACTCTCGATCGCTTGCAACTCTGGCGACATATTCTGATAGATAAGTTGCAATTTTCTTTCTTCGTCCCAAGGCACTTCAAATTTATCAGTGTACGAGAGTAGGGAAAAGATATAGTCCGTAACTGGTTCGGCAAATCCTTGAGTGCGCGCTGTCGCTTCTGTCACTAACCGCTGTTGATAACGGTCATCGACTCCGTAACAGCGTCGTGCTGCATCGCAAAAGTCTTGCTATGTGTGCCAATTCTTTCTAGACTGACGACACCATTGGAGTGCTGCTCCTTTCAGCAACTCTGTCATGGCATTCAGGAGGTCCTCGTCCTCTATGCGGGCTAGTGTGCGGCACTTATTGACGCGTAGCAGAAATTCTTCTATACTGTGATTGTCTTTTTCACCAGAAAACTTGATGTTCCAGGATCGAACTGTTTTTCCAATAGCATTAATACGATCACTCACAAATGTGTTATTTTGCGATGGTCGCGTTGTCTCAAAGTACTGAGACACTCCCCTCCCCTCGGACTCTTGCCGGGTTGGGAGAGTTTGATTGCGCTGGCGAGCCATCGCTGATTCTCTCTCTGTTGTTTGCTGAAGAAGTGATCTAAAGCTTGGAGTGTTTGCATTAAGTGCTGATCCACCCACTCTTGCCGCTTCTCCTGTTTGTAACCTTGGGTTCTTACATTGCTGGTAGTCCTCGTCATAGCGTAGGTCGAATGCGTCCTGAAAAGCGATATTCTTGTTGTTTTTGGGCCTTGCTCCTCGCCCTTGATGCGTATTCGCCGCTTTGTTACTTTGCATGATTTCAAACCGCAACCTTGTGCTCGTAATCAGTTCAGCAACATTCTCTTGCAGCTCTTTCGCTTGATTACTGTACTCCTGCTCCACCACCTGTATATTTGTCATTTCGAGTGCCACGGCTCTTGGAACGGGGTATGACATGCCATTCGATAATGTCACCAGTACCATATTTGCGTTTCCTTGCGCATTCGCAGTTTGTCTCGTACCCGTTGAAAATGCTGTAATTGGGTTACTAGTCTTACTCGTTCCCCCTGAGCCAGTTGCTGTAGCAGTTGTGGTCGTGCTTTTAGTACTTGTTACTGCTAGCATGCTTGTTGGTACCGTGGTACTAATCGCCTCTATTCCCCAAAGTGAAAGTGGCAATGGTGGCGGTGGTGGTATTGGTATGCGGGTTCGTACAGGCAGTTCATACGCTGGTGCTGTGATTTCGACAGCTGGTGGCGTGTGGTTCGGTGTTATTGTAAAAACCGTCGCTGCCGCCTCTGATCCTGCTTCCACATTATTCCGTAACACACAGTGTTCAATTGTCCATTCTCTTGGCATGTCGTCAAGGACATGTTCAAGAAACTCATCTGAGTAGAGCTGATTGATATTGGAACAAAATCGTTTGGTAGGCCCGTACTTCCTCGTTGACTTGCATAATATTGCTGCCTTTGTAATATTTCGGCCTGTGTTTTATTGCTGAACTTCGCATCTTGTAATACTTCATCGAGCTTCTCTTCTCGACGAGTTGTTTTGGATCTCGGTTCCTACTGTTTCATCAAAAGTAATGTCGTAATGATTCGCCATTTTCTTGTGTTTTTATTTAACTCTAAACTTGTACGAAATTAAATGTTTTTAAATTTAAATACGAAGAAATTAAATTTTAAACTCAAGTTATTAATTCAAATATTTCAGTTAATTAAATCAAATAATAATTGTCTTAATAGGAACTGTTTTCAATCCAAAATTGTGTTAATCACACAAAGTAATTATTTCTTTCAGTGTATTTCCGAATTTGTGTTATATTGCGTAAATCGATTATCTAACAACTATTATCTAGTAATTATTAATAATAAAAAAAAATTATAATCAAATACAATTATACCTAAAATTGAACGAATACTATTTTTATTCAACCTCAATTTGAATTAAAAAACTTGTTTAGATCGCTGTAGAAAAAAGAAAATATTTTAAATCCCCGTAATTTATCTAAAATCGCAAAAAACGATTTTAAAATTTTTTGCAAAAAAAAACAAAAACCAAGAAAGATTTTTCCAATAATTAATTAATTAAATAATTAATTAACTAATAATATTATTTTACTAAAATAATTAAACAATAATAATGTTAGTTGACAACAGTAATTGTTTATATAAAAAACAATTATGCCAAAAACAGAGCAATACTTAAGATTATTAATTAAATTATTAAATCATTGTTTATAAATAAAAAATTACAGTAATATCATTTTTAATCAATTAATTAATCAATACGAATATTTTGGCCACGCACTTGTTCGGCGGTTTAGTTGCAGTTAAATTGCCTACACTACACTGCGGCTACACAGACACGCACCTATACAACTATCTGTATTTTATACAGTACGGTCACTGTATATACGCTCTATAACGACACTACGTTCGCTGAACTTTTATATACTCGCTGCTACAATATCAGCGCATGTACTACCAGCCTCAGCTACAAATAAATGAGCAATTAAATTAGCTAGTAAACGAGGAAGTAGTCAAAAGTCTTATTTTATTTACCCAATTATTTATTTTACCCTAAATTAATTTTACAACAAAAATTTTAATTTTCAACTGTCGAAAATAAATGTAACCATAAATTAAACACAATAGTTCGTGAGTAATTTACGTAATTGTTCAATTTACAACCTAAAATTTTTAATAATTAATTTATTTGTAAGCACTTAAAAATAAACGGAAATTTTAAAGACAACCATTACATTTACTTTCGTCGCCAAAATAAGATATTGATATTTTTTATGCGAATTCGCTTTACATATATCAAGTCAATACTCACTATGATTTTATCTAACTTGACACATTATTTTTCCAAACCTTGCAAGAGTAGTAAAATTTTAATAAAGTGTTTAAGTTATTTATGCGATTTCGCTTTAATCATTCGAAATCTAACTTAATGTTATACTTTATTTTACTCAAACAAACGGTTTATGACCCAAAAAATAGTTTTGTTTATTATTAATTGTCAAAAAAAAATTTTGATCACTATAATTTAATTTAGTATTTGGTACAAAAACACTTTGACAAACACATTTGTCCACTTGCGAGAGACGCTTTTACAACAAATTATATTCGCATACGTTCCCTTACACTATAAAAACTATTTAACAGTAAGTCATATTCTCCTCGTATGTTAAATACGATGTACGCATAAATCGAGCAGCCGTTCGAATTCATTAAAATGCCGAAATATTATTTAATTCCAGCCTGGCCCATACTCAGAATTTTCCAGGGTCCGCCAAGGTTTGTTTACCTTTTGCGCGCGAGAGCTCGCATTCCAACGGCAACATACTCTCTTCGCAAAGTCCGTATATACGGCTGACTCGACTATTTTTCGATACGCACGTTCACAATATACGCCGCGTGAACCGCACTATACACTTTGTCGCTAATTTTTCCCAAGTAATCCCCACAACTCTGAGTTTTTACGGAGGGCGCAAATTATATATAACGGGGTTTTAGCCCGGAGCAACCCCGCGATATATTAATATATTATTATGGTGGTCAGAGCATGAATTATGTGTGGGGAAGGTAGAGTCAAGGATACTCGAAAGATTTGTTAAAAATACCGTGTATATTATACTATAATATGGAAACGGGTACAAATGCGTACAGGCCGATGCCCGTGCGCTCTCGCAGGCAAGTCGCTGGCAGGGAAGATGCCACAAAAAAGAGAGAAAGAGATAAAGAGAGTTTTGAGTCGAAAATGCACTCACAATTATCCCCGTCTGCGATGATCCCTGCGCTATCGCAAACCGCCGGTCCAGAGAGAGTGAACAGGGTGGTGTTACGGCCCTCGATAATTCGCTGGAGCGAGACTCGCACGGCTGCTCCTAACCGCACGGTAGCTCCGATCCTTGCTTGATCCCACTCGCGGTATATACACCCAGATAGCATTGAGTCGGCATTGTGTCGGCACGCTGACGGCCCGCGGGCCGCCCGCGGTCCGGCAATGTGACGGATTCCTGCCCCGCTTCTGAGACGGCACGGTGCAGGAACGCGGTCCTGGCACGCGGGCCGTCATTTTGCCGACGCAATTTGCATGCGCGATTGGTACTGCGGCCCGCGTGCCTGCAACCTGTCAGCACTGAGCCGTGCAATTTGCCGACAATATGCCAGCACGGCGATATACATATATATATATATATATATATATATATTATTTATATTAAATATATAATTTTATCATAATAAAAATACTGTATTTTATATTTGTAATTTTCTATTTATATACTTTAAATCTTTAATATTTTTGTACAATAAATTCATAAGTTAATACATAATATATATATAGTTTTGCAGAATAACAACATAAGTCCACTTTTCTGTTTTTAAGATACTAATACTTAAAATTTTTATTTTCCATTTGAACTAATGTAAAAAAAATCATAAATAGTAGATAAGGCTACTTATTTTTACACTTTCTTGTTTTTGTGCACTTTCATCTGAAAATATACTATATAAAGATATTAAAATCGCTTAAAACTCAATTTTCAAAAAAATGGACTTAAGTTGTTTTTCCGGGAATCCGCAGCAGATATATACACACAATAATAACACATATATACCATTTATTTACGTAAATATTTAAATTTAATTATAATTTTATACTTTAATTATGATTATTCACATACCCCTACTGAATAATCTCAAGTAAGATTCTCACCTGAGATCTCATACGAAAATCTCATGTTATTATATGTACACTTAATGAAATATTGAAATTCGTTCACAATGAACTTTTACTACAGTTTTTTTTTATTAGTCTTGAAGTTTCTTTCGTCTTTACAATACATCAGGAAAGTATAATACATTTTTGGCCAATTTTTATTTGAAAATTTTTATATATAAAATTTTGAAATTTTAAATTTCACCTGAGATCTTACCAGAGATCTCATGTGAGATTTTGAGTAAAAATTCATGAGGTTTTCGCATGATATTTCGCATGATTATATATATATATATATATATATATATATATATATATATATATATATATATATATATATATATATATATATATATATATGTATATATATATATATATATCCCTACCGAAAAATCTCAGGTGAAATATCATGCGAAAACCTCATGAATTTTTACTCAAAATCTCACACGAAATCTCTGGTAAGATCTCAGGTAAGATTTAAAATTTCAAAATTTTATATATAAAAATTTTCAAATAAAAATTGGCCAAAAATGTATTATACTTTCCTGATGTATTGTAAAGACGAAAGAAACTTCAAGACTAATAAAAAAAAACTGTAGTAAAAGTTCATTCTGAACGAATTTCAATATTTCATAATAATATATATTTCACGTAAACCCGTGAAGAAATTTTTTACATTTCGCTGAAAATGTTTTTACTAGTTCAGAGTAGTGAAAAAAGCATGTAAATAAAATTTTAGCTAATAAGACCCAAAGCTTGCAGAACCGTGACCCTAAAAATAAAGTTTATTTAAATTTTTAAAAAAGTAGAAAATTCAATTCGAGATAGGTGCAATTTGGGTATTTACATATATATATATATATATATATATATATATATATATATATATATATATATATGCATTTTTTTCTGTAAATTTTCTGTACAATATGCTGACATTTTTTTCAGACCCCAATTATCACGTTTCTGATTGGTTTATAAAAGATATACCGTTATATGCTATTTAAAAAATTTCGGCAGTTTATTTTAATCTCAAAATTTTGTAGTAATAAGAGCTTCAAAATGAGAGCAGGTAGATCATGGACCGAGCTTTATAACTGACGTTACAGCATTTTGAAAGAAATCTACATACAATTTATATATCTATATGTATGTAGGGAATATCATTTATAAAAGAAATCTTCATATATAGATATACAAATTGTATGTAGATTTCCTTCAAAATTCTGTTACTTCGGTTAAAAAGCTCGGTCCATGGTCTACCTGGTCTCATTTTTAAGCTCTTATTACTAGATAACGGTATATCTTTTATAAATCAATCAGAAACGTGGTAATTAGGGCCTAGAAAAAGTGTTAGCATATTCTATAGAAAATTTACAGAAAAATATACAGAAAAATAATAAAAATGTATATGTGTAAATACCTAAATTGCACCTATCTGGAGCTAAAAATCATTAAAGTTTTCTATGTTTCTAAGAATTGAAAAAAACTTTATTTTTAATAGGGCCACAGTTCTGCATAGTTAGGGTATTGTGATCGAAATTTTTTTTGCATACATTTTTTAACTATTCTGAACTAGTAAAAACATTTTGAACGAAATGTAAAAAATTTCTTCCCTGGTCGACGTGGAATATATATATATAGTCTCTGAAAATATTTACGTAAATAATGGTATATTTCGGGAGCCTGCAGGTCCAGGAGGCTACGGTCACTCAAACGGACCAGTGGCTGAACCAGCTGGTCCTTGTGCAGGTTCCCCTATTGAAAATATCAAGCTAAATCTCAAGCTTCAAATCCAGCGATGAGTTTGAATCCGGCTCGATCGAACTTGAAATTCAACGATGAGTTTGAATCCAGCTTGATCAAACTTGAAATGTAGGTCGATCAGGGTGGATCTTTTGAGTTTGATTTCGAGCTTGAAATCGAGCTGGATTTTATATTCGATCAAACCAGATTCAAGCTCATCGTTGAATTTCAAGCTTGAAATCCAGCTTCAATTTTTTAACAGGGATCGCCTGAGCTGCAACTCGCAAGAAGCCTCCTACTCAATTCTCTTTGCCCTTGCGTCATCGAGAGTTTTGCAGGCATGTCCATGCGCTCGTATGACAACAGCATGACCTTGGCAACCATTCAGCAGATGGCTATCACATCCAGGCAGGCGCACACCGTTTATGCGCTCGAAGTGTTATGAACTCTGTTGAAAAAAACGAAAAAAATAAGATTTTTTATTGCATTATGGGTTGGAAAGTTATAATAGAATGATGAATAAATTACCTTTGCTAGGCCCTCCTTGCAGCTCAGCTTGCAAGTCTGAAAACGATGTCATTTTTGTCACTCCCAGCCTCAGCTTGTCTACCTCAGTCTTGGGTCAGTCGCTGAATCGGCAGTCTTTGTTCCTTGACGTCGTCTCTCAGTACGTGCTGGATCGGTTCTAGAGTTATTTTCTGACGTCTCTTAACGGCATCTGAAAACAATTATTATTTTTATTTTAATAGAAGTAATAATAACACTAAAGAATTCCCAGACGGCAAAACAAATTTCATGAATGTCGCAGATGTTAGAATTCTTTATGAACTCTTTTCAAACTCTGTAAGAATCCTTTTCTAACTTACATTCATAATTATTCTTAAAGTGTTCGGAAAAAATCCTTAGAAAAAATTCATTTTTTGCTGTCTGGGTAATAATCATAATAATTATAATGTTATTAGAATTATTTTCTTGTAATGTAAAAATTACCTCAATATTGCTATTTTTTCAAACAAAAATAAAAGAATTTTTTTTTTATGTGTGAGAGGGCCCCGTCCTCGCCCATCTCTGTGAGGCACAACCAACATGCTCTGCCCCTCCAACGCTTCCTTACATTTATTTTAATTTAATTACGTAATTAAAAATTAAAATATAATTAAAAAATAAAAGATTAGTAAATTGATAATTGAATTTAGTAAATAAATGAACAAATAAATAAAATATAAAATGTAAGAAAACGTTCTATTAATATAAAAAGTCCACGTTAATTTCAGCAAGTGATAATATAAAAAGAATGCAAACTAATATAATAAACGTGTACTTTTTATATGAACTTCCCTAAAAAGTAAAACAATAAATAAAGTCGCCTTTATAAAACGCAAAGAAAAATGTAGCAAGCTAGTATTTTCTTGGTGTTTTATAAATGCGTAGATGTCCGGAAATTCTTCGGCCCCATCCTCAGGCTGGCCGTTGTCCTCCATCATGGTGTTGCTGTGGTCGTCATGATCCTTGTTGTTCTCGGCGTCGCTTTCGATCTCCGTGTCATCGTCCGGGTAAGGTTCTGCACCTCCTCTGCCAGGTCGGCACTCCTCCAAATACTCCGCGGGGTATTCGTCAGAGTGGGTCCTTCCATCGAATTCTCCGTCCTCTGATTCCCTGATATATTTTATATTTTATTTTAAATTAATTTGATTTTGCTTCATCACAGAGGAAGCTTTGGGATGGTAATAAAAAAGTTTTGCGAAAATCACTATAGAAATATCTTTTGAGACAATAGGAATCAACATACACTATTTTTAGAAAATGTCTGTATGAATGTGCGTGCATGAGTGCGTGCGCGTATATGTGTGCTCCGTGTATGCATGCATGCATGCGTGCATGTGTGTGCGCGTGTATGTGTATGTGCATGCGTGTGTGTCCGTATGCTCGTATGTGTGTGTGCGTGCGTGTGAGTGAGTGAGTGTGTGTACGTGCGTGCGTGCGTGCGTGTGAGTGAGTGTGTATGTGCGAGCGTGTGATTGTGTGTGCGTGCGAGTGAGTGAGTTAGTGTGTGCGCATGTGTGTATGTGTGCGTGTGTGTGTGTGTCACACCATATTTTTTTGTAACACATGTATGGATTTTTGCGTTTTTTAAAATAAGTTTTTAAATAAACGGGCAAAAAAGAAATTTTTTGGCGGGCAACAAAAATGGTTAACGGGTAAAAAACCTTTTTACCCGCTTATCCGGACAGAATAGTACATTATTACAACAAGGGACGAAAGTAGCAGTTTTTCCCGCGGGCAGTAATCACCCGCGAAATCTACTTTCACATTATAGGGTTTTTTGGAATGTTAGATATAACGTACCTATAACAATAGTTATAAAAGACGTGAAAAACTGTAATTTAATCTAAATATGTAATTTTAGTAAAAAATTATCTTTTGACAATCCATCAATACTAAAAAACACAGCTTTTTTAAGATATTGATTAAAAAAAGATAAGTAAATTTAAAATTAATTTCATATTGAAAAAATCAATGAAGTTTGAGAAAGCAAAGTGCCAAGGAATTGCCAGCGGTTTTTTACATATTCTATGATAATATTTAACAGGAGGCAACTTACCAGAGTTTATCAGGTGGATTCTGCTGTAAATGGTCGAAATTTTCTGCAGGTGCGTCATCTTCGTTGTGTATTTCATCCTTCAGGTTATCGAATCCTACATAGCTCCTTGGACTGGACAGCTGCTGATGATCATCCCTCTCCCTCTCGTCGTCTGAAGTTTCTTCTAAAACTCTTCTTCTTTTTGGACTGGATGGAAGGGGTTGCTGATGTTCTTCTTCTTCTTCTTCTTCTTCTTCATAAGGAGCTCGTCTTCTCCTCGGAGATGGTGGCAGCTGCTCCTCATCTCTTTCTTCGGGCAGTAGCTCGTCTCTGCGTATCTTGTTCTCTTCGAGACGCCGTAGACATTGCTTAAGGCTTTTCAGGGCCCTGGTCATCGAATCTGTGAATTGCAAGTTACTTGGCCTCGGTAAGATCATGGCATTTGAGGAGATGGCTTCTATAAAAAATTAATGAAACATTCATAATTAATATAATAAGTCTAGTGTGACAAGTTAAATAAAATATATAAAACAATATACCTTCACAAGCTGCCACAAATTTTTCTTATCTCCAAGCCAAGTAACATTGCACAGAAGCTCTGTGTTGACTGTAAAGCAATTTTTTTTAAAAATTGCTGAAGAGTCATCGGTATTTCTACCACCAAGATAAATCAAGTAGTTGACCTAAAAATAAACGATATATTTAAGAAATGAAAAATTAAATAATTATAAAACTAAGTCTTGCGTTCAGGGGTTTGACGGTTAATTACATGTATTTCTGATTAAATAAATAAATAATATTAATAAATATTTGTACATATTTCGTACTTACAACATCATTGTATGTGTCTTCATCGACAGCGTTAAAAGCTAGAAGATCTTCACGTGTCTTGAAGGGAAGGCAGTCTGGAATATCTCGTGCCGTTCTCTTCCTACTCTTCGACAGATCCTTTAACATTTTATGGCTTTCTCTGAAAAATGTGTTAATAATTAATTCTTAATCAAGTAATTTATGGTATTAAAATACATACAAGTTTATACATACTTAGCTAATTGTTCAACATGAGCCATCCTTGAATTAAGGTTTCTACGATAAATTGTAAAATTATTATATATCATAAATAATAAAATGTATATATGTATCTGCGTATTGTTACGTACTGTAGGGCTTGCATAACAGCATTCTCAAATGGCGTAAACCTCGATGATGATGCTGTTAGAACATTAATTGGTATTAGTGATTAATATAAAATTATGAGTTAACGTGACTCCAGCGACATTTTATAATAACAAAGACGTCATTGAATCTTTCCAAAAATCTTCATTAAACTTTTGATATAGATAAAGAAAATCTGAGGTCAACGACTTCTTTCAACTAGCTTTTAACACGTAACTTATGAGAATGAGCTGCTTTAAGTTATTATTAATAATATCAAGTTACGCCGACGTTTTCTACGTATTAATATAATATTTTGTTTGTTATAAACATTGAGAAATAGTTCACAATGCTTCAGAATAAAATTTATATAATATAATTGAACCAAAATTAAAAACGAAAATAAAACCTCCCAAAGCCCTCACTTGGAAGGTTCGAGTCTAGACTAATATAAATTTCGTTCCAATGGCATTTGTAGAGGTTTTGAAGTTTTTGTTTAATCTTCGCACAGTGGTAGATAATTGTATTATGGAGGGCAATGATGCCTTGGTTTTTCATAATTTAGTTTATTTATTAATTGTAATCAATTGTTAAAGAATTTGAGGTTAGGACTGTCGGCGGGAAATTTGAATGGTTTGACACCCCCTTGAAGAATAAAATACCATTTTTATATTTGAATAACCTGCGTCCCCAAAAGCAGACATTAAACCAGCTGGTTCCTCTTGACGTAATCCTACCTGCGATCCGTTGAGCGCGAGCGAATGCTACATATTCACCTTTTGTGTGCGTGAATTGCCGAGTATGGGTGTTTGCTGTTGAGTGGATGATTGACTTTGTGTAGGTGACTTGTAACGTGTAGATGGTTGTTCTTGAGTGTGGGATGATTGTTTATCGGGCGGATGTTTATAGTACGATTGATCCGGTGTGCGTGATTGCTGTTGTGTAAATGACTTGTCATGTGTGGGTGGTTTCTGTTGAGTGAATGATTGCTTTTGTTTCGATTGATTTGGTGTGCGTGATTGCTTTTGTGTAGATGACTTGTGAAGTGTGGGTGGTTATTGTTGAGTGTAGAATGATTGTTTTGATTGATCTGGTGTTCGTGATTGCTGTTGTGTAAATGACTTGCCATGTGTGGGTGGTTTCTGTTGAGTGGATGATGGCTTTTGTTTCGATTGATTTGGTGCGCGTGATTGCTTTTGTGTAGATGGCTTGTGAAGTGTGGGTGGTTGTTGGTGAGTGTAGGATGATTGTTTTGATTGATCTGGTGTTCGTGATTGTTGTTGTGAAGAAGACTTGTTGTCAAGTGTGTGTGGTTTTCGTTGAGTGATAGGTGATTGCATATCGTGCACTCGTTGGAGTATGCACGGGCGAAAAGGCTCAGATGGCAGCCCTTCCTGTGCAAAATGTGATTTATGCACTGGACTTGGAGTATAGTCGCTTCTTGTTGATGTATGCGCTAGACTTGATAGCGATTGGGACGATGCTCTTATCGGAGGTCCACCCACTTGTGATAAAATCGACATGCCACAAGATTCTGCTTGCTGAAAGCGGTGGGAAGACGCAAGATTCGTCGAAGCTCCAGATCGCATCTTTTGCATTTGGTCGAAAATGTTTTTAGCATCAACATCAGGTGACACTCCGCAACGATTTTTAGCCGGTCGTGAATACATCTAAAAAATAAATGTGGTGCCAGTAGGATGCTTAATAACAATAACGAAGATTCGCTTCGTAACAAAATTGATTCTATGTAAATACATTAAAACTTCACACATAAATACATACATACAGACAGACGTACATACATACATACAACGTTGCCGTAATGCCATATCACAGCAATATTTTGCAATATCGCAAAGTTAAATATCACGATATATCACTGCGATATCACGGGAACATTGTGATACGATTTTCGGCAGCTTTGGAGCAAGGCAATATGACGGCGATATTTTGCAATGCCGGAGTGTTACATATCGCATCAATGTATCTCTGCAATATCATCGAAACATCGCAATACGACGTTCCACAGCTGCAGTGCAAACCGATATTAGGGCAATATTCTAATTTCTTTTATTTTTCATCCGATTTGAACTTTAAACCACTCATTTGAATCGTTAAACAATTTAAAAACAATTAACCGTTGGAAATTAAAAATTCGACAAAATCAGCAAAGTTAGAGCCAATTGTTTAAAGTAAATGTGAATGAAATTATGAATTCATGAATTTATTCACATTTAATTAGTAACAATTTACCCATAACAATTAAGGCTCTAACTTTACTGATTTTGCCAATTTTTTAATTTCCAACGGTCAATTGATTTGAAATTGTTTAACGATCAAAATAAGTGGTTTAAAGTTTAAAGCTCGTCTTTTGGAAATCTGTTGTAAATGTTGATTGGGTTTTCTGCATAATTTTCTAAAATACGTCATGTTATTTTCGTATGGAAAAGCAGAAAAAGAATCCAAAGCCCCAAACAATCTTCCATCATCAGCAAGATGTAACAAAGCATGCGTATTATAGGACAAAAATTCAACACCATAAACATCTACTGATCTTTCTACAAATATTTCCATGCATTGCTGTGCTGTATCGACTGATTCATTAGTAGATACAGGATCTGCGAGGATTCTCATGGCTATATGAAACAATAGAAAGTGCATATAAACAGCTGAATTCACCAAACCATAAAAAATTGCAGGGCCACTATACAAAAGTATTTGTCGCTGTTCGGTAGATTTGTATTTTCCATGCTTCTCAACATTTACAGGTTTCCGAGCAAAATCTGTGGGACAGTATTGCTTTACTTGTTCCATACGATCACTTAATAATTTTATATGAGCTGGAGATAGCTTAGCTGATTTTACAAACCTACCGTCAACTATTCCCTGAAAATTTTTTTCCATCACACCAAGACACGCTAGATGCATATAATCAAACACTGTACTTGAAACAAGATTTAAACCAAGAGCACCAATAGAGCATTCTGTTCCTTTATGATGATCAGAATCAACTCTCGAGGAATAATCTTCATCAGTTCGTTGTGTATGATCAGTACCACGATAAGCCATCACTCCACGACGAATGAATTCACCTCGTACACAATATCTGGAACAGGGAGCTTTAGAATTGTGCCCGCAATGACCTAGTACAAAAGCTCGAGCAGGAGCATCAGCAATAAAACACCTTAATTGTACTAATTTATTTTCCCCATTAAATTCTACACCATCTTGTAATACTACTAACAGTTCATCAACAACTGGTTTGAAAAACTCTGAAGCACTTGTTGGTTTTTTCACACCTTTAAAAACACCAACAATCTCAGGAGCACTATTTGGAATATTGGCTATTCTAATTTGAATGGGCCACATAATAATTTTGCTTGCTTTATCCAGCGATGCCTCATCAGTACTAAAATCCACTTGCAGAATATCTGGAATCAGATCTAGAGGAATTGACTGAAGAATGAGAAGAAAACCTTGTCTAACACCTAAATGAAGGTACTCCCCACCGGCTACTTGTACAGTAGGAGTAGAAAAATTGGGAGTTTTCAAAATTGTTCGTGGATCAACATGTAAACTTGCAAAACAATGATGCGTTTTAATATTCTGTAAGACAGCTTTAATTTGCTGATGAGACATATTAGTGTCTGTAAAAGCTAAAGCAAGCCGCTCTTCAAATTCTTCTATGCTATCTGATTCACACGAATAAGTAGACTCTGGATTAGAAACACCTGATGAATAAACAGATCCAACTGTAGACGCACTGTCTGATAGCATCGTCTCATCATCCTGCTCTATTAACAAATCATCTATAAGATTTGATGACTCACTTATCATAGGACCAACATTGTCAACAAGAAAATGATCTACTACACTGTTATCAAAATTTGCAGCTGACTGATCAGGCGTCTTAACAGGAATTTCAATTAGGATATCACTGTTTGCTCTATCAATCATACGCCTTACACGTGCTCTATGATCATAACTACACTGTTCTAATGGCTTGCGAGTGCGAATGCTTCTCACTTTATATATGATTATGTAACAATAATACTAGAGATTGTTAATTATTATAGTATATGTAGTATGAATCGAAATATCAATGTAATTACTAATAAAATTCTACAATTTAAAAATACTAATATCAATAATGAAACCTAATAAGTCTATTTAATATTTATTACACTTAGCAACTTTTGATTTCAGAAGACAATATAAAACAAACTCTAGTATTATTGAAACATAAAAACTAACCTATAATTTATTAACTAATATAATTATTAGAATAATTATAAATAAAAAAATCAATGTAATTACTAATAAAATTCTACAATTTCAAAATACTAATATCAATAAAGAAACCTAATAAGTCTATTTAATATTTATTACACTTAGCAACTTTTGATTTCAGAAGACAATGTAAAACAAACTCTAGTATAATTCAAACATAAAAACTAACCTATAATTTATTAACTAATATAAATATTAGAATAATTATAAATAAAAATATCAATGTAATTACTAATAAAATTCTACAATTTCAAAATACTAATATCAATAATGAAACCTAATAAGTCTATTTAATATTTATTACACTTAGCAACTTTTGATTTCAGAAGACAATATAAAACAAACTCTAGTATTATTGAAACATAAAAACTAACCTATAATTTATTAACTAATATAATTATTAGAATAATTATAAATATAAAAAAACCATTTTAATTACTAATAAAATTCTACAATTTCAAAATACTAATATCAATAAAGAAACCTATTAAGTCTATTTAATATTTATTACACTTAGCAACTTTTGATTTCAGAAGACAATGTAAAACAAACTCTAGTATTATTCAAACATAAAAACTAACCTATAATTTATTAACTAATATAAATATTAGAATAATTATAAATAAAAAAATCAATGTAATTACTAATAAAATTCTACAATTTCAAAATACTAATATCAATAATGAAACCTAATAAGTCTATTTAATATTTATTACACTTAGCAACTTTTGATTTCAGAAGACAGTGTAAAACAAACTCTAGTATTATTCAAACATGAAAACTAACCTATAATTTATTAACTAATATAATTATTAGAATAATTATAAATAAAAAAACTTTACATTTCAGCCAGAATGATCCTCAAGACAATTTCTTCACTCTGAAAATTCCACAGTTCTCTTGGGAAATCCAAATTACAGCATGTAAATAATTAATGGTAGTAATTATTTACTGTGAACTGCAATTGCACGTGCGCGCGCCAGGATGATCCTCAAGACGAGCTGCACTTCCTCTCGAACGTCTACCACAAACTTGCCACCGTCGAATTATATAATTCAGAATTCAAAATGACACCACAGATAACTACAATAATTAATAACTACAATAATACCGCTAAAATTATTAAAAACAATTTCACTTATTGCGCGCGTCTGCAATTGAAGATCAAATCTTCATGAAAGCAGGGAGATTACTGCAATGGCGGGATGCGATACATTTCTTCAAACAACACAAAGCTCGAAATTATTTCAAGACTTTAAATTTATAATGTAAATCAATTTTAATATTCAATTATAAACAAATATATTTATTATTAACCCATTAAAAACCAGGCAAAACCTGGCAGAGATATCGAGAAACGAACTGTGCCATCCTTTGCATAACCAAAAAAAAAATACCCGTGTTTTTTCTTTTGTCGATTACAATTGTTTATAACAAATTATTTAAACAAATAACCCAAAATGTCGTAATTTTGCAAAACTGAATGCGGATATCGATTCTACGGGCAAAAACACGACAAAAACCTATGTAACGTTTTTTTGTCAGAGTTCAATTTGTTAGTCTAAAACAGGAACGAACTTTTCACATGTAAATCATCCTTCTCATCCGTCTTAGATGTTGACCTGCGGAATACCGTAGTGTTGCATGCTACAATTGGATGAGCTTATTTTTTTCAAAACCTTCCGTGTTAGAGATCACGTTTGAGTGGCAGGCTAACGGTGGTACATCAATTGAAAAAAAAATTATCTTTCGAAACTAGACTTTAGGAATAGAACTTTTCATAAAAATAGATCACATTATTCTGTGTCGATAACGCAATTGATACTGTCGAGACGGAGAGTTAGGGATCTACCTGATTTAGTTGAGGATTCTGACATTGACGAAGATCAATATGTCGATATAGCATTTGTTCCTGCTGATCATGAAAGTTTAGATAGAGATTCGGATGTTGATCTAGAAGAAGATATAACATCTCATGATCTTCCTACAGGTTCTTACGAACATGTGAAAAGTACTTACACAAGTACTCAAAAATTGTTGGAGCCGAATCATATTTACGATTGGGAAGATGTTACTCTGGGTAATATATCTCCTGATATCGAGGACAACTCCAATCTGTCAGCTATTTCTCCATTATTTTTTAAAAATTCCTTGGAATTATTCGAGTTATTCTTCTCGGAATCGATGAAGAATCATGTTGTGGAAGCTACTGCTGAGAATCATTTCGATTTGTCTAAAAATGATCTAGAAAGATTTATTGTAATCATAATGATTACTATTTACAATTCTAGAAAACGTCTTTATGATTATTGGTCAACAAAACGAATCCTAGAGTGTCCAATCATTACCGAACTTTTGACGAGAACTGAATTTGTTACCATCAAGAAGAATATTCGATTTTACAAACATCAAGATGAAAATCCAACTGACAAAGTTTGGAAAGTAAGAACGATGTATGACTTGTTCCGTAAGAATTGCATGCAATTCGGTTTCTTCGACTACAACCAATCGATAGATGAAGTAATGGTGAAATATTTCGGTAGATTTGGTATCAAGCAGTGTATCAGGAA